>JAGPOW010003642.1:83318392-83403917 GCA_030014935.1 Caiman crocodilus
CCCTCAGGGTCCCCTGAATATCCCTATTAAGCCATGGGGGCTTCCGGGCACTTTTGCCCATCTTGCAATCGGCAGGAACGGTCGCCCCTTGGGCTCGGAGGATCATCTCCTTAAGGAACATCCACCCTTCGTGGACGCCCATGTCCTCAACCCTACAAGCCCTCAGTGCCTTCTCAACTAGCCTCCTGAGCACTCTGAAATTGGCCCTTTTGAAGTCTGGGACCCTAATCCTAGTGTGGCTTCTAGCTACATTGCTTGGTGTATTAATCTACTAAGTCCTGTTTCTTCCTCTCTGTTTCCCCAGGAAAATAGTTATGTTGGCTACGCGTGTTCTTCAAATACTTTTTGAAGTCTTCACACTCTTAATTTATAAATGTAAGATATATTATTTCTATGGGGTGATTATAAGTGGTAAATTTTAATGTATGATATTTATTTAAAATATTTCTACCATACGTGAATTTGCATGGTTTGCATTTAATTAGGAATTTCTAAAGAATAGACATATTCTCAAAGTAGATTTAATATATAATGTCCCAGGAGAGGAGCTGCAAATGTAATTGAGATGAGTTTTTATTTTTTAAGCTCATATATTCACTCACTTATTTTTTTCAAAAATATTGAAGTCTTGGCTGATGTGCCTCATGAATCCTCAGGCTAGACATGACTTTTTTCTTTTTTTAACTCTGACAGTGCTGTTCTGCACTATATGGTGCAAAAGAAATAGAAGAGCCAAAATTTAAGAGAAACTGGGAAAGAGGTTTTGGGGCTCATGTGGAGAGATGCTGCTACTATATATAGGTTTCTGTTGCTACCACAGACGCTGTGTCTAGGCAAGAGAATTGAATTGTCTCTCATTGATAGGGTGTAATGAGTGATTACATTTGTTAGTTCAATATGCCCACAATAGGTGTGTGTATATGTTCTTAGTTGTATCTCTGTTTTGCATCCCTACTAGTTTGGCTGAAACTCTTCAATGTTCTACTTCCTGGTTATCTATCTCAAATTGTCTAGCTTCCAAAAGCAGTAACCTCTGAGAAGTTTTAAAAGGCCTTCTAGGATAAACTGCTGAGTCAAAGAGAATTATGAGGGGAGATCAAGCCCCCATAAGTCAATGCTACTTCCAAAATATGTTCATAAAATAGAAGCCAGGATTATTGTTTGTCCCAGGCTCCTTACTCCACAAGAGAGTCATACCCTGGAACTTTTGGGATGCATTTGTAATAGTCATGGAAAAGTTGGTGGAGGACTTGTAGAGAGCCTGACACCAAGACAAGCAAATCATAATTTTGTACTGTACTTATTGATGAACTAGCAAATTGCCCATCAAGAATGATGGGCAGGTCAGGATGGAGCCCTGTGTCTGGCAGTCCCCTGCCCTCTCTTCCCCACACCTCCCCTGCTAGGTTGAGTTCAGTTGAGTTCTTCCCCACTCCTCCCCTCTCCCACCCTCGGGTCAGGCCTGGGCCCACTCCTCCCCCCGTCCCGCACCGGGTTGGGTGCAGGCCCAGGCCCTCTTCTCCCCCTCCTCCACTGGGGTCAGGGCCGGGCCCACTCTACCCTTCCCCCTTTCCTGTTGCATCAGGCCCAGGCCTGCTTCTCCCTTCGCCCTCCCCCTATCATGTCAGTCCAGGGCCATTCTCTGGTCCTCCTTCCCTCTCCCCTGCACCACTTGATGTCTGCTGGCCTCACCCTCCCACTCTGTCTCCACTGTCCTGGTGGTGCTCCATTGTGCCACCGCCACCTCCGCTACCTCCTGTCCATAATGCTTTATTCACACTCTGATTGGCTGCTGGACAACCAATCAGAGTATGGGAAAAAAGTGTTATGGATAGACAGACAGACAAAGGCTTGTGTGTATGTGTATGTATATATAATTGCACATGATGGACTGCCACTTTTGGGTCTAGATGCCAGTCGCAGCATACTGCGACCAAATAGTTTTGAACACCTGAGAAAACTGGCAGAGGTGGTTGCAGTAACCACATGCATAAATTTGGCACTTTTTGGGCGCACATTTTCTTTAGAAAGTCAGATCCTACTTCTCTTTATGGTACTTCTTACTATCCTAAAAGGTTCCACATTTATACCAACCCTCCTTCCACGTAAGGACTGGATGAAGCTTCTCTGAATCCAGGTGATTTACACTTTGGGCACTGGCCAAAGCATGTGACTCATGAATAATGCACATTATTTCATATTCCTTACAGATTCCAGTAGTTGAACACACTGTATCCAACCCAAGCTGCTCCCTGGGCATTTGAACTCTAAACCCTGTAGCATGCTGCTATCATACTGCAGGGCCTGCAACCTGAGAGAGATTTTTTATGTTTAAATTTAAAATATTCTATCTGGAATAGATTTAAAAGTTCAGACAGGCAAATAAAAGGAATAAATTTCTGTTAGCTGAATTACAGTGGGATAAGTTATAGCCATGTTGGTCTAAGGACATAAGCAGACAAGGTTCTTTGGGTAAAGCTGATACCAGATTTATCCAAAGAACCTAGCCTGTTAGGTAAATTATGTACTCTTCAGCTGTTTTCTTCTCTTGCAAAACAAAATCAAAGTGGAGTTATTTTTTTCAGGCAGACCCTAGATAAGATAGATTTATACTTTATTGTACCTTACCTCAAAAGATCAGTTTTGTATTTTGAATACAATGAGGTGGTAGGCTTCCAAAGATCTTAGCTGAGAATGAAGTTGGTGTTTGGATTTTGTGTTTTGTCTTTTTTGGAGGGGGGAGAGAGGTTATTTGTTAGGTTTTGGGGGGATTTTTTTTTTTTAATCTTGGTATAAAAAGGAGAAAATCTTATTATAACCATAAGTAGCCTTTTGAATGAGTTTGACCATAATAAAGGCAGTAGATCAGTGGATATGCATGTCATCCACAAATATCACTTCTAAACCTTCAAAATGATCACATTTCAAACAGTGTTGTAAGAATGGTTGCCAAGTGTCCAGTAAAAAGGAGGAATGACCTTGTGATCAAGACACAGCAACAAGAAGCTAATTTTACATATGGATTTGCCACAGATTTCTGGTTGAGCTCTGTGTTCCTGTGGTCCTCATCTGCAAAATAAGGATAATGTTGCTTCTACTTTACTACCTCAAGGATTTTATCAGATGTTAATTACTAATTCAGATCAGGCACTCAAATACTATGATGAAAATATTTTATAAATAACTATGAATGGTGGAAAAAATAATGTTGGAAAATAAGTCTTTGTTTTCATTATCCAAGAAAAGAGCATAGAGAATAAATGCCACTACCTACATTCTGTGTAGTTCCTGAGCTGTACGTGCATGTCCCTCTTTTATATCTGCATCTTTTCCCTGAACTATTCATGCACTTAAAAATACAGGAAACTTGCCATTTTGTGATTAAATCTAACCAATTATTTTATAGTATTTTTTTCTATAATGACAGACTTAGTATATGATTCTTACCATGCTCTGACAATGACTCTAATTGATAAATAAAGCATCTGAACAAGCTTTGTGGGATTACTGTTGTCCTGTATGTTGATTGTTTTATAAATTAGAATTTCAGTTCTATCTGTAAACAACTAAATGGTTTTTAAATATGCAATTATTTAAAAAACATTTATAAAAAACCATAATAAAAAAACCCTTGAAACTAATAGAGAAGTCCAGAATCTTATAAATGTTCAAATGTTATGTTTGGCATTCTGGAGGTATTCATCTTCCATATTCTGAATGCGTAGAGTGAGAGTCTGGACTGTGCCTCGAAGAGGTGCCACACAGGCATTTTAGGCAAAGGGGTCTTAACTTATTTTTTGCACCTTAATCTGGTGATCCTCATATCTGAGTGCATCTGAACCTTGCCAAAAGTTTTGTCTCAGTCACATCTCATGACAGTGCTCTGATGACATGTAGTGTGAAAAAGTATTTCCCAGTATTTACAATTTTGAATTTGCCATCTTGTGATTTAATTGCATATCACCTTGTTCTTCTGCCAAGAGGCAGATCAGGTGCTGCTGTTCTCGTTGTCTTGGTATTGTTCAATATGCTATTTTTATGTTCCCTTTTATTTGTCTCCTTTCAAAGATGGAAAAGATCAGGATTTTTTTAATTGCCCTTTTTCAGGCCTTTGATTATTCTTTGAAACCCCTTCAGTTGTATAATATCCTTCTTGAGATTAGGGTGAACAGTACTGTGTACAGAATTTCAAATAATGCCAAACTACTAATTATATGTTCTATTTTCGTTATTATCCATCTGACAGGAATGGAAGAGAGCATTTATTTTGCTGTCTTTCTTTCACCAGAGGGAAAAGTTATTGTGGCTAGAGCAGTGGTGCTCAGCATAAGGCCCACAGGCTGGATCCAGTACACAAAGCCATGTCATCTGCCCACAGGGCTCCACATGGGTCCAGAAATTTGACAGAAGGGGAGTGGTGCCACTGTTAACTGGCACTGCTTCCCTGCTGGGGAGCCCTGCAGGCCAGGTGACATGGCTCCATGTGTTGGATCTAGATTGGTCAATCACCACTGGGTTAGAGTACTCTTCAGCAACAGATCCTGGGCTTCCTGACCTGTCATTTTCTGAAGCACAGGAGGGTAGCTTGCTTAGCCCCTCCCATATATCTCAATGTTTGGGCAGTTGGCAAGCTTTTGCCTGTCTCTCCAGAGACCTAGCAACAAACCCCAAGGAAGTCAAATCCCAGGGAGATGCATCGTCAGGGAGGTTTGTCTGTTGCATTGTTACATAGCATTGAGAACAGGAAACGCTCCTTGAGTCCCACTTCTGCCTCAAATGCCAGTTTCATTTGTCCAGGAGCAAGGAACCCAGATGGCTCCACACACAAGTCAGGGATCTCTAGGAGATTCATTTTTGTTATAAAAGGTTTGCACAGGTCACAGAGTATCTTTCCCCCCTCACCTAAATAATAAGTTAAAGAGAAATACAACATCATAGAGAATTTTCTTACTGTGGAATGCACCATCATTCTGCAGTAGTTTCTGGTGAATTTAAGGACCACTTCTCTTTAATAGTTGGTATGATTCAGCAAAAGCTAGAGCTATCCATGCCTCCTTTGAGAGAGAACATTTTTTTCTGTCTTGAGTAGGTCAATAGCGGCATTCTCATTTTCTACTTCTGAGGAGAAGCACTTGTAGTTGCAATCCATTGTGCAAGTAAACAGGAGGAGGACACCAGATGGAGCATGCAAGCCACTTATTTCCTCTCCTCTCCAGCTTTCTGCATTCTCCACATATTTGTAAAACTACTTTTGTTTTAAAATGACTCTAATTCTGAGAGTGCCATTAAAATACAGAAATGCTTCTCCCTGACCTATTGCTCTGCATTCATGTTGGTAAAATTTTGGATGTGTTTCCATAGTTGCCCCAGCCGGTTCTTTGTCAGGGCGAAGAGTTTGATTGGCTCAATTAATCCACATTCTAGCTGAAACTGTTCATTTAAATCGTCACAAAATCCACTCTTTTCCAATGCAAATCCTGCATTCCCAGATTGAATTCCCACTTCCTAGTAAAAGATTCCAAATTCTTCTTTACATGCATTCAGACATGATATCTGCCCTTAGCCAATTCACAAGCACTTATCCAGAATTCCCTCCATTTCACCTTCCTGCTAAAATTATGAACCTCCCCAAAAAGGAAATTGCTGTGATAATTAAGAGAACTAAAGAGATGGCAGCAATCATTTTTAGGTTTTGGTTTTTTTTTAATTCCTTCACTATTATTTCCACCTGCTTCAAAAAAAGATTACTCGGTACAGTTGAACTCTATGATTTCTCCATTAATTCTACTTTATGCAAACTGTTCCACATCTCTTGAAGAGTGCTGCCAAGTTATGAAATTCTAGTTATAAAACCCTTAACTAACAGTAATAGATGGTGGTTTTGACTGTGACTTGAAATGCTTAGGAAGCCTTTTGCAGATGGCAGGAGGTATAGAAGAGGAGGCATGTGTAGCAATAAGCTGGAAAGTAGAGACGAGAGTTTTCTTTAGATGAAACATGGGTCAGATTTCTTCCCTAAGTTGTAATGTGTACTTTCTGGAGAACCACACTATCTTGGCAGTGGATGGCCTGTCGTGACTGAAGATAACACAGGCATTTTTTCTTTTTCTTTTCCTTAGATGTCTATAAACAAGAGATAAGATCAGCAGAAATGTAAAGTTAAAAATAAGGACTAATAATAACTATTTTGCTTTAGACTAGGGCTGTCCCACCTGTGGTCTGTTGGCTCCTGCACAGTTGCCACTCCCCATTGCTCCTGTTGCTGTTGCAGCTGCAGGGATCTCTGGTGCAGGATAGCATGGCCCAAGTCAGCTCAGTAAACTTACTGCCTAGATGGGGATAGGGGTGCTTAGGCTGCCACATGGCAGCACCAGCATGTGGGCTTAGGTGAGGAGCTTGCACTGCTTGTGCAGTGGCAGCAGGTGTGAGGGGGGGTGACTTGCCCATATGACAGCAGTGGCAGGAGGTGCTCATTTTACTCTGGAGAGGGGATGCTGGCAGTGCCAATACAGCTGTACATAGACTCACACAGCATCAAGGGGCACTTGCCCTGCTAGAGCAGAGGTGTTGCACACAACTGGAGTCCTGGGAGGCTGTGCAGTATGTGGCCCCCAGGGCATGAGGCCTGCATGTTGTACAGCCTGGGGCCCAGGATCAATGAGGCTTGAGGTCCCCAGACACTTTGAAGGTGGACAGTCCTGCTTTTGACTAAAGTTTGTAGGTGCTGTTTTATTTACAAAGCCTTTGAGGTTTTTATTATCCAGAGACTTAGGGTATAAGTCTGTTTCTCCTGTATGTCTACATTGCACATAGATGTCTAAGTTCTTAACCACATTGAATTCTGTTTCCCAGGTGCCTGTGGTACTGAGCAAGCCTAGTCATATAAATAGATCTGCATATGTACACTGCCTACCAGAAAGGGGCTTCCATCTTGATTGTGCTTTTAACAGACCATCGGAAAATAATGCAGATAAAATCAAATGCTAAGGGAAGATGAAGCTAACTGAAGTAGGACAAGAAAAGGATTGGTTACCTGTATCTTGAGCAAAAAGCTTCACACACATCTTTGGGTTTTTGGGGTTTTTTGTTTTGTTTTGTTTTGGGGGGGGGTTGCTTTAGGATTTCTTAAAGATGCACCCAATTATCTAAGTGCCATGAAATTAATTCTACTTATAAAGTTAGATAATCAAAGCATGCAAATAGTGGACACAGTATAGTTGGATGGCCCTATCAGATCCCAAATTTCTGAATACCACTTGTATGTTCTTTGCTTAGATTGAGGCCTTGTTTTAACCAAAAGTTATTTTCTCCACAGACTCTTATGCTTACTGTTTATCCTTATCTTGCTGATAATGTTAAGCGTGTATGCTGTTCTGCTGTAGAGATGAGGTTTGAACATTCTGCAAATGACTGATAAAGTTCATAGTTGGATTAATAATGAGGTTAGGGAAAGCATGGGCAGAAGAACAGACCCTTCCAACTGCAGTGAACTCCATAAGAAAATAAACTTTCAGAGAATGTTGAAAAAGGAGCAATTACTGTCCAGAAAATTATAATCTGAATGGATGTGCCATTTTAAGCACTTAGATATTGTAGCAGTGATCACTATACAAAATCTTGAGAGCAAGAGAGAGGTTTTCCAGCCCTGGAAATTGCCAAATTGAAAAGGTTAGACTGGATGCAAAGCCTATTCAATGAGACAGCTGCCAGCTGTGTATGTTTGCCAAGTAAATTGTTGGAAATGCTGATTTAAACTGTCCACTGAATACACAAGGCAAATGAAAACTCGGGCACAGATGTCTTGGTTTGGTTGTGTGGTGGCTCAGGTGTAAGATGCATCTGCAGTCTCTCCTTTGGGCCCTTTCTTCATGGTTAAAATGGGAACAGCGCCTTATACCACCTGCCAGATGGCAGGTTTTGCTACCTTCATGCTCTCCACAGTTTGACCACTCCTACCAGTCCTACCACTTCTACCAAGATTGACAACCCCTGCTCTCATAGTCAATGTGACAGGCCTTTCTACAGTGGGTACCTGCAAGAAACTTCATTCCAGGATCTGTGATCAGCTCAAAACAGAGGAGCACAGGCCTATAGCACCCAGGCCACCTGAGCCATCAAGTCTAGTCACCTGCTTTTTCAGGCAATGTTAAGTCCAAAAACTGTTTGGTAAAGAGCAGGAGAGACTAGGGCACCACTAGGACAGTGGCAAGGAATTTATTGTGTTAAAATACGCTGAGATGATCCTAGGAAAGGGATCACCCCCCATGCTGGAGAAAGGCAAAAAAATGCCCAAAGGCCTATAGGAAAACTTCCTGGTTCCAAGTCTGGTGCTCATTTTGGCCCCGAGTATATGAACAAAACCCTCCAGCTAGGCACCTGAGAGGTTTCTAAGTATTAGTAGAAGCATCACCTCCCCCAGCTAAACTCCCACCCTCCCACCTTCAGCTGTAGACAGTGTCTATTGCTTAAGAAAAAGCTGGAGAGAGGGAGAAGAAAAAATTACTTCAGGAACCAAATAATGCAAAAGTCCTTCTGTGCAATCTGTGACAGATGGTAGTGGCAGCAGGGTTTGTGCATGCAACCCTGGAGACTTTCAAGCAACAATTGCAAATATAGATGCAAGTCCAGCCAACAACAAGGGAGAAGAATCAGTGTACAGCCAGCTGTCTCAAGAGAGGCTTACAGTGTTGTGCCAGGAGAGAGGTTTAACTTTCAAGAAGATAACCAAGATGCAGCTAGCCAGCCTACATGAAAAGAACAGTCAGACCTGCAACTGTGGCCTGGTTCCAGATAGGCCTCCAGGATCACAGCCTAGTTTGCACATCTAAATAGCACTTTCCCAGTCCCATAAGTGCCAGGTTGTAACTCTGTTTGCCCTCTGGTGTAACTGAATTACCTAGGACCTCTGTGTGCATCCCTGCCAGAAACAAAGAAGAGGAAGAGCAGGGTTTTCAGTGTTTTAGCCCAATACTCTAGTGGATAGGTTCTATATTCTAGGAAGTAGGAGACCCCAGCTATAGCCCTCTCTCACTAAACCTGTTTCCTGTTACAGTACTACTTCTATAAAAGGTTGTCAGTATATGCTCAAGAGATCCCAGAGGAAGGCAAAAACTCCCACAGTCCAAACCAATCTGGCCATGGGGTAAAATTCTTTCCTGAACTCAAATATGGTGATCAGTCTGACCCTGAAGAGATGGGCAAAATCCTCCAGCCAAGAACCTCCAGCTTTGGTCCCAGGATTGGCACTAGTATTGGCACACCCCTGCCTTAGCTGTAGCCAACACCCAATGCCTCGGAGGGAGGCTTAAAAACTCCCTGACGTGTAGGAGAAAGAAGGAGTGATGGCATCCAGCGAAACCCCTGAAGCATGGGAAATACCCATAACAGAACATAGGCATAGCTCCACCTAGATCATCCTCAACCAGTAACCATTCAACCTCTTCTTGAACACCTCCAGTGATGGAGAGTTCACAACTTCCCTAGTCAGTTGATTCCATTGCCTCACTATTCTCACAGTGAAGAAGGTTTTCCAGATATCCCATCTAAACTTACTTTGCTGCAACTGCAAGTCATTAGTCTGCATCCTCTTCTCTGCAGCAAGAGAGAAAAGGTTCTTTCCCTCTTCTTTATGGCAGCCCTTCAAGTATTTGAAGGCTGTTATCATGTCCTCTCTGAAGCGCCTTTTCCATAGGCTGAGCACACCTAGCTCCCTTAGCCTTTTTTCATATAACTTGCTTTCCAATTCCTCTATCATCTTTGTTGCCCACCCCTGGGCCCTCTCTAACTTCTCCATGTCCTTTTTAAAATGTGGAGCCCAAAACTGTACACAATACTCCAGATGAGGCCTGGGCCCAGGACAGACTCCTGGCATTCTGACATGGACCCATTAATAATTACCCTCTGCTTGTAGTTATTGAGCCAGTTACCTATCCATCTTGTAGCTTTATCTAGGTCACATTTCTGTGATTTATTTATGAGATGGTCATGTGGGACCTTGTCAAAAACCTTGCTGAAGTCCAGATACACTATATTCACAGCATTCCTTGCATCCACCCATGTAGTTTTGTTGTCAAAGGAGCTTAATATTGTTCAACATGATTTGTTTTTCATAAACCTATGCTGACAAATGGCCTTCCTTAGGATAGGCTGCAGTAACTTCCCAGGTATTGAGCTGAAGCTAACTGGTCTATAGTTCCCCATGTCCTCCTTTTTTGCCTTTTTAAAAAAGGGGCACTACACTGGCCCTTTTCCAGTCCTCTGGAACCTTGCTGAAGATCATTGCCAAGGGCTCCAAGATAATCTCTGCCAGTTTCTTCATTACCCTGGGGTGAAATTCATCCAGCCCCGCTGACGCATCAAAAGCTCTCTGACGGTCCCTTGTTATCTCATCCCTCAGCTTGCCTCCTTCCTTATCCAGATAATCCTTATTAGGTGTCTGGTTGCAGCTTACGGGAATTTATTTGTAAAGACTGTGGCAAAGTAGCTGTTGAATAGCTCTGCCTTCTGTGTATCTTCTGGTGGAGTTCCCCCTGGCTTGTGGATGCATAGCTTCTTTGTCCTATAAGTATGTTGCCCAGAAAGGGACCCTCTTCTTGTTGTCTTTAACTTCCTTTGCCAGGTGCAGCTCATTCTTTATCTTAGCTTTTGTGATCTTGTCCCCACAAATTCTTGCTATTTCCTGGTACACTTCCTTGGTGACCTGTCCATTCTCCCATTGCCTGTGTGCTTTTCTTTTGTATTTGAGGCATTTTAGAAGCTCCTTGTGCAGCTGCATTGGTCTCTTGTCATTTTCCTTGTGCTTCCATCATGTTGAGACCAGTTTCTTGTTGGGATCCCAATGCTATGCCTTTCAGAAGTTCCTAGCCTTCCTGGATGCCTTTATTTTTCAGTATGTCTTCCCATAGTGTCATGCCTATGAATTCCTTGAGTTGGATGAAATCCACCTTTTTGAAATCTACCGTCCTAATTTTGCTGACCTCATGCTTTCCCTTTCTTGTTGTGGAATTGTGATCAGTGATTCCCACCAGATCATTGCTCCTGTTACCAATAAGATGTGCTGCTTGTTTTATGATGCTTATGTTATGTTATGTTTGTTAAGTAACATGGTTGTTATGTGAGGGTTGAGGAACGCAGTGGCGGAGAGTGATTCGATCTTGTAAGCAACTTGGGACAGCAAGAGTTAATGTTTGACTTTAAGGGCATGATTGGCAGGTCCGGGTGCCCACCTGCGAGAACCTTCTGTCTAGAAGGTATGTTAGGGACCCTGCCCCAAGATTCGCGCGTGCGCGCTCCTGTGAGATTGAACGAGTCAGTCAGCCAGTACTCCTGTCTGTCTGGCATCCCGAGGAGATGGAGCTAGTCAGTCAGCTTGGCTGTCTATGCGCACTGATCTGATTTCCTCTCACGCCCACGTGAGGAGGAGCGAGTGCGTCTTCGAGAGGTTCGCCTCTTAGCCTATCCCCTCACGTGTACTCTCTCTAGAGCTGTGGTCTTCAAGTAGGTTACCACCCTCTCACGCTCTGAGAGGCCCTGCGAGTCTTTAGGGGCTCATCCGATAAGAGCTGCGGTACGCCAACACCTGGCTGAGCCACTGCGGGATTCATCGCTTCACACCGTTCGCATTGATTGTACTTCATTGACGAGTTTTAAAACAAGTTGCCTTCACAAGTTAAGTGAGTAAATTCGTTTATTTTCTACAAACCTCGCCTCGGAAGTTTTCTCTGTCTCCCGCGCTCTTCCTCTCTCCGCCTACCCAGGGCCAGGAACGCATCTGGGTGAGTGCTGTCCCTCGGGACTCCACTCAGTGTGTCTCTGCAGCCCCCTTCCACAGCCACCTGGAGGGTGCATGTTGCGACATTTCTCAGGATCTAGAATTCTGTTGTATTGTGATCACTTCCTCCCAAGTTATCCATCACTTTCACATCCTCCACCAGTTCTTCCCCCTTGGTCAGGACAAGATCCAAAATAGAAGATCCCCTATTTGTATTCTCTGCCTTCTAGAACAGAAAGTTGTCCTCTGCACAAGTTAGGAAGCAGCTTGACATTTTATGTTTCGCTGCATTGTTCTTCCAACAGATGTTCAGAAAATTGAAGTCTCCCATCAGTATCATCCCACAGCTTTTGAATAGATTTGACATCTTCTTTAAGAGTGCCTCATCCACCTCCTCTTACTGATTTGGTGGCTTATAATGCATCCCCACCACTCTATCAGTGCTTCACCTTTCATCTTCACCTGAATGCATTCTGCATTGCTGCCTTCTTCCTCTTGAACCAGGAAACAAGTGTACGTGTTTTTGACATTATGAGGCAATACCACCACCTTTTCTCCCAACCCTGTCTCTCCGAAACAGCATGTAACCCTTGATGTTCACATTCCAGTCATAAGAGCTGTCCCACCAGGTCTCTGTGATGCCAATCAGTTATAGTTCTTTTCACAAGGTGCCTCATCCAGCTCATCTTTATTCCCCACATTTCTCATGTTTGTATAGATGCATCACACACACCTCTTGCATTTTGACCTGCATGCTTTTCTTTTGCACCACTTGTTGCAGTCTTGTAGTTCTGTGGTCCTTTCCCAGAGTTAAGTTGCTTCTTTGAGTCCTTTCCTCTCTGGACTTCATGGACTGTTGCTGGAGGGTTTGGATCACCATCCCCTGTGGAACCTAGTTTAAACTAAAGCCCTCCTTAAGAGGTTGGCCAGATGATGCCCAAAGATGCTCTTTACTGTTCTTGTCAGGGAGCTCCTATCTTCTGATAGCAGTCCTCCTCCCCAGAACATCTACCCACTATTGAAGAAGACAGAGCCTTCATGTCAACACAACAATCTCAGCCACACATTCCCTTCCAGAATACAGTGGTCTCTGCCAGTGTTGGAATTGCACTTTGATTCTTGGAGAAGCTGGGGAGGGTCTGGGAAAAAAAATTAAATCGGTTCATTGATTAACAAGTCCACCTAGGTGAAGGAGCAATCTGATTGGAAAGCTCCTCCCCCCAAATCCAGATGACAAATTGGTGCCTCTGACACCTGAACTGCTTATCCCAGAGCAACTGCTCTCTGCTTACTGCTCAGATTACTTCAGGATCTAGGCTAGATCCCAGAACCCCCTTGTCTACCCTAGACAAGGGGGTTCTGGGATGTAGCCTAGATCCTATTATATGGGTTTTTTTTAATGCAATTCACTGGTTGATCATGCAATACATTTCCTGGCCACATGTGCAAAGTAATTATCGCATAATAAAAATAACTATTCAGTTATTAAAAGAGCCAACCAGCTATAAAGTAATGCTTGAAAATGTGTAACAACTCTATAGCTCTGGTTCCTATCCAGCTTTAATTTGAATGTGCAGCAGGGCCTTGAGATGCACACCATTTATCTTCTGTTAAATAGAAAAACTTTGAAACTATATATATTTCTCTACAAACAAAGTTATATTTCCTCATGGTAGTAGTTGAGACAAATTTTGGGGCTGCTTGTTTACTGCACTTTCTTTACTTCTCCTAATAATTTATTTTAAAGAAGAAATTAGACCAGGGATACCCTAAATGACATTTTCCAGTAAAGATCGTGTGCCATGTTAGGGGAGGTAGTAATCTTTTCATTGTAAATGTGCTCTGTTACATTTTTAATTAAACTTCCAGAATATGAGACAGTTAACACTAACACAGAGGTCTGTTCCTGAGTCTGACAATGACCTGCCTCAAGAGTAGATTTGCAGCTAGTCTTTTCTTCTCCCCACATTCATCTTTCAAATGTGGAGGAGGAGCTTCACCATCCTGTCAAGCACTTTGGAACGCTGTAAATGAAAGGAGTATGTAGCAGATAAGTGCTATTATTTCTACTTGTATTTTTTCCTTACCTTTATTAATGAGTAATGCAGTATGGTGAGGTCTAGTATTCTTTTCACTTTCCCATTTTGAGTTATTCACAGAAAAACACAGAGAATCTGCTAACTAGCCTCTTCCATCATTCATTCCTGTGAGGCAGGTTTGGGTAGGAATACAGGTATGAAGGCACTGTTTGCAATGGTGAGTTAGTTTATATCTGTCTTGTAAATGAAGAAGACTACCTTGCATTGTCATTACAAATCCCCACTGCTTAGTAATGCTTCAAGTGCCTCCCGGGGCAGCAAGATCAGCTGTGGGGGACCCCCCTTTCCCCCTGGGTTGCTGACTGGTTGCTGGGAAACACATGCCCCCCTTGACTAAGGTGGCGCCAGTTGCCCATGGTACTGTTCTTGTATTTTTATATGTTGGCATGCTAGAAAGTTTACCACTGAGTACCTCAGTTCCCTATCTTTTGGTTCATCGTAATGCTGCTTCATTCTGTTGCTGGTTTCAGAACTCAAGACCAGATCATCTGCATAAACAAAATGTGTTGTAGGGGTTTACTACCCCCCTCCATTCCTTACCCAGTTATGAAACCATGCTGGCTCTTTTGTACCTTATTCTGTAGAAGGGATCAGTCAGCATATACATTTTATGTAGTTCAAGTTTTCATGGCCAGCTTTGAAGTCTGCATTCAAGCATACCCCCTGCTTATAGTAATAGTTGTGAAACAAGAAGATGATAATGAAGATCTATACTAGTGATGGTGCAGCTGTGATGGCCCAGGGAATATTCAAGAAGCAAGATCAGTTTTGCAATATTTTTATTGGACCATTCTGTGCCTCGATCTCCCATCTACATCTCCCCCTGTCTCCTAGGGATATTGGGAAGATTGATATACCAAAGTTTCTAAGATGCCCTTGTATCAGACTCTGCTATAGTAGCAGAGTCTGATACTAAGCTAAAATAGAGTAATATTGAAATTATGACCCTAACCCCATAACTAGTGACCTACCAAATTTGTCATTTCGTGGATTTCATGAAATTTGGTCAATGCCTGCAAAATCTTCAGGGCAAAAAAAAAACTTGCACAAAATAAAATGCCAGCTCCCCAAAGGCAATGCTGCAGCAGCCCATCAGGGTGGGGAAGGAAGAAGAAAGGGCTGTCCACTCAAGTGACTGCTGGCAAGATGGCTGCTGCCCCTCCAGCCCTTGCTGCTGGCTGGCTATGAGGGCTGCCTGCCATATGGCCCTGCCCCTCTCCAATCCCTGGTGAGGGGTGGGTCTGCATGATGGGCAGCTCTTGCTGTCAATCAGCAGTGAGGGCCAGGGCAACATGACAGCCAGCCCTTGCAGCCAATCAGTGACAAGGGGTTGGGCCACTGGGGCCTGTTGGCCAATCAGTAGCATGGGGGAGGTGCCATGCTCCACCTGAAAATGGCTATTGGGCCCTGCATTCTGCCTGCAAAAGCAGTAGGTAGCTGCCGCAAATTAGTTAGGTCCCTACCCATAACCAAAAAAATATCTATATAAGACTATAACTAAAGCTTTTTTCTTAATTTGTCCTACATACATGCAGGCATTTAGGATGTTAGTACCAAGAGAAGATTATTTAATACTTTTAAACCAATTGAAATGTAGAGAAAAAGCTCAGTTAAGGCATGCAAGGTACCAAGTTACACTGTATTCTTGCTCTGACAGAAGAGCACCTAACATGTCATTGACTGAATTAAGATGCTCATCCCTGTACACTCTGTCTCTTCTATATGCATTGATAATTTGATTTACTAATGTCTAATACAAACCTGTTATTGTATATTAAGTATATATACTCTGGGACCTTTTAATGGGCTTCATTGTCCTCATAGACTGTAGTTGCTTCCATAGTCTTGAATTAAGGTTTGGTTAATGGACTCTAATATGTCAGTTCTTAACTTCTTAGGAAATTGGTTATTGACATAATGAAGAAATGATTTGAGTGCATCATTCCAATCCATATTTGGGAACACCTTAGTCAACCAGGGCTGACCCTAATAATGAATAGACTTGAACACTGCATGAGGCTGAAGGTTAAATACTGTCTGCACCTAAGACTTGATCATTATGATAGTGGGTTTATAATAATTTTCTTTAAGCTACTGCGGCTTTAATTATTCTTGTTTAAAACTTTTTCCTCAGTCCATACCTTGTTTTTTAGTTTTGCTCTGACTCTTGCCAGTCTGTTCTTTCTGTTTTGTTTGGGTCTCAACCGGTGGGCTAAGGGGATCTTCTGTCTTCCTGTGTACAACCGCTGGCTGCACAGGAATTCTGGAACCAAGCTGAAGGCAAAGCCCTGCTTACTTCCTCTCTGCTGCTTGAAGAATTCATTCCAAAAATGACCAGTATTGTCTTGACTACCTTGGTTTTGTGTCTTACCCATGTCAGCTCTTCTTCTTGATGAACACTAACATTTTTTCTCTCGTATTAATCATGATACTTTACAGCTAATATTTAACAGAAGTCTGATGGTTCTGCTTCCTTTGACTTCAGGGCTTATTTAGCCTGCAGGTAAAATTTTCAAAAGCAGTTAAGTGACTTAAGAGCTGAAGGCCCATTTTCAGAAGTTACTGTGGCACTTTGTAACATCATATTGTATTGTTGTATTGACTTCCCAGGGACCTAAGTCAATTGTGAAAGTGGGATTTAGGCTCCTAAATCATGGAAGGCCAGGTCTACAAAGGGATTTAGACACATCACTTTGTATCTCTGCATCTGACTTTTAGGCACCTGGCTCCTGGAATCGAATTCACAATCTTGAAATAGTCACCTATGTCCCCTATGCAAGGTCTGGGGAGATTTGGGTGCCTAGGAAAGGGTTCCCAACAGCCAGTTAATTGAGTAGGGATTGGGGAGATGCCTTGGGTAGCTGATAGGAAAGGCTGAAGAGAAGTTTGTGTCTGACAAGCCCAGAGATAAGAATATTTACCCAGGAAGTGGGAGACCTGGGATAAATGCACTCATTGGTCTAAGACATGTTCAAACCCATATCTTGTACTTGCCAGTAGAGTGCCCTAACCACAGGCTCTGGATTAGAAAGCAGGGGAGATACCAACATCCATTGTTGAAGCTGGGTAACTGGGCAGAAGGAAATGCAAGAGTCATAGGGTCAGAGGAAAAGCAAGCAAGAGGGAGCCTAATGCTGTAGCCCAGTCCACGCACCCAACAGGATACCTGGATTCTGATCCAGCTCCCAGGACTGCTTATGTACTTTAAATTTAAGTCATTGGATAAAAAACAGAAGCAGAATTGGCATTAAGGCTGTATATGACTGTAAATATTGAACCATACAAGCGTGTATGGAAAAGTCTATGTGCCATGGCATTGAATTTAACCAACGTTACTGTTTCATTTGGCCTCCAACATTCACGGACTTTTAAAGGGAAGACTTCAGAGCATGGGACTGGGAGTCAAGACTGATGTCTAAGTAGAGGCTTTCCTAGTGCCTCACTGTGACCTTGAACAAGTTACTGACAAAGTTGTTCCTCTTTCACAGCAGGGATGTAGAGGGTGGTTTAATTAGACCTATGCTAAGGTTAATCGTTTCTCTTGATGTGATAGAAGTTGGAGAGCATACAGGGACTTCTATACTTATACCTACTTATATACATCTCTACTTGTGCCCAGGTCTATTTTTCACCACTGTCATCCAAAGTAGACTTACTTGGAGAAAAAATAATTGCATGATTGATTTTTCTTTCTTTCCCTTCAGCAGCTCAAGATAAAACAGGGCATGCAAAGGTCATATTGTGTAAGTCTGAAGACAGAATATGTAACTAGTCCCTGATTATGCTTGTAAGAATACATTTCTACTCAAGCTGCAGACGTTTCATCATATATCATCATCTAGCTCCACCAAGTGTTGAGATTAATCTTCCTGGATAGAAGAGGGAAGAAGGTATTTCTTTTTCTCTAACCCTTTTCCATAGCAACTGGCTAATAGCAAATGATCTGCTTTAAAAATCTCTAAATATTTTAAAAACATTGCATATACAACTTTTGAACACTGCATTGAACACATGATGGTTTTAAAATTTAAAAGCATTGCCCAGAGTGGTTCCCGATCACAGGAGATAGAAGTGTATTCACTGCAACCTGTATTTACCTTCTGGTCTTCTGTAGGAATCAGATACAAGCATACCAGCAAATCAAGCCAGGTTGAAGACAAAAAAAGTAGCATGCTGGAGCAGTTAGATTCTGATTTGTTTAGATTTTGTGGGATATTTTTAGAAGTAAAAGCATGAGAAGTCTGTAACAATCCCATCACACACAGAGTTTACATTAGCAGGCTTTGTTTCTTCTTCCCCTTCAAACTTGAAGGCTCTGTTCAGTCCCATGCCCACCTATTCACTCAGAGACATACCTGAGGTGAGCTCCCTTTGTGACTACAGTGACATATGTTTAATTCATAGCACCTGACAGGAACAGTTTGAATTTCCTTTCAGTGCATGGGCCTAATCTTGCCCAGTAATGAAGGGAGTGTGTCATTTGAAGCAGAATGGGATTAAAGGGGCGATCTACTTAACAGTCATACTTCTGTTTGAAAATCTACCTGATATTCTTACAGATAACACCTAAGAGTTAGTGGAATTACCAACTAGTAGAAGGGAAGGTCAAAAGCCCTGCAACTCCTTCCCCCACAACCCAATTTTTTTACTACATGAATTTGGTTGCACTTAACCCCTTGCTATGGCAGGATGCACTTTTCAAGTTTCCCAGAGTTCAGGTGTAGGGAGGAAGCCATTGGTTTGGCCCCTTTCTATGCACAAGTGACATTTGGAAAGCATTGGAAAATCATGAGTGAGGGAGGCTAGGCCACCATGTCATTGATGTAAGTGGGAACTGTGGGTGCTGAATATCTCCAAACAGCAGGCCCAAGGTAGCTTGGCACCCAAAAGCTCGCGATGTCCAAAATGAACACTTTGAAAACTTTTGTCTGTGTGCTCGCTCCATTTTTTATAAAATGTATTTTAATTTGTTTCTAGTTCTTTTGCAGCTTTATGATTTTAACTATCTTCCCTTTTCTATAAAAAGAAACGGACTAAATGCACTCACCAAGAACAAAGATACAATGCTTATTTTACAGAATGGGAAAGGAGTTTACTAAGTCAATTAGTTGCAAATGATACTAAATTTAAAACAGAATTGTACTTGGTGGATTTTAAAATAGTAGGAAGATAAACGTCCTCTTCATTTCCATCCCTAGACCTATTACTATGTAATGATTGGTTCAAATGACATTCTGTTGTATGCAGTTTTTTTTCCCAGCCTCTTCAACAGCCCCTTAATGCCCTCCTGTTGAGCATTAAGTGACATGACTGACAGCTTTCACATGTGGTTCATCCTCCCCATCATCCTTTCCCCAGGGGGAGAATTATCCGTGCAGTTAAGGGTTTTGGAAGGCTATTCTGTGTTTGTATTAGTGAAGGCAAGGCTGAAGAACTGGGCTTTGCCATAAGCACAGAAGGTGATGTTGTTTGTGATTAGTCCTTAATTCCTGCAGGAGTATATTCCACCATAAAGGATATTTTCAAAAACAACCACCTGTTCTGGGTACTCCAGTTGATGGGTCCCTGACTTTTTATCAGGTAAGGTCTGATTTTCAGGTGTGCTAAGTAGCAACAGCTCTAATTCAAGACTATGACAGCTACAGCTGGTTTGCAAACATGGCTGCTTCCCCTGTAGTTACGACTCATGGTAGAAGGGACTATGTATATTGGGCTAATGCATAAGTCTCCTTCCTTCTCTTTTTTTATTTTTTTTTTCAAAACAGAAATAATCTAAAGAGCCAGTAAGGAAAGGAGTGTAATGTTTCATTCTATGCTGTCAATTTGTAACTGGAATGTGCCTGCAAGTATGATTTGGGCCACAGGGTGGCATTACTGGATCACTGCATACAGGGTATTAATAATCTGGATCTGAAACAAACAGGGAAGGCAGTAAATTGCTTTGCAAACCTGAAAGTTACAAGCCAGTCATTGCTCCCTGGCCTATCCTTTGACCAGCTAACTGTCCCGAATATAAGAGTTCTTATAACTAAGAAATATGTTATCTGGGAGTCGGGGCTTAAACACTCCTTCAGGTTGTGAACAAAGAAAAATAACTGTATTGAACATTATTTGATTATATTCCATTCTTTCTTTCATGTATGGATGCTGTCTTGTGATCATGCCTCAGGCAATGACCCCAAGTAGTATCATCTCAACAGTGAAACTTAGCATCTACTGTTTTGTGACACTAGGGTATTTCTGAAGTGAAGGGAAGTACTCCCATTAACCTGAAAAACAGACTTACAGAGTCTTCAGCATTGTTTCTAGCTGACCTGTAGAGAAAGAAGGGATTTCAGGTGGTTGGAATTATTATATTTAAAATCTTGAATTTTAGCATTCCTAAGCCTTTGCAAGCTAATTAATGTAGCCCATTCATAACCCTCTGCAAGCTGAGGTAAATACTGTTTCACAGATAAGAAAACTAAGATAGAAAAGAGAGGTTAAATGGCTCGATCAGGGCCACAGGAGGCATCTGTGTCAAAACCAGGGTTAGAAGACAGGAGTCTTTTACTTTCAGCTGCACTCTTAGTCCACTAGACTGTGAATGAAGGCTACACAGGTATTAGTAGGGACCTACTAAAATCGCAGTTTTGTGGTTTTTGTGAAAAATGGCAGGCTCTGCAATTTCATCAGGCTTAGAAAAAAAAACAAAAAACCTTACTAGCAGAGAAAAGGGCAGGAAGACCTGCAGCCTTGGAGTACAGGGAGGAGAAGTGGGCAAGAGTGGGGTAAGATGGAGCAAATGAGAGGCTAAGCCTGTGACATAGGCTCAGGACAGGTGCCAGTCCGGGGCCAGTCAGGGAAGCGACAGGGTTTCAGTGCCATTTTTTAAGCGGCCAGAGGCATATTGCTGCAGCATGTGCAGCCAGAGAAGGATTATGCCATCTGTGCCAGGTTTTTGGTCATTTTGGTCATTTGTGCCAATCTGGCCCATTGGCCAGAAGCATGGGGGAGGCCCACCATAGTTAGCCTGTGAAAATGGTGATTGGCATTGTGATCGGCTCACAAAATCACCTGTCTGCCGCCTCAATTTGGATAGGTCCCTATGTATTAGCAAAGGAGATGGCTCAGCTACAGACCTTAGAGCAAATCACAGCACAATTTTGCCACAAACTGGCCTGGGCTTCTCTCAAAAATCATGATATCTTTGACTATGGCTTTAATGTACCCTAGAGTCCAGTCCTTGGCTGTGGCTTTTTGGAATAAGATTGGCATGGCAAGTTTTCAACTTTAGTGATTGTGTTATATATCCAAAATTATCATTGCAAGGAAAAGGGCTTATTTAAATCTATTTAGAAACTTCTCTTTAAAAGCAGTTTGGCCTAGACTGCATTATACTTCCAAGTTATATTCTGATGATACAGAACTCTGGGCTTCATAGGAAACAATGGCTGCTCTGACTTATGGACAACTTAAAGCTGTGATTTTTTTCCCCACTTCATGAATTAATGAACCTGGTATGTTAAAAGTGAGATTTTGCTACAAGGGAAGGGACTTTAATGGGCATGATCTTTTCTGGCTTCCACAAAGGGCTGCTCTGCATACAATCTGGATCTGGCCAATCCAGGGCAGAGGAGGTTCAGTTGAAAGTATAGTCCAAATTACAGAGAAGTGTTGATACTAAGTGTTGCACCCAGGATTTTTGGAGGGGCTTGAACCCCACTCTCACTGAAAACTGTTATTAGGGTTAGCCCAAGCTGACCAATAGTGCTGGATAGCACTACCGGCTTGGGGCCTGCCTTGGCTTCAAAGGATATTAGCTAACCAATCAATGAGATTAGAAACAAAAGAAATATAATATCAATAACAACAACAACAGTATACAAAGCTATGAGTATATTTACTTTAAAAGGGATACCGCAGCTTCTGCAATCAAGCAATTAGCTCAGTCACATATATGCTCATTACCAACAACTCCACAACAGTACAACAGAAGCTTTCCTTCTCACTTATCATAGGTAATTTGTAAGACTTCTCCAGCCTGCCTCTCCTCCCCACAGAGAGAGAGAGATGCCAAATAAAGCTTTTCAGACCTCTCTCTCAGTTAAGAGCTCTACACTTTTTCTCACAACAGAAAGATTCTTCTGAGAAGCTTTGGAGGCCGCCTCCTCTTCTCACAATAATCCTAGAGTAGCCAGTCTGTTCACATTAGGATTAACCCACAGGCTTTTACCCTTACAAGGAGATCTCCCAGATCTCCAGGAACAGATGAGGATAGCAGAAGGTAGCACTAGTGGAGACCACCTGTCTCCCAAAATACCAAATATTTTCACCTGTATCCACACCCAAATCACTCAGTGCCAAATTCCTCACTAGCTGCACCACTGTGGCTTCTAATATTTTCTTTTATACCCTCTCTCTCATCAGACCACTCAATGTCATCCAATGATAGCAGGTTGCCACTTGTCACTCGTATCAATCAATTACAATCTTTCATGTTACTTACTACCAATCAAGATTGTTGCTTGCCTTTACCTTAGATTCTCCCTGCCATTTTTTATGGTAACACTACTCATGCCTGGTTCTTCTAAGTGGGTCAATAACTGAAAAGGTCACTCCTTCCAGAGGGTTTTGGAAGGGACACCTTTAGGCATGCACATACCTCATGGTACCGAAACCTCTACTGCTACATAAGTAGTAGTGGTAAGAAGGGGTGGGTGAAAGGAGGCATGTCTGTGTAGAAGCCAACAGAGGGAAAGAAAATAGCTGAAATGAGCAGATGAGTGCACAGGAAGCATTAAGCAATAGAACAGATGAAAATTGGGTCTAGAGAGAGTCAAATGGAGAATAATGAGGAAAGTAATTAGGTCTCTGAGAAAATGTCAACTGTATATATAAATACAAAGAGCAAAACAATGAAAAACTGAAGGCTATTAATACCTCTATGTATGGGTATGCCAACAGACTAATGGGTGCCTGTGTGCTGAAAATTGGCCCCAGCTGAGAGGGACAAGATTGGGAAGAAGCTTAGGGATTGAGTTAATGCCAAAGGAGGGTATTCAAGAAGGCTGGAGAATATGAAAAATGTAGAGGCTGCCCAAAGGGCAGTAGTGACCAGATAGCAAAGAATTGCTGTGAGAATATCTTAACTCACAGCTCCTGGATGTTAGCCATTCTGGGATAGGACTCTTTCAGTTCCTCCTTTTGAAACTGTTCCTCTGTGTATAAAATATTTAAATATTAATTGAAGCAGAATGTGGAATCAGGGGCTTCCCCTTTCTAGCTGAATGTCCTAATCACTAAATCATAGGGGCATTCTGTCTCTCTCTCTGGCCCAGTAAATATTAATGTGCATCCTGAACACAAGTAGGATGCCTCACTACAACTTGGAAGTAGGGCATGTCAGTATATTACAATGCAATATGATGTGACGTCAATGACCCAGCCAGTTTGGGCACTGGAAGCAATGTTAGCCACATTAGCCATTAGCACAAGGCAATTAATTGTGCTGAAATGCAGGTATATTAGCCAGGGTGGAGCATGCAGAAGGAAAACATTCCTTCCAGATGCTAGCTTGGATATTTCTATATGGCCCTGCATTGGACCAAGTATATACTGTACATATCATAACGCCCCCCTGTAAAATTATTCTAGTCACTTTTACAAATCAAAATGAAACAGGGGTGCTTTTTATTTGGTCCCTTGGGGTCAATCCAGCCAAAGGTTCGGGAAATTAGGGCACAGGTAATTAGCCCAGGTCTCTAGTGATTGTTGTGCTGTCTCTAGTCCAGTCAGTAATTAAAACCAATGAGAATATGAAGGTCAGGAAACCAGGTCAGGGGTGTATAGCACTGGCTCTATGCCCTGCCTCTGCCACTTGCCTATAAACCTGACTCCACCTGGCAGTCACCTTCATGCATTTCCCTCAGGGCAGGGTGGGGATTTTCCTTGCATCTAGCTACTTGGCTGCTGCTTGTTAGTTATGCTGCCATTCTCCCACGGAGTGCAGTATCTTCTTGGGGCAGGGTATTTCCATAGGTTTTTTGTTTTTTTATCTCAGTTCTCTGGGCAGTGGAAGGGGATGTGGATTAATCAGTGCTTCCTGCTTCAGAACTTCACTGCACTCTCTAAAGACATCCAACCATGTTCAGATAGATAGTATTTAGTTATGTTATAGTAATAGAATGAGGTATCTTGTTTATACTTGGCCATGGATGCTTTGTTTGACTAAAGCTTTCTAGTGGTGGCAACATTTCAGCTGAAGTCTTTAAAATAGGATCTGAAGAATCCAAAGAAAATCTATAATTATGAGTGTTTTAAAGTTAAAGAAAAGATTTGTGCCCTTGGAGGCTGCAACAAACCTTGGCAGTAAAGAACTTAATGCACATGAACTACATGGGCTTAGTGAACTACATGGGCTCTCTCTTGTGGTTGGCCCCAACAATTTTTAACAGCCTCATAACTCAGGTTACAGCTAATGAAGACTGGGGGCAGACACAAAGGATCTTGAACATCTAATGTGGAACTTGGGAAGGTTAAACATCTAAATCCACAATTACAATCCTGAGCCCCACTGCTTCCCGCAATGTTGTGTTGTAGCAGGTTAATCCCTTTTTTGGACATAGCTCTTAATCCTCAAACTGTAATGATTTAGGCTATTGAATTCAAATTAACACAAAGCACATGGCCTAATTCCTCAGAACAGGACACAAGTTGGACTGAAGTGTCTATGCTGGGCCTATACCAAATGTTGAATCCTACTTAGTGTTGAAGGTCATGTATTTGATCCTTGGTGTAGTCTAGTCTGTGTTTTTACAGTTGTGGGGTGTATTCCATACTTGTTCCTTTTGATTACAATATCTCAATTCAACTTTTTCTCTAGTTGAAATAGATGGGAATGTTGGAATTAGTTTTGATGGGAGCTGGGTCTAACCACAATATACCAAAGCCAGTGTTTTTGAAATATATATGCACCAGTCAGTAAAACTCAGTCCAGTAAATCTTTTATCCCATAGTGGCAAAATAAAATTGTTATGCTGAATGCTGCTAATGGCTGACACAGAAGCTTCTATCTAAAGATAATCCTAGGCTTCATAAAAATGACTGTGTGCCAAGCATCCTCCTTCAGGCCCAATTAAAGAAGAAATCAAGACTTGTGTGTAGTAAAGACATCTAGAAACATTGAGAGTACTGTCTGATGATTAAGCTGCATGGGAAGTTACAGCCAAGAGTGGACTCAAGGGTTCCCTTGACTGCAAATGCAAGGACCAGGATCTTAGGTGCAGTCTCTATGCATCAGAGTTTTTTGTGCCTCCAGAAAGGAAACAGATAAACAGATTCTTTGGTACAGAAATCACTGAAATGGCAGTCTTGTGGAACTGCCTGTTGCGGTTTGCTTCTGCTTTCTTCAGGGAAACAGCACTGGGTACTTGATTTTGTAAATAAATAAGACTATACCAAGAACATACCTAATTTCTACTGTTTTCTCTTTGTAATGGAAACAACAATGCAAGACCCTGAGTACTGCTCAGGTAAAGAGAGGCAACCAAAGAGTTGCAGCTCTTGAAAGTTTTAGACTACTTCAAAGATGGTATAGATGTTGTTTTTGCAAACTAATCTCTCTGAGTCTTGTTCACAAGCAAAGGTACTGCCAACACTTCACCAGGTCATAACAATCATAAAAAATGATTTATGATTCAGAAATAAAATGCATATAAAATATTTAATTTTATTATCAATATGGTGAAAGGAATGTTACAAAAAATCCTCACACGTATGAAAAATCTGCTGCAGGAGATTGTCTATCTGTAAGAAAAAATAAATTTAAAAAAGCATCAGTACCCAAAATATTGAAGAGGTAGAAGCTACAGTATTTTTAAAATTGAGAAAGCTGTTCAATCCCGCTTGGTTCAAGATGTCAAGACATAATCTTTGCAGGTCATCTTTGAAGAGAAAAAAAAAGATTCCAACCCCACAAGACAGCCTGAAATTTGAATGTCAGGTAACTCTGAAGTCTATTAAAGGATGAAATGGACATTAACATAAGTCAATGAACTTTGAGAGAGTTGATTCTCTGGAAAATTAGCTGGATTGCCAGGGTAACCAGATCACAAAAAGCAAAGGAACACCATCAGTGCACTGAAGGATGCCAAGATTTGCTGAAAAGTTGTACGGGCAACCTAAAATTAAAAGACAAACCAGATGTCCTAGAAAACAGGTTTTACTTCAACAATGTCCCTTTGCTGGAATCTGTGGCATCATGGAAGCATGTCTACAATAACTAATATGCAAGCACTTTGGGTTGCATCCACATGAGCAAGCACATGCCCTTTGAGCCCTGCAAAGCCCTTTGAGACACTGCAAGCAGCATGTGCTCAAATGAAAAAATGTTCCCTACACTGCAAATTTACAATGTAGGGGCAAAATGAGACCCCTGGATATCCAGGGGTCAAAAAAACTGCAGGGGAAATAAGTGGGGCAGGGCACAGTCCTGGACTGTGCCCTGAGGCAACCAGAGGCTTGGTTCTCCACAGAGATGCTCTGATACCCGTGCTGCACAGAGGGGCTCTGCCACAAAGCCCCTGTAGCCCCCACAGCCCCTGCTTACTGCCTGTGAGTGCCAGGCTCTTTTATTTATTTATTTATTTAAGTGCTGAGAGGCTGGGGCAGGGAGTGCAAGCAGGGGGTGGGGCCACCTGCTGTAGACACTGGAGGGCTTGGGGGGTGGGTAGGGGATGGGACTGGGTTGGGCAGCCATTGAGGGGGCTGCAAGAACTGTCAGGGGATGGGGCCAAGTGGGGCAACAATCGGGAGGGTTGGGGGAGTAAGCAGGGGTGGGGCATGTGCGCCCTGTTGGGGGGCTGTCCGTGAGCTGTGCAGGGGAGCTGTGCCCTGCAAGGGGCAGGGGATCCACCCCTCCTGAACCGTCCCCACACACAGTCCCTCCACAATCCACCCACACCTACCCAAACACCCCACAGCCCCCCACATCCTTCCACAGGCACTGACATCCCCCAGCACACACCCTGCATGCCCAGCTGCTAGACAGGATGAGACCTGCTGGCAGGAGCTGTGGCTGCAGGGGCAGCTGTCCCCACAGCCTGGTTAGTGAAGAAGTCACAGGGGGCTCTAACTGCTTTTATGGTAAGAAAACCAAAGGCAAACAGCAAAACATAAAGTGAATTCTAAATACCTATATTATGATGATAGAGACACTGGTAGACTTCCAAATTGCTTTAACCTTGTAGATCTAGCAATAAACCATTGCCCAACTGATCGCTCACTCACTCTCTCTCACTTTCTCTTTCTATATATAGTGGTCTTTTGTTTTAATTGTGGTAGAACATGGATTTCAGGGTATTTTGCAGAGTGGCTTTGGAATTTGTTTTTGTCAGGGATGTTTCTGTTTGCAAATAGGGAACACCAGAATTCCTGCTAGGGAGGCCAGTGGCAGGACCCAGGCAGAGGAGCCTGCTCAGAGCCTGCACTTTGGACCCAGCTGGAGGTGGCTGACCTCCAGGCCAACTGGGTCCAGGAGAACAAGATTTGACAGTTCAAAGCAGGCCACCACACTGGGAACATCTTTCAGGCGATAGCTGCCCAGTTAGCTGGACCAGAGGGGCAGATGACTCTACTGGCTGTGCAGTCTCCATCCAGGTCTGGCAGGTGTACAGCAGGTGACAGCCAGGCAACAGCCCCCACTGCCAGACTGCTGCAGTGGGTAGAGGGTGCAGGAAACTCAGGGCTGCTTCAGCACTCCAGCTGGCACAAGGGGTAGTGTCCCCAGGTACCAATTGGCTGGGCCCGGGAAGCTCCTGAGAGCAAATAGCCCTGAGTTACTTGCCAGGGCAGCTTTTTGTACTTCTGGGGACAGCACAGGTGCTGGCCCTGGGCTCTAGCTCCCCTGGCTGCAGATCTGGGAGGAGCCAGGCAGGGTTATTTTGCCCCAAGTAGCACAATTTGCCCCACACCAAAGGGCAAAAAGCCCCAGGTCAAATTTTCACTCCTATCTGAGCAGCTGCAAGTGTACATGCTTGCATGTGTGGATGTGCCCCTGGAGAACTTCCCACACTGCTCAGAACAGGACCTTTCAAGCGCTAGCCCAGAAATTAGGCCTAAGACAGTTAGGCAGAGCTGTCATCCTTTAGTCTTGTATTATGTGTATGACTGAATCCTGTGACCAGCATGTAGAAAGGAAAGAGAAAAGGGGCAAAGCTTAACTTCAACATCAAGGACAAAACAATGAAGTAAAATGAGATAAGCAAATAATAAAACATTGCATTTTAACTTTTAGTAGGCAGCAAGGGACAAAGGAGGAATTTTTAAGACTGCCTAGAAAACTAAGAATGAATTCAAGCTACAAATCCAGAGTATTTTTGTTTGGGCTCTAAATCAAAATATTTTTCCTACTGTTTAGAAAGATTTCAGACCAGTGCCCTGGTCACCAGGCTAGTGGGTAGTCAAGGGTAGCGTTCTATTAGCTTTTCTTTTTGCAGCTGTTTGACTTTGTACAGATAATTAAATAGTCATTAGGCCAGAGAGATGGACATTAAATCTATAAGCCAATGAACAGCCATTTACAGGCAATGTGAGAGAACGTGCAAGAGAATGGCAAAGCAGTTGCTTATACCTAGGTTTCTCAAATCCCAGGTCAGTACCCTCACCTGTAGAGCAAACAGCTCACTTTTGCTAAAACTGGCAAGTACCCAAGAGTAGTGACAGTTTTAACAAATTGACAATTTTTGATAAAAAGCATTTAATCAAAACATTCCTGCTCACCTCTAATCTAAATACCATATTAGTGGCAGGCTCACCCCATGTGAAATTTCTATGCAGGAGAGTTGACTGTTGCTTTTCAAACCAGTCATGAGGAGAGGCTGATTTTAGAATTTGCTATGGAAAGTCTCTATGGCCTACTGTGCCAAAGGTTACCAATAGTACTCAGCCTGGGTATAAAAGAAAATTAAGGGAAGGGTTCAAGAACAGCTAGGGAAATTAGGAAGACTACAGAGCAGGTTGTTTCAAGGATCTACAAGATGAAATGAGAACCCTCAAAAAGGAAATCCCTCCTGCTCCAGTATAAAAAGAGGAAGTAATACACTCAAAGCACAAGTGATATGGCAGAATAAATAAGGATAGTGAAAATGGACCAGATGGACTGGGCCACCTTTGAACCTTTCAATTCACGGTTCGATAGGATGTAAAGACCCAAAGGCAATTGGCACAGAGGGTTTTGGGGAGTGGCAAGTGTTACCTTTGCAACCTGCATTGTGAAGAACCCAACAGGCAAGAGGTACAGTTTTCTCAGAAACTTTGGACACCTTAACATGGCAATGGCAAGCTGTTGTATTGACTCTTCTCTTTCACTCTGTGCAGCTCTCCCAAAGAATTGAGGCCAGAGAGAACTATCAGATCCTCCAATCTGACCTCCACTATATCACAGACCATTACATTTCACTGACTCATCTCTCAGTCCACTGGCGTGGATTTGACTACAGCATAACTTTCCTTCTGGCTAAAGTGCATCTTACAGAAGAGTGTCCAGTAGCAAGAGATGAAAAATCCGTCATTCCCCTGGGTGCTCTATTTCAATGGTTAATCACCTTCTCTGTCACAAATGTGTGCCTAGTTCTGAATTTGTATTTGTCTGGCTTGACCTTCCAATTACTGGTTGTTCTAAGGCTTTCCTTTCCTAGCTTAAGTAGATTACCTTTAGTATCAGGAATTTTCTCCCCTTAAAGTTACTTATGCAATGAAATTGAGTCCACTCTTAATCTTGTTTTTCAGTAGAAAAGCAACTGAGCTCTATAAGTCTCTTGCTGTAAAGCAGTTTCTGTAGGCCTCTAATCATTTATTGTCATTCTCTTCTGCAACCCTTCTAGTTTTTTTTCATACCTGTTTAACAAGTGGACGCCAGGATTATATGCAGTATTCTAGCACTGATTTCACTAACCTTGGACATGGAGGTAAAAATCACTTAACTATTCCTACTACTACTACCACCACCCCATCCACACCCCCTCCCCCCACTGGATCGCATTAGCCCTTTTGTTACAATGCCATGTAGGGAGGTTTCTGTTCATTTGCCTGTCTCCCATGACTCCTAAATCTTTTTCAGAGACTTTAAGCTCTCACAAATGACTCCCTTCTGGTTACTCAGCGAGTAACCAATGGTTATAAATTACATTCACTGATTTCCACTTAGGCTACTAGAACTTCAGCATGCCCTTATCTCCATCTATTTTCCTAATAATTTATCAGGAAATGCTGCTTAGTTCAGCATTTCTTCCACTAAATACAGATTACATATTCACCACCACCCTTTGATTTTAATTAAGTGGGGCTAAACACACATGGAAGCCTTTCTGTACAGGTTCTTAAAACCAAAATAGGTGAAGATCAGCCTAACAAAAACATGATCTCTTGTTTATCTTATGGCATGTGCCTACTCACAAGACCTGACCTTGGGCAGTAGATAGCAATTGGAGTTTTACTTGAGTACTGCTATCTCTTCTACCAGCCACATTATCAGAGAAGATGACAAAATGTTGAGCATCTCTGATGGCAAAAAATTAGGGTGTACATGTGGAGATGCAAAGTTTTCTGGGTATCTCAAAGACACAGGAGAGTCAAGCCAGCAAGCCAAGTCCCTTTGAAACCTTGTACTCTTTCCCTTTCAGAACCATTTGTTAAGGGTTTTTCTGTTCAACAATGAACTGATTCTATACTAATTGCTCAATTAAAAAAATCTGTTTATATCCCTTCTTAAACCTCACAGTGTGGACCAATAAAACATTTCCTGTTCAGGCTCACTACCTACATCTGACCTAGTTTTAATCACAAAAATAAACTCAGAAGGAGCCAGAATGGGATTGCATGATCCAAGCTTACTCAGTTATTGCACAGGTCATTCATTTTGGATCTAAATTATGCTATACCTTATCAAAGGTCCAGACTGAGTGACCTGATTCAGAGTTAGCTTTTTAACCCCAACAGATCTAATATGGTTTCAGATCTGTTATAGGAGCCAGCCCATACAGAAATGATCTAAAATTTCAAAATGATCACTGCTTTCAAATTCCAGGGAGGTTCAGTCAGGAGGGCAGAGGAAAGGTGTTTTGAGGCAAGATGTTCCCCCTCCCCCACAGGCATACATCTTACTATAAATGAAATTAAAAAAAATCTATCTTTGATTTTTACAATTTTTAAAAAAGATGGTTTTATCTTGTTTTCTTCAGAATTCCCCTTCCCACAGATGTGTTTTTCCCATTTTATTAATTTTCCTGTTAGTGGCATACAAATGCAGATTCACAAACCTACAGCTGAAAAAAAAAAAAGAGAGCATTTCACATGCTGAAGAAATGCATCTTGCATCTCTTCAGTCTTCCTAGTCTGCTCTCTAGTGTCTTGTCCCTCATTTGCGGCCTCTGCTTAAAGATCAGTTTTACAGAACAGAACTGGACAACAGTACTGTTGTCACCAGGTATTTCAAAGATCTGTTCTCAGATGATACAGCTTAACACTAGCACAAGTGGAGCTGGATAGAGTCTAAATGAACCCTACAGCAAAAATTAATATTACAATTATAAGATGTTGACAAAACAATTTCCAAATTAATATTCACTGCAAAAACCCCATTTCCTGAGTGGAGGACCACTGCAAGAATATGATGTTATTGTCATCTACGGGCAAGGAGTTGTGTTACCATTCACATTTCACCAAAAAGACATTCGTCTAATTGCGGTCAGAAAATTTCAGTGGGTTTCAAAGTATTTTTAAAGGTCCTGGAACAACTAAGATATATGATCTGAAGAAAAATGAATCAAGCAGTAATTATTTATCATGGAATTTGTGATAACTCTCATTTTGCACTCACTGTAATTTTAAATTTGTGTCTAAAAAAACCCCAACTTATTTTAATGCTAGATTGTGAGCAGACCAGAACAGCCATAATAATAAGTGTACAAAGATACAGTGTATACCCGGGACCTGTGTTCTCTTGTTTCTACCAAAACACTGAAGCTTGCAAATAAAAAGTTATTCATATCATATATGCATTTTTAATGTCATATAGAAAGACAGCTGGAAAATATTGACACAAAATAAGGCACAAAATGTCCTACAGTGACGGTGCAAACAAAACAATTTATTTATATTATCAAGTAAATGTAACCCTCTTTTTCTAAAATCTGCTGTAGGATCAAAGGTTTTTCTACTGCAATACATTCTTTATTACTTCATTGGAGAACATGCAAAACTCCCTTAAATATATACTAAAAATACTTCTTGTCTATTGCTTTTAGCCCAAGAGCTATTTTTGCCTTTAAGAAAGAATGTGATGCTTTTCAGTGAGTACATCACATCCATATTAACCCTTTCTTTACTTAAATCTTTTAAAGATTTTCTTTTTTTTTTAGAAATATTACTTTTGCAAGAAATACAAAACAAAATGGAACTTTATTCCCTTTGGAGCCTGGAAGGCTGAAACCCTGCTATCATCTAACAAAAAGAAGTATTTTTTGTTAAACTCCAACTAGCCAGGAATTTATACAGCACTCATCTTCATGGCATCAGGTTATGATGATCAAATGAGGGTAACTGCTAGAATTCTCTGTGAACAGACAAAAGATTTGGGTCATCTTTTAGGTCCAAGCTCTTGTTCTTTACCCTGGCAGGAGCTGTGAGAACTGTGGAGGAAAAAAACTGAGGCCCTAAGGGCAAAGACTGCCCCATGTCCTGTCACTCCACAATGATCAAGTGGCTGAGACATTACAGTGCCAACATGTCTGAAGGGAGATGTATCCAGGCTTCTTTGGACAAGGAAGGTCACTGGCAAACTAAGCCTTGAAGGAACAGTGGTAGAAATCAAAGACTGAAGGAAAAAAAATCCTCCCTAAGGTCAAAAACAAAAGAATTTAGAAAGCGTTTCTGAAAGAAAAAAGATCATAAAATTAGCGTAAGAATAAGCACTTGCAATTATCACAAACATGAGCAAAAGGCACCTATTTACACTGGCAAATAACCTCCTTTCATGCTGTTCTAAGAGATATGCATAAATTGGCCTGTGCCTTATGAAAACAGTTTTTGGAATTAAGGCATCCGAAAGTCAATCCCATCGTTACCATCAACAGTGGATTTGTTTCTTAACTTTACCACTATTTTAGTATAAGTTGTTTCATAAAAGTGTGTGTTATATTTCCCAAGAATATTTAATTTAGGAATATTTTGGTTGATGTGTATACCATGTTTCTATGGCCTTTCAAATATTTGGTCTTTTCTGCCTATTGTCACAGGTTCATTGGTTCAGAGACATCCCCTCCTTTTGAGCAGATTGGTATCAGCAGTAATCCAAAACAGATTTGGTGACCCCACAGCATTAAATCATGATTGTGGTGCTTTATTTCTGCTCCAGAAGACTTTATGCATTAGTGGGTACATGAAATTGCACCAAAGAGATTGACTACACACTGAAAAGTAATAAATGACTCCATATGGTCTTAATTTTTCAGTGCAGTGCACCACTGTTTTAAAGCAATTTGTGTTTAATTTTCCAATTAAAAGACTTTAAATAGATTTTTCTAACACATAGACATGGGCATATATTCACTTCAGGAGTTCTCCCCAGCTGAGAGGCTCAGCAAACTAACAGCTTTCACAGTCAAATGCTGTCCTTGGTCAGCTAGCTAGCAAGGGGACAATTAGCCAAGGTAGTTAATTTCCCCTATTTTTACTCAAAAACTGCTTGTGTCATCATTGCTGCAAAGAAGCAAGGCACACAGTCTCTGCAAACAAACTGGATAGCACACCTTCCTCCCTAAGCCTCTTGTATTTGAGCACATGTCGATTCTGAACTGCACACCCACCCCACACTTCACTTGCAAAGAAAACTTCACCTTTATAAAGCAAACTTTTGCAATCTTTCTTCATTTGCATTGTTTAGGTTAAACATGCATTTATATTATAAAAACTATTTAGAAATAGCAACCTCCTGATCAGACCTGTTCCCTGCATGTATTCATATCCACATTCATTCATATATGCTCACTTAAGCAATATGGAGGTCAGATTTTACTGGGGTTTTTACTCCTGTTACCTCTTCATATGTTAAAACAGCTGAAAGCGAGCTGGACCAAAGTCAATTTTTGTAGATCAGGAAAAGAGCTATTTACTAACCAGAAATCAAATATGGTTGCAAAGGGGGTCACTTACAGCATAATATGTTTTACAGAACCTTTGTTATTGCTGATGCACATGAAGAAAAGGCTCAACTCTTCAAAAGCATTTGTAGGGCTAGCAATTACGAACATTTACTCGCTTTCTACTTGGAAATTAAGCACGTTTAACATGGAAGTCACTGACACAAAGAACAAGGGGATCCATACATAGGTATCTACTGAATGCATGATTTTGCAGAAATCACAGAATTGGACGTTCTGTGCAATCAACAAAAATCGGGGGAAAAAAGTAAAAAATTTAAAAAAACCATTGGGGGTACACCAATAGAGAATTTTTTTGGGGGGGGCCGATACTGATTTTTTATAAGCCATACTGGCCCATACCGATCTGATTCTGATATGCAGCTGGGCAGCATGGAGAGCAGAATCTGGTTGGTAAGCGGGAGGCGGGAGGGAAGGAGCATGGGGGTGCAGATCGAAGTCCCCACAGTGAGGGAGGGAGTGGGGCTGGGGCAGGTGCTGCACAGCCAGAGCGGAGTGGGAGACAGAGCCATGACTGACTTGTCCAGAGGGTGCGGTGCGGGCTCCTGCTGCTGCATGCACCCTGGGAAGGCATGCAGGGTGGAAGTGTGCCCCTGGATCTGCATGTGGAGTGAGGTGGGCTGCTGCTGTGGGCTGGGGTGGTGCTGGGCTCTTTGCGGAAGGGGGCTAGGCCAGGCTGCACTCAGGCTGCAGCCACCCCCAAATTTACCAGAGCCTCCCCATAACCCCCAGTCTCAACACTGCCACCACCTGCCCTGAGCACAGCCAGCCCAGCCCCCACACCAGGAAGAGTCCGGCAGTGCCCCGGCCCCAGCCTGCAGACGCAGCCCACCCCCACCTTGCATCCTGCGGGGGGAAAGGGGAGCCACCAGCACCAAGGGGAGCAGCCACGATGGCAACCTGCCAAGTGACTGAGATGGCCCTGCCCCTTGCTGCCAATCAGCAGCAAGGGGCAGGTCTGCACAAGACAACTTTCTCAGCCAATCAGTGGTGAGGGGTGGGTCCATTGGGACCCCATAAGCAATCAGCAGTGAGGGGCAGACTTGCCATGAAAAGACATTGAAATTGGCTCCATGCATCACAAGTGGCCTGACAAAAATCCCTTTCACTCACTGTGACTCTGGTAGATCCCTAGCCATAGGACCTTCCCACAGCTGTGCCTCTAGCCTGCTGTGTAGGACACTCTCCTGGGAAGTGTAAGATTTGGACCCTGTCAAGTGGAGGAAGAAACCAAAATCAGGTTCCTATTTATTGTGCAACTGCTTTATTGACTGTTATATAAAGGGCAGGAACCACTGCTTCCTCCTCTAGGAACCATGTTTTAAAGAAGGCAGGCAGCCAGGCAGTTTTTTTCAAAAAATGAATGACAGGTGCTGGCCTCTCAAAAGAGGCTCCTCCGTACAGCCCGCTCAGGCAGTTAAGGCCCAGTGACTGGCAGGGGTTAAGAGGCACATGCATCTTCAGCGTTCCTTCTTAGCCTTCTCTTACTGTGCTGTATGTTTCCCAAATGGGTCCTGTTCAGAGGGAAAATGAGGCACCTCACCCATGCAGTGGACAGGCAACTTAGGACCTACCACCAGTTTCTGGGTGCTACTGTGGAGCCCAGGTACCCAAGTTCTTTAATGAATCCAGCCCAGGAAATCTTCTTCTTTAAAATTTGTAACATTTCACAGAAGCTTCTTTTTAAGATGTACAGGAAAAAACAAAGAGTCCAAACAAACATGAAAGATGCTAAATTTTCCCAAAAATCGTAAACTTGTTTTCACTTGAAAAGATCAAGCTATGCCTAAATACATGCATGGATTTAATTGTGTATCTGCTAAATAGGGGAAAGGAACCCTATGGAGCTCAGCAGCAGCTTGACCAGGCTCTACCAGTCAGTGGAGGCCAACCCTTTCGGCAGACGTGCCACAAATAGCTGCATACACTCCCCAAGTGCTGCTCCTGCCCTTGCCCCAGCCCAGTCTGTTGCTCTGCTTCTTGCTTCCTTCCCTGGGCTCCCTGCCCGATTCACCTCTTCTTTTTACTTCCTGCCCTCTGTGCTGTGTTGCCACCTGTCCCCTTCCCCATCTGCTGAAAGGTTTTTTGCTGTGCGAGACTGAGGACCACAGCACATCTGCCCCACTTTGAGCTTCTCAGCAGACATTCTGCAGCTTGACTGTGGTCCTGGTCCAGATGTAGACACGACAGAGTCCCTGCCTTGCAGGAGGTCACACAGCATGGCCCTACCTGTCCTTTCTGGCTTTAAAAAAGAAATCCATGAGATATACAGCAGTGCCCCTTCCACCTCGCTCCCAGCAGCCAGGGCCTTTGGAGGAGGGGGGGGGGGGGGCTAGTCCCTCTCTTACAACGTGACCAATGGCCAGCCTAGGTACAGGTGCAATGCAGAGATGCTCAATGCCCCTCACTTCCCCGCGGGCTAGATCGTCTCAACAGCTCGGAGGCCCATCCCCAGGCACCGGGGGAGGCGCTGCAAGCTGCATGCATGTATGAATACAACACACACACACACACACACACACACACACACACACGTGGACACTGCCCTGCTCCCCTGCCCATGTCCACGCCCGCAGCCTCCCTGCCCGGTGCATCCCCCACCCCGTGCGCAGACGGCCAGCCCCACTTCGGGTAACTAAAGGACAAACCCCCCCAAATCCAGCTCGGCAGCATTTTACTCGATTGTTTATTATTTTGTAGTGGGCGGGGGAGGGGTGTCAGGCTCGACCAATCCGAGCCACCTCGGACTTAACGGACGGCGCGCTCTAACCAATGGCGGGCAGAGGGCGGGTCCCTATGGTCACGCGCTTATTTATAGCATGACATCATCTGTTTGCACGCCGCAGCCTAGCTTGGTGGGGAGGGCGGGGCTGAAGGGCGGGGCATGTGTGGCGATGGGCTGGGAGGGGGGGAGTGCGGGGGGAGGGGCGCACAGTGCTAGCTGCTGGTGCTGCCAAGGCTTTGCACTGCTGAGGGGGCTGCCTGCGCCTGGGCCGCAGCCGCACTACCCTCTTGCCTGGCTGCTTGGACTCTTTAAAGCTCCTGCCCACTAACTCTGGTGTCGGGAGGAGGGGGTGTGGCAGAGCCTAGCAAGGGTACGAGGGGGTCCTGCTGAGCCTCTCACCTGCCATGTATTTATTTCTAGCAATAAATGCCTTGCTTTCCACTTGCTCTCTGTGCCTGCTACCTTCCTGTGAAGCAAGGTGAGCAGGAGCTTCTAGAGTAGGGAGCATGCCTTCACATAGCTCTGTGAAGTGGCTAGTCCAGTATAATGGCAGAGTGATTAAGTAATGAGCAGGTTTTAGCATCATTCTCTGGGGAAACTGAGGTAAAGGTTAAGTGACCTGGTGAAGCTTTGCAGTGAGTCAGTGCCAGAGTGAAGACCATAGCTTGTTTCCCAGCTCCTTTGAGGTGCTGTAGGTAACCAAATGAAGCACCACCATAAGCGGTCAGAGCTGTAGGGAATTGAATGAGGAAAATAATAAAGGAGACTGTTTAGTGCTTCTTTGAATTATGTGTACATGGTAAAAACCTTCATCTCAAAGGTTAAATGCTTTAATGCTGTCTAAAGAGAAGCATAAAAGAATGGTTTCTCCCTTTTTAATGCTTGGCAGGTCTTAGCAATTAGGTTCATTTTGCCAGAATGTACAAATTGAACTAGTCCAGGGTACCCCAAGTGTTCAAAACCCCAAGTATTGAAAATTCATGTGGGTAACTTCAGAAAATCATATATTAGCTTGGAAATTACAAGATTTAAAAAGATGTTGATTCTGCCTTGGGGTTCTTTCTTTGTGATCTGAGTTTTCTGAGCCGCAAGAATTCATTGGGGCAGATATCCAAGCTTTACTCGCATCTATGAGCATTAGAAGCTGCTTATCTGAAATGGAAGCTGACGTGGTCACTCAACAGGTCTTCAGGAGCAGGCTTTTAAGAAAAACGCTGAATATTACAAATCTCAAAATAAGCTGTTGAAAGTTGGTGATACAAATGTTTTTTTTTTATTGTAGATACTTTGGGGGTTCTTGTTTTAAATGTAGTAAGTGGATACAAATTTACTTCTCCCATCCTCAGGAAAGTCTATATCTTTTGGCTATTAGTCAGTCCAGAAACTATTTGAATTCAATAACAGATTTTCTTAAGCAAGGACAAAAAAATTGAGAGATGTGGTGGACCCATGGAGCGCAGCGCCAGGACAAGAGACACAGAATGGGCCACAATTGAAAACTGTGGAGAAGAATTTTCCCATTTCCTTGATCTGCTTCACAACTCAATAGGATTTTTCTCTTTGGCCCTCCCCAGACTTTCCCTTAGATCAGTTAGGTGTTTGCTTATGTCAGCAGCTGCAGTCTCTGGGGCTTGTACCACATGGACATCTGAAGATACTTCTTACTGGATGAGGTCCTCATATACATGGAATATTTACCATTTAAAACTTATCAGCCTTAGGGCCTAGGCCACAGTTCTGAGCCAAGTCGAGTTGGCAGAAAAATGTTCCATAGCGGTTGGGAAAATAATCCTCTCTCCCTTTTTGCAGTAGCAAATGCAACCGCTTCCTCTTTTGTTACACTCACTTTTCTCCTCCTCCCCCTCATTAGAATACTTGGTCTGTTTATTTGCAGGTAAAATCACTCTCTCAGACTTGCTCCTAAACCATGGGTACAAGGAAACAGTGTGGGGTTGCTGTAGTCACCTCTCGCAGGCTTCTGACACATTCACTGTATAAACTGGTCCCTTGCTTTAGTGAATCTGCATGTTGGATGCTGTGCAGTGAATAAGGCAGCTTGACACATTAGTGAGTATACAATAAAAAAGATGTAATGCGCTATAGAAGATCTGTATTGTGCTGCATGAGGCAGAATTAAGGTCACATGGCAGCTATAACTTTGGAGTTTACTGACCTGTAAATTCTTGCTTTTGCAACCCCAGATATTCCTATTTTTTCTATATGGATGATTGTTATGTAATAATATTAAAATATAATAGACATGTACAATAATAGTATACTATAACCACAGTGTAACATTATTTTATCTAACAGCAATATACTTTAGAGTACTTTTATGCAGTAATTAGGAAATGTCTAAAGTTCCCAATGCAACCTTTACCCTGCTCTCCACATGCTCATGAAAGGCTATTTATAATCTAAAGCTGGGAATTTTGTTTGCATGGAAAGTTCACAAAGGGTGCCAGTCCTATGAAAATGTGAAGATACTAGAGAAAAGAAAAGAAGATACTTCTACTATGGGGATATTTAATGAGCATTTTTAAGGATACTACTATAAACTAGTGCACTATCTTGTGAAAAACTAACTTTTTGAATCACCAGAATGAAAGAAGATTTCCAATAGAGCCAGGCAGTGGCATGTCTTGGTCAAGCCTGTGGATGAGTGCTCAAATGAGTGCATCATTTTAAAAATCCCTTCTAGTGATCCCCACAGGATCTGCCACCATACACAGAGAGCAAGGGAGAGAAGTACACACATACAAAGATGTGGCTTTGCCTGGAAGACCTTGCTCTAATAGATTACATGGCTGAGATTTTAAAAAAGGCTCAGTACTGGCCTAACCCTACTCCCGTTCTTCTTCTTTCATATGACAGAAATGGTGTCTGTATCTTTATCTTCATGCACTTTGGCGTTTTTGTCAACTGGGGAGCCCTTGGCTGTCAGAGATGTTACCAGGAATCACTATGTGGAAGTAACTCTTGTCAGCCCCCTCTATTCCCATTGAAGTCGGTGATAAAACTTCCAAAAACTGAGCCCTTTGCAAAATCCCATATATCCGTGTTTGTGTGACCATAAGGCTTAACCTTAAGGCTTTGAACTAAATTTTGCTCATTACACTACTAACTACAATAGGACTACTCGGTTTATGGGACTGTGATATGCAGAATTCAGCTCATTTCCCCATGTCCTATGCAGAAGCTTCCCAAGGTAAAAATGACCAGAGTAATTAAGTAATTTTTTAATTCTGGCTCTACAAAGCAAAACTACAGAAACTAAGTTCTGTGAGAAGCTCTGAAGAACTTCCCTCTGATAAGGACTGCATAGCTGGCATGTTGGGGGAAGGACCTGAAGGGGAAGAATGATCCTGTGGTTAAGGCCTGGGATTGGGATTCAGAAGATCTAGTTTTAGCTCCAAGGTCTGCCACAGACTTCCTGGCATATGACCTCAGAAAAGCCATTTTAATCTCTCTCTGCCTCAATCCTCCATCTGTTTAATAGGGTTAATACTACTTCCTTCCATCCTTTGTCTTGCTTATTCATACTGGGCATTGTTTAGTACATGTACAGAGCACACCTAGCCTCTAATGGCCAAATGCAGCTATGGAGTAATGTCATACAAACAAACAAACATAATATAATTTGGGCCAAGATTGTCAGTTTTCAACTTAGCCCTAAGTGCATCCTCCTGAGACAGCCTAGGAGGATGACTGGAGATTCAGGGATGCATCTCTTCTCTCATCTCTTCATATCTCAGAGCCCACTTGAATCACCAGGTGGTCTAGGAGAATAGTAATAGATGCTCGTCTGGCCCAGCTTGGATTACTGCTGACATGTAGTATCCTTCAGTGGCTGTTCAGATATGGATTGATGGTCTGAACATGTTTTTACAGTGCCTTGAGCAATGGGGTCTGGGCCATAGCTCTTAGGAGCTAGCGCAATACAAATAATAGTAATCAGTATAGTTTTCATGAACAAATGTCAATATCCCGTATGTACGTTAGTCAATACCCTATTCATAGACTGAATCACCTTTACATTCCTATCAATGGCCTCTGTACAACAGAATCCAGTGACAGACACATGCATGTTGATGATCCAATATAGGCCCAAATTGAAGTCATGTACTGAAATGTATGCTGCTTTAATTGAAAATAACCTGCTTTCTACACCTGCATTTATTCTAGTGAATTAAGATTCCCCCCTTACATTTGGATACATTCAGCTTTATTGTCATACACACTAAAATGTACTAAATCTTGTAGCTGAAATCTCGGTTGTAGCTTATATTTATCAATCCCTCCTTCCCCCCCATAATGCAGCAATGGTGAAACACTCTACATGGGGCCTGGGTTTGTAATGGAGCAAAACCACAGCAATATGGTCAAAAGTGAAGGCCTTCCCTAGTATGTAGTTGCCTGCAGAAGACATGTCAGATCAGGGCCTTACTGTTTTAAAACCATTTAAAATTAAGCTGTGTGCAAACCCTAATGCTCATACATAACTATAAATAAATCAGGGATAATTTAATTTGTCTGTTGAGGTAATTCTATCTCAAAACACATTAGAGGCAAACTTACTTTTCAGGCAACTGTCTCTATCCAGGAGCTAGGAATACATTGCTTTGGTACTAAACCAAACACAACAAAACTGTAAATACAAATCCCTGCAATTATTAATGCAGATATGCTGCTAAGTATTTATACCTGCATTCAAATTAATAGACTCATATTTAGTAATCTCTGGCTTTTATCAAACCAAGTAATTGGCATAGCCTTCCTTCAAGCTATTTGGGAGGTATTTCTGGTACAATGTGTACCTGAAGGAGAAAATGGAATGATATGCACATGTGTACATGCCTGGACATGTGCCTTCAGTCACTCAAAGTGCTGAATGGAAGTTAAAAGGGACTTTCAATTTAGGTTTTCTAAAAATAGCTTTCAATATAAGAGCAACAGAAAATTTAGAACAAAAATTACAACAAACCTTCACCCCCGCCTCTTCTCTCCTGTGTGGAAGCTATATGTTCAACGGTTTTGTTGTAAAGTAATTGAAAGCAATACCTGCTGAAATGATGTACTAGTGCCTGAGCACCCTGAGTATGTTTGACTGAAAACAAACTATAAACAAAACTGAATGTACTGCACTGGTGCCTGGGGCTCGAGATCAGACATGCAGAAACAAGGGGAATAATAATAAAAAACAGTATTACTTTGCACATGTATAGCTTTTCATCTGAGAACCCTAAAGCCCCTTCCCAACCCTAATCAATACCGCCTCACAACTCGACCATGAGGCAAGGATGTTTAATGAGCCCTGTGTATGAAGGAAGATGAAACTGAGGCAACAGTCCAGATCCTCAAGGTCACTCTTGAGGGGCAGAGCTGAGAAAGGAAAGCAAACTGGCTGTTCACGGTGCTTCATGTTCAGTCAATGAAGGTGTTTGTAGCACAGGCATGGCTTTTTCTGAAGCAGCTTTAACAAAGCAGTGTCTCTTTAAGCCTCCAGAGCTCTCTGTATTATGCTCTAAAAGAGGCTGATGTTATATAAACTAGTTCTCTCGACGTCCTGACTTGGCGGGGTGATGAAGCCAGGCTATTACCCCAGCAAGTGCAGTGGACAGAGGCGAATCTGGCCGATAATACTGCTTTCTGTCCCGCACTCGCTTGTAAACTTGTCCCTGAGCTGCCTGCAGCCCGGCCCTTCCCTCCCTGTGGGCGGGGACCACGCGGCTGCGGGGTTAGGTTGAGACTCCCTGCGTGTGTGTATAACTTTGTGTTGCCGCCGCTGGTTGTTAGGAGAAGGAATGTGGAAGTCAGCGGCGTGCGGGACGGCGGGCTGCTCGGGCCAGCTGCCGCGGCGATCCCCGCCCTCCCCGCGCCGCTCGCCGAGGCCCCGCGCGGCCGGCGGTACCGTCCTGCCCGGCCTCTGAAGGGAAGGCGGCCGGGAGCCGGCGGGCTAGGGGCAGGAGCAGGAGCCCGGCGGACGCTGGATCCGGACGCGGGCTGGGAGCCGAGGTCGCTGCCGGCGCCCCCGGGCGCGGAGCCTCGCGCTGCCGCGCTCTCCGCCGCTTTCCCCGGCGCCTTTTTCAATGTCTTGAGCGACGCTGGGGGGTGGGGGGAGGAAAAGAAAAAACCTGTCAAGATGGCAGCAGCAGGAGCAAGGAGGTTATGAACGTGGTGTTGATGCTGGAGCCAGCCCCGTCCTCCTGGCAGCCCGGCGGCCCCCGGACCTGTTGGAAGACTGCACATTTCACTGGGTTTGGTTCGGATCAGTTGTTTTTTGGGTGATTTTTGGTGGTTTTTTTTTTTTTTTTTTTTGCGCCGCCCCCTGCAAGAAGGAGGGGAGGAAGCCCAGGTTGGCGGCTCCTCACCTGTTCCGCTGGATGTGAATTGTTATTGGTATTATTTTTTGCTTGATTTTTTTTTTTCGGAGGGGAAGAGAGGGGGGCGGACGTAGGAAAGCGATCTGCGGAACTGTGAGCCCCGTCGGAGGCGGCCAGGACTTCGGTGTGAAGGAGGCACAAAAGTCTTCGGTGCTACTGGAAGAACGTGGCTGCTGCCGGCCGCGGGCAGAGCAGCGCGGGCAGCCGAGCGAGGAGGAAACGCGGTGCCCACGCGGCGGGCCGGCTCGGCGCTGGGGGCTGCGGGGAGGGGGCGCTGCCTCCCGCCGCCGGGAGCCGCACGGAGTGAAACATAAACACACACACCGCACACACCCGACACACGCACCAGATACACACGCGCGCGCACAACACAACACAACACAACGCAGGCGACACGTACGCACAGACACAATCGCACAACACACACACAGACATATACACGCATAGAAACAGACACACACGGGACACGCGCGCGCACGGACAGACTCCCCCGCCCCAGAGCCGGCTGCCGGCGGCGCCTGTTCGCAGCCCGCGGGGCGCCACATCTGGTGCATCTGGCGGCGCTCGCGCTCGGCGTGTGCCGGGCAGGCCGGGGCGGGCGGGGGGCGTGGTGCGGGTGTGGGTGTGGGTGCAGGCGGGTGCTGTACTAGGCAGGATCTTCATGGCGAGCGGGGGCATGTGCGCCCGGCTGCCCCCGGCCTGCTAGGCAGCGAGAACAGCGGCAGAGCAGCGGCAGCCGCCGGAAGGAGCCGGAGCCGGAGCCGCGAGAAGATGGCAGAGGCGTCGCCGCCCGCGCCCCCGTCGCCGCTGGACGTGGAGCTGGACCCCGAGTTCGAGCCCCAGAGCCGGCCGCGCTCCTGCACTTGGCCGCTGCAGAGGCCCGAGCTGCAAGGCAGCCCGGCCAAGCCCGCGGGGGAGGCGGCCGCCGACACCGCCTCCATGATCCCCGAGGAGGACGACGACGATGAGGACGGGGGCGGCTCGGCCATGGCCATCGGCGGCGCCGGGCCCAGTGGCGGGGACGCGGCGCTGGTGCCGGATGAGGCGGCGCGGCTGTTGGCCCCGGGGCCGGCCGGGGCCGGGCTGGGCGCGGGGCCGGGCGCGGGAGCCGGCGCCACCGTCGCCGCCTCCTCGGCCCCGCGCAAGTGTTCGTCGCGGCGCAACGCGTGGGGCAACCTGTCGTACGCTGACCTGATCACCCGCGCTATCGAGAGCGCTCCGGACAAGCGCCTCACGCTCTCGCAGATCTACGACTGGATGGTGCGCTGCGTGCCCTACTTCAAGGATAAGGGCGACAGCAACAGCTCGGCCGGCTGGAAGGTAGGAGCGGGGCACCCGACCCGCGGGGGGCTGGGCTGGGGGGCTGTTGCTGCTGCTGAGGTGCGCCGGGCGGCGCCCTCCCCGACCCCTGCGAGACGAGCGGGGGGAGGGCGGCGGGGGCCACCTGCTCTCCTCAGCCGCTGGGGAGTTCCTCCCAGAGACTTTTCTCCCCCGCACCGCCTCCCTTGATAGTTGTGTGGCTTTTTCTACGTGTTAGGGCAGCTGGGGGGCCCTTCTGCTACAGAAACACACCGCCCTGCCTATCTCTCTCTCCCACTTCACTCCGGGCACTCGTCCGAGCAGCCGGGATCCGGTCCGGACCCAGAGGGAAGGGAGACAGGATTCGCTTTTCTTGCAGGTTGTTTACCTCCTGCCTTTGAAAGCATATGGGGTCCAGGCAGTTTTGTTTTTATAACTGGAGCTCCTTTCTTTAAAAGAACACACACTCCCATGCTAATATTAGACAGCCAAACTTCTCTCTTTATCTACTTTCTCTTCATTCTTTCCTGCCTTCCATCCTTTCTTTCTCTCCTTTCCTTCTCGTCTTTCTGTCTTTCTTTCTGAGCTCCCCCCAAAACTGGTCGCCTTCAGTATTTATTGCATGTTCTTCTGTGCATATGGCACATGCCCTGTCTTTTAAACATTCCAGCTGCACAGAAAGCAGTGTCACTGGCATGATGCAGGGTGGCTGTTTAGCAAGGAGGAAAAGGCTGGCTCTCTTCAGTAGCAGCTTGGTGCCAGTATTGCAAGCCTTTACGGTTGAGCATCTGACCCAATGCCAGGAGGAGAATTTTTTGAGGAACTTTGATCCGATCGATGAGGAAAGACATTTCCCATCACCTTTTTTCTGTTCTCTCACACTGGGGAGAGTGTGCATACTAGGCAGAGATAGATCACATGAAAATAGTCTACACTGGAGGATTCCCAAAACTCATTCTCATGTTTGAGACGGATAAGGGTGTTATGTAAATAACTTCCCCCCCTTCCAAATGGAACTTTACAGGAGAAGTGTTTGTGTTGCATTTGACACAGGAGAAATGTTTTAATTAAAACAAGATCAGTAGCTTTCTGAATTCAAGCCTTGGGTTTCAAAGCCACAGATGTAGTTTTAAGCTTTGAGGCCTGTTTTACATAGCACATTTTTATGAGACTCTACAAGCACCATGTAGAAATCTAATATGACACTCCTGGCTTTCTGGTGGTAGCTTGCTATCATTTGCAAAGTATGGTTTGCAGACCTCAGCTGTTTCCATACCATATCTGTTATGACAAAGCCAGTCTTTTATACTTTTGAGTTTTCAGAAAACTGTTTCAGACCAACCAAAAGAACAAGTTTGTAAGGCAAAAAGCCTGATACCACTTCCATTCAAATGAGTGATATAACTCCCATTGACTTCAGGAGAAGCAGGATTTGGGACATAATGCAGTGCTGGCATTGATTAGTATGCTTAATACAGTTGCAATTTTTCTGACAATTTATACTGTTAATTTGATATTGATTCAATTTCTGAGCATCATTAACTGGTACTTGGAGCTAATTAAAATGTTAAAAAGTTGGTTCCTTTGAGATTACACTGAGTTAAGTTCAGAACTTTCTCATCAGAGGATGCACACATACGTGGTAAAAATTCAGAATCTTGCTTCGTGTTGAGGGCAAGTTGTCTTTACTACTGATGGTGACCCATTTGATTGTCTTAGCAATCAGTGTGTATTTTGCCTGTGGGTGGTAGAGGCCTGGTGAAAGGGGCAAAGAAGAGGTCAGGTGCTAATAATTTGCCAGGCCTCCCAGCCTGATGATGAGTTTAATTCCTGCAGGGGCTAGAGGTCCTTTTAAGGATCTGCTTCTTGATTAGAACATTAATTTGTGTAAAGCCACTGCTGTTAAAGAGAGGCTGCTCTTTAATTCTCTTCAGTACCTAAAACATATTGGTTTTTTTTTACCAGCTTTGTTTCCCTTATGTGTAACAACTTTGTGACTGATACCAGTTTTTCATGCTGGATGTTTGGAAATCAGAGGGAAACAGACATTTCAAGTCTGGTAGATATTTCTGTATCATAATTTTTTTCCCTTTGTCTAAAATATTTTTACAGAAATCATTTAATTTTTGAAGACAAGGAGCACATTTAGCAATGATATTCCCCTCTGACATCACAATGGAAAATTGTCATTTTAAACAAAGGGAAGAAGATTTTTTCTCATCAAACATATTATTATATATCAAATATTAATCTTGCTTCCAATGATACCTGTGATAAAAACATAAGCTATAAAATAGCTGGGATTATTCTTCCCAAAACAATTATTTTAAAAGTTATAAAGTTGTGACTCTCATGCAGCTGTGTTTTGGTTTGGGTTGTTTTTTTGGTCTATAGTATTAAAGCAGAAGTGAATATTCAGTTGTGATTAGGAAGGCAAATATTGCTTTTCCTCTCATTCAGATAAGGTTTGCCTGTTTCACACACTAAGGCTGATTTGCTCCCCATGCCCTGGTGGAACGTTAGCTAATCTAATATTGGCTGATGGGTAACTAGAGAATAGCACAGTAAATCTCCTTAGACCCAGCATATGCCGTGCACTCTAGTATATCCATGTGCATTTTAACGCTACCTTATACACTTCTAAACCATTAGACAATGATTCATATACTTGACTCAGTACCTGTCCACTGCTTTGTGGATCATTAAAGAAGTGAACATTTTAACTTCTGGTTTTATGTGAAAAAATCTTTGAGGGAGAGTGTGTATGCTGCAGTATGTAAGGTCACACATTTAAGTGAATTATATGTAAGGTGTGTTTTGTAGTTTCTTGTTCACCAGATTTATATCTGTGGCAGTTTTGTATACTAGACGATCTAATTTCCAGTTTTGCACTAAAACTGCGCATGCACAAAATCACTGTCACCATTGCTTTTTATTAACTTTATTAAAATGTTCAGGACTCAGTAACTTTCTTTGCTTAATATGCCCTGAAATGGAGACTACAAGCCTCTCTGTGTATGGATTAGAATAGTGCCTAGTTTCACTGTAGCTTCTGCAGATACTTTGGTATCTCTCCCCATAATGTTATTTTTGTGATTTCTTCTAACAGTAGCCTGTGAAATGTAGTCCTTCCTACATAAAGAGTACACTAGGGGGACTATTTTCCTCTTGGTTGAGTACTGTCCTAAGACTGTGATACTGGTCTTCTATACATAGATACCAATAATCCTTCAATTTAAATGTAGACCATTTGCTTTGCTTTGTTTTTGCATCACAAGCCTAATTGTTTTCCACCTGTTGCATTTGTCTTCCTTATGAAAGGTAAATACCAGCTGCTGCTATTTTAAAAATTTTTTTTGGAAACTTGTTTTAAAAAAATGATGTTGTGTACAAGAACTACTTTTAATTCAGCTTTGCTTTTACTGACTAGCTTCTACTGTAGTTCATTAGGTTTTAAAAATAAGGCGCAGGTGGAGGTCTAGTCTCTACTGCTGAGAGAAGAATGAAAAAAACCTGAGAAATCTGTGTGGAATGCTAAGATACATTCAAGTTTGGTCTTTTTTTGGGAGGGAAATAGCACCACTCTTTTCCCTTTCCAGTTCTTTGGGAGCCACTCTTGCTCTAATAGGATCAGGAGACTAAAACTTACTAAGATGTATCAGTTTTACTCTGCTGTACTTAACTTTTCTGGTACCCCATCTTCCAATTTAATGGTAGCAAGGGTAATTTTTCCAGCCTTCCCCTCTGTTCTTACTTTTTAGTTCTAAAGTGGTTTAATAATTCACTTAGAAGAGTTTGGGCAGAGAACTGTAATCTGACACTTTAGGTACTAACATATAAAGCATTTCAACAAAAGCTTAATTTTAAGCATACGAATAGCCCTTTGTGACTTTGGTGGGATCATTCACATGCTAAAAGTTACATATATACTGAGTGCTTTACTAAAACATTATCTTAGCATGCCATGCTTTAACAAATTATTTAATAAGTTCTATTATAGTGTATGGAGACAAACAAAACAAAGAGAAGACAGTTCTGGCCCCAAATTCTGAATGGACGGGTGACACAGTTTTTACATTAGATGAGAGGAAGAGGTTTCAGTGTCAAAGTGATAAATCTTTTCCATTTTCTTTTTAAGCTTCCAGTAGAAGATAGAAGCATTAAAGCACATAAACTGATGACCTTTATCATCTTACACAGCGTTCATTATTTCACGCATCTCTGCTTTAGGTTTCTGAATAACCTAGATCTAAGTTTTCACTTTCTCCATAATTTATAGTGAGACAGTTAGCCATGTTAGTTTGAAGTGAGGCAGACGGCAGGATAGGGTGGTACTTTATAGAGTTAGTCTGTAAGGTGCCACCCTGCTCTGTCTTCTGCCATGTATATCCAGGAAACTGTTACTAAAGGTGCAAGAAGTGTTGGGTAGCTCCCCCAGTGGCATGCTAGTGAGGAAGGCCTTTACTTGCTGAAGGCCATTCCCAAGAGTGGCTTCCAAGATGTGAGTTTATCACCTTAGTTGATGCCGCTGACACCAGTTCTATGTTTGGCCCAAATAGCAAAACTGTTAACTGGCCTAGAGCAGTCTTTCTACCAACTGGACTCACATGCAAGTTTTAAAATTATTTACAGGTTTTAGAACTACAGTAAATTACCAGAATTAATATTCCTGAAATTATTAAGAACAAAATGCTACCTTAGATGATTGTACAATATTGGAATTCTTTGTTTTATTGGTATGATTGGAAATACAGGACCGTAGTTAAGGTATACAACTGAAGGGTGAGAATTCAGGTCTCATACTAGCTACATATCTGCCTGTCTTGAAATGTATGGTTTAGGTTAGCTAAAATTGGAATGTAAACTATGCTACCATCTTTTATTGCTTTTACTACTTTTTTTCCTAGTCCAGGGAGACTGTGGAATGCTATACATGTGCCTGTGCATTTAAAATGCAGATAATTAGGGTTAGCCTCATGGTTTTGCTGACCTGGGAAAACCAGAATTCAAAATTCAGCAGCAGTCCTTTGATTGAGGCTAGTAGGAGCTGGGATGGTTGCATACATTCCTGCCTCTGAATCTAGGATTAATTGACTGGTTGTGGAGGGAGCTGCATTAAATCCCCCTGGAGCAGCAGAGCCATTTTCATGAAGTTTGAGCAGAGGAGGATAGAAGAGTAACAGTGAAACCAAACCAAACTATGGGGATATGTACTTTGGGCTAGGGGGAGGAGAGGGAAAGGAATGGGGCTTAGAAGGATTGTCCTGCAGATGAGGAAGACTAATGAGGAGTGAGTAAATCACTTTCTTGGCTCACAAGCCTGTGCAAGGTGCCCAAAGGAATTTGTTTGCCAACTATTTTATAAAAAAGGCATTGGAAATTTTCTACCAGGATTGCTGCTTATTTGCAATCCAGTTCCAACAGATCTTAGTGCAGTGGTCACCAACCAATGGATCTCTATCCACCGGTCAGTTTCAGAGCCTCTTGTGGTTGATCTCGGAGCCTATTGGAGTTGATCTGAGGCTGGGGTGCCTGCATATATGCATGCACATGCCCCAGCCCAGCAAGTCAATCCATGAGGGAGGAGGAGGGTTGGGGCCAGATTGAGGCCCCCTTGGTGAGGGACAGTGCTGCAGAGGCAGGAGCAGGGGTAAATTGAGTGGGGCCTTGGCCTGGTGGGACTTACCTTCTGGGAAGGTGCGCCCCCAAATAATTTTTTCTCTCTCTGCCTCGATCTTCCCCCACCTCCTCCCCTTCCCACAGACTTACCTGCTGGGCAGGGGGAGGGCAAGTGGCAGCAGCACATGATAGATCTTGGGTTGCTTTTAAATGCCAAAGGTGATCTCCTACTTAAAAAGGTAGGAGACCACTGTCTTGGTCTCGGTAATGGCCGCTTTCCAAGGTGGAAACTGAAAAAGTTGCATCATGCAAGTTGTAACTTAGACTAAAGTGTTTACCTGCCTCTCTCCTACCTTTGTAAGACCTTTCCTTCCATCTTTGTCATATAAAAGATATCCAAGAGCAGTGCATGAAATGGCAGCTTTAATTTCTTTTGATGGTATTAAGACCATTTGAATCTGGCTGATCGAAGGTAAACTCTCAGTGTTCTCCTTTTAATATTTACTTTTGCAAAGAAAACTGGTTCAAAGGAAAACTGGAACTCTCTAGTTCTCAGTGGAGATAGGCAGCAGTCTCTGTAGATCCCATGACGAAGGCACATGCAAAGCTCTTGATAAGTACTGAGCCTGTGGAGTGGGCCTACCTGATAAGGGAACACTCAGGTTAGGATGCTTTTGATGTGGCTTTAGTTATGACCGATGATACATGTATGTTACTGTGGTTTACTAGCAAAATAAAATGTTCAAGTAAGGAAAGAGTTAGTGTATTTAGTAATGCTTGCTCAGCACCACCATGGTTAATTCAGTTAATTTAGTAGTTGAATTATTTTTAACCACTTATTTCCTCTTTTTGTGCACTTCTTTTACCAACTTGTGCTGTTTATATTTATACATTTCCCAACCATCCCCCCAACCCTGCACTTTTCAGTCTTCTCTAAGCTAGAAAAATGAAGCACATGGCACCACTTAGCACCTAATGTGAACACAGGGTTTGCCTACAGGAAGGGATTTACCTTGAAGTGGGATGCTTTGTTTTAACTGCTTTGAACAAACTGGCACTTGATAGCCCATTCAAACAACCAGCCAACTTTTGCTTCACTTATAATAAGACACTGTTTCTGCATTGCCTAGAATTTCCTTTGAAGTATAAACATAGTAATTGTGGGTGGATATCCCATTCTCCTCTGCACTTCTGTGAGGCAACATGCATTGTGGGATTGTCCCTGTGATGCTGGGATCCGCCAGATAACTGAAAGGCATTTACATCCAGGGATCAAACTCTCAAAATCCCATTGTTCTTCTCTTCCCATTATCCCCAAATCAGATTCTTTTGGGGGTCTCTGGGGTGCCTAGCAGGTTCCTAATGGAGAGGTCTAGATGTAACAGTTCTCCGCTGTATATTTCTGGTATTTGGGAATCTGCTGTGCCTGGAGCCTTTCAAGCCAGTCACTGGTCTTCTGGGAAGTTTTGGTTACAGTTTTTGTAGCGCAGCAGCTTTAGCTACAGCTTCTTTAGTTTCTGCCATACCGAGAGGAGAATGAAAATGGGATGTAAACAAGGAGGAAGATGAGAAGGAGGACAGTGAGATCAGCTGTTTCTGGAGCCAGGTACAGGTACTTTTGTAGGTATGGTTTCATTCCCTGCAGTAGCATTTCTGGGTTTGTTTGTGGGACAAGATTATGCTGCAGCTCCTGGACTGACCAGCACTGTTTACCAGGATGACAAGGGGCACCATACTAAAGATGTGGGAGATATGCATGGAAAGGCAGAATATGAAACTTTCATTTTCATGAACAAGCCACCCATGGCTCCATCCTGCTCCCGGCTCCAGGTCCTATGTGGGCGGCACCCCCAGCCCCTACCCTACTCCCTCCCTCACTGTGGGGGCCTTGATCTGCTCCCCTTCCCTCCCCCACACCCTTTTCTTCCATAGAGTTACCTGCTGGGAGCTGCTTTTCACACTGTCCAGCTCTGTTCCTGGCCCCGTGCATGCACATGGCCGCGCATATGCATGTGGCACCCCCTGTGTCTCGCTCCCAGCAACCCCAAGCAGGACCTCTTGCAGGCTAGAATGCTGCTTACCTGCAAGGGAAACCTGCCATTTCTGTAGAGAACCCAGGCATCTGGGGGTCCTGGCTCCACAGGGAGAGGGAACCCAGGTGTCCAGGGTTCTGGCCAGAAGGCATAATTATCGGTAACCATTATCAGCTACAGCAGCCAAAAAACGCTGATGGCCAATAATGTCATTTCCCCTTTTATCAGTGGTGATCCAATAGGTAACCAATATATTGGTGCACTTCTAGTTGCTAGTGCTTCATAGGCCTCTTGCCCCTCCCGCTAAGTTTCCAGATCAGTGGGGAGTGCTCCCCTCTTCAGCTGTATGCCCGATCAGGCCAGCATTTCGCGTTGGTTGCAGCATGCCAGATCCTACCCAATTCATGGCCCTAGACCTGGCGTGCCATGTCCAACCCTCACATCCTGGCTTTGGAGACACATCATAGGTTGAACCTGACATGCTGAGTCTGGGACCACGCACTGGCCCGCTGCTGTGTGCTGCATCGGACCCAGCACGTGGCTTCAGAGCCCACATGTGATTCTAGGCTCAGCACAGAGCCGGCAAGCCAGTGCACACGGTTGGACAGACCCACTGCATGGCCTTGGCCTCTGTTCCAGCATTCCATATCAGCTCCACCACATGGCTCTGGGACCAGTATACCAGGTTGGGCCCTACAATACAGCCCCTAGTCTTGAGAGCCCAGACCTCAGAAACTTACTTGTACTCCAAGGTAAGATCTTTTCTCCTTCCCGGGGCCTTGCAAAAGTAGTGTGTGTTTTGTATTTGGAAGCATGTTAAATATGAATGAATGAGGTAATTGTTTTACCAACTGAGAGCAGCTGCAGGATGTGCCTTTGGGAGACCAAAGGTAGATAGAGGTGGATGGTGCTTACTAACAAGGTTTGAGACCAGCAAATGATGTGTGACTAAGATTATAAGTGCAGTGTTCTGCGTACAATCTGCAAGACCCAGGGATAGAGCTTTGCAAAGATCAGAAGAGGAATATTCAGAGACTTCAACATGCTTTGATCAGTTTGTAAGACACCTTTTCCTAAATGGTAATCACCAAGGGCAAATTTTCAGAGGCCTTGGGCATCAACTTTGAGGAAAGGGCATTCTGTTTTTTGATATGTGCCTTTCCTAGCATTCTGTGTTGTTTATTGTAGCTGATGGTACATATCAGCAATAATACAGAATCATGAGCTCTTGGGCTGTCTGGGTTGTTCTTCTGGTGAGGTCTTAAGTTTGTGGGCTCTGCCTGCCACGGTCAATTTTAAATAGGAGAGTGGACTCTAATAATATGCAAGAAATACATTCTATACCCTTTGGTTAATTTTACATAGAAAAGTACCGAGGTGGTCAAATTTCAGCCTGCATGCCAGAAGTGACCCAGGGAGCCTCTGTGTATGCCACATGGCAGCGGCTGGGCAGGGAACACATTTGCAGGTAGGTCAAAGCAACAGATCGGGCAGGGAGCAGAAAGAAGAGCAACAGATCAGGTAGGGGAATGGGATCAACAGTAACAAAGGGGCACACTTGTGGGGTGTTATACATTTTTGCTGCGTGGGGTTTGTTTGTATGATTTGTGTGCTTTAATGAATTTATAAAATTGTGGTTTTATCTTTCCATTGCAGGGCCAATGTGTGTGTCTGGGTGTACTGGCCTAGTGGTTTAATGATCTAAATGCAGGTTTTGTTACACAAGCTTTGTAGAGTCTTTATAGAGCTTTGTGAATTTTGCAAGCAGCAGAGATTGGATTTTTGTTCTAATGGAAATACTTCGGATTTCCAAACTTAAAAAAGTTTGGAAAAACTTAAAAAAAAAATCCTAAAAGCACAGATGCTTAATTAAGCACAGTGCAGCCAGGGCTCAAAGCAGGAGTTTGAATGGAAGGACAAGGAACATTTTAGCTGAGAAAGCCAGGAGCATGGGTTCACTATAGGAAAGGTCTTAGTCACTGTCACCAATCTTTCCTCTTGTTGGTGTAGAATTCTTGGGGCTGGAGTCATAGGGAGCACTTTCCCTAGCAGTGCATTGACAGCTGAAAGGCACGCTATCTTGGTCTCTCTGTCAAACCTTTTCATGAAGGGTAAGTAGAGTCTATCAAGATGTACATGGCTTTTATTCACCAGAATGCACTGTCCTGATGTACACAGCTGAAAGGGCATAGCCATCTATTTTAGGAACTTGGGGGAGGCAGGTCTGCCTTGCAGTATTAGAGCCCTACTAGCATACTTTCTTCCTCTAGAGTACCATTTTATATCCCCTGCAAACATGTTCAAAGTTTTCTGTGCCTTCAACGTTGGCAGTGAATCCAAGGCACATTGGAAGTTAACAGTGTTGAGACCTTTTTAATAGCCCTCTGCTCTGTACAGGTACTCCTTGCTTACCGTCGTTCTGGTTAATGTTGTTTTGTTATCACGTCGCTGATCTATTAGAGAACATACTTGTTTAAAGTTGTGCAGTGTTCAGTTGTGACATTTTTGGGATGCTGCCTGCTACTAGGTAACTACTGTGATGTAATTGGAATTGCTTAACATCGTTTTGCTTAAAGTTTCATTTTTCAAGAATGTAACTACAGTGTTAAGCAAGAAGTAGCTGTATATCCTACCTAGATTTTGCCTACTGCTGCAATTTACTTTGTATGTAAATTTGTACTAATAAATTGCTACTATTATACTGCTTTGTAAAATTTCTCTGAGAAAGAGCTGCCTTTCTAGGATTTGTTTTGATAAATTGGTCCTTATAACAAACGTGTACTGATAAACCAAATGAATTGCTTGCTCGAACAAAACATGCTGCTGAAAATACACATTATGAAACACTTTCCCCACATTAAACACATTTCTGTTGTAGATTCTGGGTGCGTCTAAACATTCATTAATGCACCGTAGTTACTGTATCTAGGTTGTAGCTGTATTGGTCTAAAGGCAAAAGGAATCAAAACTTGTGGAAGAGGTGATATCTTTTATTAGATCAACTAGATTTTGCAAACAAATTAGTTTGCAATATCTAGTTGGTCTAATAAAAGTTATCACCTCTTCCTTGAGTTTTGATTCTGTAGTTACTGTGCATTTAGTTTAGTATTCCCTTAATGAAGTACTAACTTGAATGTGCAGTAACTAGATTTACTGCGCGGTAGCGCTGGCATGAGGTTTTTTTGTGACGCTTACTGTGCAGTAGCCTAATAACAGTGCACGGTAGGTTATTAGCATGGTTTTTGACTGGCTTCCTACTGTGCAGTGTTATTAGGCTACCATGCAGTAAGCATCTTGTGTAGATGTGCCCTCTGTGGAATCTGGTGCAAATGAAACCTGAACGTGCAGCATGGCAGGTGGGCTAAACTGCCTTTTCAGAAGAAGTAGCTAACAAATACAGCAGGGTTACCATTTTCCATTTTAAGTCCAAGCTGGGGTCTGGCAGGGAGGGGTTGTTGCTCAAGCAGGAGGACAGGAGTGAGAACTGGGGAAGGGAGAGGCTGTGGCTGGAGTCTGGCAATTCTAAGGCAGATGGTCTTGCTGTTGCATTCTTGATGAATGTGGTCTCTGCTTTTTTGGATGTGGAAGGAGGTTATAACCCAAAGAGATGAAGAATAGCACTTGGAAAGAGTACTAACTTATACATACAATACCCAAGTTGGTGGCGTGCGATTCTGTAGGGGGCGGGTGGGGGGTGTAGAATCCAGGATTGTATCATAACATGGAATAACAGTAAGTTTCAAGTTTTAATAAAGGCATGCAGAGTGATGCTTGCTGGACTCCTCTGCAGTGCTGCTGACAGCCAGAGGGTTTTCAGGGACAGAAGGCTGACTGCCAGTGGAAAGGGGTATGCACAACCAGCTGTGTCACTACAGGGTCTGAATTACTCCCAGTTGTCAGGCCTGCAGGGAGCCATCGGTCACGCAGTCTGCAACGTCCTCTTGTCAATTGGCCATGCCAGTCAATGCTGGCGCCTTATTCCAAAATCCTGTCCAGCACCTCAAAGTATGGACAGGTGGCTGGAGCCCTGCCAGGGATCTGTTTCCCCTGCCCTTTGCTTTCTTCCATATCAAGTAAGCCACTTCCATATCGGTTGGTTTAGTTCAGCTCTGCATAGCACCCTGATTGTTACCTTATTCAGTCTTAGCCTTAATTATTCCCTCAAATGTATTTACATTTCCATGTTCGGCTTTGCCTCTCTCCAGAGGGCAAGGAGATCCAAAACCTCAGCATGTCCAGTTGGAGTACAGCAAGCAGCACTAAAAAAAAAAATGCTAGATATGCTTGCTGTGTGCGCTGACTTCTGAAACATGTAAGCTCAAAAGGGTAGAACACGGCTGTGCAGCAGCATTTAAATGAAGAGGTGACGTCTGGTTACTATACCCCAGAGCAGTTGAGGGCACACGGGTAAACAGACCGGTGCACAAGACATTGTGCAAATCAGCATGAGGCGGCTGCTGGAATATCACCAAAATAATCTGGAGCACAGACAAAACCATGTGGACATTACTACAGTGTAACTCACTGCGGGATGAAATCATGGCTGATTCCAACAGGAGTCAGAACAATGCAACAACTTTACATTTACATTATTGTAAGGAATCGTCTTGTGTGGATACAGATCTTTTTACATTGATTCAACCTAGTTTACAAAAAGGCTAGACAAACCCAAAGACATTGGGGTCTGATTGTTTTTTTTGCTGGAGACCATGCTGCACCCATGTGAAGGGCCTTAAATGAAAGTAAGACCTCTTTACACTGCCAGAGACCTTGTCTGCATCACAAAATTTGCTTTGTCAGCAAGAAGTATGAAAAGTTGCAGTAGCTATGTTGTCACAAAGGCTTGGTGTGGAAGCAGCTAACCTGACAGAAGAGGACTTCTGTTAGTTTAGGTTGTTCGGAGAAGTGGTGTAACCGTGCTGGTAAGAAAAAAACAACAACCCCCAAACCCCTTCATTGAGCATACATGTATTGTGTCTTTACTGTGTGGGTTGGCATAGCCATAGCTGCAAAGGCTCTGTAGTGGAAACAAGCCTGTAGTATTTTCAACCGGGCTTAATACAAATAAGAATCAGTCTTTATAGTGTTTCAGTATGTGCTAACTGTGTTAGGCCCCCCTAAATTGAACCATAAATATGTTATTAATAGTGTAAAATCTATGTACACTGTAGCCACAAACTCAGATTAAAAATGTGTTAGCTAACGTGTTACCTGACATAGTTCTCAACACACCATAATTTCCCAGTCTGTACATAACCTCTGTGTGGCTATTTGTCATTGCAATTTACTGTTTTCACATGCTTTGGCAGGTTGTTTTGTGACCCCCTCCCTCCCCCCCCGGATAAATAATTTAGAATAAAGAAATTATGTAAATTAAGCTACCCTTCTATTAGACTTTTATTTTCATGTTCTCCTAGCATTTGTTTATTTTAACTAGAAGACCTTTTAAATTAGCTTGAAATATACTCCTCTATTTGTACACCAGTCCCTAAAAGCCAGAGAGGGCTATTCCTACATTTATATCATTCATCTTGGGACTTTGGTGCAACCCTTAATACCTCTAACTGCCACTTGTTTTGCAAGGCTGCTTTGGATCTTAGCTAATTTTTAGAGAATTTTCTAGGAACTCATAAGAGGAGATGATGCATTTTCAAGTCGTTGCACAAGATGTGGTATCCAGGACACGTAAACTCACAATCCCTGTTTTGTGCAACACAATCTGTTCTATCAGAAGTTTCCCTATACTCTGGAATGCAAAGCCATTTGTTCAACATGTCAGGTTTTCAGCTCAATGGTATTCCTTCAGCAGTTCATCAAATCTATAATTGTATGACACAGTTCATTTTAGGCTTTTCAAGGAGAATAACACTGATAGTAGTAACAGCATCACCAACTGAAAAGGTGTAAAAACTCTCAAGTAGCCTGTGAATTTCTTCTAAGCAGTTGCTTTTTTCAGTAGCTTGGCATGTATATTTAACTACATTAAATATCCCTTTCTTCTGTCCAAAGCATTAAAAAATGAGCTAATGGCAGACTGCTGAAAAGGTATGACAGGACGTTTCAAAGCCAGTATGGACAGTAACCAAAAACTAAAAATCTAACATTATTACGGCAGTATTCAGGTGACATTGTAGCTACAATGGTTCAGGAATTTGTGCCAGATGCAAGGATTTTTGCAGGTGATATATTTTATGGGACTAACTTCATGGTTAGGATAGATCTAGACAAGCTTTAGATTTGCAGTGCATTCTTCAGATTAAAAAGTTTGGCAGTATGTTTTAAGGAGGCATCTGAAATGGAAGAAGGAACACATTTTATATGTATTTTAGGGTTGTTGGTTACAGCCATGTTCGTCAAAGGGACTTTACATGTACAATTAGGAAAACCTTTTTCACACAAGGAGGTGGCTTGGGGGAAGAAAAAGAATAGACCGGTATCCATAAATCTGATACACTGATCCTGGGGATGCAGCTTAAAGATGGAAGAAAATAATATGATGTAGTTAAAAAAAAAAAAAAGTTTCACCTGTTTCTTTTTACATTAAAATGCATTTAAAATATATGCCAGACTTTTCACACACCAACAAGTAAAGCTAGAATATTGCCCCAGCTGTATATAATAACCAGTATTGGTAGGTAGCAGAGCCTGTAGCCTCATAAGAACAGCTTTGCTTTTCCATTTTATTTTAGATTCAATGGGATGAAAATGAAGCTAATTGCAAGAAAAAATCCTTTGACTTCTCTGCATCTCATTTAAAATGAGCAGAAAATGGCATTGATTGAATGACATATTTTGGCATTATGTATTTTTAATTTCTAATCTTTTCTATCCAGTGTATTGTAGTTTTCAGATCCTGCTGAAAATTTCAGACTTTATTAGTTTTTTAACTGCAAAGTTTCTTCTTGCCAAAAGACGCTCTGACAAGTTTGCCTGCTTCTGGGAAGACCTCTTGCCATGCAGCACACTGACAACATTTTTGTACAAAATTGTGACCTGCAAGAAGTTTATAAAATAGGGCACTGAAGGAGTCTAATTTAAAGGCAGACAGAGCATAAATCACCACCTCTAACTGATTATGAAAGTAAAGACCAAAGTACAAAAACGTTTCCTAGCTGCTAAAATGAAGCCCTGATAACAGAAGATAAGGTATGTGAAGGACAGAGCGTTATCTGACATTATTAAGCTCACTTCTTAGATAATATTTTTAGTACTAAACTGCATGCTGCATAAAGGGTTTCTTAGAAAATGAGGTGCCTTGCTTAGGGTATGCTCTACTTATTTTGCAGCGTGTTGTGTTTTTAATTCTGGACCACTGTCAGATAGCATAATACTGAGTAAGTCCCAGATGAATGTGGGTGGTGAAAGGAGAAAAATAATATAAAATAAAGACGGGTGTTATCAACATAACAGTGAATGTTTATCCCATACTTCTGAAAAAAATGGAAGCAGAAAAAAAACTTTTTATTTTTTTTCCAAGAAAGAATCTTGAGGGTCAAGAATCAACTCTGAACAAAATTTGGTTGCATACTAAATCTCACAGTGAGTTGATTCAGTAGTTCACTAACTGCTGAAAGATAGTAAGAGTTCAAAGGTAACTGAAAGACTTCACAGTCTCATCAGATTCTTGCTCACTTAGGACACCATGATCTGTAGTACCAATCGCAGCTGCTGGATCCTTGTGTATAAATAGCAAAGAGAATCATAGAACTGGCTAGGTTAGAAAGTTCATTTTGGGTTTTTCTAACAGCTGTGTCAGGATTATGACCCTGACTAAAACGTCTTGCATATATCATTTTTTTTTTTTGCAAGAGCACCCCAAATGTGCAACATGGCAATAGTAATTAATTAAAATAAATACATTGGAAATGGTTTGTTATAATATCATCCAGAGGATACAACAGTTTGTCTGTCTGGGGGGTGGGGGGCTGAGTCTACATGTATTATTAGTGTGTAGCAATAGACTTTGGTGCGTTATGCACTGGAGTTTATTGCTCCCAGGTGTGCCATTTGAACATGCGACAAGGACCGCAGCACATTGAGCCAGGCTGGAGCAGCCCCAGCTGGCAGGGGGCCCAGAGAGTCAGTTATCAGCCTGCAGCTGCTCCAACCCGGATCGACATGCTGTGGAGAGGCTGGCTGAGGCACAAGGGTGCTCCAGTGCGAGGCTTGCTGCAAGTACTAACCTGCTGTGTAGTTTGTTAGTTTCCTCAGTTTCCTGCAGCCTAACAGAGCCTATGTGTAGATGCTGGAATGTTTACTGCGGTGCTAATTAGTCTACTACTCAGTAAACATTTGCTGTAGACAGGCCGGGGGAGTATGATAACTGTCATTTGAAAAATTAAGCGTAGATTTCCTCTGATTACAGTTTAGTTATGACTTGGCACTCCTCTTGCTAAATCATCCATCATATTGATCCCTTGATATCTGGTTTGGGGGTTTTGTTTGTTTTCATTTAAAGCCGTGCTTGTAACTGTGAAGCAAGTCTCAGCAGTATCAAGCCTTCAGTTGTTCCATGTGGTGAATTCAGTGCAACAGAGCACCAGAGGTCTCTTTGGTAGCAATACCGTTCAAAGGCTGGATGTTTCAGCAGTGCATCGGGTTGCTTAGGTTGTGGATGGTGATGCTTTTCAGTTGTTTCCATACTCTTTTGAATTATGTTTTTAAAAATTGTTTTGCAGCTGTGGCTGAGATGGTTGAGGAGCCACTTCAGATAGTTTTCACTGCTGTTAAGGACCACAGGAAAGTATTAAGTTAGGATAGCAGATTTAGAGCCAAATCCTGCCAACCTTATTTAGTTATTTCTTCTATAGACTGATTGTACACAAAATATGTGTTAAAAGAAAGTCAAGCACTCAGAAGTTAGGAAGTACCAAAATTAAGGTTTTCTGTGCAGTTTTACTTTGGTCTCCTTGTGCGTGTTCATTGTGAAAAGCTCTGTAATAACATAGTCACATGCTGTTTATTCCACAGGACCCTTGCTGGTGGATGAACACAGTGCACAAAATGAATGGTGCTCACTTAATATATTTTATTCCCATTATTAGCTGCATACCATTTGATATTAATATTAATTTCCTCTGGGCTCTCCTGTGCCACTTATCACTGTGGGGTGTGTGTGCTTACAAATAAGCATGCCCCAGTTTCTGATTGCAGATCCTTTACGTAGTATGTATACTGATAATCCATTTTCACAGGCTTCTTATCTTGCTGAGGAGTCCTTGCCCAGCCTGTCCCAGTACAATCTCCCTCATCCTCTTCTTATGTTCTCCTTTCCATACACAAATAGGTTCCTGGTTGCCAGTGACTTCCCTTACTCCCCTCCACATCTATTCCCTTGCCTCCACATACAGTCTCCTAGCCCAGGTAGCCCCAGTTCCAGTTCCTGCCTTCCTCTGCGTACACTTCTTAATTCCAATGTCCTGGTTATCCCTGGTTCCTCATCCTAATTCCTACCCCAGTTTATGCAGTAATTAAAGTTCGGCAGTGTTATAAACAACTGGAAGCAAGGTTTTACAATAGAAAGTATCGTACAGCCTTAATAGTAGATGTTACTAACCACCTTTCATTTACTATTATTTAAGTTAACCTCATGTAGAGAGAGGCCTGCCTTTTGCCTTATTTATGTAGGTAAACCTGCTCTGCTTTCACTATGAAAATATTATTTGCTTTGAATAACCCCATTGCCTTAATTGTAACTTTTTAAAGTAAGGGCTGCTCATTTTTGTCAGATGCAGAATCAGGCCATAAATCTGGAGACTTAGATCAGTGTTTCCTAATCTTTTCCAGCCCAAGGCACAATTACATTAATAAAAATTTTCTCCAGCACACCTGTTAAGGCATTCCCCATCCTCATATCTATTGTAGCTTATTAGCCATGGCACAATTGCACAGCACACCTGTTCATTTCTGATGGCACACTTTTGTGCCGCAGCACACAAATACTTTTTGGGAAAAAAGTTGGGTTGGGAAATACTGACTTAGATTTCAGTTTTGCTGTGGGTCTTCCCTAGACAAGATGGTACTTCAGCAGTTCCAGTCCAGTGTGCTGCAAAGTAGTCTTTCAACTCTTGATCAGTTGAGACAGAAGTGAAATCCTCTTCCTTTGCTGGTTGGTGAAGGTGGGAGTGAAATAGTAATATTTTCCTTCTACCTCCTCAACATCCCAAGGTTTATTGGAAGACGGATTATGGCTTCCTTGTACCTGAACACACTGGTGAGTGGTTGAAGGTGGGGAAGTGCTCTATGGTATGGATCCTCTTCCACTTTTAACAAGCCTACGATAAAACAAAGTCATCAGAATGTCTTTGTGCATTTTAACAGTATCATCAGCCTTTTTTAACTTCTTTAAAGTTTGTACTTTTAATAAAATGTAGGGGGTTTTAAGTATCTCTTTGAATTTTCATATACTTGTATCTTCTTTTATCAAAGTCGGTGTATACAAATGCACAAGTGTACACAATTCAAAGTCAAAACTGACCCCTCTCCCTACTCTCATTCTCCATAACATTAAATATCTATTTTATTTTCTGTCAATATTCTTGAGGCCATTTTAGTAGTCCCTCCAGCTGAGGGCTTCACTTAGAGTAGCTGCTATCCTTCAGATACGGTTCTTCATTTTCCCAGACTACTGATAGTAACGGTTTAATCACATATCTATGGGTCATACTGTACCAGAATTTTCTGAGTGGTGATGATCTTGAGGAGTATTAAACTGAATGTATGCTTCCAAGAATGGGAGATGTTTGTGCAATGGAGCTGGTATACATTGCTGAATCAATGACTGGCACTGTTGGCAGTTTTGCTACAGGGGAGTCTTGCAACCGTATCACCATCTTTTTTTAGTGGATAATTTTTAATTGGTTTGTTTGGATGAATATGGAGTTAGATATTTATGACCAAGAGGATACCTAAATATATAGTTGCTAAATATTGTCCCTAAACACTGTATTGTGGCCTTGTGTTTTCTAAAAGTTCTGAGCTGTTTTATGTTCTTAGCAAAATATTATGATGCATCTGTAGGAATATATGATAAACTTTATATAGAATTATTACAAAAATGAGAGGATCACAGCACACTAATCTTTTCTGAGGTTCATGGTAACGGTATTAACTAGTAATACAATGAAGGACTGTTAGCAGTTTTGTCAACTAAGCTACTGTGAAGTAAGTCCCTCTAAAATTTTTATAAAAGGTTTTCGGCATACCCAGCTGTTGGGCTGCTTCTGAGCAGCCTGATAGTCATGTGACATTGTGTGATCATTTTGCAATGAAGCAAGGTACTTTTTATATATGACCTAAGAGATTTTGAATGCATTCCTTCATAGGTATCAAACAGGTGCATTGCCCCACTTGTACTATGCAGCTTTTCATGGTGTATGTTTGAATCTGAAAGCCTGGAGTCAGTTTTATAGATGTTTACTCTTGTTTTGCATTTGCTTTTTTTGCAGGTAGAGTGTGGAATTTTTGACAGACCTATTACGTTGACGCACTGTTTACATTAGCACTTGCTTTTGTGGTTTCCAGAGTCACTAAAAACTGTCTATGGAATCAGAGTCCCATAATTCACATTGTGTATTGTTTATTCTGTATGTAATTGACTGTTGAAACATTGCATTCAGTTCAAAACACTAGTAGGGTATTCTCCAAAATGTCTTTGTTGCAGAAAGCCTTTTAAGAGTTAGACATATAAATATGTTTACGCAGAAATTAGGACTGCATGAAGGCTGTCATTGCTTAAGAAACCCCAAAGCAACAGGATTAGATGGTAGAGGGAAAAGGTAGGTTGCCCCATAAGTAATACCTCTTGAAGTCAAACCCAACATGTAATTAAAATATTTTGCTTTTTAGTGTATTCTCTGATATGGCTGTTTATGCGATATGGGATAGAGAAGCCTAGAGCTGATTTGGTAATAAAGCAGGAAGATGTGTCAAGGAGAGGCAGATTCTTTTTTCTCAGACAATGGAATTCAAGAATTTAATTTTTTGAAAGGACGTATTTTGGATGAGAACTCTGCTGACCTGCAGAAAATGTTTAGTTTTCTTTTTGCACTTTCATAAAAAAAATTGTATGTATATATCCGTGTATGTTGAGTTGTTTGAGAAACTTGAAATCTAGGTTGTCTTTAAACTGATCTTTGTTTTCTGTTTTCCTGGACAGTAGCTACATAGCCAACAATTGGGAGTTCTCTGACGTAATGTGTTTCATAACTGAAAGTTAGGCATATTTCACAAGCTATCATATTTAGGGTTGTGTGTGCAGGCACATACACACACAGAACATTGTTTACTTCCTCTGTAAGTGCTGGGACATTCAGTACTAAGAAGTATGATATGCTTGCATAAACACCAACGCCAGATTTATCTCTGAATCCTATCTTTCCTTTCCAGTCTTGGAAAGTGATTAATTTGTAACACACATTTTGTTCTTGGATTGCAGTGCATTATTTTCTAATCATTTACAGTTTTACAGAACCATTGTGCTGACTTGGAGGAACATTTTTGTCATATACTCAGGACTGTAGGCTGAAGCTTTAGCTATAATTAACATTTTGAAAGCAAGGAATTCTACTGTAGAACTTTAACTGAGGGACTATGGCTTTAAAGAAGTTGCATATTTTTTTGGATTGTTTGCAAATGCTTTTTCCACACTTTTTATGATGAAAACATTCACACTGAGATTACACATAATTTGTTTGTGCTGCAGTACCAAAGCAATTCCAGATAAATAGCTTTTAGATTTTAAAACACAGTCCAATTCCTAGAGTGGTATCCCCTAGCAGTTAGTAGAGGGTCTGTTGGGGATTAGGGGGGTGAGAATGGAGTAAAATAACTTCTATTTTCCAAACTGTACATAGTTAAAAAGTGTCAATCTATTTAACTGCATTAACCATATATAAAGCAACATCAAATATCTGACAAACAGAAAAATAAGGATATTGGAAGTTAAAACAGAAAGTCTATGCAGTCACAGTGGCATTAGGGCCCTGTGCCTTTTATATTTGTTTTAGATTCCGGCGAGCGTGGCATGGGAGGGATGAATGGAAGGTTATTGACCAGCCAGTTTGCTGTGGATTGATTAAAGCAGAGGTAGGCAACGTTTTTTGGCAAGAGTACTGAAAAAACCACAATGTCTACCTTGGAAGGTGCCAGAGTACTGACATGCTGAGCAGCTGTTTGCAGCCTCCCAGCTGCAGCCGGCCCACGGAGCCCGCAGGGCTTGCAGCCTCCCAGCTAGCTACCTGCTGGGAGCAGCCTGGGCTCCATGGCTGGCAGCAGCTGCTTAGAGCCCAGGCTAGCGGTGGTGTGCCGAGCAAAATGGCTTTGCGTGCTATACTCGGCATGCATACCGGGGGTTGCTGACCCTGGATCAATGTTGATTTCATTTTCTTAAATGGCGAGTGGCTGATAGATGTTCCCAGTTTTTGCAGTAGGTTGGCATGATTTCTCTCCTCTAGGGAGAGATTTTTGTTAATGAACTTTTAAAGTCAACATACAGAGTCATTAATGAAAAGTGAAGTAAAGTTTGAAGGCAGGTAAAAGGAGAGTTAAGGAGGTTCTGAAGTTATTTAGGGAGACTACAGAATTGTTTCTGTAAACATCAGATAGCGCATTTATGAATGAATGCAGTATTGTATTTGTTGGATTCAGCCCCAGAGGAATGGTGGATAGCTTTGGAGTGTTTGAGAAGAATGTGGTACCAGATCCTGTGACATACATCTGCCCTCCAGTACTGTGGCACACAGTAATTTGCTTGTTTGTGCCCCCTAGGAGTGCATTTTATGAAATACGACAGAGCACTTTTGTAAGTAACACTGGTAAATTTGGTTATAAAGGAGTACTGGTGTAGCAGCAAATAGATTAGGAGTAGGTAGTTATAGTTGAGTAGCAGAGAAAGGTTCTGACTACTTTTCCAGTGCCAGTGACTTCCCATTCAATTGTATTCATTCTAAGCCACAATGGAGCTTGTTCCACATCTCAGTCTCCCATCACAGGTTAGCAGTATGGCAGGTTTGAGCCCAGGTAATTGAAGGGAAGACATTCAGTAGCACCACAGGAGCTGAAGATCAAGGTAGGAAAGAAAGCCGAGTGACTCATATGAACCAACCCTGGTACGACCAGTGATTGGGAGCTACGACATAGTGCACAGGATCATTGCGGACATGAAGTAAGTTGCATCTCATTTTTGGGAACTGTGGAATAACACATTAAGTTGGGCTGAACACAGACCTGTAGGAATGGAATCTCTCATTTAATTATCTACCCCTCACCCCTTCTATATCCACAACTGCCAAAAAAAAATGTGGCCTCCTGTCTCCAAAAAAACAGAAAGTAGATTTTTTCTGGTTTTAAACCAGGTGTGATATCCACCAGTGCAAATAGTAACTTTGTCTCCCTGCACTGGGATTTGATTCAGTAAAACTAAACCAGTTGTTGGCCACTGATGGCTGTGATCAGGTGCAATATCCAGAGTACGCAAGATCTGAGATGCTCGGTAAATCCTTCAGCAATGCCAAGGAGGACCAGAGTTGATGTGTCTGGTATTTTAATTAGTAAGAAACCAAGATTTAATTGAAAATTTAAACCAAACCAACAAAACAACTCCCCCAAACCTTTCAGGCCATCTTTATAAACCAAAAAGAAGCAAAGAGAACCCCAGCCCCAGGGGAGTGGATTTTAAATGATAAACTAATAACTGGGTTAATATTTAATTATAAAAACTTCCTTTCATACTAAAAGTTAATTCTTTCTAATTCTGGTGCCAATCCTGAATGCACCTCCTGTGAGATACAGAATGGGGCTCAGTTTGAAGAAATACAGTCAGGAATAGGGAAGCTATTCTAACTATAAATAGCTGTGGTAGAAAGGTAGATGTTTGTGTAATAGTACAGTACATGTGTGTATTTTGAGAGAACCTGAGAATAGCAGCTGCACTGAAATACGTGACAGTAAAGTCAACTATAGTCTATGATTTAAAAAAATAAAACTTCTGCAAATGCTGTAAGTCATCTGAAACCTGTTGGTGTTATCTTCACTTGGTAGTACAGAACAGTCTGTGATATATAAGTGAGCCTGAGAACATGCAGTTCTGGTAACAGGATACTTCTCACTCCTTTTGATATGGAATTGTTTATTGCTGGACCCTAGAAATTTCCTCAAGAATTAGAACTAGGTGACAGTTCTGCTTCACTCCTTTTTAGGAGTGGGTTTTCTTTTGTAAAGCATTGTTTGTTTTACCATTCATGCACCTTTGAATTTTACACTTGCAGAACCAATGGCACCGACAGCAGAGTTCTTCCTAGCACTGTAAGGTCAGAAGGATCAGAACCTAAATTAAACTTCTTCCTCAAGCTCAGGTTTGACTCACAAATTCAGGAAGTTGTACATAAAAAATCTGTCTGGGCACTGTTTCCTCTGTCAGCATTTTTCAGTTAAATAATATCTTGTGGTGTGGTCATAAATAATATGGGTTAAATCCTTGGTTTTCATCTTACTAAATTGCTAAAATTTTTCATTATGAAGGAAAAGGGGAAAAAAAAGGTAAGAACAGGAATAATAGGGTGGAGAGCAGTGTGTAGCTCCTAGTCTCAGTCAGTTTTTGAAACTGTAAGCGAGTTAGAATTATGATGTAATATATTTAACTGCTAAAATTAAAAAAATTAGCTCTGGAGTGACCTTTTACTATATATATATTTCAAGGTTCAAATCACATTGGGTCCACTGGAGTCATCTCAGGAGGATTTAGTTGATATTTATTGTCAGTATTCAGAAGAAAAAGGTTTTACCTTGACATAAACTTTATTTTAAAAACCCCTAGATATTACAGATTAAAAAAAAAAACAGTTTGGGCTAGTCATTTAAAATTCAATACACGATATCTGACTGTTCTCTAATTGCAGTCCTATTCTAGCTTATTAAACAACAACTAGCGACTACAAATAGGTTTGACTTTTTTTCTGAATTTTTTTAAGAGTAGTGCTTGTCAGGAAAATGAAGATAGTATGTTAAAGTGAGAAAGGGAAATTGTTTATATCAACAGCTTATCACTAAATAGTTCCTTGAAAGCAGGGTGGGAAGTTTGTGAGCATTTCCTGTGAACAATACTTAGGGACAGTATCTTTGTAAGATAGTGTTTATCACACCTACTTTAATTTCTGTGTTAAGACTGAGAAGGATTTCATGTATTTTGCTGCTGGGATTTGTCAGATACAGTTGAGGCCTTTTATCAGAATTCACCATTTGCTGTGGATTTCAGAGACCATCTGAGAAGCCATTTAAAGCAGTACAGTGTCTGAGAGCTCTGATAATGGTCAGTGAAAGCAGTAATCCTAGAGGCCTAAGGGGATAATGACAGTCAATAACATGGCTGCCAATCTTTAAGCTTAATCATGACATCTTTAGGATTGAGGAATGGTTATTTTTCTAAATGTGTCTGTGTGGGGGAGGGAAATTCATGCGTGATAAAAAATACATATTGCAATGCAATGAACTGAGATGCTTGATAAGCAGTATATACCACAATAGATATAAGAAATATATATTGCAATTACATTTGATTTCACTTTAAAAAAGGGCGGCTTTTATTGTTCTGGTGAAAATGATGCAATACTACTGACACATTGGCAAAGACTAGTATATTCTGTGATAGCATACAGTATGTATGCAAACCAGTATCGAATGAGATTAAAAGCTTTGTCTAGTAACTTGTCTTTTTGGGGAGAATGTGTTACGTTCAGCTTCAAGAAAGTTTTGAAAGTTGCACTGTAGTTTGGTAAAGCACTATTTTTGAAAATAGAAATTTTAGATCAAGTCCTGCAATATCATAAAATGCCAGGGAAACCAGTAGGTTGGTAAAATGTTCCTTGTTCTATAAGAAATGAAAACTCTAGAACTCTTGGTTCAGAGATGATATCTTTTATTAGACCAACTAAGAAATTGCAAAAAATTATCTTTTTCTGCAAGAGTTGGTCTAGAGTTTTGCATTTCTTTTTGTCTCAGACCAACATGGCTGCCAAATATATCTTTGTTCTATAATACATTCTTGATTCGGGTACAGACTTCTTCAGTATAAATAGGAAAATTTCTTATGTGATTTTATTCAAAGCAGTCTATAAGTGGGAAGTGACTGTCGAAAATAACATTAAGTTTTGTGTGTGTGCAATTTCTAAATTACTACTCACCATTTATTACATTTGCTACATTTTAGACATGTTTTTCTGTCAGTTTCCTTTTGTAAATATGTTTATTCTGTTTTGATTTTTGATTGACTTGACAATGCTACCATATTGGATGGGCAGTGACAGAAAAGACCCTCAAGCACAGCTGGGAATACGAGGTAGAAATCTAGTGTTCTTTTTGACTGGTTACTGATTTACTCTGAAGTTGACTGCTGACTTCCAAATGTTGCACAGAGCATAGAAAAATCAGATAAGAATTAAAATTAAAAGTACAAAACCCAGAAACTTAAGCATAGTAAAATAAAAATAAATCATTATTTGTGGGGCGCAGAAAGAAAACATTTGATCATATGTGTGTGGGTGTATGTTTGGTTTAAAGAAGTAAATGGGTAGCCAATACTTCTCAATGCAGACAGAAAATATGGAGTAGGATTTCACAACTGTGTTTTATGTGAATTTATTTCAGTTCTGTGCATGATTGCAATTTTGATGTTTCACAAAAACCTCACAGAAGTGCTTATCCCCAGAAGGCAAATTATTCTGCATGGTCCTGTTACTGGACTTCGGCTATCATCTGGGTGAATCATTTCTAGAAGTGAGGGGCTAATTTGATCTCTAGGAGCCATTCAGTTGTTGGCCTCTGTGCTAAGGGTGTCAGTAGTACCTTGTGTTAAGAATATCTAAGTTTTAGAGCTCTTACACCTTAGGATCTAAACACCATCCACTGGAAACTGGAGTAGAACTGCCAACTTGTTTTACACGGGCCTCTTAGCAGTCCTCATATGGCTACCAGGAGCTGGCCTGGGTCAGGATTTCATCTGATGGCCTAAAAATGAGAAATTTGTTTCCATTACCAGTTCCATCTCTCTGTCTGCAAACTTCACAGTAGGTTTTTACAAAAATATCTGCCTTAATCATTTGACCTTATATAGGAGAACAAAATCTAACCTCATGTACTCAGCAACCTATGCAGTTGGATGTAGCAATAGATGTAACATTAGGTTGGATTCACTTCGGTTTGCATTTTTTTTTATATACTTTTCTTTTTCTTAATCTATTATTAAGAATTCTTTGAGATTCCTGTGCAGTTTCTCAGATGACTTGCTCAGAGTCAAATGATATACAGTAATGGCTGGTTACTTCTTTTTTCTTCTTCTTAGCTGCTTGGGCCATGTTGCTTTTGTTCTTGCTGTCTCCTCCACCTCTAAAAATACATAAAACCAATCAGAGTGGTGTTGTGTTGGCTGTTTTCCCATAGGCTTCTGCTGGACCCCTCCCCCTCACCTCATTGGCTAACTGAGTTCATCTCAGCTCAGCTGACTGGGAGTTAATATAGGTCAGTATAGCAATGTGGAATTGACTAGCTGTTCTCATTCCCGAATCCAGCTTTGTTTAATCTGGCAAGTTTCCAGCTCTTTCTAAATACTACTGTATGCTGAAAGTCTATGCAACATGTCAAGATTAAACCACAGGGACAATGTTGATTTTTTTTTTTCTTTTTTAAATAAGTACAATTAGAAAAAAAATTAAAGCCACTGCCTAGAAACAGTTGTAAAGATTTCTGATATAAAAGGAATAACTATAATACATTGGCGCTGAGGCCAGGGCTGGATTAACCCTTTAGTGGCCCCTAGGCAAACAAACTGTAGGCCCCTACTTGTTTCACTCAATAATTGTAATATGTAAAATAAGCACAACTGTGCCCCTTCTTCACTTAGGGCCCTAGGCATGTGCCTAGTTTGCCTGTGCATTAATTCGTCCCTGGCTGAGGCACTATCACAATACTTTCTAAATAAATGTAGTGAGGATCTTTTGGGAAGACCGAAAACATAATGGCTTAGAACTGACTTCAGAGGTGCTGAGCCCCTGAGACTTTCACTGATTTCACAAACTGTGGCAGCCAGAGCACCTTCAGAGAAACCAAGTAGCTTACTTGTACTTCACTTTGAAGATTGAGGTACTGGACAGGTGTATTGTAGGCAAAATTGGGTTCTTACATATAGAGCTAATATCATTTACAAAAACCTTATGGGTGGATGCTAGAAAATGAGTTTTAGTGAGTAAAGACTTTAATATTAGACATTTTATGAAAGTTGCAGTGTAGTGTGAAGTCCATGTTTCCCTGTTTTAGTAACTGAACACTTGCAGCGTAGTATTTTGTAAGCAGTGGTTGGTGTGGATTGAAAATTGTTTTTTTCAGTAGCAAGTGAAGAAGCTCTCTAGACTAGAGTAAAAAAGGGTTTTACTTAAACTGTCACCTCTGTGTTCAGCAATTAACCTACATTTAACAAATGGCTTGAGAAGGCTGACAAAAGTTTACCAAAAGGGATCTCTCTTCCTAAACAAAAGCTGTGTGAAAATGCCATGACTGATTGGCCTCAACAGTTTGCATTTATTAAACAATTGTATTCAGAAAAAGGATTTTGTTTTATCTTCTCCCATTGCTGAATGTTGTCTCTTCTCATCTCCGACCTTCTCTAGCCTCAGTATTATCAATTTCAATTTCTCTGTTATCTTTCTAAATTAGACTGCAAGTTCAATGAAGCAGGAACCTTGTTTTATATATGTGAAAAGCACTGCACACAATATTTGTGCCATCTTAGCAAAGTAACCCAGACCATTCACAGAGTCACTGCTCTGGTACCACCCTTTTTTGTTTGGTTCCTTTCACTGAACACTTACTCTACTCAGGATGTAATGGGCTGATGCTGTGTGTGACAAAATACTTTTTTCCTGCTTTGGAGAAAGTCTTCTGGGTAGAGTTGTAACCCCTTCATGTTTCTGTTCAGTGGAATGGAGACAGAAGTCTGTTTCTTCTCTTGAAACTAAGAGCTTGTCCATATCCCTTTTCTAAAAACAAAGTATTTTCCATGCAATTTGTCATCAGTTATGCTCCATGAACAGTTGTGCTAGTATCAGCTGGTTGTCATTTTAGAAGTCAGGATAAATTTGCATTTTATACACTAACCAAAGTAGGTAGATTGGTAGATACTTTGGTTAACCTAGGTGCAAATCTGCCATGCCTTCTACTTTAATTCAGACTAACATGACTAACTATGTCTGTCTGTATTAGCTTTAGCAAGACAAGTTGACATACCAGTTATAATTAGAGCAATAATATAATTATTGTTACATGCTGTGGTGGTGAATTATAAAGGGATGGGTAGTTAATAGAGGTGCATCCATAACTCCAGCTACTGGTATGTTTGTTGAATTGTCCACCCCTCTGAAACATTCCGCTCCATAGCAGTGAGATGATGTTTCTTCTTCCATACTCCTTGGGTCTAATCTGTTGAAACTAATGGAAAGATTTCTGTTGACTTCAATAGCTTTTGGGTTAGGCCTTAAAAGAAGCTTTTACAAGGAATTCTCTCTGCCATGGAAATCAGTCTACTTTTAATTTTTCCTGGCATTTTGCATTTGAAAGGGACTGCTTAAAGCAGATAACTTAACGACTAACAGTGCCCCTCCTGTGCTTATCTTCACTAGTAATGCTTAGCAATTCTTCACACACCCTAGCAGTTCTTCACACATGAAGAATTTTGCAGAGTAGAAGACCAGGGATGTTTCATCGGGTTCAGTAAAGTGGTTATAGTATCCGCCTTTAGGATCATCGTGGAGAGGAACAACTTTTGACCTAACCATGCCCAGTTGATCTTTGTTCCTCCCTCCCTCCCTCCAAATCTTCAAATCATAGACTCATAAAAAAATCAGGGTCATAGAAATCATAGGGAACTTAGAAGGTCATCTTGTCTAGCCTCCTGCTCAAAACAGAACCATCCCCAACTATAGGATAACAGCCAAAGCTTTATCTGTCCAGGACTTAAAAAAAGTCAAAGGAAGGAGATTCCATAATTTTTCTGGTAACCTGTTCCAGTGCTTTACCACCCCCCTAGTGAGAGAGGTTTTCCCAGTATCCAACCTAGACTTCCCTTGCTGCACTTTGAAACCATTGTTCCTTGTTCTGTCATCTGCCACCACTGAGAACAGACTCTAGCTCCATCCTCTTTGTAATCACCTTTCAGGTAGTTGAAGGCTGCTGTTAAATCTGCTCTCAGTCTTCTCTTCTCCAGACAAAATAAGCTGAGCTCCATTAGCCTCTCTTCATAAGTCACGTGCCCCAGCCCCCTAATAATTTTTATTGCTTTCTGCTGGACTGTCTCCAATTTGCCCACATCCTTTCTGTAGTGGGGAGTCCAAAACTCCAGATGTGATGTAAGCAGTGCTGAATCAAGGGGAATAATCACTTCCCTCAGTCTGCTGGCAACCTCCTATTAATACAGTCCAGCATGTGGTTAGCCTTCTTTGCAGCAAGGGCTCACTGTTGGCTCATATTCAGCTTATTGTCCACTGTAAACCCCAGTTCCTTTTCTGCAGAGCTCTTGCTTAGCCAGTTGGTCCCCAGTCGGTCCTTAAACAATGCTGTTAGTTGCATTAGTATGGGAGCTGACCTTGCCTGTGAAGACTGAGTTAAAAAAGTCTCTGAGTACTTTAGCCTTTTCCACATCATCTGTCATCATCTGTCTCCCCCCATTCAGTATGCCCAAGCAATACTCTTATACTCCTCCTTACTTGTTTTACCAAGTTTCCACTTCTTGTAAATTTTTTTGTGTGTTTTAACTCCCTGAAGAGTTCCCTACTAAGCCAAACTGGTCTTCTGCCATGCTAGCTAGTGTGCCTTCACATCAGGGTGGTTTGTTCCTGTGCCCTCAGTAAGGTTTCTTTGAAATACAAGTCACTCTCTTGGACTCCTTTCACCTCAGACTGGCCTTCCAAGGGTTCAGAAGGGCTGGATTCTATTATGCACCTAAGTGGCCTTAGGTAACTGAGTGAGATCTTAATGCTGACTCCTTGAAAAATAGTTAGGAAAACAACTGTGAAGGTTTTCCTCCTCTGCCTTGGTGCATTTTTATGATTTAGTCTTAAGCATTTTACACAAGCTTAAGATAATGGCATCTTACACATTTGTTCAGGGACTTAACTGGGCTGGAATGGGATCGCACATAGGCACCTAAATTCATTGAGGTGCCCAGTAGGTAGAACAGAATCTAACCAAAAGCCTATAAACAAGTTCAGAGAAAGAAAGAAAGCTTTCTCAGTGGAGTTTTGTGCAGTCAATGAACCTCATCCAAACTTGTTTTTGGGTTGTGTGCAGGATGGAGGACTTCCAAACAAGTTCATGCGTTCTTTTCACTTAATTTTCCCTCCCTAAAACTACAGCCAATTAAAAAGAGACGTTTGTTGTCTGTCCTCCAGAATCACCAGAGACTAGAGGCCTGGAGGGATTCCTTACATACCTCTAATGTCTCTGAAGGTTCCAGAGGACAGCCAGGTCCTCACTGGATGGATGTCTGTCTATCCTTGATCTCCCTGTAGCAGGGGATGGGGAAAAATGGAACATTGTGGAATACTGGAAGGCCAGGCCTAGTTACCTACTGCACCCTGGCTACAAAACACCAGTGCTGCATACTGTTGCAGTGATTTTGAAGTGTTCTTCTGGGGAGGATGCAGTTGCAGTTGTGGGGGTACACATCTGGATGACACTGAGGTGCTCTGACTTTGAAGTGCTACAAACTGAAGCAGAATTTGGAGTGTTCAAAGTAGTACTCATCTTTCCACAGCTTGTAGTTACCTTATATCCACAGACCTAGCTGTAAAGTAGCTTACAAGAGAAGTAGGGCTCATTTCCACTTCTACCATCTTTTCTGCAACCTGACATGTTACTCTTAAGTAAGATGAATTGCACAGACAGAAATCCAGATGGTATATGAAAAATTGCAGGTTGTCGTAAGGCTGGCTCAGATTGTGTGCTGTGCTCAAGACAGGCATAGCACTAAGACCCATTTACCCTAATGAAGCCTAGACATTTCTTTCTTTGAAACAAGCTCCTGTAACTACATTGAAAACAAGCCAGTTCACTCCTGAAATGATGGAGTGGTGGGAAATAATAAAAGATAGTTGTTGTATATTTTTCTACCCTAAGGTACTTTGGAGCTCCTAGGGTGGCCTATCTTCATTACATTTTTAGTGCCAAGAAATTTTCCTTTGTCTTCTGAAGTCTAGCAGCTCATACCACCAGCCTGTCAGTAACTATTCCTTCCTCTTGACTACTGTACACTGGCAGCAGTTTGAGTTTGAGACCGACTAAATAAATATGTAAAATAAAATATATTATAGTTTATGTTTTGTTGGGGTCGGAAATGTATGCCAAGGAAGCAAATGCTATTTTCATCAATCCTTCGCTATTCTCCATACAGTTCTAGCAGATACTGTTCTCAATTTTCTCAGGAGTCCCCTAATAGGAATTGGAAACTTTTTTAAGGTGGGCATCCAGGTTAGGAGCTTGAATCCAAAAAAACCCCTGAAAAAGAAGCTTTGAAATGATGTTGTCCTCTAACAAAATGGTGTAGTTAAATACATTTATTGCTTTTACATCTGAACTCACTTACCATTCCTGAAACTAAATACCAAGAGTTGGGGCTATATCAATCCCCAGATATGTTAATTCCAGTAAGCAGTGTAGTTGCACCCAAGACCTATAGGAATAATTGAGTATTTAATCAGAGGTCTGGAATATTATTAAAGTGTAAAGTATTATTAAACTGTAATTGCATCTTCTCAGACAGGGCCTTCAAGGATGATCAGGACTGGATCAGGATTTTCTCTGACAAAAGAAAATAAGCATATTTTTTCACCCTGTTCCCACTCAGAGAATGCAGTTTCTGAACTGCTTGTCTAGCTTTAGATTTTTTCAGTTGCCCTCATGTAGTCTCTTTGCTAACAAAATTTAAATATATGTCCCTGCTCAAATTTTGGCTACTCTGGTGTGATCTTAGGCCATTTGAGAATGAAGGGTATTCACACATTGTTATCCTGGATGATTTATAGACATCCTCCCTTGGGTGGAAACATGTAGTCAACCTTTGTAAAAGTATTGATTATTTAGCAGGCACTTTCTCTGACAGAGTTCCAGGGTGGCAACCTGTAACAGGGGGCCTTCTCAGGGCCGATTTAACCATGGCTCACCCACCTGTTTCCAGGCTAACCACCCACCTTCTTGCCCGTCATGCCTTGTTGGTAATTATTTAATTGATCTACATAAAGTGGGAGGCTGCCCATTTCCTGCCCCAATGCCAGGGGGTGCTATCTGCGGCTCCATTCCTCCCCTACACCACAGCCAAAGCCTTGCTGATGGCATCTCGATGTTATCATTATCACCGGCCCCCACACTGGGCCTCAGAATCCTTCTAATTGAACCCTGCCTGGATTCCTCCCCTCAGGCGGTCTAATCCAACTTCATCCTGGGCAGCATAGCTCCCTGAACTGCTTCCCCTTCAGGTGTGGTCTCCGCCCGGGACCTTCAGCTCACTAGCCCTGGCCCATCTCCAGGCCAGTCTGAACCCCAGGCACACAGTTCTTGGGCATTCCTCACTGTGGGCCCTAGCCCTTCGACCCTTCCAGTCCTGGCCCCAGGATGGACCAGTCAAGGGAAGTTTGGACTGGCGTGAGTCTATGGCTTCACTCTTTCTCCATGGGGTCCACTTTCCAGAACCTACAAACAAGGGGTGACCCACCCGGTTGTGGGGGCTAGGGGTTAAGGCTCCCCAACCCACCTTTTACCAGGGTGATACTTGCCTGGCATTTCCTGGGGGCTCCTGGGCCACTGAGAGCCCCACCAGGGTACCCACTCCTGACAGGGTGCAGTTTTAGTTCATACCCAGGACCAGGAACCTCCAATCCATCCCCTACAGTTCCTCCCTTATTTCCAGATGATACCAGCAGCCCTCCAGCCAGGCAGTGTTGTTGCCTTGCCTCCAGCAGCATCACTGCCCTGTTTATATGGGCAGCACTTGGTTTCAAAATAGCTGCCCTCATCAAGCACCTGGCAGCTGCCAACTCCAGGCCTTTAAAGTGGAAGGCATAAACAGTGCCCTACCACACAACCTCAGTACAGTCCCCAGAAGAGGTTAGTCGTTAGTGTTGTATATCTAGTTACCACATCCCATGTGGAGAATGATGGCAGGTCTTTTCTAATGCATAGGCACCTTACAGGAAGGTGGTTCCAAGAAAGCCCAAACAGAGCTCACTCTAGGGAAAGTCCCTAGTGAAAGGCCAAGTAGGTTAAGTCCAAGAACGTGAATGTGCAGGCCCTTTGAAGACCTGCACATCCTGGCCAGGACACTTTTCATAACAGACTGGATAAATCAGCAAGATCTAGCAGCTCTCTGGGGCAAGGATTTTACTGATTCTTTCCCAGCTGTGCATGGATAGTCAATGTCAAGCAATGGATTCTTCTGTTACTGTGAACCTGATGAGAACTCCCTTTTCTCTGCCACCTTCAGAATCTTACCTGAGAGACAAGTAAACATTTTATCTTTGTCACCTGTTTACAATTCCTAACCTCAGAGTGTTCCACAGCAAACTTACAGGCTTGGTGCTGCTACGCTACCCACCACCACATCTGAAAGGGATCAGGGGGTCATAATTGGCCATAAAATGAATATGAGCCAGCAGTGTGATGCTGCAGTTGACAGAGCAAACAATACACTGGCATGCATCTACCAATGTATCTCAAGCAAAGCTAAGGAAGTTATTCTTCTGCTCTACTTGGCATTGGTGAGGCTACAGGTGGAGTACTGTGTCCAGTTTTGGGCGCTGCAATTCAAGAAGGATGTGGAGAAGCTTGAGAGAGTCCAAAGAGCCACTCATATGATCAGAGGCCTGAAAAGCAAACCATACAAGGAAAGGCTGACAGATATGGGACTGTTCAGCCTAGAAAAGAGAAGACTTTGAGGGGATTTGGTGGCAGCTTACAAATATATCAGGGGATAGGATCAGGGGATAGGCAAACACCCCAAAGCACCCCAGGGGAAAACCAGGAGTAATTCCTCGAAGAAGGTTTCAGACTGGATAGAAGGAAAAGCGTCTCCTCGGTCCATGTGACCAGACTCTGGAATAGATTCCCAGTGAGAGTGGTGCAGGCGCCTACACTGGAGATCTTCAAAAGGAGACTGGATGTACACCTTGCTGGGGTTATTTGACCGCAGCTGTCTTTCCTGTCCAGAGCAGGGGGGCTGGATCCAATGATCTCACAAAGTCCCTTCCAGCCCTAAACTTCTGTGAATCTGTGCTCAACATACTATTTCTCATCATAAATGTTATTTCTAGAGTAACTTAAGAAGATGTTTCACTAGATCATGTTATCAACGTTCAGTTTTCAGCAGTATATGCTACCCATCGTCTCCTTTTTTGCTACAGTCTTGAAATGCACCTGGCTATTTTTCATTCCTTTGTAGTTATGCCTAACAATCACCTACGTACAAGGTAACAAGGGAGACCAATGCCTGATCTGTTTGGTACATAAATGGACTGAGGCACTTTAAATGTGATTCTGTTCCACCTTGCTAAGGTCCCTGAAATACAGTAACTGCAAAGGTAGATAGGCCTTCCTCCTCTTCCATTGCTTTTTTGTAGCCTAATCTTATGGGTAAAATAATGTGACATGAAAGTAGATTCATTAATAGGTTTTCAGAAACTTGAACAGAGTGAAATAGAATCCATCCTTATGCTCCTAAATCCACTTAGATGCCTAATAGGTGGAATAGAATCTCACTCATAGCCACCTGTTCAAGTATTTGAACAATTTCATCATAGTCAGTGTGGTCTAAAAGAAGAGTTTCACTGGGAAACAAAGTAAATGTAGGGGTATAAAAGGACATGTGATGAGGACACCACTGCTTAGGAGCTGGGGGAACATCCTTTCATTTATTTTTAGGGATTTCAAAGATCTAGTAGCTTGGTTCATGAAATTAAATTGGCAACCTCAAGTGCTGCTGTAGTAAAAGAAAGCCAATGTTAATGTGAGAAATTACTCATTCAAGGGGTTTATCATGTTTATAATGAATATTATTATAATCCAGCCATGACAACATAATCCTGAGTTAGCACCTTCATTTACTTTTAGAGGATGTTGTAATTTAATAGGCTGTGTGCAGTTCATGTTGGAGAACTATACTCTGCTCCTCTGTATTGCAGTATGTTGGCACAACAAAGGATGTCGTTTGGAAATTAAAGTTTTTTTCAGTACCATTGACATTTTACTGAAGTTTCATTCTGACTTTTAACACTATTCCATGAATGAGCAAAAATTACTATCTGCATTTTATACTTTTTAGGCGAACCTATTAAAAAACACAGAGAGATAACCCTCTCATTTTCCCCTTATCTCTTTCTAACTACATACATTCTGTTACTTTTCTGTAGTGTGAACTAAATCTAAAAAAATATTAAAAAGTCATCAAGACCAAAAGGAGTTAAATATTTAAAAGTGAACATTTTTGAAGCAATTATGTGGCTCTTTTAATAAAAAGATCTGCCACTTAATGTCTTTTTACATAGAACTTTTTTTTTCCCTTTCAGGAATCCCTGAGCTGGCAGTAGGAGATTTCATATGTTACTGTATTGTATAATTACCTCTATCTCCCACTGCACTTTTAAAACATTTCATTACTAAAAAATCTGCTTAATGAGTGTTTAAGACACTTAATATATCCTGTAAAATGTTCACTTTCTTTTTGTTGAATTATTTGAGTAGGCATTACTTAACAATGATTCCTGGATCTGAGCAAGGACACTGCTGACTGGCTGTAAAAAAGAAAAAAGAGAGGTAGTTAGTTAGCTGTGTTATAAACAAAGTTGTTAGTTTATAAGGTTTTATATCATTAGTTTAGAATGGGCTTGCTTGAGAACTGTGCATGACTATTTTTTAGTGCTTTGGCTCTCTCTAGCATTCCCAAAGAATAATTATCCTACCTTTGATGCTTTTTAAATTTTTCCATCTTTTAAAAATTCAAGTTAGAAGATGAGTTGGAGAAAACTGTTGCAGATTATAAATACAGTTTTCCCCTCTCACGAGTAACTTGAGCATTAAGCTCATTTTATCATAAAATGAAAGCCATGCTGTTCTCACTGGACAGCAAAATGGCCGACCTGAGCAAATCTGTTCATTAGCTCTGCAACTTGCTTAATTCCCTCCCAAACCAATTATTTCTGAAAGAAAGACCCTGTAAAATATGCTCATTAACATCATTTGAGCTTGAAGACTTAGTCTAGCAAGATTAAACTTTTGTTCTGTATTTGCTGCTGAGATACTCAAATATAGTGGAAAAAAATCCTTTAGGTTGCAAGTGAGGTTAAAGCTAGTAATAAGGAGAGATGCCATATCTTCATCTCTTACAACTCCCCCATGTGTGCATATGAATTATCTGCATATACCTGCCCAGTTTTTGAACTTCCTTTCTCAGAAAAATGATTGTTTGAAATTCAACACATAAAGCTTGAAAGTAGGCAACAAAAATGGCCATTTAAAGTCATAATTTAAAAAGCCATGTTACGCCCTCTACAGCCATTGCTTATATAATTAAAAGAATACTTTCAGATATACAGTGTGGGTTAAGCAGCCAACTGCCTTTGGCTGTTACTTGGAGTTGAGCATTTAACTGCGCTTGTGTCTTTGAAAATCTCTGCCTAAGTGACTGTCCTAATATTTATATGATTTCTCCCCAAAAGGCATTTACACATGTGTTCCAGCAGGCAGGGGTAGAGGGGTGCCTTAATGAGTGGGCCACACTTATTAAAAGTGCCTGAGCGTCATGTGTATCAGTGTCCCCATGCTGCAAAAAGGCAGCAGGGTGCTTTAAAGTAAAGTTCATTGAACAAGCTTTAGTTCAAATTGCCCCACTGCCATTTTTCAGTGTGGGGATTCTAATACACATGACACTAGAGGCTGCTGGAGTATGTTAATTTCTGTGCTCCAGCACACTCGATTAATTGAGTCTGCTCTGACTTGCTGGATTGATAGCACGTTGGAACAGCCTCACTGCATGTCTGTAGGAGCCCAAAGAGTTTGAAACTAGAGATTTCCAGAGCCAGGCAACACCTTATACACGGAGTTTGCAAATGTTTTGGTTATGTTTAATTAACACTTGTATTTGGCTAGTTTTATTTATTTCAATACTTTATCTGTTTGTATATTTTATCTTGTTTTTACTGCATGCTTCCTTGAGCCTTTTTTGAGGGAGGGTGGCATATAAATCAAATCAGTAAATAACTATTGTTACAAATACCTGTATTATCAGGTAACATTCACCAGACAGAATATTTGATACAATATAAAATGTTTTGTATTGAAGATTGTAGACTGAACTGATATGTTTCTCAGAGTTCATAAATTTTTTTTGGGGGGGGGGGTTCGGGGGTATGTGTGTGTGTGGGGGGGGGAAGGGATATCACAACTTTTTCTACCCTGTCTCATAAGCAAGCTGCCAGGAAAGCATCATAATTAAGTCTCATAGATTGGAATAGTTGTCTTGTCTTATTCTAGGAATCTTTGGGCAATGTACAATCAGACTTGACTCCCAAAGATAACTTATTTGATTTATTTATATAGACAACCTGGCTTTCATCTATAGTGAGGCTCCTTTATACCATTCTGATAGTATAAAATGGGCTTATACATAGAGGTGCACCGATATATTGGATTAGCACTGATAAAAGGAAAATTGGGCATTATCAGCAAGTGGCTTTTTTGGCCATTGTAGCTGATAATGTCACTGATAAGTACCACATGCATGCGCACAGCCATAGCATGCATGCAGCCAGGAATGCAGCTCCGTAGCTTTAAGAGCAGTGTCTGGCAAGTAAGTCAGTGGGGAGACAGAGGCATAGGGAGGCAGCTCAAGGTCCCCATATTGAGGGAGAGAGTGGGGCTGAGGCAGGGGTAGACACTGCCCAGTCAGGGCGGGGCAGGGGAAGGAGCCGCAGGTGGCTCGTCCAGGGGGTGTGGTGGGGTGGGAAGGGTGGGGAGCGGAGGCTCCTTGTCACTGGGCATATCTCTAGGGGAGGTATGGGGGGTATGTGCTTCCTGGATTTGTGCATGGAGCAAGGGCTGTCTGCCCACTGCAAGCTTAGGGCCAAGGGCTGCAACACCCTGTTCCTGGGGCGAGGGGCTGGACTGAGGCTGCGGTCCAGGCAGGTGGGGTAGGGCAAGTGGCAGCGGTGCTGGGAGCAGTGGAGGTAAGCTATAGCCACCCCAGAATTTGCCATAGCCCCCTCTCCCAGTGCTGCAACTGCCTGCCTCACCCCCACCGACCCCAAGTGCAGTCCCAGCACAGCCCTACTTCCAGGAAGAGGCAGGCATAGCCCCAAGCCCACTGCAGGCAGCCTGCCCTCTCCCTGTGCACAATTCCAGGGGGCACATGCCCCTCATGCCCACCCGGGGGTGCACACTATAGCAGGGAGCTGCCCTCCCCCACTTCCCACCTCCCTGCACCCCCTGGACAAACTGCCTGTGGCTCCAGCTCATGCTCTAGCCTGCCTTGGCTGGGTAGTGTCTGTCCCTGCCCCAACCCCACTTCCTCCCTCCCAACCCATGGGAACCTTGATCTGTCCCCAACATGCTTCTTTCCTCCTCCACACCCCTTCCCCCCACAGACTTACCAGCTGGATGCTACTCTCCACATTGCTTAGCTGCATATTGGCTGTCCACTCAGTATTGGTTGATTTGGCTGGTTAATAATCAGCAATCAGTATCAGCCAAAAAAATCTTTATTGGTTCACTCCTACTTACACTTTTACATGTATCGCTGGAGCAGCATAAAGGGGCCAAACATATAGTTGAGAGTCTGGTCTAGAGCAGTGTTTCCCATCCTTTTCCAGTCCAAAGCACACTTACATTAATACATTTTTTCTGTGGTACACCTGTTAAGGCATTCCCCTTCCTCATACTTATTGTAGCTCATTGCCATGGCAAAATTCTGTGCCATACCTGTTCATTTCTGATGGCATACTTTTGTGCCATGGCACAGTGGTTGGGAAATACTGGTCTAGACTGTTCAGCCATTTATGTTTTTGAATTACAATGCTCCAAGGAATGGGACTATTCATGTAAATACTGCTAAACATGAGGAAGGGATGCATAATTGGTCTGGCATTTTGAAATAATCTTTTGTTTGGGACTGTATTTTTAAATTCTTCATGTAGTAAATTGATCTAAAGGAGATACTAGTGAGTGCATCTACACATGTGCTTTACTGTCCAGTAGCCTAATTAGCTCTGTAGTAAAATATTGCAGTCCACACGTGTGCAGGTATTAGGGTTTATTAAAGTAATTAAAAATTGTGCCAGAGTTTATTTTGTCACCTTAATAGCAAGTGTAAATGCATCCATAGTGTTTTATATATTCTTGAGGAAATTATATTTTCTCACATCCAATATGTCCCCAAGTATGCACTTTGTTTTTTGAAAGGCAGAATGAAGAAAAGAGCTTTTATAGAAAATATGCATAAGTAGCAGTAAGTAACTGAGTAACAGCTTCTGCAGTGCCCTAAAGGAAAAAGGATGTGTCCATATCCAGCAGCTGTGTAGCTCTACATAGAGCACTGCAGAGTATTCCACCCCCCTCAACTTCCAGAGGCAGAAACTTATTACCATATTTTCTCACTTACAGTGCTCACCCAAGTTTTCAGCAGCTGAATGTTGAGGCAAAAAGCACAAGTTTATGCACTAAAATATTTAGTTTGCTTTACATGACTTTTCTCTCTCCATTTTAGTGATCTATCAAAATGTGACTTTAACATACTCAGTTTGTTTCCTGTCTAAATTCATCAAAGAAACAGTCTAGGGACTACTTAAGTGAGTAAAGTTACCTGTATGTATAAGTAGCTGTAGGATCTGAGTTCAAGTTTCTTCCTAAATGCTTAAGAACAATCAGTGTAACTCAAATAAAAGCCAGATATTTTTTTTCCAATACTGCACAGCAGTCCAGTGATATACCATAGGAAGTAAGAAAGGAAGTAATAAAGTGGGTCATCTTCTCTTTCTTCATCCTATGTGGAGCTGTTGCAGATTTTCTTAATGAAATAATAAGAAGTGGTTTGGAATTGATGTTGGGAGTAGAAGTGTGCAAAATCTGGAAAAAAAGTCTTTTTTTTGTTTTCTAGGGAAAAAAAGCTATCTTTTGCTTGAAAGTGGCTTTCCGAAGGAGTGTAGCAAACAATCCTATCATAATGCATCTTCTCTTTATTTGCGTGCAGTTGTCACTAGAGATTTGTAACTCTTTTCTTGGTTTATTGTTCCCTGGTTAATGCGTACTCTCCATTCACTGTTGCCAGAATTAAGATGAAGGCTGCTTTGTTGTCAAAATGGCAGTACTTGTATAGAAATTGGATTGACTCCAACAGAGCTTGCACGATACACTGCAAAACTATTGTCATATGATCCTTTTTATTCCTAAGAAAACCCTGTTCTCAAAAAAAAGAATAGGTCTTTTTCTGCTTTCTTGTTGGAGAAGAAAAATAACGAGAAAGTTCTTTGTATGAATAACTTTCTACAAATTTTAAAACCGCATAATTGTTGAATATAATAAAGAGATCAGATTTAGTAAAATGACATTCATGCAGGAATATGGAGACATATATGCTTCATTTTATTTAACAGCGACTTTGATTAAAAGTGGTGAAGTTGCCAGTGTGTGGAACTGCACGTGCAGTTTAACCCCACAAAGAGGGGTAGAAGGCCTGTGTGTGAATGAATGTGAATGAAACATAAGTCAGAGTGGTCCTGTGTGCTGCTGTGGTTTCTGAGTATCACGTTCTCCTTACAATATGTACTTATAGTACAGTTTGTAGAAAAGAGATCCTGTTGGTTTACTTGAAATAAGCTTTTCGAGGCAGAGACCATGTTTCTGTTCTATATTTGTAGTGCCTCAAATTTTTGGGTTTTGATCTATGACTGAGGCTTCTGTAGAAAAGAAGATAGTAAATGAACAGGATTCATGGTGAAAAATACGTGAGATAATAAAATTCTATCATTCTTAATAACTGAAGCAGTTGTCCTGTTTTTAGAAATATGTGAGGAATTTTGTACTTTACAAGTAGTTGTCCTTCAAAAAGCAAGCATCTTTTTGTTCCTGGAGAGGTAATAAATAGTGAATTCAAAGGGGGAAAGCTCCAATGGTAGATTTTAAAATAATTTTTTCCTGGATTTTGTTTTATATTTATCCATTCATAGTCAAAAGTAAATGCATGTATTTTGTGAAGTTGTTACTTAATCTGTTTTAAAACAGCACTAGTTTCATAGTAGCTAGGGTCAGAAGGGACCTGAACAGATCATCTAGCCTGACCCCCTGCCACAGGCAGGAATGAATGCTGGGTTCACAAGACCCCAG
>JAGPOW010003642.1:83422664-83472985 GCA_030014935.1 Caiman crocodilus
TTTTTTTTTTTTTTAGTTTTCTTTGAGAGAGAAATCTGTTTTCACAGACATAAGGAGTGGGACTTATATTTTTAAAATGATGGGTCTTGGATCCTCTGTATAGCATCTGCTGTTCTCAGGCAAACTTTTCTGATGCCCACATGTAAATGAGCGTGCTTTCTTCTTTCCATGTCCTAGCAAGACTCTTCACTCTTGGTACAAGTAGATAGCAAAAGAACTAGCTTGAGGTCTGCCCTGGAAAGATATAAATATTCTGGCCTAGTTCCAAGAACATTCAAATTAGGATTAGGTTTTATATTTTATCTAGTAATATTCAAAGAAACCTATCAGGGTTTCCAGGCTACAAGGGTGTTCACTCAGTAAAGATTGCAAAAAAAGGAAGAAAAAAACCTAAACAGAAACAGTTTTAAAAAAAGATTAATAGGGGTTATTTGGAGCAATATATGGATTTCCTGCAGTGGCGGCCCCAGCTGATGTTATCAGCTGGCTGCTGCCCAGCTTGTTGGACAGCTGCTTTAAAAGCCAGTGAAAACCCGGCTTGTGCAGCTCCTTCTCCGCCCCAGCCTGCCTAAGAGGTAAGTTCCCTGTGGGCATCCCTGTTCCCTTCTTCAGAAGCATCGGGGTGTGCCCCCGGTGCTTCTGACCCCTGTGGATGTCTCCTGCCGCCACACTATCTGTTTTAAGTAAATATTGTATTCCTCACAAAGCAGCAATGGTGTACTGTGGCGCGCACAAGCAAATCGCTTACAATCTTCTCATCATTTCCAGGTTTTGCCGTCATCTGGCCTTGGACAAAAAGCACAAAATCCACTTATGCTTGAAGAAGGTTCTACTGGGGTGCGTTGTGTCAATTTGTAGTTTAGGGCAGTCATACCAGACTTGATGGACTTAGACAGATTATGTGTACCCATCATTCTTTGTTTTATTTGTCCATTGATCAACTGTGCCTCAAGCTCCCGCAAAAAAAAAAAAGCACAGTCGTCTTAACTGTGATCTTTGCTTCCACTTTGCATTGTGGCCTACCCAAATGACAAGGCTGGCAATGGCAGCCACATCAGCATGTGGAAAAATAGTTTCATTGGCCACCTGTTGATTTTCCGTCTGCAGGTGGTTACGCGGACTAAGTGGTCAAGGTTGATGGCTGGCTTTCTTTGCTGTCCACACACTGACAGGTCATGGTATATGCTTGACAGCAACAGCACAACTTTGGACTTCTTTGGAACATAGGAAACTAGGGTGAGTTCCCCATCAAAACCAAAAGCAGAGTGGAGGATAGCCATCTGTTAGTTACATTGGATACCTGAAGTGGATGTGAAAGAAGTGAGAATGAACGCTGATCTTTCAGATGCATCCACCCAAAGTGGCCAAACAGGCCTAGGTCTGTCATCCACAAAAAACAAACCATTCATGTAAGCTGGCTGTTCTTTGGGGATACTGTGCACTGCAGTGCCAGTGACAATGTCCTAAAAAGAATTTTTTTTTAGAATTAATTAACTTTAAGATACTGCACAAAATATGTGTCTGGGGTAGTAAATTACCCCATGGGAATATATGAAGGTTAACTGGTGCATGTAGTTATTTAGTGTTAAAACTGCTGGGAATAGGAGATAGCAAATAGAGTCTTCAGTAATTGGTAAGTAGATTTTTTGTAAGGCTGCAATAAAGCCATGATAAGTCTTTTATAGACTTGTGCTTTTTTATATTTAATTATGTATTTTATCCTCCTATCTTTCTCCTGTATTATCCTGAGACTTCAGTTTAGTTCAGATTTCCTGATCCTCTGCTTCTTTTAGTCTACTCTACTTATGGGACTCTCCAGGTGTGTTTTTGCAAGTGTTTATATGCCAAATGCTGCATAGTTTTATTATTTTAAACAAAAATCAGCTTCGCAGAATGAACCATGCCACAGACACTTCTGTGTGTGCATGAAGGTCAGTAGACTTGTCAAATTCTCTATTGTAAATTCTGTCACTAAATCAATTGATTTTAATTAAAAAAAAGTGCTCCTCTTCAGAAGAAATGTATTCTCTTGTGTGGACATGATCCAGTGCCCCAAGAAAAATACCTGTGACTAATGTTATTCTTTCACTGGGAATTAATCTTAGGTGATCTACTTTTCATTTTTAAAGTGTTTGTAGTTTAGTGAAGGATATTTTTATTGATAAAACACTCTCAGTGTAGCCTCGCTTGCTGTAAAAGCAATAGCAGAGACAGCCAGCAGTAGAAAACTAATAGGGAGGCAAACCATCAGGAGACAACCATCTAATTTATGCACCTCTCTGTTTCTTCTCCTACCGCCTCTCCCCTCCAAAATGCATGGAATTTGCCAACATGATGGCTAGAAACAAGACAGGATTTTTCACTCATTGTCATAATTCCCTAAGGGTTATATTTTTAGATGACTTACCGGTAATGACTTAGTTCACCGTCTGGAAGATAAGCTGACATAATTCATTGCAGGCAGGTCATTCATCCTTTGAGATAACCAGCAACTATATGCCATAGGGAGCAGGAGATAAAGATACTATACATCAGCAGCAGTAGTTCAAGGTTTCAACCTCTCCACCTCTTTCTGTGACCTAGCAGTTCTTTGCAGTTAATTATTCAGCCATTTCCCTTCTTCAGAAATAACTGTACTGGCAGCAGTGGACTGAAGTGAACTCATTCTCAGTTTTGGCTTTGCTTTTCAGTACAGTGGTAGTGTATCTTCATCTGAAAGCATGCATCTTTTGAATAGCTAAGAGACTTCATCTGTGCTTTCGTGCCTCTTTTTAAAAGTTATCAAATATGACTTCAGCTTTTGGCATTCTTGTTTCATGCCTTTTGCTCATCCACTGTTTGAAGCCCAGGAATTAGGAAGGGAAAGCAGGGAATTTAATAACATGAATAGTTTTGAAATTAAAACCAGTATTTAGTTTCAAGCAAAGGTCTACTTTTATTCCTCTCTCCTTGGAAATTTTCAGTTTGGGTGCCTGGAAAGGCTTGTATGGATAACATTTGTGTGCATAACATTCATGTTTTAAATGGAAACTCAAAGATCAATGAGTATGTTTTGTATCACGTATTTGGTTATGGATAATAATTTTAACCTTCATAGGATTACAGGGCTTTCAGTGTCAGTATCTATATGTTAAAATTCCAGAAGTTTTAGAAAAGTGTGCTGCTCTTAGTTAACAAGTATCAGGATCAAACATGGACATGACCTCTTGTCTAACCTATCCTTCCTAAAAATTACAATTCTTAAATTAAGATCAACAGAAAAACCTGGCCCATCCTGACTGGGCCAGAGTGCAGCGGCTGCAGCAGCTCCAACTCATGTTGTTAGTGGTGGAGCAAGTCTGGCCCTGGCGCAGGCTAGAGGGAGGAGAAGGGGACCCTGCAAGCCCCTGATGCCACCAGTCTGGCAACGCAGTTCCCTGCTGCCCCTTAAGGGCCCCCATGTTCCCTTCCTCCACCCCATTTCCCCGCTGGAAGGGCAGGCTCTTCCCTCTTGCCCCTGTGCCTTGCTGCATCCCCAGCACCTAGACACCACTCCTCAGGAAAACCCAGACATATCATAACCCTAATAACATATAAGTGATCTGTCTTGTGCACAGTTCAACTGATTATGTAGTTGCTCTTAGTATTTCCTGTTAATATATTTCAATCACTTTGTTGCTTACAAAATCCTGCTAAATTAGGAAATATGGCCAATATAGTATACTGGAGACAAGTAAAGTTCAAGGTAAAGGAGGAGAGAATAGTTTCTGGTGTGAATAGTAATAAATATGCAAGATGAGCATGTTTGTAACATAGTACCTAGAATGAGAGTTATTAAAACAAGCTTGAAGGAGCAAACCAGATTGTTTAAAAAAATGTGAAAGTCCTTTCTACAAGTACTATCAATAATCTATTGAGAGGGCCTTCTAGAGTGATTTCAAAGGTGCACCAGTTAGCACACAATACCCCAAGTTTGCCGTATCTAGTCTTGCAAAAATAATGGATAACCCAGGACATAGACACACAAACACTGTGTGCAGCACTGGCTAGGCATGATGATGTGTTTTTCAGTTGCTAATACAAAGGAACAGTATTAAGACTACTTATTAGTAGTCTGCCTTTTATTTTGCCGTTTTTTGTTATCTGATTATTAGTGTAAGATGATCTTGTAATGCAAATACAGGAAAGGACAGAGAGATTTTATTTATTTATTTTGACATCCCTGCAGTTAAAATACTAGTGGGAGGTTGTATCTTGTTCCTTTGCTGGTGAACTACACTGTGCTTTGATCCTGTGTTTGTCTCTTGCATGTGTGCACACATACATGCATGCAGCTGCAAATCCACACACTTACCAGGTAAAAAAGGAAGCAACATCAGTGTGTTCAGCCCAGAACTCTCACTGAAGTAGTGTTTTTTTTCCCCACCAGAAACTATATCTTCAAGGTGTGAGAAAACGTTCAAATGCAATGCCATATTAATGTAGTCCTTTGAATATCCTTTGTTGTTGTAGTCCTTTGAATGTTGTTCCTGGCATATAGCTCCTTTTATGGTAGGCTACTAAAGCTAACTACTTTAGAGAAGAGAAATAATAGATTTCCTGAGATTCTGGGTTAGATATGGAGGATGATATAATAAAGGTTGAGTAAGGGTTCTGTATCCTATGGATCTGGGAACACAGTAACCTTTAAAATGTCTGACTTGCATGATAGGGCAACTGAGAAGATTGGTGAGTGTTGTTTTTCATGAATTGGGCCCCAGTATAAAGGCAGAACCTAAAGGCAAAATTGTATCTCTTGAGAACTACAATCAGCTCAATGTTTATTAAGGTTTGAGATACAGCTCCCAGGAGATACATATTAAGATGATCAATGAACTTCTGCTTTGCTTTTAGTATTATATTTTATTTTACATAGATTGTGACATGTTTCTATTTGCAACTACTTTAATATCTATATTTCATAAACATTTTATCATATTTGTATAGATGTTTAAATTAGCATGAGTTGCTTAAAACAAATGGCATTGAAATGTAGAACCTCCCGCACCCTTGTCTGGTAATTAGAACACTTTGCTGGGAAGCAGGAGCTGCCAGGTGAAGCCCCATATGGATGAGGAGAGCTTGGAGCTTAGATATCCTGTTCTCTGGGCCAGTGCCCTAACCACCAGACCTTTGACCTAAAATATATAGAGGTCCTTCTCTTCCATTTTACTTCCAGCAGGGACATGCACAGAGCAATCATGTTCCACCACCGGTGCAGATAAAATCCAAATCATGCCTATGTAATAGTTGTGCATGGCTTCAGCTATTACATGCAATTGCTACTTAAGCACATGAAGGTGAAATAGGATTTAGTCCTTAATGCTTATCCCTTAATGTTGTTTACCTCTGAGAAGAAATTGGATATGCTAAAATATTTGAAAAATAAAATATAATAAAATAAAATATTAAAAAGAAGCCAGTATATGTATCAGTAGGTTACAACATAGCATGGTGTTGTGTTTGGATCAACAGTATTTTAGCTTATAAACTGAGCAGTCAGTTATTATCTGGCTTTTAACTGATTAAGGCAAAGTTTGATGTAGGAAGTAACGAAAACTATGATTTGAGGAAATATTGAGTCATCTTGTTAAGATCATCCCTTTTCAGGAAAGCACCTAAGTATATGCTTAGATTGAAGTGTGAGCATAAGTTGAACCATAGAACCTAAAGCACATTCTTCAAGCTAAGTGTATACCTAAGTGCTTTCTTGAACAGGCATATTTTCTTGATTCAATTTCAAAGAAAAAGGGAGCTCCCTCAAATCACAGGAGCTTTAATCCTTTTGGGTTTGATTTTTCAAAACAGCCCAAGGGAGTTAAGGGCCCAATTCCATTTGCAATTCAATGGACTTCTTTGAAAGCCCCAACTTCTGCTGAGATACTTGCAAAACTGTGGTGCAGGCTCATGCAGCATGGTTTCTATATCGCATACCAGCACTTCACTTTGATCAGCCCTGGTGTCCAGCATGCTGCTTTTCCAGGATTGTTGAAAACTTCTGTTTTTGTTGTTGTAAATATTTTGTGGACTGGTAACCACAACAAAATCCCCAGTCTCCTTTTAGATGATAACAGACAATAAAATTTGCCACCCAGAGGGCTACAGAAGTGCGGGAGATGAAAAACAACCATTCAGCCATTGGACCAGTTAGTTTCTTTCAACTGAAGGACCTTTTGTAAGCTCATGAGATCCATATTGCTTTTTTAGTTGATAAGTGCCTGACTCAAACCTTCCCTCTTCCCTCCCCCTCCCTCGAACAAACAAAGTGGGAAAGTCTGGATCTGAATCTGAACTACATATCTAGCTCCTTTCCTGTATATAGACTGAAGCCAAACCTTGGCTGCAAACATGCTGTAACTTGTGCTGGTTAGGAAGCTTAGGAACTTGACACATTTACAGTGTATTTTATGTTTTTATGGCATCAGTAAGAGCAGTGACTCAACTTCACAATGGGTTAATCTTTGCTCACTAATACTAACTTCATCTCCATGTTCCTCAGTGTACTCAGATCTCATCCACTTGCAATTTTTATTATTTGCTTGAGAACCAGCATCTAGATAAAAATATTTTGCCTCTTCCTTTTACCATATTAAACGACTAGTGAGGGATTTTCAAAGACACGTAATCTCCATTCCCTTTCACTGGGAGTTGAACAGTTGACTATAGGGGAGCAGCGATAGCTGATTTGTAAGGAGGCATATCGGCTGATACTGATCCAATTTCCCATACAGCTGTGTGCAGCTGGTAAGTGTGGTGTGGTGGAAGGGGAGGGAGGAGGGAAGGGGCATGGGGGGGCAGATCAACACCCCACCCCCACAGTGAGGGAGGAGTAGAGCAGGGGAAGACGTTGCCCAGCCAGGCAGGATGGGGCAGATACAGAACAGAGCCACAGCTTGGGTGGGAGGGGCTCCTGCCCCTGCCCTTCCATGCCCCTGGGGAAGGCATGGGGGGGTGCCCCCCCAATCTGCATGGGGCGGGGGGACAGGCTGGAGCCAGGGCTGCACAGGGCTCTTCTCGGCAGGGGCTGGGCTTGGGATGAATGGTGGTGGCCCTGGGAAGGGACTACAGGGGGGCTGCCTGCTCCCCAAATTGCACCGTAGCCCCCCCATAGCCTGCTTCCAGTGCCACTGCACACCCCGAGTCCAGCTCCCACTTTCACCCATACGCTGGGAAGAGCTGGGGCTGCACTGGGCTAGGAGTGGGCTATGGGGCTACAGTGAAATTTGGAGTGGCTGAAGCCCCTCCCAGCGCCCACCCAGAAGAACCATAGCGCAGCCCTGGCTCTAGCCCGCAGCTGCAGTCCACCCACCCCGCGCAGTTCCTGAGGGCACATGCTCCCCAGCTCCCGGGGGGTGTGCAGCAGTGGGAGCTGCCGCCCCCACCCCCTCGCCACCCCCGCTCGGTGCCCTTCCGGACAAGCCACGGCTGTGTTCCATGCCCGCCCTGCTGGGCAGTGTCTGCCCCTGCCCCACTCCTCCCTCCCTCACTGTGGGGGGTGTTGATCTGCCTGCCTATGCCCTCCTTCCTCCCCTTCCACCACACCAGACTCACCAGCTGTAGGCAGCTCTCCAAGCTCACTGCCTGTGTGCTGCACTGCGGTTGCATGGGCACATGGATATTTGTCGGCCAAATTACTGGCCGCATGGGGCCGGTTTCCGATACAGCCTAGTTTCTTTATATCAGTGCTGATCCGATATTTGACCGATGTATCGGTGCACCTCCAGTTGATTACCCCTTGTGCCTTTGAATATCTTCCATTTGATTTTTGATTCACTGAAACCTTCCCATTCCAAGGATAGAAGAGTGAATCATTCTTTTAAAACGGTCAGTATAAGCAATTTGGGAATGGGGATCTTGGCTTGTTAATATGTGTAAAGCTTTCGGCAGTTAAACTAAATAAAAATAAATGAACATCGAACACTGGAACTAGTTTCAGCTTTGTTATATCTTTTTTTCATTGCAGATCTAATTTAGAATGAACAAAGCAGACAGCAGGAATGGTTTTTGCTTTGTTCCTTTATCCCGTTTATTTCTTTTCAGACTTTGGGTTGGTAGAACTCTACCCCCACCGTGCTGTGACACAAGGCTGGCGGATAGCTCTGATATCACAGCCAAAGTCTGTGCAGAGCAGATTGCAAGAATTTTTGCTGACCGGAATTTTTGTGAGCTGAGCTGTACCTATGATAACTCTGGGTACATGTTTATGTGTGCATGCCCACATTTTACTTTTCAGCCACTTATTCATATTCCACAGCTCCTGGCCAGGAAGTGTTCTTTATTTACCACTTCCCTTTTTTCTTTTATTCTTCTAAAGTTTGTTACTTCTTTATGAGCCTCTGTTTGCAAGTCTAGACTCTGCAACACCACTCTGACAGCATTAAATTGTCACATAGTATCTGTTTTTTACTTTCTTTGTTTAACAAAGTTGACACCTGCTTTTAAGTGTATTTGGTAGGGAGGTCTGTAAATGGAGAAAGAGTTTGTGCGGGTTAAAAGAGTCATTATATCAGTAATAAGCAGGTTTCAAATAGCTAGGAAAAAGCTGTAAAAGTTTCATATCAAATACTTTTTTAAAACCAAAAACCACTTTGAAGGGAGTAAAAAATAGTCCAGATATGATCTTTACTTCATATATTGCATATTTTCCTGTCTCTTGCTTACGCCCAGTCCTTGAAAGCAGAAGAAACAGTTAATTTGTCTTTGCTTTGTATTATGTTCAGTATCGAGTGAAAATGAACAGCACTATAACATTGCATATAAAACAGTGTTGAATTTCTTTTGTGCAGCCTGAGGCTGCATTTAGTATCTTAGGTTGTATCTATACTACTATTTAATGCCAACCCTGGGGGTTGTTTTTAGCTAGCCCAAGTTACATGAATCATTTTACTCCATCTGCATTGCCACAGCTGCACACCAAACATGAGAGGAGACACAAGTAGTGGCCGATGCATTCACAGAAGGAGTTTTTTTTCTCTGCTTAAGACCCTCTAGGAGGCAATCTCCCCCATTACTTGTTCTGAGTAGGACCTTTCCAAGAATCACTCTGTCTGCTACTTGCCTTTCCTTCTGTGTTTGGCTCTCATTGTGGACAACAGAGGAGAGGAAGTAGGGTATGTAGGAGCCAGAAGACAGAGGCTGGCAAATTTCTTGTGATTTTGGCTTGTAGCCTAGGTAGGTGCTGAACACACTGCAGGGGAGGAATGGGCTGAGGGTAGAGGATTTTGGGGGTGGACTAGACTGCTGCTGAAGGATGAGCTAAGGGGTTTTTAATGTGGCTAGTCAGCTGGTTTGGTTTAAAAGTCAGGCTTAGAAGCAGCTCTGTATAGCAGAAGTATACTCTTGTCTTGAGTCACTAAGTAAAATGCTTGGTATAATTGTCCATATTCTGCTATTGCTCTGCTCTACCCTGTCCTACATGCAAAGTCCTATTGGTATTAAACACAACTCCTATTAAAGCTTGAGGGAACAATAAGTTCCATTGCTTTTTTTTATACCTGCTTATTTTCTGATGTGCAAGTTCCTAGCATCAACTCAGTGGTTAGTCAGTGGGATGTACATATATCTGCTGCATAGCCATTTGTGACCTGATTCCCAAGGGTATAGTGGTTAGAACAATGGATTCTTCCCAGTTTGATTTTTACGTAACATCTACACTTTACTGTTTTTCAGAATTGTGAGAGCTCCATTCTTGAACAGTGTTTGCCATGTGCAGTTTAAGTTTTTTATACAAGAGGAAACCAACTCTGTGTCCTTTACTTATGCTGCAAGTGATATTATTTAGTTTTTGCCATGCTCATAATTACACTCCAAGTGCCAAGTCTGACCTTTTAGAGTCTACAGTGAATTAGGCAGTGGGGAAAGGAAAAGTTGGGACGGGCTGGGTTGCAGAGGGGAGATAAAAATCCATGTGTTTCATATGTGCATTGAAGTTTGTTTATTTTTTCTTTATGGAACTTGTACAGTGTGCCAGACCATATGACATACAGAGAAAACAAGCTGTAAAATATTGCAACATTTATAAATATGGATGATCTTAATGTACAGACTGCATGATGGGCAACTAAAGTACACACTGGACAATGCAGATGTTAGGGTTAAGGTCAAGACTATCAAAATCTCTAGACTGAATTATAAGCATCTAATTATTGTAAATCTGAAATCACTTCCATTCTTGTTTGTTCATGTACCTCCTTTTAATTTTCCCCTCCCACCCTTTTTCTGGCCCTTTCTTTATCATTTTATTTTTCTAAGAACACTGGGTGGTAAATAGGATAAGGTACAAAAAGAAGGCTTTTGGTATAAGTTTTTGTCTTCATATCAACTGAACTACTCCATTCCAATTACAGAATTCACTTTTTGTGCGAGAGTAGTAAGATTCCATATTAAAAATTACAATAAGACAATTACAGTAAGACATACTCTAATAACACTTATGCTGTGAGTTGTTATTTTACATTGCTGGTCAGCTGAATGGTGTTTAAGTTGCAAAGGTCTGAATACTGGGTTAAGACAATGTCTTCCATTTAAAAAAATACCAGTTTGCCATCTATTTATGAGAGCAGCGTGCCAGGAACAGTATAGTCCTGTTTTCTTCATTTTCTCTATATTCAAGTAGATGCCTTTTGTCTGAAACATGGCTTGCACATTGGGAATTGTATTTGCTACTTGCCTGCTTTGTTGGAAGTAGTATTTTAACACTGATTTTCTTTCAGAGCTCAATCAAAAAGGGCACTTTGCAGTTTCTGTACTTACCAAAGGGACTTTAGCATCATGGCAGTTCCTCCTGGGAGTGATGCTTATTAAATATTTGACAGATTCACCATCAGTAGCATAGTCAACTTTCAACAGTGACAAAAGCAAAGTCTACATTAAGGTCTTGATTCACCCTGTGGCAGTACAAGGATTGCACCCATTCTGTGTTGGATAGGGCTGCTGCATCCTACCAGATACCACTCATGAGTGAAGGCAAGGCAGCAGCCGAAGCACCACGAGGGGTTCTGTCAGGAATGGGTAGTTTGATTTCATGGGTAGACTGTAGCTTTACCTTTTAAGTAGGGCTCTGGACCCCTAGACCTTGCCCTTTTCTGGCTAGAGCATCCCACTTTTGATCAATTCCAAAATAGTAATGGTTGCTGTGTTTATTTCATTAAGGATGTATCCCTTCTGGACAGACTTTCCACTGCCACAAGATCCATGCCCAAGGCAGAGGCAGATATTACATAGGGTGGACCTGTGTTTTTGTCTTTTCGCTAATCACAATGTAATGAATGACACAAAGGGCTTTGCCCAACTCCTTAACATTCTGCCTTGCCTTCCAGACACTTAACACTGGAGAATTTGAGCTTACTTAATTTTATTTCAGCTTTTAAAGGGATTTACCTGGCCACATCTCCAGCAACCCCCCCAGTAAGCTCAACCTCTCTGCCAGTACATGGCATGCATGCGTTCACACAACACAACTGAATGGCAAGTGTACTTCTGACTGAAAAGCATTGCAGACGGACTCAGTTCCCTTTTATGTGAGCATCAGATTTAACTGTGAGGGCAAGTCAGTGTGACTTGTATATTCAGAGTGCAGGAAGGCAGGAAGCTTTTCAAGACACAGAGGGGATAAGATTTGGTCCATGTTATTTTGCTAAAGCCCTGCTGTTGTAGTCACTCAGCATGAAACTTATACCCAATTACCAATGTTGTAATTTATGGTACTATTTAGTGAATTCTTGACTAATTAGATAAGACTGTGTTAATAAAGGTATCTATAGCAATACCTTTACTGCCTGTACGTTTTCAATCAGGTCAAATATCATGTCTGCATGTCTTACATATGTCCCTGTCCTTGTCAAAACTGTTTTAAAACCAGTAATCAGGAACAAAAAAGATGTTAATTTGGTATGTATAACTTAGTGATAATAAACGCTATACACCCACTCGGCCTTTCTACTTGATGTGGTTGGAAACTTCTATGTAAGGTGGAAAAAGTAAGGTAAGCTGATTTTATTTTTGGCATTTGTTTAAAAGTTTAGACTTACCATTTCAGTCATTTGCTCTCTCTCTTTTTGTTGTTTCTAGTCAACATCGTAAAGATGTATTTTTGGACTATAATTCTGGAAAACAAGTTGGGATGCTGTGTCCTTTTCTGTCTTTCCTACAAAACACTTCCAAACTGCTTCAAGAGCACAGTTCAGTTCAGTCAGTATGATGCAGAATTCTCTACTCTTTTAAAAGCACAGAAAAGCAACTAAAGGTGGTTTAGCTTGAGAGGTGGTGATACTTCTGACTAAGAATGAGTGTGTTCCACCTACCTGAAGAACAAGAGCATTTTGGCCATGGCATTTTAAGACTCTGTAGGTTGAAAAGTAGAATAACTTATAATTATATGGAAAGGAAGTGATTAAGGTATGATTAAGGATTTCAGAATAGGTGGAGTAAATTAAGGATGAATACTACCAAGCTTCTCTAGGCAGAAATTCATAAACCACAGCAATGGAGGAGGATTTTGGGGACAAGGTTAAGAGCTGTAAAAGGAGAATGTTATGCATCTGGAAACACAGGACAAAGAAGACTTTGTTGCCTTGCAACGTTTTAGTCTTTCATGCTTTGTTTTAGTGTAGCCAGGAGTTGGCAGACAGACAGGACATGAAATGGATCAGAGACTGAGTGAGCTTAGGCATAGAGTTGGGAGTCATCCATGTGAAGGTAGCCCATTAAAATATTTTCCCAGAAACTTGACAGTAAACACTCTGCTACAGGCTTTCAAATTGGATGTTACTTTTTTGTAAATGTATTATTAATTTTTCAATGGATGCATTGATAAGGTGATTTTTTTAATGTGTAGCATACCTGCTTTTGAATATAGATGGCATCAGCCCTACCCTGCCTCACTGCTTTCCTGACCTCATTCCTTAATTGCTGCAGTTTCACTATTATATATATATAATTTTTTCCAATCTCAAAATTTTGCCTCATTAAGAAATGAAGCTGCAGTGTCCAGTTTTAATCAACACTCTTTATTTGTTCATGACCTGATGTGACCAAATTTCTGTTCCTGTGGTGATGTCTTTAGGAATGAAAATTTCAACTAGCCTTTTTGGATAGAGAGCAATGCTTTGGAAATCACTTTGAATAGTAGCATTATCGATAACTGTCAGGAGGAAAGTTGAAAAAAATAACAACTTTATTTGTTCTGTCTTTTCTTTGAGGACAAGTTCTATCATAGCTGGGTGGATGGATTCAGAGATTCTTCTAGCCCAGGAGCAGTGGGATATTTTTATTATTGTTCTTGCTATTTCATCATTAACTCGCTACTTGTAGGTGTTACAGAAAAAGAAATGAGTTTTTGCTGTTTGAGTGGAAGGCATTTGAGGATTAGGAAAAGTAAAAATTTTCTCAGTATCACTGCTGATCAGATCTCCTTTGAGGAGTGAAGCCATCGGGCACTGTGACACCAGGAAGGGTATCTTACTTCTAGGGCCCAGAAGCAGGGCTCTTTTTTCTCTTGTCTCTTCTAAGAGGTTTGATATTTTCAAAATCTGCTTTTCCAGTGGCTCCATATTTCTGCTCTTCTTGCATTTTCCAGACTATCCCTTTCCAGAAAAGGGAATTGCTCATTCTGCTTGGGAGGCACTCATCCAGAGATTTTTTAAAGTCCAGGTGTCCTAACTTCAATTGCTCATTTTAACCTGCCCATATTCTTGAATTTCTTGGGTTACTTGGAGACTCAAAAATGTCTTTAAGAATTGTCTTTTCTTTGTTTCCCAGGGTTTTGTCACAGGCTATTGCCAGCGTTAGTTTTGACCAGAATTGAAATACCTGTTTCAGACAACTTTGCCCATCTTGGCTCTGACCTCTTCATAATTAGGTTGTGACTGATAAAGTATTGGTGGAAGGTTCTCTGATTAATTGGCCATCTTCCCTGTGTCTTAGAGGCATTAAGCTAGCTGTTGTTTCTGAATACAGAACATTTTCACTGTGCCGTTCCCTAGTTTTCTTTTTTTCCTATACTTTTACTTTTTTTTACTATAAAAGTAAAGATATTTACTTTTATAGGCAGTGGCATCCTCTGTTTTTTGTATAAGGTCTAGCTGAAATAAAATAGCTCTTACACGTGCATATTGGGCTTACCTGCCATAGTGAAAGTTGCTTGTAGAGAGAGTTGGAAAGGTGGAAGTATCTTACTGTATATAAAGTCCTGCGGTATTGTGTCCATGGTAAGACCTGATTATAGGAGTTGATACTGAGTTCCTATCAGTCATAACCTGGTGTAGTGAACCATAGAAATCAAATTAATAGTCACTCTCAGATCGTGATGTCAATCCAAGGTGTTGCTTTAATGATGAATTGAATAATAGATTCCCTTAATATATGTTGGGTTTTTTTTTTACTTTTGAACCTGAGACCTGCAGTGTATAAGGGGATGGTGAAATTACTTTGTGTCTCCCTTACTTCAGTTTACTTTTGATACCTCCAAGCTTGTTTACCTTATCATTTGGTGGCAAGTGCTGCAGAGGATGCATCCTTGTTATAAAATAAAGACACTGACTTCTTGATACTGTATAGAATGAAACATGCCTTGACATGCCCGATGGTGCTTTCTGTCACTCAATTGTTGTTAGTCAGTCATTATATCATATATTAAATATCACATTAAAAGCATGAGACTGTGCAACAGACCCTTGATATAACAATTCCAGCAAGGAAATGATGTAGAAGAGCAGTTTGCTACAAATGCTAAAACCTGTAATAGTATAAATAAAGAAATGCTGCATACCTTAAATCAAGAGCCCCATGGCTAATAGAGCATGACTACTCAAGAATCCTTTCATTTATTTATTTCCAGATAACAGAAAGCTACTACCATTTCAACAAAAAGTCTCCTTTTAAGCCTCAAGCCTGTCATGTGAGCCTCTTCTAAGCAGATACCATAACTAACTTGAAATATGAGGAAAGATCAATCACTTTTAAGTTCTTCATGGCACAGAGTACAAAGATAAGATGCTATTCATTTCTTGCATTGGGCATGAAAGCAATGTACTTTGCACTCAACATTTTGGAGTTTGTCTCATAAAACCTCTTCCCCCTAAATAAATTACTGTGTCACATGTCATGGTATCTTGTGATAGTTCTCAACTTTCACTACTGCAAGTACCAAATTAAGGTCAGAACAGAAAAAGGCCATTAGAAGTAGAGCAAATAAGCGTGGATTTATCGATTTTTTTTTTTTTTTTTTTTTTTTTTTTTTTTTTTTAAGTCGAAAAGGGATGGTTACCAGCATAGCATCTGACAGCTGCACAACACCAGCCATAGGGTTTCACACAGTAATTTATGTTTCAAGCCCATCACGTCTGTAGGAAAGACACTACATCTTTTAAAACAGGATGCAGTCTTGAGTTAGATACCTCAGGTGGTAGACCATCAACTTTTTAAGTTTTCCCAGCAGTTAACTGTTCTCATTGTTAAGAGTTTGTACCTTCTATCGTACCTAATTTTGTCTAGTTTTAGTTTCCAAATACCAGATTTTTTATGCCTTTTTCTGTTAGATAAAAAAAAAAATCCTGGATGATTACCTGCATCTTCACAAAATCTTTCTTTTTTTTCCAAGTTTCTCACCCAAATTGTTTTGCAGACCATTTCTTTTTGGAGTTCAGCTGGAGATGAAGGAAACACTCAAATGATGTATAGTAATATCTTGCACTGTACCTTGCAGTATGCCAAGACTGGCAAGAGTTGCTGTACATTAAGTGAAATAATAGAACTCCCAGACTTTTAGTAGTGAAGAACAGTCATTTGTAACACTTGTGGTGCATGTGGTATCTGGTTACATTTATTCCTGGTGTCGGCATTCGAGCATTATTTGTTTAGGCTGGCTTGGGAGAGACTTCAACTTGGAAAATTCATTTAGTTTTCAGTACCTTAAATGGATCAGTACAGGGCATAACATTGTTTTTGTCAGCTTTTAATGGTGTGGTTGAGCCTACACAAAGGTAGAATATATCACCTGTTTTGATAAAGGTTTTTAAGTTAGGGGCGTGGAGCTACAGGAACAAAGGGTGGGAAAATCATAATAGCATGTATAGAATTGTCTATGCTTTTCAACAGGTGCCACAACTAAGCTCTCAGCTAGAAGCAGGATCAGTCATTTGCTTTTATTGTCTCAGTGATACATACTATTTAGCCAAATTCTGACTATAATGGGAATCTTTTTCCTGTCTTTTCCCTAGATGGCTCCTAAAGATCTAGTAATGGAACGTTCTGTCCTTTTGAGAGGTTGGCCTACAATAAGGCCTATGACTAGGGACCTACCTAATTCATGGGGGGCTGCCCCCCAGTTTCACAGTCCAAGCACAGTACTGCTCACTATTTTTCAAGTGGAACATGGCACCCCGCCCGCTCCCCCGGCATCTGATTGACCAAGGGGCCCTGGAAGTCCTGCCCTTCCCCATTGACAGATCTCTGGGGAGAGCCAGGATTTTTGGGTCCCCTTGGTCAATTAGAGGCATGGGGGGAGGGAAGGGGGCTGTGCTCTGCTACGAAAACCTCTTTCCCCCCTCACTCCCATGCTTCAGGATGCCAGCCCCATTTGTGTTTTCACTTTCTCCCCCACGCCCCAGTTGCTGGCCATTTTCCACCTTTTTCATGGTCTCTGTACTTTTTCTCAAGGACTGGGCTTTTTCACGGGGGACCTTCCAAATTTGCGGTTTCTCTGGAGATCACAAATTTTGTAGGTATCTACCTATGACAGTATGCTTGGTGGGCCAAATTCTATTGTTAACATTAAGTGGCTGATTCTGTGGGATGCACTTGTCTCCTATTGAGTGGCCTTAGTACCTCATAGTGTTCATCATATTGCAGCATATTATTAATCCTGGAGTTGGATCAGTGTCTTGGATTATTTTAGTTAATTTACTAAAATACATGACAGCAAAATGAGCTGTTAGAGATGCCTTGACTCTTTTATTGATAAGATTTTTAAATTTCTCCAAATGCCAAGATGACAGCAGGAAGTAAGGAAATTGTGGATTTCTATTCTGATGTATAGGTGTGACTCCTATTATCATTAGTAGTAGTTAGACCTTGGCACTTATTACCTGCCAAGCTGCATGCTTCCATGCTAAGAAGAAAACTATTTGCACAGACCTTTGTTTCTGTGTGCAATGCCATGATAAATGTTGGAGTCTCTTGGTTTACATCTGTGTCTGAGTGGACTGGAAGAGTTATATAGGCCTCCCCACTAGCAGAGTGTTTTACTTCCTTCTCATCTTGTAGTGCCTTCTTGAGTCACCTTAGCGCTCACTTTTATGGTTGTGTGGGTGGGCTTCACAATGTGAGTTGCATGCGTGTTGTGTTTCTGTACTGCTTTTGTCTTAAGTTTGCTTTTGGCTGTTGGGGGTTCATCATGAAAATGAAGCAAAACTAGTTAAAATGTTCATAATGTGTTAGTTACTGCCAAAATCTTTTGGCAACCATGGTTACTTTTGGCAGCCATGCTAAAACTTCTTTACTGTCCAAGCCCCCAAGGCCTGGAATAGAATCCCCCAAAGGTGGTGCAAGCACCTATTCTGGACTCCTTTAAGAAGCGTTTGGACGATTATCTTGCTGGGATCCTTTGACCCTAGCTGACTTCCTGCCCTTGAGGCAGGGGGCTGGACTTGATGATCTCACAAGGTCCCTTCCAGCCCTAATGTCTATGAAACCCTATAGTCTGTATGTATTTAAAATGGATTACTTGCAGTTTTTGTACAATTTTGTTACACTTCTAATCTAAGTACTCAAGTTCTAGCTCTATATTTTTGGGAGAAAACTGAGAAATGATCCTGTTCTACAGTAATTCTGCTTTGTGTCACATGTAACCACAAACAGCATCCCATCAAATTTAAAGCAATGTCCTGATTCATGGGCAAGGTAGCTAAAGAAAACTCTTTGTATTTTCTAGCTAAATACCACAGAATTAACTGAATAGTGAATTAAAGTGAACCACCGAGCAATTCTGTGGCATTTTAATTGTCGGTGATTATTTTTCAGAGTCTATATTACTTTGACACATGGGAGCAGTCTAGAGTGCTCAGACTTGTAAATGCTTGTCAACAGTATAGTAGATATGTTGTATTTTGCATCATGTAAATAGATATTTTATCTGGTTAAAAAGAGAAAGGAAAGCAATGGCACAGTACCGAAATGTGTTTAGTTTCAATTAGTGCTTGATGTATATTGAAGTAATCTTTCCAGAAGGGCCTTTGAATTTCCAACTGGAGACTCTTGGCTATTGGCATACAAACTGATTCTTTTTTGGAAGATTCTGAGTAAACAGTTGCCCTTTCTTCAGAGGACTTGTACATTTTGTTTTTGTTTGAGGTCAGAACTGTTAAAGACCATGTCAAACCAATGACTAGACCATTTTGTACCAAATGTGAGAGTTTAGGGAGCGGGAAGAGATAATCCCATATACAATTTTAGGGCCTGATGATCTCAACCTCTCCTTAGGTGAGGAGTCCTGTAGAGATCACTGGGACCACTAGCATGAACAGAGATTGCTTGCAGATCAGGACCAAGCTGTGCTTCTGCTTTAATAATATAACAACATGGGCAGTTTATTATATGTTATCAAGTATTTTAAACAGAAGATAAATCTTAACCTTGTAAGAGGTTAATTGCATAGAAATTTTGCTTTTTTTGTTATATGGGCAAAAGTTAAGCTGAGCTAAGGTCTGGGGCTGGGGGAAATGGCTTTTTAAAAAGGGTGTGCACAAACAGCAGCATTGACATGCATTACATACAGTCCGTCTAGCAGCAGCTCAGAGTAGCACTGTAAATTCATTCATGCACTTTTCAGGAATTATTTGCACAATTGCTCCAATTCCTTGTTTTCCCATATCTTATGTAGTCTTTTATTTGGTGCAAGGTGAGTTTACAGTATCAGTCAGAATGCTGGCATTTTACACTGCCCATGTATTTGTTCCTTAGTAATTTAAATGATTAGAATGTAACCTTATTGGTTTGGTGCTTTGTTAGCACCTAGCATAACGTGGTTCTGGTCCATGAATAGGGCTCCTACATGCCAGAGTGTTGCTAGTGGTAATAGTAATAATTAAAATATTATTTAAAGTCCAAGACAAGTGACAAATTGAAACCAATGAGTGCATACTACATTAGAAGTGCATTGTCTCTTGAGAAGTGGTATCCACCACCATTGTAGAATTAGGCATAGAAAGCAGAGGTGCTCTGTTATACTTATAACTGCAGGGTAGATAGTCTTGGTTTATTTTTTTCTACTGCTTACAGTGCACTCATTTTGATAGTGGTGGTACGGGGTTAAGAATTCCTGTGTTAGTCAAACGAGAAACTCAAATTCTTTCTGTTCCAGTCACTATAAGCAGAACTTCATACAAGGCAACAGCTGACAAAGACGGCAGCTGCCACAGATGCAAGAAAATACAAGTGTGCAAATACCCCATCTGTTCCCCCCTCCTCTTTTCCTTCTTTGTTGACAACATTACTATTTATTCTACTGAAACCTTATGCAGCTATCACTAACCATCTTCATGAATGTTCAGAACATGCTGAAATACTGGGCTGCCTCCTAATCTCTCACTCTCTCCTTATTTATGTGTCACAGGAGGAAAAAACCCTAGACTGAGAGAGGTTGTCCAGGGTCATTTTATTGTAGTCATGCTGACGGCTCCAATTTGTAGCTGAAGCAACTGATTTGTTAACCTTACAGAAAGATTACATTAAATACTGTGTTTACTTCCTTAGAGGTGGTAGTCTGCTTGGGTTTTTTTATTTCCTTCTTTTTTTGTCCTCAGTTAACATTAGTGACTCAGCTGTCACTGATTCTGAAGAGCAATTAGGGTTATAGACATGATTGGATAAGCTCAAAGAACTCATTCCTACTCAAAATAATTAATATGGTTGGTAGACAGCCTGATACAAAACTGATAGAAAGCTTCACTTAAGTTCAGTAGGCTATGACTCAAATCCATGAAATAAAGTAAAAGCCAGTTTGTTTGCATCTCCCACCCCCATGTTTATCATATTAAATAAGACCTTGATCTGTGGTAGAGTTAAGCATCTATCTAACTTAGCACACTGGGAGTATTCCCATTGAATTCAATGAAACTGCTCACACTCTGTAAAGTTAAGCGCACGTGCAAGTCTTTTTCAGGATTAGCATCTTATCTTGTGTGTAGATGGATACAGGCTGAATCGGTGTTTAGAGCCCTGTGAACAGAGTGATTTTTTTTTTTCTGCTCTTGAAAAGACCTGCTAGAGAAAATTCTCTATTGTTTCATGTCCTTAATCTTACAGAAGATATCCTCAGTGAGATACAGTTGCTCGTGTACTTCCAGTAGGAGAGCAGTGTCAAAGAGAAAGTACCCCTGTTTGTTTCTCCATTTTCAAAAAATCTTGTGTTCCATGATTGCAAATGTAAAGACAGCCCCATCTGTACTTATGAGAAGGAAAAAAAATGTGTAAAATGTTTGTTTGTTGGTCTTTCTAATATTCCATGTATCAGATCACACTATTGTACTCATGGACAGCTTCGTGCACTTGCATTCTCTGTACAGCATGCCTGTCAGTGAATTCATCAGGGAGGGGGAAAAATCCTGATAATTATTGACCGATCCTCCTTTCTTTCTGGTCTCACCAGTTCAGCTGCTTTTCCAGGGTGCTTGCAACATAAATCTTGTTAATGACAAATCCTATTCTGCCTGTATATTTATGAGGAATGGCATTCATGAAGTTAGTAATGTAGATGTTTAATAACAAAAGCAAGTGCACGCATGCTCATACACACACTCAAATCGTGACACTTGACATTCTCTATTAATGTCTTACCTAGGTCTTGTCTTTTTAGGCACTTATCTTTAAGGTTATGCATTATCTTTAAGGTTATGAGTCAGCCCAACTTTATTGTGGCCCAAGTCCTCCCAGTAAAGATAGTATGCAAGGCATAAGGTGTGGGCATGGGGCCAAGTTCCCCAAAATACAGAGACTGCTTTAGTTGCTGCAGCAGCCTTGGAGCAGGTGTCCCAGGGACTGGAGGCCATCTGAGGGAACAGACAAGTGACATATCCAAAAAAGCAAATATGTTAATGTCAGCAGGTTCCAGATCATTTACCTGGTGCATGGGGCTATTTTTTATGAAGAGATTAGATGTTTTGGAGGGGGTGGTGGTAAGGGACCAATTTGTGGTAAACAGAGCAGAAACCAAATGAAGCAAAATGTTGCTACCCAGTTTTACACTAACATTTTACTTGGATGTATTTTGACTACTGCTGTTTGTCTGGCTGTCTGTAGGGATTGTAAACTCTTGCTTTCTAGATGATAGCTGGATTTATCCAACTATAAGGGTTGGAGTTGGCCATAGCTTGCCCCCCAAGCAAACCTGTTGAAATCAAGAGATGTTCAACAGTCGAGATGAATTTGGTCCCAAATTACTCATTATTTTACTTCTCTCAGACGATTGAAACATAAAAAGCATAGTCAGCATTAGACTTGTGGAGATCCTGAGCATAGGCTAGAGCGTGGGCTGCTCCTCTTCCTACCCATGCTTTAGATGATATGGCACTAATGTAGTGCCTTTCATTGCCTGCGACCTTGGACAATTACCCCTAAACCTACTCTTCCCATTAATAACATAAATACTAAGGTACCACTCTAGTTCCAACATCAGCTGGAAAAGAAATGCTTAATGTGATACAGGTTCAAACTTGGAGCTCTCTACGACTCCACTCACCACTTAGCTATTTGGGATTTGGTGTCAGGGTGTGGTACTAATAATGTGTTGGAAGTATTTAAACATTTTGATGACAGCCTAGCTTTCAAGTCAACACTGAACATCTGTGCTTTGTGAATATTTCCATACGAGTTTCTCAAGTTCAGTAAATAGCTAATGAAAATAGACTTTGTTTATCTGTTCATTTTGCTCCAGTTCTGGGATCTCTTGGGTGGTAGTACTGTTGGCTATTTATAAAGCATGGGGATGTTCTGCTTGTTGTATTGGAGGGGTGATTCACTGAAAATGGAACAAGAGTTTACTTTCTGTGGTCTGTCATGAAGTATATTTTACCTCATGCACTTAAAAGAAAAAGTCTAGTCATATCAGTTATACAGTATATAATTCATCAGCATGTCAGATTAAAGTAAAGAACAGTTCCTGAGATGAATCATGTGAGGAATGAGATTGATGTAAATGTCCAGTGCCTCTTCCCCTTTAAATTAGTTTACTCTGTTTAAGGACTTTATTCAGTATAATTAGTGTACCTGAAACTTTTAAGTCTGCAAAAACTCAGAATGCTCAAAACAGTGGGGAGAGTCCACCTGAAGGAAATAGAGCTTCTGCCCACATATAACTTGTTCTGTCACAGGCTGCAGACAGGGTATAAGTATGATGAAACTATTCAGCTTTTGTGAATATAGCAGCTGCTTGGTAAGGGGTAAGGTTGTTCCAAAGGATCCTCTCCAGGACTGGTACTCCTGTCTTATAGAATGCATTAATGGCAGGTAGAATAAAGAGTGGATGGGGAAGGAGTGTTGAAATGGGACTGTATCAGTACTGACTCTCAATTTTTAAAAAGTGCCCTGTTTGCACCATCTGACCTACCAAAAATTTGCAGAAATGAGACATTTTTATAAGTTCTTTCCAAATTACACTTAAAACTTGGCTGATATTGTGTATGCAATAATTACACATATAGCAATACTTCACCTAGCACATAGATTGAGATGACAGCTTTTTATATCATAAATGTGTTAATGTTTTAGAGTTCCATTATGTCTCCAAAATATACCAGATCATAAATTCGTTGGTAGTAATATAGGCATCCTCTGGTAAGTTTTTATAAAAGGAAGATACCCATTTTTCCAAACTGTCCCATTGACTCACCCATCACTTCCTAATGTTTACCTTGACCATATTAGCATTATAATATTTCTCTGCCTGTAAATAATTTTTGGTGCAATTCTGCATTCCTCACACATGCATAAATTCCTATAGAAGCTATCAACACTAGTATTACACACACATAAGTATTCATAAAAACTACGCTCCCCTACTTCCTTGCCAGACTGTGTTCCACCCCGCACGAAACAATAACCTGTAAGCTATAACCAGTTATTGCTGGGCTTATTGGTTAAATGATTAAACATTTAAACATTCACATCCCTAATAAAAGCAATTAACATCTTTTTTGCTTCTGGAGAGGCCACAGAATCAGGTCTCATATAAATGGAAACTTTGAAAATCAGTTAAAGTGTTTCCTCAATTTGTTTTCTACCACAGGGCCTGAGAATGTTATAAAGAAGTGCTCCTTTTGCTTTATAAGATGTCATCCAAAATGCATCATATTTTAAAATCCAAATCTATTTTTTAAATCAGATCATCTCCTTTGTTTCAATAATAAACCAATTATGTACTTTAAATAGCATAGGACAGGGTTCCTGTTCCAGATTAGTCTTTGTAACAGAAAAGCCCAGGGCCATATAAGAGGCTGCCTAAAGGCTATTACTAGGAGGACTGTTAGGCCATGCCAGTGGTAAAGGGCCTGTGCAGGCCTGCTGAAAGTTAGTTAGTTGACAACATATCAGATCTCTTTCTCTAATCAGCCATATACTAGCTGTAACTGTCACCAGATTTGGAAGGTAATATTTTCATCTCGTCACCTCCAATTAATACAGTCTGCCTAGTTAACAATTTGTTGATGACCTATCATTTCAGAATTAACTCGTTGGTAAACTAAACTAGAGACAGTATTAAACTAGCAGAAATCACAGGCCCTGCAATTGCTTATTCCAAACTGAGCTAATTAATTTTATTCTTTACCTACTATGATACAATGGATCATCATATAGAATAGGTAGTTTAGTCATTTTTCAGGTTTAGTGCGCTTAAATAAAATGTGTCAATTTACAAGAGGTGGTGTATTGACTCACCTTATGATCTTTCATATAAAATTAACATTGCCAGCTGGGAATTATTATGGATAGTAGCAGCTCTCGCATTTATTTATAAGGGTGTGAAAGAACACCTACAAATTTATCTAAACAGTCAATGTATATAGTAAAAGCCAACTGTTGAGAATAAAAGAAAATAGTTATTTAGCACTTCATTTCCCACAAAAGAATGTGTGAAAGTTTTCTTTTTAATTGATTAAAGGGAATACTTTCTCTCTCAAAAAATGAAGAATGATGCTTTGCTTTTAGACCAGTGGTTTTCAGCTTCTGGTCGGTAGAGCTCTGCCGGCCTGCAGACTATGTCTAAGAGGTCTGCAAAAGATGACTGTTATCAAGCAAAAGTACGTGAATACCCACACTACAATTCAGAGGGGTCCACACTTCTGTTTGAAATTTCCAAAAGGGTCTGCACCTCCATTCAAATTTTTTAGGGATCCACAAATGAAAAAAGATTGAAAACCACTGTTTTAGACTAAAACTACAATAATTATATGAGGCCTACCCCAACACCCATTTAAAGCTCTGGGAATTCTTTCTTTAAGTCTCTAGTGGGCATTCAATTACATTTGTGGTGAACATGTTTTATTAGGGATGTGAAGGGTTAAATGTTTAATTATTTAATCAATAAGGCCAGTGATCATTTTTTGCAGGGTGGAGTGCAGTCTAGCAGGGAAGGGGCTGGGGCTGGAGTAGTTTTTATGAATACTTAATGTACATGTAATACTAGCGTTAATTAGTAGTGTATACGCTTGCTTTTTTGTTGGGGTTGTCTTGAATGTAGAAGAACTGTCAGTTTCCTATTAGAGATGCTGCTATGCAAACTGATTGTGATGTAATGTCAGAGACCAGAATGATGAACTAAACATTTTAAGTCATATTTTTCAATCAAAAGAAAAAGGTTACATAGGCTAATGGGATTGTTCACAAGCAGATACTATAGCTTACCATATCAACATGTAGGACCACAGTTTTTTCAGAAATTAAGGTTATATTTTGTTTTGAAAATAAACTCATTTTTGTCTCTCAGTTGTGGAGAAAGCATTTTTCTGTGACAGCCTGTGCAGTATTGCCTCACTAACCTTGCCAACAGGCAGATGGAAAGCTCTGAGGGCAGCAAAGTCCTCCTATTCATTGCAGTGAGTTAACTGGTCATTTTAGTAAAAGCATTGAGATTTTTCTGGAACTGAGGGCAGATTTTAGGATTGTTAGCAGATCCTGAGTGTATCTGACAGCACATTCATTTTGTGACCCTTGAATGTAGAAGTTAAAAAAGATTGTAACTAAAATCATGAAGTTGGAAGTGTAAGCAAAACCAAAAGGCTATTTTAAGAAAAAAGACTTCCTTAAATTTTCTATACCATCCTCAATTCAGCCCACCATGCATAAGGTATAGTAGTGTATAAAACCTTGTTATAGAGAGGACTTACTAGCTGAAATTTACCAATGGAAAATTCTTCATTCATTTCAATTAAAGATGTAAATAGAACTAAAAGTGTTACTCTGTTATGGTAATATATTGTTAGGTTCTGTGTTTTCTATGCATGGAAAACTAGCCAAATTCAGTGTCAGCCAAATAAAAGTTCTGCATTGCAGGGAATAAATGTGTTAAATACAGAAGATTTTGTTGAATTCAGTGTTCTAATGAATAGTGCATTTGATTGAAAATGTGATTTTGATTGAATAAAAATATGTCAATGCTTGTCTCTCCATACACTTTCCAGTACTGTAGAATTTCCTGCATGTTGAAGATTCAGTGCCAATGCACACCTAAATGCAACCCTCAGCTGTTGGAAGGGGTTTTTTTTAATGTTATAATCTAGTTTACACAATAATAAATATCCTATGGCCTTTGTTACATGGATTAGACTTGATTATTGTAATTGGCCCTTCTGGTTTTATGAACTATCAGGCCATAGACGTTTAGGCCCATTGTGCTACAGAAAACATTGCTCTATAATCTTTCCTCCACATTTTGTCTGCTCAGAGAGAATTGGCATCTGTGTTTCTTCCCACCCTGCTCTCTAGGTGTTTTAAAAGATTTCCTTCTGTCCTTCTATACTAAGCAGTGTTGATATTTTTTATAGGATTATGGTGACTTCTTTATCCACTCAAACCTTGAAGCTGAAGGTAGAGGACTTTGTTAGTCAGCGGTCCTCTCAATCTGCCTTGAGTCCAATCTGGTACATCGACAGCGAAAAACATGAAGGGTGTGTAGCAGTCACCGTTGTGGGACCACAGTCCATATGTGTTTCCTCTCCTGGGACCATAACCTTGGTGTGATGGAGAGGCTTCTGTGTTCCAGTGACCCTCAGAGTTACATTTTCTGGAGTCTTATACTCCTGATAGGGTCTCCCCTGGCAAATGGATCTGAGGTGAGGTCCCAGACTAAACATGATCCAGACTCCTGAAGACCCCAACAGTGGAACAGGTGTACTTGAGGACCTGCTGGTTCTCTGTGGCTATCAAGGCAGATGAGGGCTGCAATGGAATGGAGGTCCCCAATTGTCTTGGACATCCTTGCTACTGGGTTCAGGGCTCCTTTCTGTCAAACTTGTGTTCCCCATGTTAAAAGATGTCATGCACAGGCCTCTGCCAAAGTTGTTGTCATATCTCCCATAAAATAAGTCCTGCAGTGATGAACGCGTGGCGGTGGTGAGAGGAACAGGGATTTCTGGGAGTCCCTAGTCACAAATCTGCATGTAGCAGCGGTTGTGCAATGGTTATTTTGCACTTACTGAGAAAGAAGTACAATTCGGCAGCTGCAGCTGTGACTGCGCAGTCCTGTTTAGGATCCCCTCTGCTCACCCTAACTGTGGAAGGTGTTAGAAACAGTGCCCCAAACATAGGCTGTCTCAACCCCCCTGGCTGGATTGCTGCGTCCAGTGGGATCACTCTACTCACAGCCAAAACTAACAAAATAAAGTACTGAAGTTCGCCTCATGGAATGCCTGCACTCTTATGGGCTCCCCGAACAGTGAGTGTCTTGAAAGAAAAATCACCATTAGTAGCTAGAGAACTTGCAAGATGTGACATCAGTATTGCTGCCCTGAGTGAGACCTGCTGGGCAGATGAAGGCCAGCTGAAAGAAGGAGGTGGCTGTACATTTTTTTGGAAAGGAAAGTCACCTGAAGAAAGGTGCATTCACTGGTTTGGCTTTGTCATCAAGAATAAGACTGTCAGCCAGCTTTCACAACTTCCTGTAGGCATTACTGAACACCTTATGACTTTCTATCTCAAGCTCAGTAACAGTTAGTATTAGGGAGTATATCCCCACACTTGACAATGAAGAAGTTAACCAGGAACAGTTCTACTGTGCTCTTGGCACAGTCCTGACTGCCACTGCCAAGGAAGACAAGCTCAGCCTAATGGATGACTTCAATGCAAGAGTGACTTCAGTGCCACTGAACTTTGGAGTGACACCATTGGGAAAGAGGAGGTGGGAAAGGTCAACTCTAACAGTATCTTCCTCCTTGGCAAATGTGCAGAGTATGACTTGCTTATCATGGCTACCATCTTCAGACAGTGACAGATATAAGACCACCTGAAAACATCCACGCTCCAATCACTGGCATCATTTTGATTATGTTATTGTCAGAGCCCATGATCATACCGTTGTCCATATCACCAAAGTCCTGTCAGGTGCAGATGACTGCTGGACAGATCACCATTTAGTCAAATCAATCATGGACATACAGCTTGCACAACAACACCGTAAATAGCTGAAAGGAATGCCTAAGAGATTTCCCATCAAGGCACTCCAAGGCCAAGCTAAATGCAAAGTTCTTTAGACATGCCTTTCTGAAAGGCTCTTTGACCTACCTGACTACATCAAGGACATCCAGGCACATTGGGAGGAACTTCAGAAGGCATGCATTGAATCATTCGGGTATTCCACTTACCTTCACCAAGGTTCGTTTAATGAGAACAGTGAGGAAATCCTAGCAGTTATCCATCAGAAGATGGCGGTGCTCTGCAGCTGGTAAAATGAACCTTACAACCGGCAAAAACAAGAGGCTTACCACTGGCTCAAAGCTGTAGTTCAGAGAAGGCTACAGGACATCAAGAACAAGTGGTAACCATGGAGATCCAGAGTTTCACTGGCCAACATGACATGAGAAGCTTCTTTCAAGCAATAAAAGTCATCCCTGGGCCACATTCCAATGGCCCAGCCCCTTTGCAATCCCAGGATGGCTCCACCCTTCTCATAGACAACGTATCCTTCAAGCAATGCTGGAAGGAGCATTTTGAGACTCTACTCAACTGTGAATATGAGATCTCAGCTGCTACCATCGAGTCTATCCCTCAATGCCCAGTAATAAAACATGTTGTTGATCCCCCATCCTTTAAGGATGTCTGGCATGCCATCACTCAAACCAAGAACAATAAGATGCCAGGCCCTGATGGCATCCCTGCAGAGGTCTTCAAAGCTGGTGGAACAGCATTAGCACAAAAATTTCACTGACTTGTCATCAAAATATGGGTTAACAAAGAAGCTCCACCTGACTTAAAGAATGTCAACATTGTTATCATTTTCAAGAAAGGGGACAAGTCAGTGTGTGAGACCTACCAAGGCATTACCCTCCTCTCCAGTGCCAGGAAGATTCTTACTTGCATCTTTCTGATCACCTCCTCCCCCTTGTCGAAGATGTCCTTCCAGAATCCCAGTGTGGCTTTAACCAGTGGTCACCAGAAAGTGGATCTCAATCCACTGGTAGATCTTGAAGCCTCTTGGAGTCAATCAGTAGATCAAATGGTAAAGGTAGTCTCCTCCTTCAAAAAGGTTGGAGATCACTGCTTTAGGCCATCACAGGGTGCCACAACATGATTTTTGTTGCACGACAGATCCAGGAAAAGTGTAGAGAGCAACACAAGAAGCTGTTTATGGCATTCATTGACCTAACCAAGGCCTTTGACTCCATCAGTTATGAAGCCTTATGGAAGGTGCTGGTCTTACGGAACATGCTAGGTTTGGTTGTCCACTGAAGTTCATCAGTGTCCTTGGGCTACTCCATGACAGGATGACTGCCACAGCCCTTTGCAATGGATCAGAGACAGACCCATTTACCATCCGTACTGGTGTCAAGCAGAGCTACATCATCACCCCAACCCTCTTCTCCATCTGTCCTGCTGTGATTTTGATTCTTACCTATGACCGCCTTCTTCCCAGAATTTGGGTTGAGTATTGAATGGACAGTCAGATTTTCAACCTGTGGTGCCTTCACAGCAAAATGAAAGTTACCGAGATTGGCATCACCAACCTTCAATACGCCTGTTATCCTCAGGCACACTGCACCCATCCTGCAGTCCATCCTTGACTTTTTCTCAGTTGCTTATCACAGCCTAGGACTCTCCCTTAACATTGGGAAGACCAAGGTGCTCCATCATCTTGCCCTAGCACAAGCTATCCCACCCCACCCCCACCCTCACCCCATTACCATTAGTGGAGACTCCCTGGAAAACATTGAGCATTTCCCATACCTTGGCAGTCACCTTCCCACGGTCAAGTCAGTCTTGATGTAGAAACCGAACATAGGATTCACTGTGCCAGCATATCCTTTGGAAAGTTGCTTTGCCGTGTCTTTACTGACCAAGATCTGCAGATGGAAACTAAGATCCTGGTCTACAATGCAGCAGTTATCCCCATACTTCTCTATGGGTGAGATGTGCGTGACATATCAAAGCCATCTTAAGTGCCTGGAATGGTTCCATCAGCATTGCCTTAGGAAGATCCTTCACATTAGATGGGAAGACCACTGCACTAATGCCAGCATTCCCTCTGCAGCTAACACAACCAGCATTCAGGCAAAGATCATGCAACTTCAACTCTGCTGGGCTGGCCACTGTGTGCACACATGGTTGACACTCATCTCTTGAAGCAAAACCTCTTCTCTCAACTTAGTCATGGTACAAGGACCTGTGGAGGTTGGTGGAAATGCTGCAACCTTACAAGGAAGGAAGTTCTGGCTGGTAACAGGTCTCAAGAGCACCACACCATATATCAAGCTACAAGCCACTTCGAAGAGAATCGTCTTGCTAAGGTCTGAAAAATGGCAGAGGAGAAAGGAAAGTGCGCAACATCCTGGCCAGCAATTTTGCACTCCTCAAAACTGGTTCCCTGGGGCCAGGGGTGGCAGGAGAGCTGAGCCCAGGCTGACAGGACCACTGGCGGAGGCTCTGCTTGCTGCAGGCTCTTTGCACTCCAAGGCCTCATAACCTGCTGCTGTCACTGGTGACAGGGGATGTGCACACCCACACTTCCCATACACACCCCACACTCCCTCACACACCGCAGCCACCCTCTCTCTCCACACATGCTACAACCCTCTCAGCCATCCTGCTCTCCACACATTCACAGCTCCCCCATAAACCCCATACCCACCCACGCCCCACATATCCACACACACCCCTACATGCTACCCCACACAACATACCCACACCCCCCAAACCCCATTTACACCCTCACACCTATGCAGCCCCACAAACCCCACACACATAACCCACACCCTCAACCACACCCCACATACACACATACCCACACACCCACAGCCCTCCACAAACCTATCCCCACCCACCCATACTGCCCACACTGCCCCTATAATATACAAGAGTAGGACTTCACTTTAAGCTATTATACAATCACCTGTATGTACACTAAGCAAACATGTGTAAATAAGGGCAAAATATTTTTTTGAAATCAAATTAATGAATGTTGTAGTAGCTGTTTGATTTTTAGAATATAATTTAATTATTTTTCTGGTTCCAAGGTGGCAAACCCCCTTGCTGAAAGGGGCACTTCTGGGGGCAAGGGAAGGGACTTTTGGTGGCAAATGTCAGGGGTTAGGGGGTGGGACTTCCAGTCCCAGGATGGCAACCAGGGGGAGGGGCACCTGTCAAGGGGTGGGGCTACCCATGCAGCCCTTGACAGCTTGCCAAAACTGAGTAAGTGGCCCTCCAGCTGAACTAATTGTCTGCCCCTGGTCTCAGAGGTTCCTGGCTTTGTTGTAGTGTTATGTTTCATTTTCAGTTTGTTTCAGTTGTAGGTCTTTAGGTTTAATTCCATTTCTAAAAAATAGTAATGTGACTTTCACTATCTTAGCAATTGCCTCTAATACACTTTAAAAAGTACATTGTTGTGCTTTGATATCATAGTTGTGCTTTGTAAGAGTAATCCTTAAAGCATATTTTTGGACTCATTGTTTAAAATTAATATTGTGTTCTTGGAGTATTCAAGTCATGACAGAGAGCTTACAGAAGTGAATGGATAAGACTCATGTCATTGAGGAGCCACCCTTGGTGGCTCCTGATTGTTCTGGCTGTTTCTGAATTGCTAATATCTGGTTAACATGGAAGGAAAAATCCAGAATAGAGATAAAAGAATGTGCATTGGAAACAGATTCTTTATTTTTATTATGGTTTTACGTACTAAAGCGTGTGTATGAGGGGGTGAGGGTATGTGTTTACACACTACACACACAGTCTGACAATATTAACAGGATTCGATGGAAGTGCTCTGCCAAAAACCGGCCGAGAGTTGCTTCCAATGTCCAATGTGTGCCGGAAGCCCAGGTTTGGCTGTGGAGAATGGAATGTTCTCTGTAGTCCTCCAAGAACAAAAACAGCTGGGAAACAGGCTACCGAGACAGCTTCTCACTTTGAAAAAATAAACAAACGCCACGCAGCCAGTGCTGCCTTTTTATGAAGTTCATTTCACTTTTCCACACACTCTGTCTGTTTTTTCAGGGTGAGAGGTTGTTTCTGCTTCCCCCTTCCCTCCTTCCCAACTTCTTTCTAGTCTGTCTCTAAAATTACATTATTTTGATGATCGACATTCACTTCAATCCTTCTACCCGCCTTTGCACCCAGTGGAAAAAAGTAAACTGCGACCAGCATGCTCTCCCAGAAGCAAAACAAATGTTAGTTATTAGAGTCCTGTGGTCAATGGATGACTGTCTGTGAAATAACTGGAAATTTTGCTCCTAACTGGAAGTGTGACGTGTTCAGCCAATTCCCAGACAGTATATATTTTCGACAAGGTTTGTTTTTTCGTTAGTGTAATAGTTTAAAACATCAATCTTCTTGTAAAGAGGCAAGCAGCAATTGTTAATTTATATTTAACAATGATAAATATATATTATAAATATATATTATAAATTACAAATGTTATATATATTTAACAATCCCACTTAATTTTTGAAAATAACCTCGTATTGTTACGAGGCACTTGTAACTCACTCAAACCATGGCTTTGTGAAATGTCATATAATATATATGGCATTTCATAAAGCCATGTTTTGAGCAAGTTACCAAGTGCTTTTTTTACTGTACATGCACTTTCAAATAGCAAGAGGTTATTTTAAAAAATCAAGTAGGACAGAAAAGCTTCCTCGAAATTTTGTGCATATTCATGGATTTGTTTCCTCTGCCCTATCAAACACCTCTTATCGCAAGATGGCACAGTTGGAGATCCACAGTGTGGGCAGACAAGGTCTGTATTTAATATTTTTCTGAGACTAACAGATTTCATTGTGTAAATCTTCAGTTAATATTGCTCCACTCAGCCTTAATATTCCTCAGTGCTTTCTCTTTTACCTAAGAATTGGGAAAAGTTGCATTCAGGGGAGAAGGCTAATTGCAATAAAAGAGTTCTTTTGGCTCCTCTGCTAAAACTAAGGTCAGAATCACTTCTCCTTTGAGAAGTGAATAATAAGAGAGTTCCACAAAATAAATCTTTCAGTTTGGTCGGCTTTTTCCCTTCCTGTGGGGTTTTTTTTGTTTTTTTTCCTGCTGGCTCATATACTAGTAGTTAGGTCACCCAAGTGCCTGGGACTGGCAGAGATGTGTATGTGTCACTGCACTTTTTCTCTTTTCTGAATGTTGTTAGCTATGTATAATGATAGAGTGATCATAATATTTTTACGGAAATCTGGGACCCTGACCCTTTACCGCCCACTCCCTGGCAGATCCATGCCCCAGGCAGGAGGAGTAGTGCCCAGCTCACTCCTTGCCTCCAGCTGCTGCTTAGGAGGAGCCAGGCTGAGCAGAGCAGGTGGTGTGGTGCCAATCTAGGACTTCTGTTTTCATTTTCCCCAACCAGGTGGGCCACCAGGATGGCCTATAATATCCAGGACCATCCTGGCTAAAACTGGGATGTATGGTCACCCCACATAATGAGTCTTTGCTCACTTTTGAGCCAGCTACATTCTGTCTCTGCCGGCTCTTGAGTTTTTTGTTGTAATTCACACAGAAGTTGCCTTAATAAATTTACAGATAACATCAAAGATTGACCCTAGCAAGTGAATCCATATCAAAAACAGTTCAGTGTGTATAAGCAAGCGTGTGCATTTCATGCAGACCCAGGGGTTCATGGTGATCTTTTTAACTATAACCATTTAAGTCGGTGTTACCCAATTCACCTAGCCTTAGCTTAGGGGCTGGTTTGTGAGCCAGATCTGGATGATGGAGCCATGTCATCTGGCCCATGGGCCTGGAATTTGGCAGTGGCAGCAGTAAATGCTGTGGTTCCTTGAGCCACACGGCTGCCATGCCACCCACCATCAAACATTCTGTCCCATAAACAGTCCCACCGGCCAGATAACAGCTCTGTGCTGTGGCTCCAGCTTGTGAGGTCCACCTTTAATACTGGCACTGCTCTCCATGCTGCCATATTTCCAGAACCTTGGGAAGACCCATGGGCTCTGTGGGCTGGATCTAACCAGCAGGCTGTATTTTGGTGATCCCTGACTTAGGTAAAATTCAGTACAAACAAAAATACATCATACATAACAAGAAACAGGAAATAAAAATACTACTTGTGTGCAATACAGTTGAGTTAAGGTTGAGAGAGAAAGCATGACTTCAAACTTCTCCTGTCTGAGTACTTGGATTCTCTGCTTCTATAATGTATTAACACCAATTACTACATAGCATTTCCCTGCTTTTCTGAAAAGAAAATAAAAGAAAGTGACAGGAAGGATGGGAAAGTTCTGTGGATATTTAAAGTACTTCATTCAGAGCAACACTGCAGACCTGGGAAGCTAAAAAAGGGGCAGTTCATTGAGATTCTTATTCAATACATCCTTCAAAAATACTCACCAAAAAAACCCAAGATGTTCTAATACACTTGAGCAAAATTGGTAACTTTGGCAAAAAGCATTATTTTAAAAGCATTCTTTTCCCACTTAAACTGGTTGTTTTCTCCTCACCCTCTTCTCCAGTCTCACTGAGGGAAACAAACATCTGGGATTTTTGTGTGTGTGCTCCATTGTATGAGGCACCAATTCTGATTGGGATATATGCACAGTGGGTGTTGAATTTTTCATGTTCACGTATTTCAAAGATGACTAGGTGGATTTTGCTCACAAGTTTAAAAAAAAAAAATCAATGTCAAGCTGGGGCCAAGAACAGAAATACTCATCCCAGATGGTTTTGTTTGAGAAAATTAAGAGAAGGGGGAGTTATGTTGGAGGATGGTATTCTACCAACTAATGGTGTTCAGAAATAAGGCTGGCATTCTATATCCGCATGCCAACGCAGATGCGGCAAACTGAAATGGCTTTCACCATTTCTTTGCTAAGCTATTAGATCCTAGGCTCTTATTAGATCTTACGCTGGGCTTTTATGCTAAGCTATTAGATCTATAAGAATATATGCCTTCCTGCAGATATTCCTGCTAAATTCCCATCACCCAAATTTGTACAGTAAAGCTCCTGCTTTAAAATATTTCAATAAAGTATACAGCAGATTATTAACCTTCCAAAACTAGCATTTGTGGGCTAGTTAGATAGTGTTGCTTTTTATCTCACTACTAAGTGCATCTATTCTTAAAATTAACTACTGCTTTAGATTCATAGATCGGATTTTACAGTTTACCAATCTGTAAATGAAATAATGAATTAACTGCCATAAAATACTAGACTGACTACAGACCAGCATGTAACTTGGACTCGGCGTTCACCAGCTGCACCTCATCTTACTAATCTCTAGGCTGTTTTTTTAAGCAGAGGCATTTAAGAGTTAAGTTACACAACTCGCTTTTTATTTTTAAAGTGAGTGGATTCCTTGTTGCGTTGTTGAGAATGATAAATTGATACCACATGTTGCTTCCAGACAAAAAAGTCTCTGTATTCCAGGGGAAGCACTTGCAGCTGGTGTCTGAGTTAATGGATGAGCTTCGCAAGGTAAACAGTTTGGAAGAGTCTGAAACAAACCCAGGGTAGGAGGGGCTGGGAAATTCTTGCATTTTTAAAGACTTAGGGGTCTGCCAGCTTCGCTTGACCCTGATGGAACATTCAAATACTTTTTAATTGTGAGCTTTTATGAAAAAGAGAAGTCAAGCATATATGTCAAATCTAGTCCATAAGGTCTTAGTGGTGACAAAATGCACTACTGTGTCAACTGATCGTCTGTAATCCTGTCCGAATGTTGAAAGAAATGGGTTATTAGGATGTGATAGGCACATTTGTTCTCTTGAGCAGAATTTGGCTGATTCTTTCAAGGACAACTATTTTAAAAAAATGCCATGCAGTGGGTAAATCCTTTTCTACTGGACATGAAGTTCACTGCTCTGAAGTCTATAAAAAGTATTACCTCTATCAGTGATAATGATCTGTCCTCTGATTATTTGCCAGTAAACAGATGTATGCTGATGGACTGTTGTCTGGTACACAAGTGTTTGGTCCTTTTCTCACACACGAGAGATCGTATAAGAAAGTTGAAGATGCGAATGTGCCAGGAAAGCAAGCAAGTCTGCGGTGAAGGATCCAGAAGAAAGGGATTGGCCTACTAACCCCTGCTTCTCTAACTCCCACAAGACAAATGTCAGGCCCCAAGCATTTCTTCCTACCCCTCTGGTCTACCTCCATCAGACTTCTCCTGCGAGGAGTGGTCTGTGATAGGTCTTTTCCAGGACTCTTTACCCTTGTGCCCTACATATGCTACTGCAAGTCACATTTGCATGTGTTCCCCAATACCAAGTTACAAAAGCACCATTGTCATAGCTTTAAAGCTCCTCATTGTATTTAGGCATGGACAAATTTATTACATGTCTTAATGGCCTAATTCTACCCCAGTCAAGTCAAAGGCAACACTCCCACTGATTCAAATACGAGCAGGTTCCTTTTGTATTTTTGTGTTTTCTTAAGTTTTTATTTTTCCTTTGTGGTTTGTCACAGTAGTAGTATGCATCTTTAATGCAGATTCTGGTGGGTGAATATTTTCCAGACTTTTTAACATTTTAATCTAGTTATACAACTACATAAACCGGATCTCAAATGGGGTTGTTTCTGCTTAGTTTACAGTCTGATATTCCAGTCCTGGCAGCCTATTGTGTGAATAGTCAGTCCTGTTGTATGTCAATGGCAAGATAGGGCTTTAGTTGACTTGGATAGATACAATAGATGTGACAGTGCTTCCAGCACTGGGAAGCAAATACAATATTGGGGGAGTTAATAATAAATAAGTAAATATGGGTAGGTTGTATTTTAAGGAAATACTTGATGGGAGAGTGTGAATTGGGGAGAGAACTCTGATGGCCAGTAAATGTGCTAAAACACTCTTTTACAGAAATCAGTGAAAAAAGACTTTAGTTGGTGGGCAAAGGGCATTTTGTGTAACAGAAGATGGACACAAACTTTTCTATAAGCACCCATTTTTATTAAAAATGATTGTTATATCTTTTCATTACGTGTAATACAAGATTCTGATTGGAAGCTTACCACTCACTTCCATGCACAGAGCACCTCGTCCTAGAAGATGCTAGACCTGTCAACTCTGTGAAGTCAGCACAAGTTGAGGCACTGAGCTTTTCGGATTTTTAGGGGAAATATCTATGATAAGGTTATAGCTGGCAGAAATAAATCTGTCTGCCAGCAGATGACAGGATCCTTTGTATTGAAAATCATTGGCTGTTGCCATTTTGGGCAATTTATTTTTGTGTTTTAAGGTATACAGTCTGCCATTCTTTTATCAGTGCCAGTTTTTCTTTGTTGGTTTCTGTAAGAAGACTGTATTCTTTTGCATAAATATTTGCTAGTTTTGCATGTATAGATTGTGTGCCTAGTCTTAGTTGTCTTCTTATTGCAGTGGCTTGTAATGATGCATCATTTTTTCTTTTACTGTGTACAGCTAGACTTGGTCAAGCAAATGGACCCACGTCATAAATGCTCTTCTGTGCAAAGCACCACTGAGGTCAACGTGGCATGAGCATAAGAGCTCGCCCACCTATGTCCAATTTAGGATCAGAACCTCCAGAAGGACATTTTTGTCCCATTTAAAAAACTCAAATAATTTATTTAAAAGGTCTGTGAGGGTGACCCCAGGGTTTATCAGATGTGGTTAGTACCAGTTAAAACGGATTCTTGCCAGACTCAAAATATGACTAGAACCTTATTAATTTAATAATAAGAATTACTTCCTGACTAGCCTGAGGAACTGCTACACTGAGAATCAAACCAAATTATCTTGGTTTTTTTAGTATTGTTCTTAGACAGTATTTGAGTTAATAACAGAGACACTGACACAAATTTCACTGTACTATCATTGTAAAGTCTTGTTTGCAGTGCTGTGCAGGGTTTGTTTGTTTTTTTCAAGGCTGTTCCAAGATGTAATTGAATTTAATTTTTTTCTTTTCATTAGAAGACAGTCAAGAATGTGTCTGGGGCCCATGCGTGCAAAGAAGTTAGGGGTGTTGTTCATTACTGAACCTGACCAAAACCACAGCACTGGGAAAAAAAAAAAAGATTTACGCTTAAAGGAACAGAGAAAAAAAAATCAGCTGGGCTGTATTTCTTCACACACCCAGCATGTCTTCAGTTCATTTACGTCAAACATCCTTCTATGCTAATGGCACGAATGCCAAGATGTTTATGAATAATTGTTGGTTGCGAGCGTTTCTTGTCCATTTGAAACTGGAATCCCTTAAGCACTTAGTAAATGGAAAACACTCATTGGGCTTGTTTGATTACACTGAAATCCTGTTGACTTTCTGTTTTTAAAACATGCTGGTGGAACACATGTATTTGTATCTTCCACATAGATACAGCTGACATTTGCCAGTATTTTAGGGGGAAAAAAACTTCTGTGACTTTTTAAACTTGTTCCTATTTAACATACAGCATTAGTACAACTGTATTGCCAAGATAATATGGCATAGCTCCAAAATTCTTTAGCTTACAGATAGAAACAAAAAGCCTAGAAAACCTTTTGCAGACAAATGCTTCTTCCTAGTCCTTTTTTTTTTTTCAGCTGTAGGTCAAGCCCAGATCTTAGTCTCATTTTCACTGGTGTGAACTTAGAGCAGTTTTACAAATGTTACCAGGAACCGGTTGTTTTCTGTCCATCTTAGATTTTTTTTATACGGGCATTGATCACCATAGCATGAGTTCACAAAGTTTTTTGAGAACACGTGCACCTTGTCCATTAGTGCATAATCAGAGTTCTGTTTTTCATTCCCTGTGGACAGTTATCTTTGGCATCTGACTAGATTTTGGCTTTACTTGACTTTTTAAGGGGACAGTCCTGCTGTTCTAATGATTTTATAGTGGATAAATACCGAACAATTTAAGGAGATCAGAAAGATGTTGTGGGTGTCGAAGCAACAGAGCAGGTATAGTGCAGACAATTCAGATGCCACCAACAGAATGAAACAGTACACTCCACCTCCAGGGTGCAGCTTCTGTGGGAGGACCAGCGGTAGCAATTGCCATCTGCACAGAAATCTAATAAGGCATATATAATGTTGCATTGCAGTGAAGAATACAGAAGCTCTCACATATGCTGCAGTGAAAGGCCCAGCCTTTTGACTTGTTTTAGTTAAGTGGTTGCAGTCCTTATTTCAAGGAAGTTGGGACAGGAGTTAGGGCTCTACTGCATATAGATTAAAGGACCAGTAAGTGGCCAATAAGCCCCACCACCCATACATCCTTCCCCCTTCGCCTTCCCGCAGCAGGGAAGGCAGAGAAGTGGCATGCAGTGGAGGAACAAATGGAGGTTTGCTGCTGTGATGAGGGACATGTCAGCCCTCTTTTTTGGCATAGTGAGCCACCAAAAAAACACTAGTTGTCAGTGGCAAAAAGCAGACATCTCCCCCCATACAGCAGTGAACCCCCATCCAATACTCCACTACGCATTGCAGCTACTTCCCTGCCTTCCTTGCCTCTGGAGCCAGAGATAGAGCAGGGAAGGTGCAGAGTATATGTGTGCACATATGGAGAAATGGGATATGGGAGGGTGAGTCACTCCTCAGTTCCATTCTGGTGTCCCTTTCCTCCTTGGGCAGTACCTGGGACTTGTGCCCTACATATCTACCTGTTTTTATACTACTGACCTCCAGGGTGTTTTATTTGGTTAACAGGAGGAAAAAGTGCCAGTCTACCAGCTGTCAGTGGCTGGGGCTTGGGGTCCTGTGTTTTTGTTTTTCTTCTTGCAGTTGAATGATTTAAGGGAAACTTCCTACCACATTGGAGAGCTAAAATCTGGGCAGTTTGCATCCCCTGCCTGACCAGTTCAAAGCATTTGAGTGGCTCAGAGTTTTTATCTGTTCCTTGGGCTTCATTTACTGTTGGTTTTGCATGATGGAGAGTAGACTAGCAGAGAGTATGGTGCCTGTCTTGACCACTTGTTTCATTCTTTTTCCACAGAACTCAATCCGGCATAACCTATCACTTCATAGTCGATTCATCAGGGTGCAGAATGAAGGAACTGGGAAAAGCTCTTGGTGGATGATCAACCCAGATGGTGGGAAAGGAGGGAAGGCCCCAAGGAGACGTGCTGTTTCCATGGACAATAGCAACAAGTACACTAAGAGCAGGGGGCGAGCAGCTAAGAAGAAGGCAACCCAACAAGCCGCACAAGAAGTGAGTGATGACAGCCCTTCTCAGCTTTCCAAGTGGCCAGGGAGCCCAACATCCCGTAGCAGCGATGAGTTGGATGCCTGGACAGATTTTCGATCTCGTACAAATTCAAATGCCAGTACGATAAGTGGCCGCTTGTCACCCATATTGGCAAGTACTGAACTGGATGATGTTCAGGATGATGACGCTCCACTTTCCCCAATGCTGTACAATAGTCCATCAAGCTTGTCCCCATCAGTAAATAAGCCGTGTACAGTTGAGTTGCCTCGGCTAACCGATATGGCAGGCACAATGAATTTAAACGATGGACTGACAGATAATCTCATGGATGATCTTTTGGACAATATAACGCTCCCCTCTTCCCAGCAGTCACCTTCTGGGGGGCTGATGCAAAGAAGCTCCAGTTTTCCATATGGCTCCAAAGGTTCGGGTCTTGGTTCTCCATCCAGTAGTTTCAACAATGCTGTGTTTGGACCATCCTCTCTGAATTCCCTCCGCCAGTCTCCCATGCAAACTATACAAGAGAACAAGCAAGCTACCTTTTCCTCCATTTCTCATTACAACCAGACACTTCAGGACCTGCTGGCATCTGATTCACCTAGTCACAGTGATGTCATGATGACACAGTCGGATCCGCTCATGTCACAAGCCAGCACTGCTGTGTCTGCCCAAAACTCACGCAGGAATATAATGCTTCGTAATGACCCAATGATGTCATTTGCTGCTCAGTCCAGCCAGGGAAGTTTGGTCAGTCAAAACCTGCTCCACCACCAGCATCCATCTCCGAATTCTCCTCTTAGTGGCAGCCGTGCCTTGTCGAATTCAGTCAGTAACATGGGCTTAAATGACACGAACAGCTTGGGGTCAGCCAAACACCAGGAGCAGTCACCTGTCAATCAGTCTATGCAAACACTTTCTGATTCACTCTCAGGCTCTTCTTTGTATTCTGCTGGTGTGAACCTTCCGGTCATGGGACATGATAAATTCCCAAGTGATTTGGACCTGGATATTTTCAATGGGAGCTTGGAATGTGACATGGAGTCCATTATCCGCAGTGAGCTCATGGATGCAGACGGGTTGGATTTTAATTTTGATTCCCTCATCTCAGCTCAGAACGTTGTCACTCTAAATGTGGGGAACTTCACTGGTGCTAAACAGGCTTCATCACAGAGTTGGGTTCCTGGCTGAAGGACTGCTGGGAACAGAGGAAATGGGCAAAGCAGGTCAGTACCTTGTATAGAAGTAAAATACTAATCTCCTACCTTTTATTGGCAGTCATGCTGAGAAGTTGATAGTTCATATGCATTAATAATGTTAGTATGCTCTGTGGTGAACTTGGAGCCAATTTCTATTCCACCTATTAGGTATCTAAGAGGACTTAGTTGCCTAAATGCAACTCTATTCCACCCTGTTCAAGTCCTGAAAATCCATTAATGCATCTACTTTTATAATGTATTATAATAATAATACTTCATACTATTAAGACTTAGTCACAAAAAAAGTTGCAAGGAGGAAGACCCACCCACCTTATATATTCAGTGTTTTTCAGGAACTCATGGTGGAGTACCATCACACTTAAGATTGCACTTGGGTACCAAAGCTCATATTCCATGCCGTCTGTCATTACAGTCTAATCCTGTAGTCTTTCCCACACATGTTTTCTTTTAACATCATTAGGAGTTCCCCACAGAACCTCAGCAGGCTTGGCCTGTCATGTAATTTATTTTTATCTATTACCCTCTTCACAACTTTTTGACCTTTCTAGTTTTGTGGATTTCTCAGCACTACTTTTTTATAAGGAGGGTGAGATCTGTATTTGTAAATCTTGCTCCTGGCATCTGTGATCCTTCTTACTCCCCCATATTGTTTGGGTTTTCATCTTGGCCCATCCATCCAGCTTCTGACACATCCATATTCACTGGATCATAGCATGTGTTCTCACAAATGGCCCTATTTCCCTTTTTAATTTATTATTAGAAGAAGATTGGTAATCCATAGTTTCATAGTAGTTTCATAGTTGGTAGGGTCGGAAGGGACCTGAGCACATCATCAAGTCCGACCCCCTGCCATGGGCAGGAAAGAAGGCTGGGGTCAAATGGCCCCGCCTAGGTGTCTATCTAGCCTCCTTTTGAAGACCTCCAGGGTAGGAGTGAGCGCCACTTCCCTTGGAAGTTGGTTCCAGATCCTAGCCGCCCTGACTGTGAAGTAGTGCCTCCTGTTGTCTAGCCTAAACCTCCTCTCAATCAACTTGTGGTCATTATTCCTTGTTACTTCCAGTAGTACTCGAGGGAACAGAGACTCTCCCATAGCCTGCTGGTCCTCCTTGACCAGTTTGCAGATGGCCACCAGATCCCCTCTCAGCCTTCTCTTGTAGAGGCTGAACAGGTTCAGGTCCTGTAGCCTCCGCTCATAGGGCCTGCCTTGCTGTCCCTTGATCATGCAAGTGCCCCATCTCTGGACCCTCTTGATGCTGTCCACAACCCTCCTGAAGTGCGGTGCCCAGAACTGTGGCCTGACCAGTGTCGCACAGAGGGGGAGGATCACTTCCTTGGATCTGCTTGTGATGCATCTGTGGATGCATAACAAGGTACGGTTAGCCTTGCTGACCGTGTCCCCACATTGGCGGCCCATGTTCATTTTGGAATCAATAATGACACCAAGATCCTTTTCTGCCTCTGTGCTGTTGAGAAGGGATTTCCCCAGCCTGTAGGCATGCTGTTGGTTCTTCCTCCCCAGGTACAGTACTTTGCACTTGTCAGTATTGAATCCCATGCTGTTCTCATCCACCCACCCCTGTAACCTGTCCAAATCCAGTTGCTGCCTGCCCCTCTCCTCCAGTGTGCCCAATTCTCCCCACATCTTAGTGTCATCCACAAATTAGAATAAGGTGCTTTTCACCCCCTTGTCCAAGTTGCTGATGAAGATGTTGAACAGTGCAGGCCTGAGGACTGAGTCCTGGGGGATCCCACTGCCCATATTCTTCCAGGCTGAAAAAGACCCATCCACCACCACTCTCTGGTTGCGGTCCTCCAGCCAATTTGCTACCGATCTGACTGTGTAGGCATCGACACCACAGTTGCCTAATTTCTTAATGAGAATGGGGTGAAAGACAGTGTCAAAGGCCTTCTAAAAGTCCAGAAAGACTAGGTCCACCGCGACACCTGCGTCCAAGGATTTTGTGACCTAGTCGCAGAAGGCCACCAGGTTGGTCTGACAGGACCTGCCTTGAATGAACCCATGTTGGTTGCCCCTAAGCATAATCTCCCTTGCTGGTCCCTTGCAGATGTGCTCCTAGATAATTGTCTCAAAGAGCTTCCCCAGGACCAAGGTAAGACTAACAGGCCTGTAGTTTCCTGGGACCTCCTTCCTCCCTTTTTTGAAAATGGGGACCACATTGGCCCTTTTCCAGTCCTCTGGCACCTTGCCAGAGCACCACAAATGCTCAAAAAGCTGTGCCAGGGGTCGTGCAATGACCTCTGCTAATTCCCTCAGCACTCTGGGGTGGAGATTGTGAGGAGCTGCTGACCTGAACATGTCTAGATGCACCAGAAGTTCCCTGACTAGGTCTTCTCTGACCCTGGGCCTGGCAGCACCTCCCCTGTGTCTGTCGGGGATCCCAGTGGGGGGTATGCCCCAGTCCCTGCTGAAAAAGATGGCGGCAAAGAAATTGTTAAAGAGGTTAGCTTTGTCATCTGGTGTGACCACTAGCTTTTCTAGCATATCCTGCAAAAGCCATATATTACCTGGTACCTTCTTTTTACCTCCTAAATATTTAAAAAAGGACTTCTTGTTATGCTTAATCCGTGTCGCCAGTCCCAGTTCCATCTCGGCCTTAGCCTTCCTAACAGTCCCCCTACAATCTCGAGCAGTAGAGGTATAATCCTCCTTGGTGATGGCCCCTCCCTTTCACTGGGTGTACGCCTCCTTTTTAGCTTTGAGATCCAAATCTAGTAGGATAAAAATGAGCTCTTAATTAGAATGGAGGATTGCTATTAACTTTAGAATAACATTTAGAATATCCCAAAGAAAAGTTCAGAGGAATTAATCTTGTAATTTTGCAGTATACTCTCTAAACTCTCTTTTTGTTGTCGTTTTTGGCTTTTCAAGTTCAAAGTTCATTACTTGCTGATGAAGTACCTGTGGCATTTTTTTGTCCACTGCAGAAGTAACTTACTAATGTTTTCTTTCTGAAAGGAAAAAATAGTGCCCCACACAAGATTTCTTCATTTAGTTTTCAAAGGGCGCTTTCTGTAATGGGCTAGATGCTGGGCCCAATCCTTTATTTTATCTAAGAGAAAGAGCTCTAGCAGTTCCTTTGCAATAGAAGCCATATCTTTTCAGATGCAAGATTGCTAAATTGAAGTGTCAGCAGATGGCCTTAAGGGAGATACAGTGTAGAAGAACGGAGCCATAGAATCCTAATCTGATGACCATGATATGAGAAACCACTTTAACAAGACTTCAAATACTACAAAAATTCAAAGTTGTTTTTAAGTAGTTTAGGGGAATGATTTTCCTTCCTCAGAATCTAGATCATTTTTCCAAAAAAACTTCCAAAACACCATGACTTGCTGAGGAACCTGTTTTTCCCTTCCAGTGTACATGTACTGTTGGGAGCTAGAAATCCCAGATCCTGCTGTGATATGTTGAAGTGAAATAGGAACATTATCCCAATAAAATATCCAAGAGCAAAGTTTGCCACTGACTCTCAAAAAATAAATGCCCTAGGGCCTAGGCAATCATGAGTAATCAAATGCATAAGGAAATGATACAATGCTGTGCTTTTAGTAGCATTACTCTGCCATTTACATGTAAAGGATATCTACATGGAGTGTTGACTGGGCAATGAGAAATAAGTCTGCTGTATAAGCACTCTCAGCTGCCTCTTAAGATTGGCCTTTACTATTCATTGGAAAGAATCGTTACCTTTATCTTTTTAGGCTGTACATTGAAAATAAAGAAACTAGTGCATCTGTGTGAAAAGATTTTCTTACAGAGGACACACCATACAAACTTTTCTCAGTGGAGTACTGTCCAGTGCATAGAAGCCTGTCACTGCCTCTGACAACTGGACCTGGTGCTAGCTATTGTGTGCCAGGTGCAAGGGTAGCTGTGATTTTTCTGCTGAGCTTGCTGATTATGAATAGTTTGTCCATTAAACAATCCCACTTCAGAATGCGTTTCCATGTGAGCATCTCTTTTTTGGTGTCTCACACAAAATATGCAGTAATTCTCAGTTGTTTTTTTCCAGTTATTTTCCAGCTTCAATGTAGCTATACAAAGCCTCGAATTAAATGTTTTTCTAGAAAGCTTCATGATCTCTGTAAAAAAAACCTTTATAAGGCTGAAGTTATAGAAAAAAAGTTTTCAAGAGAATGTTCCATCAGTTGCAGACAAAATCTGCTCTCTGGTTGAGGCTGAATGGATTGTGCAAACTGAACTGTATTATTGAAATAAAAAGTTCTGTTTTGTTTTATGTTTAAGATCTGTATACTGTAGAACTTAAATGGGATTTAGATTGTTTTTTCCCTTTTACCTGTGGGGGCTGAGAAATGCTGGCAGAATGGGACCGCTGATGGAGCGGAATTGAGGTGCTATACATGCAGGTTGTTGGAAGCCAAAAAAAACTTTACTTACAGTCCTTAGGCTGTAGGCACGTTCCTTGAAGTTACAAACTTAAAAAGGAACACAGGCACACAGAAGCTCACACTCACGCAGGGTATGATTCCGGCAGGGAGTCGTTGTCAGTTGATCAGGCCTCCTTCGTGGCTTGGAAACTCATGCAGGATCTCTCCTCGTGCGTGTCCGAGCTCTCCTCCGGTTTGGGCAGGCATCGCCCAAGCCTCTTATTTGGTCAGCGAGCCAATTGCCGACTGACACGTATGCATAATTTATGATGAGCCAATCACAAGCATGCGCTCGGTGGTGCAGCTGCAAGGTTTTGGTGGGCTCTGACCATGCACCAGAACTTTTCCTGCACCACAGGGGAAAATCCCTGCATCCATGCTCGCAATGTGCTCAACACAGCTGTGCCGAGGCATCTTTTTAACTGTTTTGCACAGACATTGCCCACTAGCCTGTTTTCGTTGGGCCAAATAAAAATGTGAGTTTAGTTTCTATACACATATATTGCATTCCCTGATACCACTGCCCTACTTAGTGCCTCTAATGCATGCCATGACCAGCATGACCAGAAGGCCCCAAGTGAGATATATAACAGCTATTTCTTTTTTGCGTACATGAAAGAAAGGGAGAAGATCAATGGCCTTTTTTCCCTATTTCCCTAATCTTTTTTTGTTTAATCAGTTGAGGCCTCTGTTCCTTTAGCTGTGTTTCATTTACCGACTGTCCAAGAATACTCCAAGTGCCCTCACATACCAATTTTTTTTTTTTACTTTATCCATAAATGAAAAAAATTCACTCTCTCTTAATGTCTCTTTAAAGTATATCTTACCATTAAATCAGTGTCTCCTCCTACAGCCTTAGAGTCCTATATCCCCCCTTTTTTTTCCTTTGTGCTTGTTCTTACTTATTGAATCTTCACTGAACCACATTGACCAAAAGGGCAGTGCAAAACATGCCTCCAGAGCTAGAATAGTCTGGAATTTTACATATGTCTGAAGTGTCTCGATTTAGGAATCAAGCTGTTAGGAGGAGGGATTTTAACATGTTATCTCATTGGATTCTGCAGGATTCCAACCTCCCCTTCTTGTGCTCAGTGTGATGAGATCAAACCAGAGAACGAAGCCAGACTGATACTGTTTATGAAATACTGGGGCAGCCTCCTTAAAGGATCAAGCCCACTGATACCAACTTTAGTAAAGTAATTGTTCTTTCAATGTTAGCAGGTTAATACAGAAATCATTTCATTAGTGACTGTGAACATCACTTTCTCCTGGTATTGTAGGTGGAACATCTACACAAAAGCAGGCTGAGAGAAATTTTTACATGGTTTTCTAACTGCACATGCTGAACATCAAGTAAAAATCAGAGGCCATTTTGGATATGTAAAGTTTAGATTGTATGGGATGGTTTGGATAGGGATGATCCTGCCTCAGATTGGGGGTTGGACTAGATGATCTCTGCAGGGCCCTTCTAGTCCTACTTCTACTTCTCTATGACTCTATGTCTCTACCCATATTACAATGAATAGCATGGTGTTACATCAGAGAGGATGGTGGAAACTTCTCCAACAAAGACAAGTTCTCAGGTATATGAGAAATGTGATTAGTATTGAAGTACTTGCTGATTTGTTATTTATAAGTGTCTTTGGGTGAAATCAACCTATGGTAAAGATTTACACATGGTTATATGTATAATTTAAGGCTTGCTGAAAATTAGTTTTAGAAACTTGACTAGCCCAAAGAACAGTAATTCTCAGCCACGGCACCATGGTACCCTAGGGTGTCTTGTGATACTTTCGAGAGTGTCAAAGTGTGGCATATAATGTTAGCACTGTTAGGTGTACAAATATGATCCACAAGAAAGAGCTAGAGATTTCAAATAGGAATCCATAGTGGATAAAACATTTTGGCCTTCTGTGGACTTTCTGAGGTCTTTGCAACAGACTAATTGCTCTGTTATTTTTCTGTAGTCGGAAAGTGAGTGAAAACTAAGAGTTGGCATTTCTGGCATTTTCATGGGGCTGCCTTGAGTCTATTAAGGAGTGCCTTGAGCCCAGCCCCAGGGCTCCTGGCTGCTCCCTCTCCTGGCTTCAGTTTGGAAAAAAATGTTAATCCCAAATGCCATCAGCTGACTCTGGCTTCATTTTGGGACTAAAGTTATTCCCAAGGGCTGGCAGCTGTGTGTCCGGAGGCTGGAGCTCCCCTCGGTAGCCACAGGGGCACATGATAGACTGCTCTGACCTAGGACTAAATTTAGTCCCAAGTTGTCTGCCCTTGTAGACAGTGGCTTAATCCCATTTACTGCACAGTAATTTACTGTACAGTAAATTTAAACCAACATAAATGCATGTGTATACATACCTAGTGTTATAGAGAATACTGTTCTGCCTGGACAGGAGTCAGCCCAAGGTTATCTTGTCTCTTTGATTTCTCAGGTGTAGAGGTAGCAGGTAGTAACTATCTGGGTTTTTATAATGGAGTCAAGGTGTTACTGCTTTTAAAATCATAACGGATATTAAATCTACCAGGTAAGTAAGGGATTTAAGAGAAGCTTTGTACTGGTATAGGAGTCAGCATGAGCAGAGTATATTGCATGATTGAAGCCATGAGTTTATTGTTTGGGCCTGCTTCAGGAAGCTCCTCTTTAAGCCAACAGTTAAGGATTGAGTAGAAGATGGGTAAAACATTTGACTCATTATTTGCATATAATAAATTGTGTAGTTGGCGCATGCTCCAAATACTGGAACTCACGTTGTTGTAGTTGCTGAGATGTAATATCTTTTATCAGAGTAGTTTGGAATTCGGAGAGATGTTGGTCAGGCCTACTGGCATAAAACCCAAGGAAGAACATTTTGTGCCCAAAAGTTTGACTAACATCTCTCCTAACTTTAAGTAAATGATACTACTTCATCTCTGAAATAACACAAATATATGTCTTTCAACTCATGTTGGCATTCAGATCTTCACAAGAGGTGTTTTGCAATTTTCAACATTGACCAACCTTTTTTTTTTTTGCATTCAGTCACTATTTAAAAATATGTGTAGCTGCTAGAAGCATCCCAGAGTGTTCTTTTCTTTTACAGTGAATTGTTCCCTTGGTTTCTTCATATTTCAGGATTTTTTACCAAGTTATGTGAATTACAGATTTAAGATATTGCTGCTCCTTAAAGGGACACATGCTTACCACACACATGCTTAGATCTGAAAAACTTTCCAAGGAGCACCTTCCATTCCTAGTCAAGACTTCAACCCTGAAAACAATAAATATATCATTTTTCTCTCCCTTCTTTCACTTTGTGCATATGACAGCATATTTCTTGTAGTCAGCTTCATGTTGCCATGTTATTGTCTGATCTTGTAAGAAAATTTGGGGGAGTAGTGTTGACAAGCCTGTACACCCACACAGAGTGGGTCCCATTGACTTCCCATGTTCTTGTGAATCCGAGCTTTAGGAAGTTTTCTGACTACCTACAGGGTTAGTCACATGTGTTGATAAGTGAGGGAAGAGAAACAAAGGAAAACTCTCAGGAGAGAGTGTAGCACACCATGTGTTGCTGTGTATTAGCTGCTGAGTATTTGAGTGTGGTGTTTCACCAAGCCTCATAGTATTGAGACCAGGCACTTGCTGTAGTGAAATACATTAAAATAATTCCACCTTATACAAATACCTTTGTCATTAATTTTACACTTTATATATGTACAATTCTAGTTAATAAGCTGTACTGGTCCCTGCCTGGAAAATGCTTTAATTAAGTGCGGACAGTACACAAATAATCAAATCATGGATTTGAGAATCAGATTCCTCATTTCTAGTCAGTGAAGAGTTTTCTTACTCCTTGAGTCAGAAGGATTATTCACACCATAAGATACTCCTCAGTGTGAGTAAGGATACTAGAATCTGACCCCAAAAGATAAGCACGGTGAATTGTGCCTGGCTTCTGGCGGTGGTTTCTGTTTTACCTTAGATTGCATGTTGCTTTTTTGTTTTGTCTTATATTAACTAAGAAAAAAATCCATGAAGATCAACCTTGCCAGCCCAAACTTGATAGAGGACAGCAGCCTAACTAGAATCATATTCTAGCATTGTAAGACTTCAGTGGTTTGGGTGTTTTTCTGTTTTCGTTTTATATTTTTTTTAGTACATGATGTTTTGCCATGTGACTCAGCAGCAATAATTAGGCAGAAACTTGCTGTCCCTGCAGATGCCAAGATTACAGGATGACATACTCTCACCAGATGACAGCATAAACTGATATTTTTAGAACAGCCTGCATCAGTTGGTCTCCCCAATGCTTTCCTCTTTTCATCAACAGCATTAGGATTTTATTACAGAATGAGCTTTGTAAATTGTCTTTTACATATGAATGAGCTGTAGTGATTGTTTAGAACTGCAGATTAACATTTGTTCTGAAATGTCCTTTTGCCTAATAGCCCTGATCCTTGCAGGTTGATTTCTTCCCCAATATAGCTTGCTGTATAAATAATCCTTTAAAAAAAACAGTTTTTTTGAAGAATTATAAATATAGGGATTCATTTTAGAAACAGTGTCATCCAACTGAGTAAAAGCCAATATCTTTTTTCTATCACTGCGCCACCGTCAGGAACACAGGAAGGGTCCCAGGGGTCAGTAAAAGAAAAGAAAAACCACTTACCTGAAGAGATGGAGCCTGGAGAAGAAAAACGGGAGCAGCCGCAGCAGACGCCGTTACGGCCGCACGAGCTGCGTCCCTGCCACTCGTTTAAGCGGTTAGTCCTAACAAGCCGGAGAGCGGAGCCAATCACAGCAGCCGGCACAGCTGCCGTGGGAAAGTTTAAAAACCCCGGCGAGCATTGCGACCGGGGTGGCGGAGAAGAGCTGGAGAGAGAGGGTGAGAGAGAGCGA
>JAGPOW010003642.1:83473085-83500987 GCA_030014935.1 Caiman crocodilus
AGTTGATCCAAGGAACACCTATCACGAGGAATACGGATGCTGCCAGGACCAAGATCCTTTCAACTAATGAACCAACAAGTGACCGGTTGGCGTGTGGACGAGGTGTAGGGATGGCGGAGCCTCGTGGAACATCGGACTCCACATTCGTGAGTACCCCTTGAGTATACCCTTACAGTATTTAGATCGGCACTGAACACCCTCCTTATAAAAATATATATATATTTCATCAAAGTCGTGGCAGGCGAGATGAGGGGCTAGGGGTGGCCCGAGGTGTGTACCAGTGAATCCCAGGTCCCAGTGTCACAATCACTTTTTCATGTGAATCCAGTGCTCAATTATGGGGATGAATTGGCAGTCCCCTGAGGTTATAGTCTCTTCTGTTCATTATATTTGCAGACTGCACAGGTAGTGCTCAGGGAGCAACAGTGCATATTTTCTTGCATGGCTTCAAACTTGGCTGTTACAGTGATGAGTGTCATAGGTGGAGTGACCACATTATTTTTATGGAAATCTGGGACCATGACCCCACCCCTGGCCGGTCCCTGTCCCAGGCAGGAGGAGCAGTGCCCAGCCCAGTCTGCCCCTGCCTCCAGCCGCTGCTCAGGAGAAGCCGAGCTGGGCAGTGTGGGTGAGGTGGCACCAGTCTGGGATTTTTGTTTCCACTCTCAGGAACTGGCTGGGCTGCTGCATTGGCTTCTGAAATCCTTCACTGTCCTGGCCAAACTGGGGCATATGGTCACCACAGCTATAGCAAGTGCCCGTAAATAAATAACTGTGCCCTCTGGCCAGACCTGGAGACACTAAGTAGTTCAGTCTTCAGGAACATTTAATCCTTAGTCTTTCTCCTCAGTTTGCTAAGTAAGGTAGCAGTTGTAATGATAATGTGAAGTGGGCATCTGTCGAGTGGTAACTAGACTGGGAATTACTGACCCCATATATAGCCAAGTTGGTCTGAGACCAGTTGCAAGAAAAAGATATTTTTTCTAGCTGGTTCTAGAAAGAGCAGTGGTTGTTTATATACATTTTCTTTCTAGGTTATTGTTTTATCCTGCCTTTTCTTATAGTCCCTTGTTTCAAAAGATTGTTTTTCCTGGCTTTCCAGAGTGATGGATTTCAAGAAAAGGAAGATAAATTTGATTGAGTGGAAAAACCCTCTCTATTGCACCCCCACTTATGGAGCTCGTGATATAGAGCAGCATTTCTCAACCTATGGGTCGTGACCCAAAAGTGGGTCACAAGAATATATGAAAGGGTCACAAACTTTAAAAATGGATCAACAAATGTTAAAAATGGATTCTCCTTTAAAGAAGAAAAATGTGGGAAACCGTGGCTTTTCCCTTGCAGACTGGCAGAGTTCCAGTCTACAAGGGGCTAGTTGGGGCCCCCATGCCCTCCCCACCCCACATATTGGGGGGGGCAGCAGGATGGGAATGAGGGGCACTGGGTCGGACTCACCATTGATGTTTACAAATGGGTCCTGGTGCAAAAAAGGTTGAGAACCACTGATACAGAGGATTTTGCCTCTCCCCTTATCATATCAGCACAATGCACCTACCTCCCTTAAGTGATTTGTCCTCGCTTATTGACCTGTCATTTCCAATTAACATCCCTGGAAAATGACAGATTTGTATTTCAGGAAAGACCTTCTTAAAGAGCTGCACATCACACTGACCAGGCAGAGGGAAGAGCAAGCTTTCTGTAAAAATGTTAGGCATAAGGGAGAGTAGATTTCTTGTTTCCATTCCAGTAGAACCCACATTTCTTAGTGTCAGTCACATTTTTACCCTCCAGTTAGAAAATCAGCATATGTTCTTCAGCCAGAAAAACTGTTTTAAAAAGGCCTTTCTTCTTCTGCATCAGTGCACTTAGGGACCCCTTCCTTTTTAATTCATACATTAAGAAAAGCTTAATCTCTTGATAATATTCCAGATGGTACCAGGAAGTGGACAGGTTACCAAGCCAGCTGGCATACTGGGTCCCATGCAGGATGTGATTCTGATGTTTTGGTGCCATTTCTAGCCCAGCCCTCCAGCTAGCTAACACATCTACTGGGAGAGCAGCATTCAGACACTGCATTATACCTGCAATGCTGAATGCACAGGTTGAATCCTGACCCTACTGCAGTCAATGGAAAAAACTTATTGGCTTCAGTGGTGCCAGGATTTCCTCCATGGTTGCTATCACTCCTCTTCCCCTAAAAGCTTCCTGAGGGAAGGACAGAGTTCTGCCCATTGAATTGTGAGGTAAGAGGCTTAAGGATGTTGTGGAAACATAATGCCTTGTACTTAAACCTTTCTGAGCATGCTAGGATAGAGGATTAAATACTAGCATATGCAATGGTTCTAAGACAGAAACAATTAAATATTAACTGTACTTATGCTGGAAAACATGTTATTATTGCTTAACTCCAATGATGAAATACCACTGCATAAAAAAGCCCAGGATTGCTTTGCGATTATGTCTCTCTCTGTAAAGTAATACACTCTAACCTTTAAGAGGAAGAATAGGAGAAAACAGGCAGCTGTTCTCCCTCCTTCCTTTCCTTTACTCTGCAAAAACAGAATGTTGAGCCCATGGGAAACTGTGGACTTCATTGTTTAAATATTCATACCCATAAGACTACATCCCCAAAATTCCTTTTTCCAGTATATTGACAGTAATACCCCAACAGGTCTGTGGTTTGAATCTGTGCAAAGGCTTATTGTTTGTGGGAGTTACTGAATGCAAAGGCTTTCATATTCAGAGTCCTAAACTTCATTCTCTGACAGTGTGATGAGTTTCTGCTGTTCAAGAATATGCATCATTGTTTTATAGGAAGGACAATCAGCATCCTCTTCTATAGAGAGAGAAGCAATACAATGTCTTGGGCCTAATGTGCCAGAATAATGTGTATCCCAAGAGCCAGACATCTTACTGTGGCTCTGGGCAAGTCTTTAATCCCAGAAAAATCCCTCAAGATGATCACATGCAGAGTCTGGGTCAGCACAAAGTCAGAACGTTCAAAACAAGAAAACAAATCTCTGCACATAAAGCCCTGAGCGTCAGAAATGGACGCTGACAAGTCCCAATCCCAATGGCAATACCAGGTACCTGCATTTTTTTAAGATGAAGTATGATTAGAGTTAGATTACTTTTGTGCAATTTCATTATTCAGTTGAATATCTTTCTTCAATAGTTGTTGGAATTTTAATTGTTGATTTGGTGGCACATGCTACAATGCTGTTGCTTTGGAGCAACAGCAGAATGGGTTTACCTTTCACTTTCCAGGTGCCTATGTAAACACAAGCATAGAGTTTTTTTCCAGCTCCCATATTCCTTTGTTATAATTTAGAAAAGACTGCCTCTTTAAACTCCTACTCTGTTTTTTGTTGTTCTCTGAACTGGAAAGAAGCAAAATTTTAATGAGCCAAGTTTAGAGAGAGGAAAACCTGAGTCAGAGTATGCTTGATGTTCAGGCCATCTGAAGGAGATTTGTAGAGCTGCCACTTATTATTTTTTCTGAGCTTGCTGGAGTCTTGATGGAGCTGTCCCTTATAGGATGTTAACAAATCCCAACATCATTTTTAGAGGCCATAAAACATTATCATTTCACAATGTGGTATTCTAACCCTGTACCATGCAACCCTGCAATATATGATATGCCAATCCAATATTATTATGCATTGTCACTGCAATGTCACACTGTGCTATGACATGATTCTTATTCTGTTAGGCAGGAATGCATGCTGCAGACCTATGTCATAGGAGGCACAGCAGCCACAGCATTTGCCTCCCTCATTAATTTCTACTTAGCTAACTTGCATTATTCAATATTGGATCTCTGAATACAAATGGTAGATTATTAAACTGAAAGACAAATAGAGATGTAGTTGGAACCATTCAGAATCAAGTATTACTGCATATTCTGGAGAGGACAAAGCTAACTTAACAATGAGAAGAATAACGGTTATTTTCAAATATTTTGTATTTAAGAAAAGTACAGTAGTTTCTGTTTTGTAAATGAAGGAATGGTCTGTGTCTTAGGGATTTTAGGGATTGCACAAAATTCTGGGCACTTTCAGATTTCCAGTTGAACAATAGGCTTTGTGATTTATTACTCCTTTTTAAATCTTAGCCTGTAACCTTGTCAAGCAAGCTCCTACCCATGTCTGTTTGCCTACCACTAAGAGACCTGAAATCTAAAATCAATAATATGAACACACTATGCTATTGTCTTCAGTAAATGGGGATCTCTGATCCCTTTTCCTTCCTATGAAGCAAAGAGACAAAACCTATTATTTTGTGTATGGCTACACAATTGGTTGTGATCACAAAACCAGTACGCAAATGTACTATCGAACATTTGTCATTGAAGGACAGGAGTTTGCATCAAAATATCTTACGTCACTAGTCTCCTGGCACACTACTCATAAAAATAGTTATTGGGATTCCCTACCTTAGCTTGCAATACCCAGGGAAAAACAGGTATCTCTTTTGGAGACCCAGGAGCTGTGTTATTTTCAAGATATGGGCATCTCAGTGAACCTTTCAGATTAATTAGAAAGTCATTTCCAGCATAGAAAATATAAGACTATGGTACTGTTTCCAAAGTATAAATACTTAAAGGACCATATAACTTTTGCTTTACAAATACCGTATTAACTGCTTGTTATAGTCACTCAGTGATAAACTCCAATTCGGTATCAGCAGGAGCACATTAACCATGCTTAGCACTTAGGGAATAGCAACGCATCACCTTTCCACTTGGAAGAAATTTCCAGTGTAGCATAATTAACACCCTTGGGAATCCAAGGGAGTAAGTAATCTGCATTAGGTGATGCTTCATATTTTCTTTCTTGGTTCTTGAGTTGAGATCAGAGCTTGGGGGACTTCATTTCAACTCTAAGTGGTGGAATGATGGTAGATGGCAGGAAGTGGAAAGTTACTATCCCAGCTCAAACAACCTAACCACAAAAGAAAGTAAAGAGCAATGGTTCATAACCTGTGGGTAGCTAGTGGGTGCAGAGATGTGAAAAAAGGGCAGGGTGGGAAATGAAGGGGCTCATTATCTGCCACACAATGCTTGCAAATTGAATAATTTGAAAGAATTGAATCTCTTCTTTCTTTTTTCTTGCCCTTTCAAGTGGGGAAAGCATAAATTACCTTGTGTCACCTTTGTACCACCATGAAAAGGTTTATGGTGGTACAAAGGCTGAACAAGCAGATATTTGTACCCCTTATCATGCCACAGATGCCCATAATTTGTAGCATTGAGAAAGAGGACATCAATTTGTGCCACTGTTTAGCAGCTGGTGTCTGTTTACTTTATGTTGTAAGAGCACAGGCAGCCTGGAGCTGCCTGCACTCACCAGCTGCCCCAGGCAGGTGTCTTGGGGCTTGAGGGACCCAGTTCTGTGGACTCTGGAAATTCCCGTACAGAGATGCACCCCTAGAATCTCCAGGGTGCATCTCTGTAAGCAGGGAAAGTCAGGGTTTTCCTGCTTACAAAGAGAGGCCATGGAGATTTCTCGAGCCCTGAGAGAACTTGTCACCCATAATCCTGCAGCATTAACAGGTGGAGCAATGGAGAATGTGTTTTGCCCAGTGAAATAGATCAGCTATGCCAGGGCACATCTAGTTAGATATAATTCACAGAGCACTGAGGGGGAAGCCTAGCAGCCCTCTCCTTTTATTATAGTCTTCCGTGTGCAATAGGTCACAATCAGAGAGCATTAGCAGTATGGCACCTCTTTTGGTTGGCTGTAGCATGTGAGTGTGTGTTACAGAGCCTGTGGGTATCAGCTCCATAGTTAAGGCTGTATTAAGTTTTGCTGCAGTAGTGAGACTAAAAGCCCTCTCTTTAGCACTTCAGTGATTTGAAACTGGTTTTCAGATTTACCACAGGAACTCTGCAGAGGACAGTAGAATTTTCCATGGAGTATTTTAAGAAAAATGCCTCTTAATTTTTTGCAAGGGAAATGTTTGAATAGGGGTCTACTTAACTCGTGGTGAGACAAAGCAATTTTTGCAGCTTGGGCATGATACAAAGAACCGATTGTGTGGGCATTTCCTGACAGCCCTGCCCCTCACTGGTGACTGACTGAAAAGCACTGGCATTGCATTTCACTTCTTAAAGGATGGCGTGGAAACATTTTCACTTTGCTGACTGGTGCCTTCATTTAATCTCTGTCACTAGTAGACAGTAACTCAATCACATGATCTATGGCTGTGGTGATGGTCGCATTGTCTTTGTATTGCAGTAAGCATTGGGACATTCTAAAGCAGCATATTACATGAATAATATACTGGGGCTGGTGGGTTAGGTTGATTTTATGCAAAATCGCAGCCAGTGCAGTATTTCCTGGTGATCATGGACAACACCGTTGTTCACGATTTCTCTGCAAACTGCAAATCCGCTAATTAAATAGGCCCCTACATTTGAAGTATGCTTTATTGCCCATGAAACTAGGATACCAGGCTGTCATACAAGTCAAAAGTTTGGGCTTTATAGCTGTGCTGGAAATAAGTGGACATAAGAGACAATGGGGAGGTCTGCCCCCAGCCTTGCAGCCCATGCTAATTCCTCCAGACTCAGTCAGACTTCTCTTTTTTTCTGACTTTGCCTTCAGCATATTCTACACTTTTTGCATTGGTTACTTTTGTTCCTACTTCAGCTTTACTTATCTCTCCCATCATGCCCAAAGTAGTAATGAGGGCTGGGAAATGGTGAGGGGACAGCAGCAGGAGCCTCACTTGAAGCACTACTAATTCCTCCAGAGACAGTCTTCCTCTTGAATCCCCTGCTGACTGAGCAGAATTAGATTGGTATTCTTGGTCAGTATTAGGGCTGTGCAAAACTTCAGTTGCTAATTTGATTCAGAGATTCGGTGGCTGAATCTCCAAATTGAATTTGGAGACCCATTAAAAGGTCCGAATTGGATCCTTAGCCTCCAAATTGATTTGGAAAAGATTAGGAGATTCAGATGGGCCAGGGAGAGGCAGGCACGGCCGGGCATCTGCAGGTTTTCTCGTGGCTCCTCCAGCTGTGTCTGCCTCTCTTTGGGTGGGGGGAGCTGCAAAGCCCCTATGGCTGCCCTCCCTGGCCCCATCCCCTGCCCAGCACCAGCCACCTAGCACGTTATTTAAAAAAAAAAAAAGCAAAAAAGCCCCGCACTCACCGGTTGCAGCAGGGGCTGTGAGGCCTCCTAGCAGAGCCGCCCGGTGCATACCCTGCTCCCCAAATGCCCCCCTCCACTTGTCCCCATCCCTGGTGGCCCCCCGCCTCACTCTAGCAGCCCAGGAATAAAAAACCGCACTCACTAGCAGTAGCAGCAGCTGTTGGGGCTCTGGGGTCTCATAGCTGAGCCTCCCTGCACAGCCCCCACTCCCCATCTCCATCCCAGCAATTAAAAAAAAATGTAAAAAAAAAGCCCTGCACTCACTGGATACAGCAGTAGGGATCAGGGTCTCTGAGAGCATGGGGCAGTAGAGAACCCCCCTGCCCACCTGGCACCCACACGGCTGCTGCCCCATGGCATAGGTGTAACATGGCTCGGCAGGGTACCCCTCGCTGTCTGGAAGCTGGAGTGGCCCCAGCAACATTCAGCCCAGGTGGCCCCAGCTCCCAGGCAGCATGTGGCACCCTGCCAACCCATGCTGCACCCATGCCATGGGACAGCTGCCACACAGGTACCAGGCAGGCAGGGTAATCCCATTTCTCCATGCTCTCAGAGACCCTGATCCCTGCTGCTGCACCCAGTGAGTGTGGGGCTTTTTTTTTTTTTAATTGATGGGATGCTGGGGCTGGGCGGGGCTTTTCCTGCGGCTCCCCCCGCCTGGGGAGAGGCAGGCACAGCCAGAGGAGCCATGGGAGAGCCTGCAGCTGCCCGGCTGTGCCTGCCACTCCCCGGCCAATCCAAATTTATGACTTAGTGCTGAATCTCCAATTCTGATTCATCCGAATTGAATGAGAGCAGTAATTTGAATCACTGTCCTGTGAATCAGCCGAATCCGAATCGAATATTTCCCTATTTGCACAGGCCTATCAGTATGACTAGGCATTTCCCCAGAATCTTGGAGAAAAGTAAAGAGTGCCTATTGATTGCGCAGGGTGCAGGTGGAGGTAGGTGGGCTGTGAGCAGTGTCAAGTAATGATGAGAGGTGGACAGAGTGTTTATTTCCCTGTATATTGATGTTGAATTCGAGTGCAGCTATCTTACCTCAGAATTAGTCAACTTCACTAGGACATTCCTCAAGTTAGTATGTTAAGAATTTGTCCTACTTCTTTCATTATATGCTTGCAAAAGCCATATAAACTGAACGGTGACATATTGTAGTTAGTGACAGTGGAGGCAAATTCTACCTTTGTCATCTGTTTCTCTGATTTAATAATGTCCCTTAATTGAGCCTCACTCATTTTTCAGGTTGCCCAAAATCCTGATTTTCATAAGATCACTGAATAGCGATGTTCACAGCAGCTACATGCATGACTGAGTGTCCCCATTATTTTCTTCTTTATGGCAACTGTTTCTCAATCAAATTTTTAAAATAAATTGCTAATTTAGTCACAAAATAATTCATTTGGGTACTGATTCACGTTTACATAATATGTTCTTAACTTTCAGCACAGTCTTTGTTGAAGTCCGTGAAACTTCTTGCTCATGCTTAACTTTAAATCAGGGCTGCTCAAATGGCAGCCTTTGGGCTGCATGTGGCCACAAGGGATTCCTTTTCAGCCCCTGGGCTTTCACTCAGTTGCTGCTCTTCCCATTGCTCCAGCTTCAGCAGCAGCCAGTCTCCAGGCTCTTCCTCCCTCTTTTAGCTTTCACCTCCTGCCCCCATCCCAGGGAATGCAGTATGGTGCAGCATCATTTGCAGTCCTGTAAGAGCCCATGGCTCAGGGTACCCATGCAGTGCAGTGCAGCAGGAGAGCCTGCAACTGGTAGCTGAGGCTGAAGCAAGAGGGACACATGAGCAGTCCATGGGGGCACATGGTTCACAGTGGTGTAGCTCTCACAGCATGTGGGCTCTGCTAGCGTGGCCATGGAGAATGTATCCCTGGCTACTTAGAGGTTGTAGAGCCCTGATTTAAATGAGCTGCTGGATTGGGGCCTTAAGCCAAGAGCCACAAAGTACTTAGTTATAATGATAACTAGTGTCACTGTATTTAACTTTAAGTTGCCTGGTTCTGGGAGCAAATTCACAATCCCAGGGTAGGCCCCAGGGTTCCCTTACCAGTGACTGGGAAGAGATCAGTGCTTTAGAGCTGAATTCACAACAGCTAGCATGCTGAATGGGAGACAGGGGAGAGGGACACATAAGCAGCCAACAGGAAGGTATGTCTGAAATCCTACCACCCTCCTGGGCTTAATCACCTGAGTATAGGTCTGTGAATTCCAGGCAAACTTACTTTAGGAGCCTAAGTCATTCCCTTGGATGCAGACTGTTGGCTCGCTCTTTTTCTTTTAGAACACAGCTTCCAGTAGTGGTGCCATGAGGGCCTGTCCTTTATGGACTGTATTAAAGTATTCACCCAAGAAGTGGGCAATTTAGGTTCAGTCCCTCTTTAACCTGGCTGGATTTCAAACCTAAGTCTCCACCTCCCAGGTGAGTGTCCTAACACCAGGCTATAAGCTAGGCTGGGCTGGGAGAGTCTGTCCTTGCCATTGGAGTTATGCACTCTGTAGAAAGAAATGCAAAATTCATGGAACCAGAGAGCAAGCAAGAAGCATAATTCAAGCCCAGTGATGAAGGCAGTCCCTGGGAGGGGAAGCCCTAGGTCCTGCTCCCACACTGCTTATCCATTTGCATTAAGATGTTATTGGTGAAAATACATAATCAGTGTTACACGCGGGGACTGAGGCATGGTCCCCTTGTCCCCTGACTCTCTACTTCTGGGAGAGTGCCCGTTTCACTTGGAGCTGGCCTTAGGGGTGGACTATGTGGGTGACCACCGAGGGTGCCATGGTCAGGAGGGTGCCACACATATGTACAACACACACATGCATGTGCACAAGTATGTACGTACATACAAGGAGCCTGTACTCAAAGCAGTGCCCTTGCCCCCTGGCTAATCTCTGCTTCAGGCAGGAGGATCAGTGTCCAGCTCACCCCCTGCTTCCAGCTGCTGCTAAGGAAGAACCGGGCCAGGCAGGGCCTACCTGCCCACCTGCCTGGCCCACCATGCTGCTGTACCTCTCCACCACTCTGTGCCCTGCACCCCTGTCCATCTGCCTCTGTCTGCAGCAGTGCCACTGACTTGTGGGAGGTGCAAGTTTTATGGGGTGGGGCACCAGGGATCAAGTGCTGACAGTGAAAGGTGCTAAAATACAAGCTTGCCCAGAGCACCATTTTCCCTAAGGCCAGCTCTGATCTCACTGATTTTACAGCATCAGGTTCCCTCCTGTTTGTTCTCTTTCTCTGGCCCTGTGAATCTTGTACAGTGGCACAGCTTCAACAGGAAGAGACATCGTCTTCATTCCAGCCTAGCTTTCAGTCTGTCGTAAATTAGAGCAGGAGTGACCAGCATTTGGCTTTGGGGTGCTGTAACTGGCCTGGGCAGCCTGAACGTATGGTATGTGGCAGATTGGGGAGGAAACAGGCAGCACAGTGGCAGATATGGCAACAAATCTGGCAGGGAGCACAGGGAAAGAAGCAGAAAGCAGAGTAGTGATTGGGTAGGGGGAGGGTCCTGGTCAAGTTTGTGGCATCCCTGCCAAAAAGTTTGGCCCCCACTGAACTAGAGTACATGGGTTTGAACCCTTCAGGCTAAGAAGGGCATTGAGCCCCAGTCTTCTACTTCCTGGACAAGTTTTTTAACTGCTAGATTATCATTTTACAAGCGAGCACATCCTCCTACTCCTCCTGCAACTGAGCTTGCAGTTGGAGGGGGCACTTAGTCTGTGAATCCACGCAAGCCTGGTTATGAGATAAATGATAAGATGTTTGACTTGGCCAAGTTGGTGGCACCTCTGGGCCTATTCAGTAATGGAGTTTTAGGCATCTGAGTACCTTAACTGGTGAAACTTGGAGTGGTGTGTAAAGCCTGTCAGGCTTCTGAGCAGTTAGGCAGGAGTTTGTAGATTGCTCGCGTGAATTTAGGCACCAAAATTCTGCACTTTAGGTGCTTAAATTTTTTTTTTGAGTCTTTCCCTGTAATACATTGGGATTTAGACAAGGTACTAATTTTCGCACCTCAATCGTAAGGGATTAACGCAGAAGTGGGCAAAATACAGCCTGTGGGCTGGATTTTGCCTGCCAGGTAGTTTCATCCAGCCCATGGGCACCCGCCAATGAACTCTACCATGCCATCCCATCCACCCACAAGGGTGGGAGTGAGGTGCCCACATATACACTCACCCCCCAACATACCCTTTTGCCAGTACTATAGCAAGGAAGTTTGGTGCCCAAGGCAAGCCTGCAGTGGCAGTCTGCCCTCTCCCTGTGCACAGATCTGGGGGGCACACCCACCCATGCTTGTCTGGGAGTGAATGTAGCGGAAGGAGCCTCCCTACCCTCATCCCAGCACGCCCCTGGACAAGCTGCTTGAGGCTCTGTCCTGCACCCTGCCCTGACTGGGCAGTGCCTATTGGCATCCCTTCACGTTGGTGCATGGGGCAGGTGCTCAGGTCTCTTCACTTCAGTGTGACAGGGGCGGGTGCAGGACAGGGGCGAGCTGCAGCTGGGCAGTGGCAGGGAGCATAGGGCTGGGGCTGGCAGCAGTGTGGAGCCCGTGCCCAGAGTGGTGGTGGGAGCACAGAGCTCAGCTGGGCTGCATGTGGGTGTGAGGGATGGTGCAGGGTGTGGTGACCTTCCACACATGCCCCCACATGGAATGCAGCTGCTGCTGGCAGCAGCAGCCAGCAGGAGTGCTCAGGGTGCTCATGCCTGGTGCAGGTGCTGGCGCCCAGTGGCACATAGCTCTGGTCAGTGCTGTACATGGGCATAAGGAGTGCAGCCTGCCTGGCCCACACTGTGCCTGTGGCTACTGCATTTGCATGCCAACGGGGGAAGCCCTGCACTGGAGATGGTTATCTTCTCCGCCCCGCTGCCGCGCAGGTCCCAAGACTCCACCAGAAGTAGAGGGGAGCCCTGCCCTCTCTTTCTCCCCGGAGTTGCAGGACCTGTGTGGCAGGGGGTAGGGAAGGCAGCCAACTCCAATGTGAAGCTTCCCCCAGTGGTGCTAGTTATGTTTGCCAACAATTTATTCTTTAAAACCGAAATCAATAGGTGGATCCAGTCAGAAATACACTTATCCATTATTTTCAGTCTGTTCAAAGCACCTGCATAATTAAGGATAAATCCAGATTTTAATTGGATAAAATACGTAATCTGCCTGCTTTCAAGGGTAACCTGAATGAAGTTCTTCTCTAACAATGCAGACGTGTGTTATCATCCTGTTGCTCCAGTAAGCATCAGACAAAATGATTAGTTTCTGTCAGTCATTTGGTATTAGCAGAATGGCCATATTAATAAAATGCTGTCATCAGAGCAGCACATTGCACCTTAAGAGTGGAGGCCTGGGAGTAGAGGCAGCAACTGTCTGCTCTCACTGATGCCCTGAGCACTTTCATGTCACTCACTCAGTCCCCCACCCTTTTCTAGTCCTGATGTACTGCAGAGTTTGATTCTAGACTTAACCTTAAGAGGAAGAAATCTCAGCCTGGCTGGTGGTAAGGTAGAGAGTATTGCCGAAAACACAGCTTTCTTGTGGCTTCCTCAGGGATATTATCTGTTTCATTTTTACCTTTCTGGCTTGGTTCCTTTCACAGCCCCTTTTGATCTTGCACTGTAGCAGGTAATCCAGAAGCAGGAAATGCACAGAGATATGTGCCATATCCATAGAACAATAGGGATATTTCCCAGTTCATCACAAAAAGCTTCCCTGTGACTCCAAGGGTGACATGTTACAAATGGCTGGAGAGGTGTTTCATTGCTGACTGATAAGTTGTATCCAGCCCTCAGGTAATGTCTGTGGCAAGGAACAGAAGTTACACTTAAACTAGTTTAAGTGATCAAAAACTGGTTCAAATCTGTAATACAGTAGAAATCCAGAGCACTTAAATGACTTTCAGAAAGGCCAAAACTAGTTTAAAATAAACCTGGTTGGATGTTTTATCAGACTGAACTGATTTAAGTCAAACCAGTTTATGGAACTTATGTCCCAGATGCCCAGTTCAAGTTAACTCGCAGTCCTTCAGCATCCCAGGATACTTTGCAGCCCTAGGCTGTTCTGTCTGCTCCAGAGGAGCAGGGCTGTCATGCCCCTCTGCTCTGGAGCCAGAGCACTATCAGTGCTGATAGTGCTCTGGCTGGCTGAGAAGGAGGTGCCTGCCTGGCCACACTGGATGCCCGCCAGGGTCTCCCTGGCCATGGGGAAGCAATCCCTCTCAGTCTTTCCCCTCTCCTGCTCTGTTCTCTACTCAAGTGGAGAGGGGGGGAAAAACCTGGGAGGGGGTGCTCCCTCCAGGTAGACCCTGGTTGGGGTTGGTGCAGGCCAGGGTAGGGGTTTAAAACCCCACCCCATCATATGCAGCAGGCCAGCTGGGGCCTGGGAACAACCCCTGCTTGATCAGGGAGAGGGGGAAAAACCTCTGAGGGCTTCCCTCCCTTCACTTCAGCCATGGCCAGCAGGCTGGGAGGTGTGCCTTAGCACCCTCCATCTTCTGACTTGAGCCACTTCAGGAATGTGACTGCATTTCTGGAATCAAATGTGAATGCCTGTTCACTTGCTTCTCAGTTCAATCTATGCAGTTTAGACTAACCTGCAAAGATTGGATCAATTCAGCTTCAGGCTTTTTGACTGTCTGTACTGAGCCTGTGGAGCCCATGCAGGGCAGGAGTAAGGGACAGGGACCATCTGCTGGATCCTCCCACGGCCTGTCTTGCCTTATATTGAATTTGTAGATGATTTTATTAGGCACATGTTGTTCAACTTAGTCCTTGTTTTTCTTTAATTAGAGGTTCTGTTTAGTTTTTCTGAACAACTAACTCAGTGAAGAATTGCACATTAACCCTGACATATTAGAGCCAGTACTTTTCTGTTAGTCAAAGTTGCTGTATGAGGCTCCATATTTCCTGCAGGATTACTTTAAGTGTTCTGCTACCAAACAGTTAATATTGCCTGTTGGTTTTGATCTTTGGTTTTTCATTTTTTAACCTGTAATAATCTTGTTTCCTTTTCTTTTCCTACTTCCCCTCCAGGCCTTTAAACTGACACGGGACACAAAGAGAGAACCCTTTGCCAAATCTGCTGTCAGCAAGTGGACAGTACTGTTTACAGCTTATGACCTTTCTGAACCCTGCATAATTTTCCTAATGAAGCTGAGATTGTTAATGGGCCCCATACCCGAGTGAAGATCCTCCCGTTTTGGAAATGAACTCATTCTGAAGTATGCAAAATCTTCCTTTTCTGGGATGGTCAAGCACCTATTGTGGAGACAGTGTTGAGCACCATCCTGTCAAAAACACACTGTATAGCCTTTACAGTAGTTATTTGTCATTGAGTCTGTGGTGTTTCAATATATTCATGGTTTATGGGATGTTTTAAGTTGGCGTTTATTTTCAGGGGGTTTCCCCATCTGCCCCCAAAATTTCCAATTTGTTTATTTTTATTTAGATGTTTAAATCATTTTCTTTTTCTCTCCCTGGTGAATCTAAGATACAGCAGATGCACAATGAAAGTCCATGCTAATTACCATCACTTAACATTGCTTCCGACACCAACAGGTCCCGAGTATGCATCTTTTGCTACACCAATCAAGAGTGAATGAATTCCAGAGAGAGGCGATTTGTGTGTGATTTTTCTTGTTTGTTTGTTGATTTTTTCTTCAAATGTTTTATTAAATATAAATGGTACACATCTGTTTTTCATAAGCTTCAAACCAGGGTTGATTTATATAACAAGGGAAACTATTAAGGTTGAATCCTGTCCAGTGCATCCTGAGCTAGGATGCTTTTCATAATGTTTACAGATTCAGCACCTGTTTTGCTGTAAAACAGATCAGTCTCACCTATTGCTTTATGTTAACACCACTGCCCTGATGGCTGCAGTGAACAGAGTTGAGCTATCTCAGCAGTTTAGAACAAGCTATAAGCTGAGTTGCCCACCCCTTGCCAAGCAAGTTGAACATAACCGGTGAGGATCTGGTTTTAAAAAAGAAAAACAGAGAAAATGATAATGTACTATATTGCAGAAAAGATACACTCACAGTGCACACATCAGCAGTGACTTGTAGCAGAAACCTCAGAAGTTCAAACACAAATCAATGCAGGGTTAGCTTATTGCATCAGTGATTTTTCTTACAAACATATCCTTGATTATTTTTTTTCCTTCTCACTATGCGTAATCCAATCTGAAGGAAGAAGCAAGGAGAGGGAAAGGCAAGGAAGCAATATCATACAAATGGCTTTTCATGTAGGTGTAGATTGTAATTGGATAAATGACACTGAAAGACGTGGCAGTTTTATATATTTTGCTTATATGGGTTTCTTTTGTAAAATGAATAATAATGAATGAATAATAATGAATAAAAGGTATGGTGCTGTATAGATCCTCTCTATAATCTGGAAAATTTGACTACTTTTTATTAGTATTTTAAGGGGGGAGGAATAAAGGGGAGAAAACATCAATGGTACATAAGAACTTGCTATGAAAAAGCTCTGAATAGGACAGTGTATACATAATTCTCCAAAGTGATATATGAAGTTTTTTTTCTTTGCATAAAAGCATTATGCATATAAATATATAAATATATTTTATTATGTACAGAAACAGATCATTATGCATGAATGTTAGGAAGACAAGCTAGCATTTTAACCCAAAGTTTCAGTGCATGAGTTCCCACTGACACACGTACCATGGAATGTGGAGTGACTCCTTTTGGCCACCATGCACACACACCTACACACAAGTGCACACACAGAGACTCTCGCACCTGTACCCATTTGTGGGCCCCATCTTGCTCCTTACTTTTCAGTTTCCTGAGGTAATACCAGTGATATAACAGCTCCTAGTGTGATGGAAGTTTTGTTTTGTATTGTAACCTCCTCATGCTTGTGCTGTTCTATTTTCTAGATGAACCTGCTGATTTCATGATGCAGTTTACTGCCTATGTAAACTCTGTGCAGTTGTGGTTATAGTAGACCCCTAGCATATCAACTCTTCCAAGCAGCTGAGAGTTTATCAATAAAAACAGCAAACCTTTCTTTTTTTAATTAAGGTGGTGTATTTGTTAATGGCAGATTCTAGTTTAGGGAATTTTCTTCATCAGAACTAACTAATGAACAATATTGGTGTCTCCCCTTGAGAAGATACATCTTTTAGCCAGTTCTCCAGGTTGATAGTGTTGTCCTACAGTTATCTGTTTTAGGGGTCTGTTTCTCTTAAGAGTTCAGGTGTAGGTATTGTTTACCAAAGTTAGTATAGAGCTTCATGACAGTTGTTCATTGCACTCAATGTGTGTAACGTTATCCGCCAAGTTTTTAGGTACATCGTTAAATGTGAGTTAGGCTGAGGCTTTTTTTTATATATATTTTTTTTGGTCCTCTATCACATTGTTTTTGTGGACTGGAGGAATTATTTTCTTCAAGTCACTCCACAGCTGCTACTCCAGTACTCGGGCCACACTTAGCCTTTGCGCTGCCTCTATGTCCCTTCTGCAGTGAGGAATGGCTGGCTTCATTTCCTGGATCCCTGCTGTACAGTCACAGATTGCAAGTGAACACTACACATTCAGATGTTCACCCCTGTAGCCCTCCCACAATCTGCCCCAACTGCACCCCCCTTCCACGTTTTGAAGGAGAGAGGGACTGAAGTTGGTGAGCAGAAATTGGCTCCAGATTTACAGTTGTACACAATTCTGCAATCTTTATTCAGTAAAAGTCTCCCTGAAAGCCAGTGGAGCTATCTGCATAGGGATGGCAGAATTGAGTCATGACTGCCTACTGATAACACAGAACAAGTTGTGTTCAATGTTAGGCCTGAGGGGACACAAAGTAGTGGCTTTGTAGTGTCAAATGGACAAATGGCTAGTCTTGTCAAATGGAAGGGAAGGAGTTTGTTTGAACAGACTAGGCCAAATTCTGCTGTGTTAAAGCAATCAGAATGCAGAATAACTCCACTGAAATAAGTAGAGTTAAATCTGGATTTACAAAGGCATAGATGAGAGAAGAGAATGTGATACTCTCTGTTTAGACTGTGAAGGAAAAGCAGTTGATTCAGAGGCAACCAATCAATGGCAGAGAAGCTAAAAAATTCCTAAATTTTTTGTTAAATGATGGGCTTGATCCTACTCCTTCTGTATCTGATGGTGTCACTTTCATTGGCCTGCGTAGTGTAGGTTGGGCCTCCTTTGTAGAGGAAGAGCCTGTACTCGCTGGGGAGAGGTGGACACTTATTAGGACTTTTCTGTCTCTAATTTCAGTGGCCAAAATTTTGAAACTTAAGTGCCTCAAGTCAAGCAACCAAGACTGGGATTTTAAAAGGATGTGGAGGAGTTAAGTGCTCTACTCATTGCTTTTCAGTGGGAGTATTGTACCTAATTCTTACTGCCTTGTTGGAAAAATTCCAGCCTTTAGATGTAGGTGCTTCCAGAGGTGCTGAATAATCACAATTCTTATAGAATTCAAAGAGCCACTGTTAAGTATGGATTTAAAGTGACTAACTTCACAAATCTGCATTTTTGAAAACTTTGGCCTTTGATTCCATGAATGCTTTTAAGGAGTAAAATTTTCCTCCTGTAATCATGTCTGACAGGTAGTCTCAGAAAAAATATATAGGACATTGTTTAAATTCTTTGTTTAAAACGTTCTAAAAAAGGTCATGTTTATGCAGTTTGGACAATTGCATGCATCTGTTTTTATTTAATATTCTTTGGGAAACTTGTATTAATAATTGGTTATTGGCCACTGCCTAACTCCATAAATAATTGTATGAGTGCTTTAAAAAGCAAAATTTTAGGATCTTTCTTTAAAATAATGGCATTGCTTGGCAATCAGTCACCTACAATTGTTTTAGTACTTAGTGTACATTAGGAATGCCAACAGAGGCGAAGGGGGACCAGATATAGTTAGTTAATATGGGTTGGAAAACAGGATTGTGCATTTGGCTTAATATGTTAAACTTTTTTTTAAAAGTTGCATGATTGGAAAAAATATGTATACAGTATCTGTAAAACTGTTTGATCTGTTTTTGTTTCAATCCATATACAACTGGAAGAATATTAAATTCACAGCCTTATAATGCATGGCCAAATACAAACTGAAAAGCTAACTATCCATTTTCATTTGGACTATGTTTTACTTTCATTTGAAAGGAGACACTATCATGTTGCATTCTTCTAAGGTTTTTTTAACCATCATCATAATAATAATAATAATAATAATAATAATAAATGCTGCCCTGGATGAATATACTACCTTGCTACACAATTGGAAACAAGTTTGTTTTGGGAATCTCCCCCTTTCCAAATGAAGTAGAGATGCAGTGCTTACTCCACTCGGTGTTCTTAGATATTGCCTTGTGTATTCCATTTTAAATTGTAATCTAGTTTGTAAAAGAGATGGTGACGCATGTAAATAAAGCATAATGGCTCTCTATATTGAAGATGCAGCCTTGTTTTTATTTTATTTTATTCTGATGCAGCCATTTACAGCTAAAAATTATAAAGAAAAACTGCAATTATAGATATGCACAGATGTATTGAATTTTTTATGGGGCCTAATCTACAGCCCATCTGATATCAATGAATATGTTTGTTTATTTACTGGCTTCACTGGCACAGACTGAAGAAATTGCATGGCTTAAGATGGGAAACTGGAGAGCACAGACCAGGACCTTCTCAGTAGCAATCTCCTGACTCAAGAATTCATTCCCACCAGAAACATGGCTAATCCCAAACCCAGACACAGTTATAAAACCTTTTATACACCTCTTTGTCCAGTTTTCCCTTTAACAGTAGGCTGTCATTTCAGGAGTTATTGTGGCTGTATATATCTCTGCTGGAGATGTGCTAAGTCTGCAAGGTCCCTTCTCTTTAAGACCATTTTTCAAACTCAGAGCTTAAATACAAAAGAACTTGCCCATTCCTATCCCATTCTCACCACCAGCCAGGCAGCAAGCACTGAGGGCCCAGCACAACTGACCTTAATGCTGCCCTCACTACACCAGACTGCAGTCCAGGAGCCGATTTGCAGGGAACCTAGTTTTCCCTGTTAAAAAATCAGAGTTTTTCTGATATTCTCTGATTAACTACCCCCCCAATCTGCATTTTTCCACTATTAAATGACACCAAACTATGGGGAAGTGCAGCCACCCCAGAGGAAAGGCTAGCAATCCAGGCCAACTTTGACAGGCTTACAAGGTGGGCGTATCAAAACCTGATGGCATTCAATGCCAAGAAACACGAAGTGCTCCACCTTAGGAGAAAGAACCCACACTACACTTATACGCTTGGCAGTGCTACACTAGTTAGCCCGACATCTGAAAGAGACTTGAGGGACCAAGTCTCTCTCTTTCTGAAAGTGATGAGTATGAAAACCAATATGACATTGCTCAGGGGTGACTTGGTGGCAGCCTACAAGTATACAAGGAATATGCATCCGGAACTGGGAGAACATCTATTCACCAGGGCACCCCATGGGAAAACTAGGTCCAACAGTCACAAAATCTTGGAAGACCATTTTAGGCAGGACATAAGGAAAAACTTCTTTACTGTCCGAGTCCCCAGGGCCTGGAATAGACTTACCCCAGGAGTAGTTCAGGCACCTACTCTGGATTCCTTTAAGCGACACTTGTACGTCTATCTTGCTGGGATCATTTGACCCAATGAACTTGCAAGGTCCCTTCCAGCTCTAATGCCTATGAAATCTATGAAACACCACTATATATAGGTATCAGTTGCACACAATGTTTTATTGAAATATTTACAATTTTTAAGTGTGGAAGCCTACCAATGCCTCAATCATCATAAAATAAATTCTATAACTTATCATGGAAAATCAGAGCTCCCCCTGCCCCCTTGCTCGCCAGGATGCGGATCCAGTTGCAGCTCTCACTCCCACCCCTCCCCATGTTGCTCTGTGGCACTGAGCTGTCCCAATATGCCATTGCCCCTCACTTCCAAGCTACAGCCCCTGCCAGCCCTGCAGGTGCCCCTTACTCCTGACCCATAGCCCCTGCTTACCTCCTGGTAGCAGCTTCCCCACTTCACCAGGACGTGGGGCCATCTGGTTGTCCCCCTTGCTGCTTTGTGCCACTGAACACTGAACATGCCAGTGCTCTGCCCATGCCATTACCTCTCACCCTCAAGCCACAGCCCTGACAGTGTCCCTGTGCTTTCTGCCATTCCCCAGCCAAGGGAAGCCTGGCGGCAGGCAGGGCAGGCAGGAGGAGGGAGGGAAACAGGAGCTGGGGAAGAGGAATGGGGAATGTGATGGGAGTGCAGCAAGGGCCATGGCTGCCTTTTAACCCTCCCAGTGGGGGCTGCTGCCAACCACCTGCTGACCCCACACAATTCCCTGGCCCAATGCAGTGACCACCCCATTACCCCTGCTCTGCTGTTCCCAGGTGCTCACGGCCCAAATGGTTCCAGATGGCAGCAGTGGGCGCAGCACAGTGCAGCGCAGCCCAGTGGAGTGGGGCTGATAACTGTGGGCTCACTGCAACTCCAGCCAGCCCCTGCATCTGTCCCCACTGCAGATCCCAGAGCCACTCTGCTGGGATGCACCCCAACCATTACCAGCCCTTAGCAGTTTGATGCCCCTGCCACCACCTTCTGGAACCATCTGGGCAGTGAGCACCCGGGAGCAGTGGGACAGGTTAGTGGGGTAGTGATGGGATTTGCGTGGGAGCAGCAGGCAGGCAGCAGCAGCCCCTGCTTAGCAGAGGCTAAAAGGTGGCCAGGGCAGACTCCACCTAGTCCCATGGGTGGTCTAGTCAGACCTCACCTAGTCCCATAGTGCATCCCCTTTTACTTCTCTTCCTCTTCTTTCTCTCCACCCCATTTGCCCTGCCTGTCACCAGGCTTTCCTTTCCCCCGCCCTTTCCAGCAGGAGCAATCAGTGGGTTCCAAAACCGGCAAAATAAAAGTGATGGGCTGCGCAGGGATCAGGAAATTTCCAACTCATTTGGCTCCCTCATTTCCAACTCAGCTCCCTGCCAGAAGAAGCTTCAGCTGCCCCCCAGACCCTGCTTACCCCAAAAGCTGCAGGAGGTGAAGTGAGTTTGAGCCAGCACTAGTTGGTCTCAGATTCTCAGGCCTCCCCTCCAAGATGGGAGCTATAGACAGGGTTTAGGGTTTCATGCTTTTTGCAAGCAGTTCATTGCAGGCTGGAACTTTGCCAGCCTGCGGACAGCTGTTTGCAAAAGGGGAAACATAGTTTCCTGCTTCAATGGGGAAAATCTGCATTTTTCTCCCTTAAAGGGGAAACCTGTATTTTTCTGGAGGAAATGGAAAACCTAGAGAAAGAGACAGCTGCTCAGGAAGAAACCTGGAAGTAGGAGAGACACAGTAGTGGGTGCCTTCTCCAGTTTGCATCATGGCAGAGTAATGCCTTAGAAGGGGCAGAAATACAGCGAGGTAACTCACTCTACCAAATGCCAGCTGTTGCACAGAATTCCTGGCTCTCTACCTGGGATAATATATGCTCCTTATCTCATCAACCAAAGAAAATATTTGCAGCCATGAGCAATGGAGGAGGAAGCCAGCACAAGGGTAAGGAGAGAGATGGGAGGGAAGCTTCTACTTCAAGTGGAGAGGAGTAAGGGTGCTCCTACCCTACCTTGGAGATTATGGGTAGACTAAGTGTATGAGGGAGTCCAAAAGGCAAGGGACTCTAGGGTGTATCCATTTTCAAGGACTGGAAAGTGTGTGACAGAGTTCTCTCTCTCTCTCTCTCTCTCTCTCACACACACACACACACACACACACACACACACACACACACACACACACACACACACACACACACACACACACACTTCCTGAAAGTGCCCTGTGCCCAGATTTGCCTGCCAGCTCTGACATACGCCAGATACAGACATGACACTTTTACCAATATAAATGATCGGAAACCAATCTGTACTCATAACAGAAGTTCAGCACACAAAACCAGTCTATACTCATAACGGAACAGAAATTTGGTGCACACAGATTGGTTTAAAAATGGTGGAAGCCAGGCTAAGATCTGTACCCCCCCAGCAAATCTTTGTTGTTTGTGCTACTGATCTAAACTGCACTGCTTACAGGAAACCATGTAATATGGATTGATTCTGCCTCAGGTTTTTTGAATGTCTGTATGGAGCCATAAGGATTTCTCCCTTAGGTTATAATTGAAGGATCTGGGCATGATACCTGCTGGGACCAGGGAGGGCATTGCACCCTGGGGAGTAAAAGGAGGCAGCAAATGAAATATGTAAAAAAAAAAAATGGTTTACAAAACTAAAGCAAAACCTAATTATGGTAAACAAAGCCATAATTTCAGCCATGAGGCCTGCAAGAAGTAATCTGTAATTGAAAAGCAAAGCATATGCCTGGGTTTTGAAAAATGGCTCCCTCTTTCTGGACTGAATATGCCAGGGGGTCCCACAGTATGGTCCCTTCCCCAAGTCATTTCCTGCCTATATTTCTGACAAGATGCAATGAACAAGAGCCACAAACAGCAGCAAGAGCGGTTGAATTACAAGTGAAAGGTCGGATGGCCACTTAGGTCCGCTTGTGTACTTCTGCAAGGGGAGACTGGACATGGCTCCATTTTAGGGAAAATCCTGATGTGGCCACATTTGCTCAAAGCCTTTTCTGGGCAAAGGGAGTAGCAGTTTTCCTGCCAGCCAAACTAAAACAACAGCAGAGCCTGGGGCAGACTGCATTATGTTACAAGTAGCAGCATCCACCTGACCTGGTCAGAAGGCCAGCTGGCATTGTAGGGAAAAGAGCTGATTTGCATCAGGTGCAAAGAGGGGAAAGTGGTAAGGAGAGACTGAGCAAAGTAACCAATCAATGCTGACATACTTGGGCCTGACAGTTAACACCTCTGAGAGAAAGAGCTGCTAAGCATGCCTCAGGTGACCACTTTGCAGGAAGTGAACAAGGCGGTGTGGGCTTTGCAGGTGCAATGAGACCATTCAAAGTTACCCTTGCTAGAAGATAGGAAATAGCTTAGTTTTCCAGCCCAGCCAGAGCAAGCTGTGTAAAAACTCTTGCAAATATAGCAGCTGCTGCAGGACACAGTCTGAATGGATCTATAGAGGGAGAATAAGGCTTGCAGCTTGTAGGCAGATGGTTCAAAGATGAGTATTTTGCTAGAAAGGCAAGCTCCAGGGTAATTTGTGGGCCAAGCCAGCATAGACTCTGTGGTTAGATAACTTCCAATTAGATTCCATGTTGCTGTTGCAAAGTGCAATCCCAGTTGTCTTTAGGAGGGAGATGGCCTCGCTAATGCTTGTGGCAACCTTGCAACTGCAGATGCATAATGTTCCTGCTTGCTTGAGGCAGTTGGAGTTGCAAATCAATCTTTTTCTTTTGCACTTCAGGCTAAATTCAAGTTCTTTTTGCGTGCCTAAGCAATGCATAAGTAGCCATGTAACTGCCATTTTTGGTGCTCACAGTTTAAGATTCTATTTCCACCTGTGGCAAAATGGGATTGCTCTGTATGCCTAGATGCTAGAAAAGACCTGTCCCTTTAGTGTAATAGCTTAGTGGTTAGGGCATTTGCCCAGGGAGGCAGAGACCAGGTTCTAGTTTCCACTCGTGGGGTTGGAGCTTCTGTCTTTGTTTCCCAAGCAAAGTGCTTTAAATGCCATGCTGTGCTCTAAGCCAGCTGTTTTCAACCTTTTTTCATTTGCGGATCATTAAAAATTTTTGAATGGAGATGCAGACCACTTTGACTTGTAAGTATGAGTATTTACATGCTTTTGATGGATCATAGTTATTTTCCACGGACCCCTTAGACATAGTCCATGGACCTACAGGGATCTGCAGACCACAGGTTGAAAACCACAGCTCCAGACTTCGCCCAGAGTACTTTTCAGCCCTCCCAAAGGGGTAACTGCACCTTGCTTTTAATATTCATTGGATAAACAGCACTGGGATAGCTTATACCCCATTAGGAGCAGGATGCCAGGCTAGACCCAGGGTCTTGTTCCTTCCAAGGCAGTATTCATATCACTGTGCTGTGTTCCTGTCCCTACACATCTTTCCCATCTTGGCTGTCATGTGAGCCAGCTTCCGTAGAAGGGTGCTCTGGGAAATGCCTAGCAATTAAAGTACTTTGATGAGAAGCGGAAGACACAAGCTCAAACCCCTTTTGGGTCAGATGAGACTGTAACTTGGGTCCCCTGCATCCTGGGCAAGTATGCTTGGCCACAGGGCAATCTATTGAATATGCTCAGTAGGGAAGTGCAGGATCAGCATCTCTTTACTGAATTGCAAACTGTATAATTGCCTAAAACTGCAGTTATGTTGGCTATGAAACTGCCACTTAGGAGCATGAAAGGAAATAGGATCTGGCTCTTACTATTTAAAATGCATTGGTCTAAGAATTGTATCCATTCAGACTTGGTTAGCTAAAAACTGTTTGTGAAAAATGTCTGGAATACATTAAACCATCCAGCTGGGACTTGGGTTAAGAAAGTCATCAGCCTGAATCAAGAGAGAGTAATAGGGATGGCCCTGGGCCAAGCAAGTGAAAAGCCCATAGACCACAAGTAAATGGCAAGGAATTATGAGAACTTAACACACGCAACAGAGAGCTACAAATCTATAGGTGTTATTTCATGTTTGGTGTAATTCTCCGAAAGCGTGAGAAGCTTTCATAAACAGGGAGCCCTCCTATATCGCAGAGGAGGTCTCACAGAACAGATTTTTCTGACCCTGCCATAGTTTTTGTGAAATGCGCAGAAACACAAAATCACACTTTGGTCCGGAACGTTTCTCTACAAAAAACACATCTAAGTGCAGATGTTCTAAAAGCTCGAACCTGAATTGATTCAATCTTTGCAGGTTAGTCTAACCTGTGTAGATTGAACCAGTTTTCAAGTGCATAGACATTCACTTTAGATTCAGGAAATGCGGGCACATGCCTGCAGTGGTTCAGGCCAGAAGCTGTGTGGCACTAGAGCAAGCCCCTCTGTTCACCTCCACAGTGGCCAAGGGAAACTGAGCTGGGGTGGCCAGGCCCCAGCAGTGCCTATGATTGAGGAGGGGTTTAAACCCCCACTCTGGCCTGCAGGGACCCCAACTAGGGTGTGCCTGAAGTGGGGTGGAGAAGCAGCCCTTGCCAGGCTTTGGGGGGTGGGGGGTAGTATGGCCTGCAGCTGGCACCAGGCAGCGAGGGTGGAGGCATGGCCAGACCCCCTACTTTCTTGGTGGGGGAGGAGGAGCCCTGCTCACCACAGAGGTTCCCTGGCAGCCCAGCCCAGCCTGGGCGCAGAGAGCCAGGAGCATAGTTTTTTTCCCCCTGCCCCACAGCAGCAGCAGGGGAGGAGGAGAGCCCTTTGTGACAGCCCAGGCTGGCCACTGAGGCAACGCCACACAGAGACCGCCCCCTGCCCCCCTATAGTGGAGGAGGAGGGAGAGAGCCCTGTCTGCTGCAGCAGCTTCTTAACAGCCCAGCCTGGCCTGGGCACGGGGAGCCGGGAGCAATCCAGGCACACAGCTCCTGTGGCCCCAGCCTGAGCCACACCTCCAGCTAGGAAGGGCCGTGCCCCTGGGGCTTAGCCCAGGCTGGCCTTGCTCCACCAGCCTTAGCCAGGGCTGAGCAGGCCAGACTGTGGGCACTGCTGAGGCCAGGTGCAGAAGGGCCAGCGCAGGTCAGGCAGGGCCCTTTCCAGCAAAGCTGCAACACCATGATGAGTGGGTAAGGTAATTAGTAGGGTGAAAGTGCTAGACTTTAGGAAAGCTGATTTCAGTGAACTCCAGCGATTAGTCAAGGACGCACTGCAGAGTAGGAGTTTTGAAGAGATGGGAGCCCAGAACAGGTGGCTGTGCCTTAAGGAAATGATCCTTTGGGCACAGAGAGAGATGATCCCGATGCGAGGAAAAAGAGGGAAAGGGGCCAGGAGGCTTCCTTGGCTGACCAGAGAAATCCAGGGCAGACTGCGGACTAAAAGGGGAGCATATAAAAAGTGGAAACAGGGAGCGATTACCAAAGAGGAGTATACCTCCTCTGCTTGCACATGTAGGGAGGCAGTTAGATAGGCCAAAGCTACCATGGAGCTGAGGATGGCATCCCAAGTAAAGGATAACAAAAAATTGTTTTTTATATATATATAAAAGGGAGCAAAAGGAAGGCCCCAGGGAGGAATAGGACCCCTACAAATGGGCAGAAGCAATTGGTGACAGATGGGGGGACAAGGCTGAACTCAATGAGTTCTTTGCCTCAGTGTTCCTAAGCGAGGGGCAAGACAAGTCTCTCACTGGGATTGTAGAGAGGCAGCAGCAAGGCACCAGACTGCCATGCGTAGATCCTAAGATGGTGCAGAGTCACTTAGAGGAACTGGATGCCTTTAAGTCGGCAGGCCCGATGAGCTTCATTCGAGGGTACTGAAGGCACTGGCTGACATCATTGCACAGCCACTGGCAGTAATATTTGAGCAGTCGTGGCACACGGGCCAGGTCCCAGAGGCCTGGAAATGGGCCAGTGTGGTCCCCATTTTCAAGAAGGGGAGGAAGGAGGACCCAGGCAACTATAGGCCAGTCAGTCTCACCTCCAGCCTTGGCGAAGTCTTTGAAAAAATTATCAAGGCTCACCTTTGTGAAAGTCCAGCAGGACAAATTATGCTGAGGGAAAACCAGCATGGGTTCATAGCAGGTAGATCATGCCTGACTAATCTAGTCTCTTTTTATGACTAGGTTACAAAACGCCTGGATGCAGGAGTAGGGGTGGATGTCGTACACTTAGACTTTAGGAAGGCCTTTGATACGGTATCCCACACCATACTGGTGAACAAGTTAAGAGACTATGACTTGGATAACTACACAGTCCGGTGGGTGGCGAATTGGCTAGAAGGTTGTACCCAGGGAGTTGTGGTGGATGGGTTGGTATTGACCTGGAATGGTGTGGGCCGTGGGGTCCCGCAAGGCTCAGTCCTTGGATCGATACTCTACAATATCTTCATCAGTGACTTGGACGAGGGAGTAAAGTGTACTCTGTTCAAGTTTGCAGATGACACAAAACTGTGAGAAGTGGACATGCTGGAGGGCAGGGAACAACTGCAAGCAGACCTGGACAGGTTGGATATATGGGCGAAAAACAACAGAATGCAGTTCAACAAGGAGAAATGCAAAGTGCTATACCTAAGGAGGAAAAATGTCCAGCACACCTTCTGCCTAGGAAATGACCTGCTTGGTGGAATGGAAGTGGAAAAGGATATTGGAGTCCTAGTGGACTCCAAAATGAACATGAGTCGTCAGTGTAATGAAGTCATCAGAAAAGCTACTGGCACTTTATCGTGCATCGGCAGATGTATGACAAACAGATCCAAGGAGGTGATACTTCCCCTCTATCAGGCGCTGGTCAGACCACAGTTGGAGTACTGCATGCAGTTTTGGGCGCCACGCTTCAAGAGGGATGTGGATAACCTGGAGAGGGTCCAGAGAAGGGTCACTCGTATAGTTAAGGGCTTGCAGACCAATCCCTATGAGGAGAGACTAGGGCACCTGGACCTCTTCAGCCTCCGCAAAAGAAGGTTGAAAGGCGACCTTGTGGCTACCTATGAGTTTATCACAGGGGCACAGAAGGGAATTGGTGAGGTTTTATTCACCAAGGCGCCCCTGGAGGTTATAAGAAATAATGGCCACAAGCTAGCAGAGAGCAGATATGGACTAGACATTAGGAAGAACTTCTTCACAGTTAGAGTGGCCAAGGTCTGGAATGAGGTCCCAAGGGAGGTGGTGCTCTCCCCTACCCTGGGGGTCTTCAAGAGG
>JAGPOW010003642.1:83503452-83522288 GCA_030014935.1 Caiman crocodilus
GAATAATAATTTCCTGTGCCTTATAGTTTTTGAGTTATGGGGGGATGAAAATTAGGGAAATGTTATATACATGCATGATGCATCATAGCCTACATGATATTTTAATAACCTTTTAATTTTTATTTCAACTATTATTTTGTATTGAATTACACTATATTATTAATATTATTTTTTAAAAACCCTCTCTCATACAGTAGACCCACAATTTTTAATCAATGTGGACTAAAGTCGCTTCTGGGGCCCCTCCAGGATTAGGGGCCCTGAAGCTTAAGCTTCATTATTTTCATAGTAGATCCGCCCCTGACCCTAATGACTGAAGTATCATTTGTCAAGAGGAGGACTTCTTGTGTGAGGCTTTACATAAATTAGATTTAAAAGATTCCTTTCTCCCAGGCCTTGATTCTTCACATCTCCTGCAACTTCTGAAGAGTTCCATCCCACTGCACCTTTATTTCACCATCCAAAATATTAATGCAAACATCACCTCTGTTCCTTTCTTTCTCCTGGTGGCTCCACATCTATCTTCACTCTACTACTCCCTTGAATGTATCCATGGGATCTCAGTGGAATCATTGTTGTCAAAGTGCTTTTTGATTAAAAATGCTGCTCTCATCAAAACTGAAGCATTTCACAATGTGTCACTTCAATTCAGCTTTTCTGAGAAAAAATATTTAAAAATGAATTTATTTGAAAATTTTAATATATTTTGAAACTAAATTTTTTGTATTGGAATGCCATTATTTTGTCTTTATATTGTTTTAATTTTTATATTTTCATTATCTTTAAATGATTTCAAGATGTTATAGTTCTGACATGTTTTAATACAGTATTTCCTTTCTAGGTCAAAGTCTCTCATTTTAGTCAGCACTATATGCAGCACTTTGCTACTTTGGCAGAAAGCAGAGGAAGACTTTGATCTAAAAAAAATAAAATAAATAAATAAAAAGAGACAAGATGTTTCAGTCAGTACTAAATACTGGTTGACCTCGATGACTTTCAAAATAAGATAAAATAGAATATTTCAACCATTATGTCATGATGTCAGTAGTGGGGCTGCTTATACACTACTACTTGCATATTAGTATATTGTCTCATATTTATCACCTATTAATGAAACCACATCCTAAAAATTATTTGTTTCAAAACATAGGTTTCAGGCCAACTATTTAGCAGGATATTTCAGAAATGCTGGTTTTGGTTCCCATTCAAAAAATTGAAATATTGCAATTTCCTACAAAACAAAAATTCCAAGTTTTGAAGCACACTGGTCAGTTCCATATTGACCATAACCACCCATGCTGCGCAGAAGTCACTGGCTAGGTGGCAGCCTTCCTATGTGCATTGCTTCTCTAAGTAGTGGACATTGCTACAGATCGGAGAGGGAGGAGGCAGGTACAAGTTCTAGTGGTTTCAAAGGAGCTATCAACTGGTTTCCATGATGTTTGACAACAGTGGAAGAATAACTCTATGGGACTGCCACAATCCCATTTGGAGGGAAAGTACTTTCTTTCCTCACTTCTTGTCCAGACCTGTTTTATTATCCAGCAGTTCCTGCTGCTTCTCCACACTCCTCTCCCACCTTTCCCCTTGCATCTTTATTCTGAAACTGGTGGGATCCAACATACTGATCAAGGAGGGAATTTAAACTTGCACTCCTTCTCTTGATGAAGCAATAATTTACTTACTCTCCCACCCCCAAAAAGCCCAAAACTGAAAGTGATATACCTTGCAAAACTGCAAGTCTGAACTTGAAAAAAAGTATGTAAAAAAATCCTGCCAGGAAAGAGAAGGGAAGACATGGTGAGTTCATTTAAAGACTTGGGATCTTCATCAGGAAGGTCAGACTGCTTACTTCCATTGTGCTCTAACAGGCATGATGCTGTAACTGTTCTTTTGTCACTATATTTCTTTATTGCTGTGTGCAATTCTTGACTAATAAATAATGAAGGAACAACCTTTTTTTTTTCCCTTTTATACTTCCTCACTAAGATTGGTAGATGAAGTTTAAACACGTTCTTACTTTTAGGAGTTCAGTCCTAAATGAGAGACAATGGCTGTTATTTGGGGGCATGTCTACAAAAAAAATAAATATGCACCTTGTTTCTGGAAGGTAGGATATAGGGGTAAAAAAGACTTTTCCATAGTCTTGGCTAGCTGTAGGACAGACTAACTCCTCCTGGAAACAGAAAGCAGCCAGGAAATGTGGCTGTCACCGGCGGGGTCCTTCAGGAGGGTCATGGTCTTCTGAAGGCCCTCCGCCCACGCCAAGTCTGGCCCAATGCACCCTCAATCCTCGCCTGCCACATCTTTGATCGTAATAAGTATATGATAGGAGGCTGCCTTTATACCGCCTCAGGCACAGTGCATCGGGACCTTTGTCCCTGCGATCTCCCGGACCCACTGGGATGTTTCCCCGTATGACGGGTGACTCCAGGCACCCTGGCTTTAGGGCCAAACGTGGCTCCTACCAGCCCCTAGTACCACGTCCCAAGCCTCGCTGATGTTGTAGACGTTGGTAGGTCAAATGTCTCACCCCTCATGGGCCTCTCTCAATGTCTTGCCCCTCGCGGGCCTCTCTCAGCATGGGGTCCATACCTCCTGCATGCAACCCTCTGGCTGCTCCTTCTCGCGCCTCCAGGGTTCCCGGCCAGCCACGCTGCTCGCCTCTGTTCTCCAGGCCCAACTGTGCTACTCCTCTCCTTGCTCTCCAGGGGTAACCACAGCACCTTGGCCTTCCCAGAGGGCTACCGCAGCACCCAGCCTCTGCTGCGGCCCGCCGCGTCTGTCCTACGCTTCTCAATACCTTCCCCTGCTTGGGGACCTCCTATGCCCCCCCCAGGCTCTCCCCAAATGCCCCCACAAGTCAAACCCTCCACAGGCACTAGCTGCACCCACACTGAGGCCTCCCAAAGGTGGCCCCCTATCTGGGGCTTGCTGCACCCCAAACTGGTGCTGGGGTTCCCCCACCACCAGGGGTTGCCCCAGAGTATGTGGTGCCCTCACTGGCGCTGGGGTCCTCACGCTCCGTTGCAAGTCCCCACTGAGTATATCGCGCCCACTCTGGCGCTTACAAGAACACTGCGCCCCACAGGCACCGGGATCCCCACACTACTGTGGGTCTCCCCTGAGGGCACTGCGCCCTCTGTAAGGTGGGGGTCCCCCGCCTCTGGGGTTGCCCCTGAGGCCTCCTCCAACCCCTACAGCCTCACCCAAACCACCGGTGTAACATAAATCAACGTAACACAACATAAGCCTACCAGCTGTAACTGAACGCAAGGCAACTAGCCATAACAGCCTAAGCCCCCTGGCTATGACTGAGTAACATCACTCCAGTCTTTGGAGCTCTCACAGGCTACACGCACATTCTCCGTCTCTCCGAGCCCCTGCCCCTGCCCCTGCCCCTGCCCCTGCCCCTGCCCCTGCCCCTGCCCCTGCCCCTGCCCCTGCCCCTGCCCCTGCCCCTGCCGACAGGGAACTGCCAGCCTAGCCCTGGCTCTGGGCTTTATAAGAGCCAGGCCCAGCACCTTAGGATCAGCTGCCTCCACTTAGTTGCCCTGGCAACATGCGGCTGAGCTCATTATCGCGGCTGGGGCTTGACCCCAGCAGCTTTTCCCTTCTCTGGGAGCAAGGAAGTCACCCCTAGGGCCCTGCCGCAATCTGTACAAGTGGCGGGCACCTACAGTGCCCTGCCACAGTGGCATTAGGAACTTCTTGGTGTGGCAGACTGTCTCTTGTAACATCACATTTCCTGGATACTTTATGTTCCCACAAGGCTAGCCCCACACCCTTTCAAAAGGTAACAGGATTGTTACTTATTTACTATAAGTAGTTCTTTATATACATGCCTGCAAACAAGGTGATTCCACATTACAAGCCTCATCAAGATATTATCAACAGCTCACTTGCTGCTTCAGGCATAAGCTATAGTGCTCAGCCGGTAGTTACAGCTGTTAACACAAGACTCCATCCCTTCAGTATGCTGAGCAGACTCAAACAGTAGTCATCTTGGCAGGTGCGTGACATACACAGTGTCTCCAAGAGTGCTCCTTTTCCAGAGGAGAAAACAGCTTCCCTGCTTAAAACATGCAACCTAATTTTGGGAGGCTGATTTTGGAGGGAAATTTGATCTTTGACAAAGTAACAACTTAAGTGGATGAAGAGATTGCTATGGATATAGTGTATATAAACTTCAGCAAGGCTTTTGACAAGTTTCCACGTGACCTTCTCCTAAACAAATTAGGAAAATGTGGGCTAAACAAAAGTACTATCAAGTGAATAGATAACTGGATCAATAGCTGCAAACAAAGGATAATTATAAATGGATCCATGTCAGAACGGCAGGAGATTTTGAGTGTAGTCCCACAGGGCTCCAGTTCTGTTCACTGTGTTCATTAATGATTTGGGTGCTGGAATCAAGAGTTTCTTGAGCAAGTCTTCAGACAACACTAAACTGGGAAGGATTGAGAACACATTGGAGGATGGGAGTGCAACTCAGAAGGATCTTGATAGATTGGAAAGCTGGGATGGAGCTAACAAGATGAAGTTCAAAGCTACCAATGAAAAGTGCTCCACATCAGAAGGAATAATTAAAAATACAAATTGGGTGACACCTGGCTAGATGGCAGCACTGTGGAGAATGATATGGGGGGGTTTGGTAGATCACAGATTCAATATGAGTCTGCAGGGTGAGTCTGCAACTGCACAAAAGGCAAATGTGTTTTTGGAATGTAACAATAAATGAATTAGATGCAAGACATGAGACATAGAGGGTGGCACTCTACTTGGCACTGGTTAGGCTTCATCTGGAGTGCTGTGTGTAGTTTTGGGATCCTCATTTTTACAAAGACATGGAAAAGCTACAGAGGGTCCAGAGGCAGGCAACAAAAATGATCAAGAGCTTGGAAGGCAAGTCATGTGATGAAAGTTTGAAGGAAATAGGCATATTGAGCTTGTGGAAAAGGCATTTAAGACAGAACATGATAGCAGAACTGGCATAAAGAAGAGGGAAAATACGTTTTCTTTCTTGCTACAGAGAGTAGGACATGGACCATTAGCTTGAAGTTGTAGCAAAGTAGTTTTAGATTGGATATCAGGAAAAACTTCTTCACTATTAGAACAGTGAGGCTATGGAATAGATTGCCTAGGGAAGTTTTGGTCTCTCCATCACTGAAACGTGTTCAAGAAGAAGTTAGACAGACATTAGTCAGGGATGATCTAGGCTTAGCTATGCCTATTTTCTACTACTATTTACCATGCTTCTGGACTTTTCTGATTGCCACATGGAGCTGGGAGGAAATGTTTTCCTTTCCTATTGCTACATTTTCCTCAGAAGCATTGGGTGTTTTCTGCAGCCAAGGCTTGGGATTGTGACTGGGGTGTGCCAGTAATGCTGGGACTTAAACCCAGAGGTTCCTGGCGCTTGCTCCTTTGCTCAGGGTCATACCAATCACCGAGTAATTATAGGCCAGGCAGTCTCACCTCCATCCTTGGAAAGGTCTTTGAAAAGATTATGAAGGATCATATTTGTGGGAGTCCAGCAGGAAAAATAATGCAGCAGAGCAACCAGCATGGATTCATAGCAGGTAGATCATGCCTGAGCAATCTGGTTTCATTTTATGACAGGGTCAGAAAATGCTTAGACACAGGAGTAGAGGTGGATGTCGTTTTCTTGGCTGTTAGCAAGGCCTTTGGTACAGTATCTCACCCCATTCTCGTAAATAAGTTAAGTTGTGATATAGATGTTTACATGGTCCAGTGGATGGCAAATTGGCTTAGTGGTCGCACCCAGAGAGTGGTAGTAGAGGTCAGTATCAACCTGGAAGTATGTGGGTAGTGGGGTCCCACAGGGTTCAGGCCTTGGACCTGTGCTCTTCAAAATCTTCATCAGTGACTTGGATGTGGGTGTGAAGTATACTTTGTCCAAGTTTGCAGACAATACTAAATTGTGGGGTGAAGTGCACACAATTGCAGGCAGACCTGGACAGGTTAGAAAAGTGGGCAGTACACAATAGGATGCAGTACAAGAAGGACAAATGCAGAGTGCTGCACTTAGGCCACAAAAATATCCAGCACACCTACTGGTTAGGACGTCACTCTCTCAGCAGCACAGAAGTGGAAAGGGATCTTGGAGTCCTAGTGGACTCCAGGATGAACATGAGTCATCAGTGTGACAAAGTCATCAGCAAAACTAACCACACTTTATCATGCATCAGCAGATGCTTGACAAATAGAACCAAGGAGGTAATACTTCCCCTCTATGCAGCATTGGTCAGACTGCAGTTGGAGTACTGCATCCAGTTTTGGGTGCCATACTTCAAGAAGGATGGTGATAGATTTGAAAGGGTCCAGAGGAGGGCCACTTGTATGGTTAGGGGCTTACAAAACAAGCCCTACAAGGAGAGACTGAGGAACTTGGACCTCTTCAGCCTCTGCAAGAGAAGGCTGAGAGGTGATATTGTGGCTGCCTACAAATTCATTAGGGGGGACGCAGCAAGTGATTGAAGATGCTCTATTCAACAGGGTGCCTCTTGAGGTAACAAGGAGCAATGGTCACAAACTGACAGAAAGCAGTTTTAGGCTAGATATCAGGAAAAACTTCACGGTAAGGGTGGCTACAATTTGAAATGGGCTTCCAAGAGAGGTGGTGCTCTCCCCTACTTTGGGGGTGTTTAAGAGAAGGCCAGATAGCCATATGGCTGGGGTCATCTGACCCCAGCACTCTTCCCTGCCTAAGCAGGGGGTCAGACTCAATTATCCGCTGAGGTCCCTTCCAACCCTAGCATCTATAAATCTATGAATCTATTTAAGGACAGGAAGGATTTTTGCCCCATGATCAGATTGGTACAGACTGCGGGGGTTTTTCCTTCCTCTATAGGCCCTCTTTCTGGGGTGTATCAATGGTATTTTAACAAACTTTGTAGCAGCAGGATATTGGCCATTTTGGTCTCTCTGCTTTACCTGTGGCAGATTAGGATATTATGCCTGGGTTGGCTGTGTAGTTTGCTAGGAGGTTAGAGAATTTATAAGATGGTTTGGATAGGGATGATCTTGCCTTTGGCAGGGAATTGGAGTAGATGACCTCTGGAGGTCCCTTCCAGCCCTACTTCTCTATGATTCTATGATGTATGTGAGAAAATACATTATGTGCTGTTAATAACATGTACATGTAGTACATATGTACATATGTAAACAACTGAATATTGCCATTTATAGCAGGTTGGGGATTTGCTTACTCAAGCAGTTGTCGTTTGCTTGCAGTCTTTGTTTATTGTCCCTGTTTTCCTGAGGCAAACTCCCTCCCAACAGGAATCAATACAAACAATTAACAACACAAGCAAACAAGTAGCATGTGGTCTTTTTGCAAACCAATGAGAATGCCTGGGCTTGGGTCTGCAGCCACTAGCTTCTCACTCTTTTCCCTCCATCACTTTCATTTCAGTATGTGTTTTTTTTACAATCTTGGATCCATGGAGAGAGTCTTGGCTTCGGCTTCCATCTCCAGCTCCAGGACTCTCCTGTCTCTTTTTTGGGCTCAGTCTCTCTGGGAGCCTTTTAACTTCCACAGAACCAGCTAATTATCTTTGTCAGCTGGCTCAGTCCTGTGGAGCAGGCTTGCAGCTGCAGATCCTGAGCCATGCAGCCCTGCTACACCATTATTAATATACAATTTTCTATTACTCATACAGTCAAGTTGTGCCAAGAGACCTTAACCAGTATCGAAGCTGCAAACTTCTCAGTCTTGTACACATAATGAAAAGATAGTCATGGTCTTGAAGAGATAACACTTGAGTAATCAGAGGCAGAGAAATGAAACATGTATCACCCTATGTTTCAAAATCAGAAATGAGTTGGAATGAGTTGTGAATTGTCTAAAGTAACATAGGAAGGAACCCTTGCAGACCAGGGAATTAAGCCCCCTAGGACCTTAACCAAGAAACTGTCCTTCAGGTTTACCAATTGTCTTGAAATTTATGGACATTCAGTAAAAATTCAAATTCAAATTGCCTGTCCATAAAGTCCATTAAAAAATTAAGCTGTCAGTAAAAACTCTAAGCAGTCTGAGCTGATTGAATCCTTGTGGTCAGAAAGAAACTGGGTGCAATACTGAAGGACAGACAGAACACAGCAGCACCACCTGGTATCTAAGGAAGAATGCTTCAACCTACAAGGAGCCTTTTCTCAGTGCTTTGTAGACTTCCCTTCAGCCATGTACTGCTACTACTTTCCATCAGCTGCTTATAATTCTGCTGGGTGCAGGTAGGTTTCCTTGTGGGAGCAGGGATGGCAGGGGTAAGTCTGGGTGGGACAGCATGATGTAGGGTGCATTCTGGGGCATCAAGGTATGGGGATTAATAAGGGAACCCTGGGGGAGGAGAGGGAGCAGTGTAAAACACTGCTTCATTCAAGCAGGATTGGCAACCCAACAGTTTTTTTACTGTAAACCTTTTATTGACAACCAAGCTTTTTTACTATGGATAATGTTAAGCCACTAAGTTTGAGCCCAGCTCTTCTAGCTGGGGCCTACCAGAAGAGTTATATTTACATTATGTAAAATATATATCAGTAAAAACATATCAATAAAAAGTTTGGTTGTCAGTAAAAAAATTGTAGATTGTCAGGGAAAAAAATTCTTAGGATGACAACCCTGTTGTTCTTCCAGTATAGTATCAAAATGCGGTCCTGGCTGAAGAGCAGCCAATAGTTACAGAATATAAATGTACTATATTCTGTAATAATACAATTATAGAATCCTCATAAGTAGGAATATTCAGGCCTGCATGCATGCTGGTTAACAACAATCAAGAGAAAGGTTGCTATTTAAGTTTCATGGAAAAGACAAAACAAAATAATACTTTACTGGATAAAAATAAAAAGACAAAAATCAGACTCATTGTCACTTTTCCAAACAAGACTGGTACTCAGAATTTCCAACTGGGTTAACACGCTCAGTGAGTGTCCATTAAGCAGATTTTTATGCTAATGTCCCATTTAGTGACTGGCAATCAGTCACTAAATCAGAATGCTGCTTATCACAAAGCTAAATTGATTTCCCAAGCAATGTTCCAATGATGAGGCCATCCTCACTTAAATACTGTACTGGTTTTGTAAAAAATGGTATTAGTTTGGGGTTATTAGAGCCTTTTTCAGATGGCACAGGATACAGAGAGTAGTTGCTAAGAAATTGTCTGTCAGGTTTTATGTTTCTTTTAGAAGCTATTCAGTATGAGCCTGGGACTGTGTACTTTGTCTTCTGGACATGGCTACATGAACACAAATCCCAGTATATTTTACATTTGTTTTGTGAATTACAGGAAGGCACAGACACATAGATATCCTGGAGTACCTCACAGTATAGATAACCAGATTTGTGTCACTAATAGGTGGCAGGGGAGCAGGTAATAACTTGTTTGTTTCAGTAAATGGCTACCCTGGGATCAATGGATAGACAGCATTTAAACTAGGGCTGTCAAATGATTAAAAAATGTGATTGTGATTAGTTGCACAATTAAAAAAATTAGTTGCAATTAATTGTGATTTTAATTGCACAGCTAAAAACTCAAAATTATGCACAGAAAAACTCAAAATTATGCAGACACTTTGTATAGTTGGGGGTGGGGTGTGTGTATGGGGAAGAACTTGTGAAGGTGTGGGGGGCTGTGGATGTGGGGGGGGGGGTTGGAGCCCAGGGAGGGGAGGGCCCTGCACACCCTGGCAGGATGCAGGGCACTGTGGGTCAGAAGTGAGGAGCAGCAGCAGGGCTGGGGGGGCTGTAGCTTTGGAGTGAGGAGCATGGTCAGGACATGGGCCCCCCTCACAATCATCCCCCCCAAAAGGGGTCCTCTTTTTTGAAACTGGAAATATGGTAACCCTACAGAAATGCAGCCCAGTGGTGTGTAGAGCAGTACCCAGCAGCTACATCTGTGGCGGGGATAGGGCAGGGGAAGGGGTGTGGGGTGGGGGGCAAATTGAGGCCCCATTGGTGAGGGAGGGAATGGTGCAGGGGCCTCAGTGAATGGGATGGAGCTGTGGGTGCTGCATGTACCCCCAGGGAGGCATGAGCAGCATGTGCCCCCTGGATTTGTGCACAGGGCAGAGGCAGGCTGCCTGCTGCAAGCTGGGGCTCTGCACCGTGATGCCTTTGCCTGGGAGCCGTGCAATGCCATGTGCCTCCTACTGACAGGCAGGCAGGGGATACATGGCCAGCATGTGGCTCCCAGTGCAAAGGCAGCAGGGTGCAGAGCCCCAGCCCACAGTGGGCAGTTTGCTTTTGCCCTGTGCACAAATCCAAGGGTTGCATGCCCCCTATGCCTCCCTTGGGGCTGTGCAGTGGTGGGAAGCCATGTCCCCCCAGTGCTCCAGATGAGCTGCTGCACTTCCTTCACATGATCCACCCCAGCTTCTGCCCCTACCCCACTTCCTCTCTTACCATGGGGGACTCAATCTATCCCTCTGCCCTTTTCCTCTCCCCCCACCCTTTGCCCCTCATAGACTTACCTGCTAGGCGCTGCTCTATACACCGCCGGTCTGTGTTCCTAGCTGCTCGTGTGTCTGTGTCTGTGCACATGCCACCCCCCTCCACCTTCTTGCTGTGGCAGCCTGGAGCCTGCACCTAGGCTGCCCTGCAACTCCTCTGCACTGCCACTGCTGCCCCACTGGGCAGCTTGGTGACAGTGGTGACAGCAGTAGAGCTGAGCCCAGGCGCAGGCTCCAGAACCACATGAGTGATTAACTTGGTAAAAAAATTCATGCAACCAAATAACATGTTAATCGCACACGGTAATGGTGATTAATTAACAGCCTTAATTTAAACTAGTGTGATTTATACTGGTAAAAATTTACCCTCTGATTCTTTCAGATTGTGGTAATTTACGCCAGTTTAAGGGATTTCATAATCTATCAGTTACTTATTTACATTGGTATAATTTCAGTTACACCAGCGTAAATTTGTTGTCTGTCTAGCCCTCATCTGTTACTAGAAACCTTAATTGTTAAGACTTAGGGATTCACTTGAGATCTCATACCTAAATCTTTTACCTCTTCAGGCCTCTTCATTAGCTTCTCTCGCCTTCCCTGAGGTCTTGGCCTTATTTTATGACAGCTACATTCCCTCCCTAACAAAGAATAAAATTTAAGTTGCTTTAGTAAGCAGTTTTACTTAGCTCATTCAAGACAGTGGGTTTGTGAATGAACTCTTCTTACTTACCCATTGTAATATAATTAACTAGTGAGCCAACTCTCCATCTATGTGAAAAGACAGCTTTCCATATATGTGAGAGATGGAAGAACACTGGAATTAAATATTTCTGTAAAATGGTGAATGATGAGGAATAACAACTAATCTCTTAGCTGCTGTTTTGTCACAGAGGTGAAACATATTTTTCAAACATCTCCTTTCCTCACAGATGTAGCTATTGCTTCTCACTGCTACTGAGAAGTTCTCTCTGTAACTTTTGGCCTAAACGTTTCCTTGAAAAACAGCATCTTTTGTACTGTCTGGTTATAAAGGATTCTAATGCAGGTCTACATTTAAAAGTTTTTATTGCTCTAACACAGTGCTGGATTATGACAAGGTGAAGCCCTAAACTATGTCCATCTTAAGAGGCCCTGTACAATAAAAATAATCTGATGTATGTATACTTTTGTCATATTTACAACAAAAATGTTCATATTTAGAGTTATTTTCCCATATCTCTTTTATGTTCTTTATTTACTGATTATTATAAAACTTGATATTGAGTCAAGTTTTTTGTTTCTTATTTAGAGGCCCCTAGTAGATGGGAGGCAGGGGAGTTATTTTTTTTTTAAACTGCAACCAGACAGCTAACAAAATTATTATAAACAAAGACAGGGAAAATCTGTGGACCAGAATAAGCAAAGTGCATTTCAGAGAGCTGTTGACAAATTTGAGTGAATTAATTCAACAGGTCTTGACAAAATTTATCCCAGGATGCTTACTGAACTAGCTGAAAAAATCTTGAAGCCACTGGAAGTAATAATGTCAAAAAAGTCATGTATGAAAAACAAAGTCCCTGAGGAATGGAGAAGGGCTAACATAGCGCCCATCATTTAAAAGGGAGGAAAGGAGGACCTAGGGAATTATCGACTGGTCAGGCCAACTTCAATATCTGAGAAGTTACTAGAACAAATTGTGAAGCTATCAATTCATAAAAAACCTGGAGGAGGAAGGAGGAGTATCACTGGAACTAATGTTGATTTGTTAAGAACAAATTGTGCTAAAACAATTTGATTTCCTCCATTGACAAGGTAACTAGCTTGATGGATGAGGAGAGTACAGTTGCAGTAATATACCTGGACTTTAGACTTGCCTTTTCTCATGGTCCCAAATGACATTCTTTTAAGTAAACTGGAGAAATATGGGCTAGATAGAATTACCATTAGATGGATAAATAATTGGTTAAATAGCCACAGGCAAAAACTAATTAAAATGAATCAATATCAGCATGGTAGGTTTCAAGCAGGATTCCACAGGGGTCTGTTGTGACTCCAGAGTTGTTTAATATTGTTGGTAATGATTTGAATGCCAGAATAGAGAGCTTCCTAATCAAGTTTGCAGATGAAACAAAACCAGGAGGACTTGTAAACACCTGGGAAAATAGAATTAGAATTTAAAAAACCCCTTGATAAATTGGAAAACTAGCTATAAACAAAAACATGAAATTCCAATAGACAAATGTAAGGTGCTATACCTAGGGAACTGAAATCAAAGGCACAACATAAAAAAAAATTGTGGATAACTGATTAGAAAGGTACATTGCTGAGAAGGATGGGAGATTATGGTGGATCACAAATTCAACAGGGGTTAACTATGCATCGCTGTCATACATAACAAATAAATGCAGCTTTGATCTGCATTAGTAGACGTGCTATATGCAAGACACAAGAGGTGACAGTAACACTCTTCTTGATGTTCTCCAGACGTAGTGGTCCACAGGGCAGCCTGGCTAAGGCACACAGTTGCTGTAGTGAATGGCACCAAAATGTGTGAATCACATCTGGCTGCCTTTGATTCCTCAGTCTGAATATCCATTTACAGCAGCTTGACAGTGGACAGCCTTCAGCAGGAGTCTAGAATGAGATTTGAAGTCCAGCAGCCAGAGTCAGGCACTTTTAACAGCTCTGCACCATGGTCCAGACATACAAAGTGCTGGTTGCTAACCAGTTGCTACCTACTAAGGCTTTGGACACATTCTGACTTGAGAAAGGAAACTTGTTCAGAGGGTCTAGGAGGGGGTTGAACTTTTGCAGGTATTAAAGGGTGATTATTTTTGCCCTGTTGGTATATGTTGTCTCTGTTTAGGTGTATGTCCATAAATCACTGGAAAAAGTTACTAGTCCTCACCACTCCAATAAATGTATCTCTACAATGTGGTAGGACCTGGATTCTTTGCAGAGTTTTTAAGTTCCTTATGGTACTATGAAGGTGAGGGGGCTGAGAATCATCTTTGAAGGACTGTGGAGGTTCTCCAGTGTTGGCTGCAGCTTTTTTTTCAGAGGGTACCACTTTTCCACTCAGCTGTGTGGGGCCACTGAGGAACTTCAAAGGATGCTGTTTCTCCAGACACTGAAATAAAAACATCATCAAATAGATGAGTGGCTTGTCCTTAATTTGGTAACCTTCTGCAACTGTAACAGGTTGTGAATTGCCTGGTTGTGAATGGTCTGCGTTCTACTACATAAACTAAGCACAGATGAAGATACAGAAATAGAAACTGTTTCTCACCTGAAATTTTTATCTGTGTACTTCATCCAGATCAATGTGAAGACACCTGTTTTGAATAAATGTGTTTTTTCCCAAGTCATCCTTTGGAAGGTACCTATTGTTAGTGAAGTTTTTTTCCAGTCATTCAAGAGCTTGTACCTCTTCTTCCCCTTTTCCTTGAGATACTTGTTCTTAAAAGAACAATCCCTCCATAGCAGGCACGTCCACACATTTGTTAATGCGTCTTAGATATTGTGCATTTAGTTTAGTACTTGCTTAATAAAGTACTAAGTAAATGCACAGTAACTAGAGTTACTGCACAGTAGCACCAGCACGTGGTTATTTTGTGATGCTTACTGTGCATTAGCCTAATAACACTGTGTAGTAGGCCATTAGCATGATTTTTAACCACTGCGCTACTGCGCAGCATTATTAGACTAATGCATGGTAAGCATCTCATGTAGACGTGCCCAGTTAGGGGGAGCTAATTCTGTTTGTCTCTGTCTTCCTAACTTTAACTATTGAGGTCAAGCTACTTTGAGCCTGAGGGAAACAGCAAGAGCCAGAAATGAGAGCTGGTATGTGACTGCATGGACATTTTTAATTGGTGTGGCTGCCTGTTGGTCAAAATGACTAACGGAGTTTTCAGAATAAATAGCTAGCTGAAGCAGCAGAAAGATAAATGCAACCAAACTCCTTTCTGTTGGTGTTCTATTGTGGTTATTGTTGTGAGACAGAAATATTGCTAAATAGTCTCAAAGGAGTAAAATGTTTTCATATAATCTGGAATGGCAATCACCTGATCAAATCATATATGCATTTGTGTGTATTTTTAGGACAGGTGTATATGTGTGAATGTGAATGTTGCTTAACAACAGTCCATTATTCAGGCAGGTGTGGCTATCAGCACTGCCATTTGTGGCTCATTCTCCTGAAATAACTTTCTGGACTGTAATCTGTTGAATAGAAGCACTGACCTCATATTACCTTAGTTATTCTGAATGGAAACCTCATAACTAAAACAAATCCCTCAGGGAAGAAATTAAGCATTTTTGTAGCCTGAAAGAATACTGGAGATGTCTCTTGATTAGGTAGGATCTCAGCAAGCCAAATATTCCTGATTTTTTGTTGGGTTTTTTATGTTTGTCTTGGGGGTTTTTTTGTTGCATATGTGTTTTGCATGATATTTGTGGAGCAATTGTTGCTGGCAGAATGCAGGGGGAAAATGTAGAGACTATCTGCTGATTTTAGAATAGCTAGATGCAGAGGGAAATATGAGAGCCCACTGGAGTACTATACAGCTGATGGAGGCCTAAAAAATACCTCTTAAAGTGAGATGTAGTCAGCCAATGTGTTATTTTGTGTCACCTTGGGAATAAACTGTACTTGGTTCATACAGTAAAATGTGGTAACATATACAACTTATGAATCTGGTGAGGTAGATACTGATTTGTATCTACAAGTGCTCTCACGCTTGTTTTACAAGACAAAATAAGAAAATCATGATGTTCACAAAGTAACATTTTACTGAGCAGTAACAAGCCATGAAAATACCTCTACAATGCTTCTATCATATATACTTCTCTGTGACTGTGAGGTTCAGGAAGTGAAATTGATAGATGTGGAGGCACAAGTGGAAAGTTTATCCTCTTTGGGAAAGAATGAGGACAGATGCATATTGGAAATGAATGCATGTCTGCTCATAGGGTGCTGAGAGAAAGCCTTTGACCCTTTGACCTTGGTTTGTCTTGCAGCGAAGGAAGTCTGTTTACAAGGGATGGGTTCATCAAACAGAGGAGATCACTTTGGGACACTAACTCACCCACTTAGTGAGGAAGGCTTTAAACTAGACTTGAAGAGAGCTGGTAAGAGAAGGCTACACGTGAGTAATAATAAAAAAATGATCTTGTCAAAGGAATGGAATGTGAGGGAGAAAATAGAAAATGTCATCTAAGGAGACACACAAGGAAGAACAATAGGGCAGCCTGCAGAGTATCTGAAATGTCTGTACACTAACACCTCAAGTGTATGGGGCATAAACAGGAAAAACTTGAAATCTTAATACACAGTCAAAGCTATGACATCACTAGTATCACAGAGACTTGTTGGGATAAATCACAAGAGTGGAATGTTGATACAGAAGGGTGTAGCTTGTCCAGGAAGGACAAGTAGGGGAGAGGAGAAGGAGGTGCTGTGCTGTATGCAGGGCCATCCCGGGGGGGGCAAAACAGGGCAACTGCCCCAGGCCCTGTGCTTTGTTGAGCCTCACAGAGCTAGGCAGAGCAGCAGTGGTGCGGAGCCAGGCGGAGCATCAGCTCCACAACCAGCTGCTTGCTAACCCTCACACTGCCACTGCTGATGGCGGTGGCATCTTCTTTGGATCTGGAGCCCGTGGGATTGGAGCAGGGGTGGGGCCCCGCATGGGCTGATTTGCCCCGGGTCCCACACCCTGCTTAGGTTGCCTCTGGCTGTATGTTAAAAATATATATCCCTGTATACTTACCTTGAAGACTAGGAAGAAGTAAGAGGCAACCTTGCTGAATGTCTGTGGGTTGGGTCAAGAAAATAGGTGACTGAATATGGTCAGTGTTGAGGCAGGTGAATACTATAAAATATCTAAACAGGTGAAGGAGGTGGTAGATGAAGGTTTTTTGAACAACAAGGTGAAACATCTAAAAGACAGACGTGTTGGTAAAGGGATGAATTTAATTGCTTAGATATTCTTTGGAAAATCTGCACAATAGAACACAGAGAGCTCATCCACTCCTTGAGATGTGTTGGGGATCAATTTATCTTTTTTCAGCAAGTGGAGTAAGTTACTGTGGAAGAAGCTATTTTAGATTTGGTTTAGACTAAATGAGAATAATTGACTGATCTGAGAGAAAAAAAAGAGAATTCATGGTTACTGGAAAAGATCACATTATTAAAGTCTCAATGGCAAAATACCCTGATGCAGAGAAAAGATAGAAAGCATAGTAAGTGGCTAGCATGGGTACATTTGGAGCTTTTTAATGAAAACCGAAGGAAACGGTACAAAAGCTGGATGACTAAGAATGAGTATACAGGAATAACCCAAGGATGTAGGGAAAAATTCAGAAATGCAAAATGAGTTACAGGTAATAAAGAGCATGAAAGGCAACAAAAAATGTTTTTTGAAATATATTACATGTAGAAGGAAGACAAAGAAAAGTATTGTTAGTGGGACAGAAGGACACATGATGGATGGCTAAGGTTGTTTGGCTTCAACCTTAACAAAAAAAAGATTAATTGTGACCAGAATACTTAATATAAGTTTTATAGGGGGATAGAAAGGCAGGCCAGAACAGAGAAAAGAAAAGGGAAAGAATATTTAGGTAAATTAGGCATACTCAAGTTGGTCATTAGGCTTATGCGAAGTGGCAAGCATTTGCTTCAGATTTGGATTCATCCAATTCAGGGGACAGTGATTCTATTCGGTGATTTGAATCACTGTCCCGAATTGATTCGGCTGGATCTGATTTGAAGATTTGGCTCCTGCCAAATCAGCTGAATCTGAATCACACAGGCCCCATCCCCCTCTTACTGTCCCAGCCCTGGCAATGGCTGCTCCACCCGCCCCAGCTCTTTGCAAAAAAAGACCCAACTCACCAGGTGCTGCCGGGCAGGGAGGGGCGATCCCTGCTGCCCCACAACATTGAACAGGGGATGACATGGTAGGAGACCTACAGATAGGTGGTCACCTGGGGGACAGAATAATAGAATTCATCATAAGACGTTGAGTGGGTAAGGTAACTAGTAGGGTGAATGTGTTAGACTTTAGGAAAGCTGATTTCAATGAACTCAGGTGTTTAGTTAAGGACACATTGCAGAGTAAGAGTTTTGAAAAGATAGGAGCCCAGGAAAGGTGGCTGTGCCTTACGGAAATGATCCTTTGGGCACAGAGGGAGACGAGGAAAGGGGCCAATAGGCTTCTTTGGCTGACCAGAGAAACCCAGAGCAGATTACGGGCAAAAAGGGGGGGCATATAAAAAGTGGAAACAGGGAGAGACTACTCAAGAGGAGTATACCTCCTCTGCTCGTGCTTGTAGGGAGGCAGTTAGATGGGCCAAAGCTACTATGGAGCTGAGGATGACATCCCAAGTTAAGGATAACAAAAAATTGTTTTTTAGATATATAGGGAGTAAAGGAAGGCCCAGGGTGGACTAGGACATCTACTAGATGGGCATAAGCAATTGGTGAAGGACAGGGGGGACAAGGCTGAACTCCTCAATGAGTTCTTTGCCTCAGTGTTCCTAAGTGAGAGGCAAGACAAGTCTCTCACTGGGGTTGTAGAGAGGCAGCAGCAGAGCGCCAGAATACCAAGCATAGACCCTGAGATGGTGCAGAGTCACTTGGAAGAACTGGGTGCCTTTAAGTCGGCAGGCCCGGATGAGCTCCATCCAAGGGTACTGAAGGCACTGGCTGATGTCATTGCACAGCCACTGGCAGGAATATTTGAACACTCATGGTGCGCGGGCCAGGTCGCAGAGGACTGGAAAAGGACCAGTGTGGTCCCCATTTTCAAGAAGGGGAGGAAGGAAGACCCAGCCAACTACAGGCCAGTCAGTCTCACCTCCATCCTTGGCAAAGTCTTTGAAAAAATTATCAAGGCTCACATTTGCGAGAGCCCAGCAGGAAAAAATTGTGCTGAGGGGAAACCAGCACGGGTTCGTAGCAGGTAGATCATGCCTGACTAATTTAGTCTCTTTTTATGACCAGGTTGCTAAACACCTGGACGCAGGAGTACGGGTAGACGTCATTTACTTAGATGTCAGGAAGGCCTTCAATACAGTATCCCACCTGATACTCGTGAGCAAGTTAAGCAGCTGTGACTTGGATGACTGCACGGTCCAGTGGATGGTGAACTGGCTAGAGCGTTGTACCCAGAGAGTCGTGATGGATGGGTTGGTATTGACCTGGAAGGATGTGGGCAGTGGAGTCCTGCAGGGCTTGGTCCTTGGACCAATACTCTTCAATGTCTTCATCAGTGACTTGGACAAAGGAGTGAAGTGTACTCTGTCCAAGTTTGCGGATGACACAAAACTGTGGGGAGAAGTGGACAAACCGGAGGGCAGGGAACAACTACAAGCAGACCTGG
>JAGPOW010003642.1:83526539-83537676 GCA_030014935.1 Caiman crocodilus
CCGGTGCTCTTTCCTGCCAAGGCAGGGGGTCGGACTAGATGATCTGCCCAGGTCCCTTCCGACTCTAACTACTATGATACTATGATACTATGATAACAGCATTTATTAATTCTGTTATCAGCATTTTGCACCCCATTAGGAAACAAAGCCTCTCTCATTAGTTCAAGCTCTTCTTAAACAACTCTTTCCTAGGAAGGGAACATTCCAAGAAGAGACACCACCAGCTAGTTGTTGATTAGCTCCAAAAAGCCCTAAGCTGACACTGTCCTGTCTGCCTTTGTCTTGTCTGCCTTATACATACACCTCTCATTATTAGCTAGGATACCACATACTGGCTAGGTCCATGCTGTCGGAGGGAGGGGGGGTTCCCCACTTGACCAGCAAGCAGTGAAGGGGGTGCGGCAGGGGAAGCTAGGCAGATGCTGCTCTGCCTGCAAGTCTCTGCCGGAGCTCCTCAAGGGAGCGGAGAGGAGGAGCCAGCCCAGTTCTTTCTAGCAGAGAGCCCAGCTCAGCCCAGAGAGCATTCCAGGATGCTAGGGGTCTCTGATTTAACTTAAACCAGGAAGGGGTCTGGGACAGACATTGCATAAACTGGTTTGAACCATATCAATTAAATCTGATACTACATTCAACCAGGTTTATGTCAAACCAGTTTCAGCCATTTTCAAACTGGTTTATGTGCCCTAAATATCTGTTCCATTACAAGTTTAAACCACTTTCTGATCACATAAAAGAGATTACTTTTACAGGAAGTGGGAGGCCTGGGGTCTAGGCCCTTCTCAGCCTTGAGAAAGTTTGAATCAACATCTCTCATTCCAGGAACTGTTTATTCAATTCACCCATAATTATTTAATGCAAAATGTATATACAGCACTGAGGGTAGGGGCCAGAATCTAGAGCTCACTTCCTCACTCCCATGGGGATTGTCTTCCTCACTGGATTACAAAGCCAATCTCTCTCCTGATTGTTCTCATTCTGGTCCTATGACTCTTGCACTCCTTGCTACTCAGTGAATCAGCTGTACCAGCAGACATGGTTAGTGCTCCCAGTCCTGGCCTAATCTTCTTCTTCAGCAATCCCTTGCAGTCGAAGACGATTCTTTTCCATGATTGTTTTATCTGTGGATCTGAAGATAGCTGAAGAGGCTGATTTGGGATTGACAGACTTTGTTGCACCTCAAGCACATGTTTCCAAGTGGAGTGGGTGGCTCTAGAGCCTTGATTTGGTCTGTGATATGCTGTTTCTCCCTCTCCCATTATTCCTTCTCCTGTTGTTGTCATTAGGTCTCAAAGTACTAAGGTTCTTGCAGCAGACTCTTCCTTCTTTTGGGGTGGTCTTGGGTGATGACCTCCCATAACTTGATGTAAATGTTGCTTTTTTTCAAGTTGGTCTTGAGGACATCCTTGAAGTGCTTTCTTTGCCCTCCTCTTGAGTGTATACCTTGACTGAACTGGAAGAATAAAACTTGTTTTGGGAGTCTGGAGTAGGACATCCAGATGATGTGGCTGGCTCAGCAAAGTTGATAATGGATGATCATCATCTCAGTTCTCATGGTATTTGCTGGCAAGAGGACACTAATGTTGGTGCATCCACAAGAAAGTCATCTAGCACTTGGACAAGGCAGGTATGTGATTCGGCATTTGTAACTGCAACTGAGCAGCCCTCTTCAGGATCCTCTCTGCCCACCCCACAGGTGAGGGGGCTAGAAAAGGTGCCCTAAACATAGCCTGTCTACCTTCTTCCTGACTGGATAACTGTCCAGCAGGATCATCTTTACTGTGGTTGATATCAATGAAGACAATCAAATTCAGGACCTAGAACATCAGGACTCTCATGCACAATTCAAACAGTGAACACTTGGAGCACCACACTGCAATCATATTTCAAGAACTCAGGCGACACAACATTGACATCACTGCACTGAGAAAAACCCTGCAAGTGGGAAATGGGCAGCTCAAAGAGCATGGAGGCGGCTATACCTTCTTTTGGAAGGGTAAATAGGAAGGAGAATGCTGGCTTCACAGAGCTGGTTTTGCTTTCAAGAATGAACTCATAAACCAACTCAACAAGTTCCTTATCAGATTTAATGAGTGCCTCATGACTCCCCATCTTAAACTGGCAGGGAGCCAATACGCCACGGTCATCAGCGCATGTGCCCCAATTCTTGATGCCATCAGTGAAATCAAGGAGGAATTCTAAGGCAGCCTTGGCCAAGTCCATTCTGAATATGGCAAGTGGTAGGTCTCTAGGGATGACTCCTCTACTCCTATGGCCATAGGCAGTGGAAGCAGGGGGCTAACAGGGCTTAGCCCCCCACAAACTTAGGGCAGCAGATATAGCCAGAGGGCAGCCCGGCCGCAGGGGGGAAGGGCATGTGCACACTCAGATACCTGCACACTCACAGTCAGGATCACAGAGGGCCCAACTGCAGGCAGGTAAGTTCTTTTTAATAAGGCTTGGGGGTGGGCAGATCAAGAGTGAGTATGTGTCACGGTGTGGTGCCATGTGCCTCACTGCTACGCCCACCTAGTGGCAGGACACATACACCACTGCACCACTTTCAAAGCAGTGGCGGCAGCATGGCCCAGATGCAGGGAGCAGAGGCTGAGCCCAGCTGCAGCCTGCTCCGCCCTGTGCAAGGATCAGGTCATGATTGCCCCACAACCTGGCCTGGCCAGGGCCCAATTCACCATGAACAAGGCCCCTAGCCAAGCTGGGTTGTGGTGAAATCAGAGGCCAGTGGCTCATCCAGGGGCGTGTCACAAGAGATGCAAGAGGGGGACATGCCCACTCTTCCCTGGCTCCCCCATGGTGCGTGCAGCAGCAGGAGCCGTCCACCCATGCCCCTGGAGGAGCTGCCGGGCTCCACCAGGTTCTTTCCAGGGATGACTCAGGGCGGGTGCCAGGTCCAGGGTAGCATTCCCTCTAAGCTTTGTGGTGTATGCAGCTGTTCAGGCACACTCATGCCACACTGCCAAGTGTGCCTGCATGGCCATGCATGCCACACAGCTTAGAGGGAATGCTGGTCCCAGGGGCTCCATCCTATCTGGCCTGGTGGTGCAACCAAGGCTGGCTCCAGTATGGGCCCCACCAGGTGGTGTGGGGCAGGGCCAGCATGAGGCAGTGGTTTACAGGAGCCGCTGACACCAGGCAATGACCCTGGGTGCAGGGGAAGGGACAACCTCATGGGCACAGCAGGCCCTGAGACTGAGCCCACCACAGCCTGACAGTTCCTCAAGAGCTGGTGTGACGCCAGGGAAGCAAGAGGTGGGTGGGGGCATGTGGGCGCCTGATCTTTGCATGGGACACGAGCGGGCCACAGCTGGGCTCATCCTCTGCTCCCTACATCTGTGCTTTGCTGCCGCAGCCCTGCACCCTCAGTCCTTTTCCTGAAGACTCTCTGGCCTTGCGAGCGGGATGCATGTGCACATGCACGTGTGTGCTCAGCCCCCCCCAGGTTTTTTCCTTCCTCTGCTTGTATCTATGGCTGGAGTGGACTGCTAATTCCTTGACCTGCTGTGGGCTGGATCCAGTCTCTGGAGGGAGACAGATTTATTCCGCTCAGCGATTTCAATACCAGAGTTGGAAGGGACTCAATCCTGTTGATCAGAACCATCAGCAAGGAAAGAGTAGGAAAGGTCAACTCCAGTGGCATTCTCCTCTTAACCAAATGCATGGAACATGGACTTACCATCACCAACAACCTGTGCTTCCAGAAAAACAGGTACAAGACATCATGGCAACACTGTCAATCTAAACATTGACATCTGATTGATTACGCCATTGTTCGTGCCTGGGATCACAAAGATGTCCTCATCACCCAAGCTATGGTAGCAGCTGATGATAAGTGGACTGATCACTGACTTGGTTATGTCACTCAGACTGGCTCCCAAACCACAGCTGCGGCAGAAGCAATGCCTTGCATCAGGCTCACATGAGCCTAGAAACTGCCTCCCATTTCCTAGGCAGGTAACCTAACAATTAGGCTACTGGGTAAACTGATGAGGGATCCTTATCCTCCTCATCTAGTAGTAAATTCAATAAGACCCTGGTTTTAGGTAATTACCTAAAAAGGCTTAGCACTATGATTTTCATAGTAACATAAATGCCTAATTTGGGGAATATCACAAATGCTGACTAACTCCTGGAGACCAGCAGAACTCCAGACACTCCCTTTCCCCCCACTCCTTCACACTTCCTATTGGTGGGCCTTTGCACTCCCCCTCCAGCCAAGGGTAATTATCTGACTAGACACATCCTGGAGATCGATGGGTGGTTGCATAGATGGTGTTACCAGCAAGCAGGGATTTGGTTTCTTTGACTTTGGGGTGATGTTTCAAGAAGATGGACTGCTGGGAAGAGATGGGGTTCACCTGACAAGGAGAAGGAAGAGTGCCATTGCATACAGACTTGCTAATCTAGTGAGGGGGGTTAAACTCGTTTCACTGGGAGATGGAGACAAAAGCCAGTAAGTAAAGAACCAGGGAACCTGGATAAACAGAGAAGGGGAAACAGTAACAGAAGAAACAATAGCCGAAGCCTTAGCAATGTTTTTAGGGAAAAGATATGACAGTTGGATGCCAGAAATGTTTATATACTAATACAAAAAGTATGGGGAACAAACTGGAAGAATTGGAGGTACTAGTACAATCACAGAATTCTGATGTAATTGGGATTACGGTGACATAGTAGGATAGTTCACATGACTGAAGATGGGTATAGCTCAGGGGTCATCAGCCTGTGGCCTGTGGGTCAGATCTGGCCTACAAAGAGACTGGATCCAGCCCACAGCAGCTCAGGGAATTGGCAGTCCACTTCACCCACAGCAACAGAGGAGTCATCCCTAGAGCAGTGTTTCCCAACCTTTTCCAGCCCAAGGCACAATTGCATTAATAACATTTTTCTGTGGCACACCTGTAAGGCATTTCCCATCCGCATACCAACCATACCTTATTAGCCATGGCAAAATTCTGCGACACACCTGTTAATTTCTGATGGCAAACCTTTGTGCCGTGGCACTCTGGTTGGAAAATACTCCTCTAGAGACCTACCACTTGCTGTGTTCAGTTTATTGTCTCTACTCCAGCAGCTGCAATTTCTCCAGAGTCCTACCACCTGCCTTTTTTTGCCTATTTCCCTCACAGCATTTGCTGATTCCATGGGCTACAAGGCTGCAACTTGCAGAGAGGGCTGTATCCTAAGCAGTGGCCCATGGTGGCAAAAAGGTTACCAACCCCTGGTATAGCTTGTTTAGGAAGGATGGGGGGAGGGGAGAAAAGGGTGAGGAGGAGGTGTTGCCCTGTATATAAAGGCAATATATGTGTTGTAAGGGGCAATACAAAGTGGAAGGTAGGCATGTCAAAAGCCTCTGGGTAAATGTCAGAGGGGAGAGACATAGGGGGATGTTATGTTGGGTGTCTGCTACAGGCCCTCAAACCAGGAGGAGGAGGAGGTCGGTGTTCTTTAAATAACTGATGGAAGCTTCCAAATCTCATGACCTGGTTCTCATGGGGGACTTAAATTATTGGGACATCTGTTAGGAGGGAAACACAGCAAGTAGCACAGCAAATTCTTGGAGTGTGTTGGGGATAACTTTTTGATACAGCTGGTAGAGAGGTCAATTGTGGGGGAAGCTCTTCTTGACTTGTTGCTCACAAACAGGGAGAAATACATGAAGGTGGAAATTTATTTGGATAACAGCAATTATGATATGATAGAGCACAAGATCCTAAGGGGAGGAAAGAAGGAGAGTAACACAGTAAAGACACTGCACTTCAGTAAAGCAGACTTGAACAAACTCAGGGAATGGTGGGAAGATTTCTCTGGGGGGGAAAGTCTGAGAGGAAAAGGAGTTCAGGAGTGCTGGCTGTATTTTAAGGAGGCTTTATTAAAGGCACAAAGGCAAGCTATCCCAATATGACAGAAGAATGGGAAGTGCAACAAGAGACAGGCCTGGCTAGACAGCAGTCTCTTTAATAAGCTGAAACTTAAAAAAGGAATTCTATAAGTAGATGAAACTTGGTCATAGTACAAGGGAATAGCATAAGAGTATCACATGGGCATGCAAAGAGAAAACTAGGCATGATTTAAGATGCAGATGGCAAGGGACATAAAAAGCAACAAAAAGGGATTCTACAAGTATGTCAAAAGTAAGAGGAAGGCCAGAGGAGCCATAGGTCTCTTACGGAATGTAGAGGACAATATGGTTGCAGATGATGCAGAAAAGGCTAAAGTATTTAATGCCCTTTTTACTTCAGTCTTCACAAACTGAGGCAGCTACCAAATGATGAGTGCAGTTGGCAGCAAAGGAGACAAACAACCCAGAGTAGTAGAACAGGTTAGCTAGATGCTTTCAAGTTGGCAGTGTTGGACAGGAAGCACCCTAGGGTACTGAAGGAATTGGTTGAGGTAATTTCAGAGCCATTCGCTATCCTCTTTGAGGACTCATGAAGGTTGGGTGAGGTTCCAGATGACTGGAAAAGGGAAAATATAATGCTCATCTTTAAGAAAGGGAAGAAGGAGGATTTAGAGAATTAGAGGCCAGTCAGACTGACCTTGATACCTGGAAAGATCTTGCAGGTCTTCAAGGAATATATTTTGAAACACCTGGAAGAGAACAAAGGAAATTTACAAGCATGCTCTGGGAGGTGGGAAGGAAGACGCTTTAATTAGAGTGGCTCTGAGCTGCTCTAATTGAAGTGCCCTGAGTGTCACGTGTATCAGTGTTTCTGCACTGAAAAATGGCAGCAGGGCACTTTAACTAAAGCTTGTTGAACCATCAAGGCATGGCAGGAGAATAAAGAATGCTATCAAGACCAGAAGCCAGACAGGGACTGAATCAGTGGGGAGACAAGCATGGCTTTTAGAATGTCAAAAGTGATCAGGAACAGCCAACATGGATTCACCAAGAACAAGTCATGCCTAAACAACTTGATTTCATTTTGTGATAAAGTGACAGGCTCTGTGGATAACTGGAAAGCAATAGATGTGATATATCTTGATTTTAGCAAGGCTTTTGACACTGTTTCCCACAACATTCTCAATAACAAGCTAAGAAAATACAGACTAAAGTATGGTGAGGTGGATACATAACTGGCTGATGTCATCCTCCCACTGTACTCAGCCTTTGTGAGGCCGCATCTGGAGTACTGCATCCAATTCTGGGTTCCACAATTCAAGAAGGATGTCAAGAAGCTTGAGAGAGTCCAGAGGAGACTCATGCACATGATTAGAGAGCAAGAGAATAGGCCTTATGATGAGATGCTGAGAGCCATGGGACTCTTCAGCTTGGAAAAGCGCAGGCTTGGGGGATCTGGTGGATGCCTAGAAGTACATAAGGGATATGCATCAGGATCCAGGGGAATGCCTGTTCACCAGAATGCCCCAAGGGTTAACAAGGACCAATGGTCATAAACTCCTCTGTGACAGTTTTAGGATGGACATAAGGAAAAATGTCTTTACTATCCAAGCCCCCAAGGCCTGGAATAGACTCCCTCAAGAAGTGGTGCAGGCACCTATTCTGGACTCATTCAAGAAACGTTTGGATGTTTATCTTGCTGGGATCCTTTGACTCTAGTTGACTTCCTGCCCCTGGGACAGGGGGCTGGACTTGATGATCTCCAAGGTCCCTTCCAACTCTAATGTCTGTGACTCTATGAATCATGCTGAACCTGCAGTTATCAATGACTCAATGTCTAGTTGGGAGGAGGTATCAAGTGAAGATTTCCAGAGTTCTGTTTTGGATCTGGTACTGTTAAACACCTTAATTAATGATTTGGATGCTGGGATGGAATGCACATTTAGCAATTTGCAGATGACACCAAGTTGGGGTTGTAGATGTTAGGCAGAGGGCAAGGCTATGATCCAGAATGACCTGGATAGATTAGAAAAAAATGATCTGCAATCAATCAGATGAGAGTCAACTGGAACAAGTGCAAAGTCCTACACTTGGGATAGTATAATTGCATGTACAAATGCAGACTGGGAAATGATTGACTAAACTGCAATACTGCAGAGAAGGACCTGGCAGTTACAGTAGACAGTAAGTTGAATATGAGCCAACAGTGTGCTCTTGGAAATAAATAGTGATCAGGATACTGGCTTGTATTAACAGGAGTGTCACTTGCAAATCAAGGGAAGTGATTCTTTTGCTCAACTCAGCACTGGTGAGGCTTCACCTGGAGTCTGTGTTCAGTTTTGGGCCTCACAATTCAAGAATAATGTGGACAGATTGGAAAAGTTCAGCACAGAATGATCAAAATTATTAGCAACCTGGGAAGCAAGGCTTATGAAGAAAAGCTGAAAGAACAAGGGTTATTTAATCTGGAGGAAGAAGACTGAGGAGGGATTTGATAACAGTCTTCAAATACTTGAAGGGCAATTATAGAGAGCATGGGGATGAGCATTTATTTTTGGCTGTACGGGACAGGTCTAGGAACACTGTTCTCAAGCTGCAGCAGAAGAAATTTAGATTGAAGATTAGAACTTTCTGACTAAGCGTCTGATTAAGGATTGGAGCAGGCTACCTAGAGAGATTGTGGAACCTCCATCCTTGGAAATATTCAAGAGCAGGATAGGTAGATGTTTGTCTGGGATGGTCCAGAAGGGATGATCCTGCCTTGAACAAGGGGCTGAACTGGATGACCTTGTGAGGTCCCTTCTAGCCCTTCTTATGATTCCTTAATGTGGTGGCTACTGTGAATCCCAGTGAGAAGGCACTTAAGCATTTCTACTTCAGATCCACAGCAAGACAATGCATGAAGTCACTATGACTAGGTGATTTTTTAAATCCAGACCTGAGGATAGAATTATTTTTAAAAAAAGAAAAGAAACCGAACCAAACCCAGACAAATTAAAATGACATCAACATGGGTTTGTCAAGAACAAACTATATCAAACCAGTCTTATTTTCCATTTTGAGAGGGTAAATGGCATAGCACATAAGAGGGATGCAGTAGGCACCGTGTTTCTGATCTTAAGCGTGATTCTTTCATACAGTACTCTCATAAGCAGTCTGTAAATCTCCTGTGATGCAGCCTGGGTCAGTTCCATGCCCCGCAGCCCTTATTAAGTGCACTGACCCAGTTACTACTAATCAAGGCCAACTGGCCCCTAGCCCCTTCCCTCTGGTTGGTTCTCAAGCTGCATTTAAGGAACTCCTCCAGCACATGATCCTTGCTGCACAGTACACTGATCTGCAGTCTCTGAGCATCTTCTGTCTCAGCAACATCTGTGACTTCCCTAGTTTCTGACCCTGCCTTTGGTTTATTCCTGGATTTTGACCTTTGGATTCTCTTTGCAGACCTGTTTACTTATTCCTGATCCTGGTTTAGTTTATTCTTGGACATCACCCCGTGGATTATCATTCATACTTGGTAGATAGGTTTGTGATTTTTAGGATTCTCTTGTTCCTGGCTTGGCATTTTGACTCCTCACTTGTGGCTTCTGACCCTTACCCCTGTAACAGGGGGCCACTTTCCCTGCAGCCTGCCTCCCTGTTTCTGGACTAACCGCCCATGTTCCTGTCCACCACGCCTTGATGTTAATTGATTAGTAGAGAGGTTAATTACGTGGGAGGCTGCCCATTTCCTGCCCCGATGCCGGGGGCACTATCTGTGGCTCCATTCCTCCCCTACATCACAGCCCAAGCTTCGCAGAGGACATCTAGAAGTTCTCATTGTCACTGGCCCCCATATTGAGCCCCAGAATCCTCCCATCAGGACCCCTCCAAGATCCCTCCATTCAGGTGGCCTACCCCACCTTCATTCAGGCGAACTAGCTCCCAGAAACTATTTTCTCCTCTCGAGTATGGTCCCCCTAGAACCTTTGGCTAATAGCCCTGGCCCACCTCCAGGCCAGTTGGGACCCCAGGCCCTCAGCTCTTGGGCGTTCTTCACAGTGGGCTCCTGGTCCTGGCCCCAGCATTAACCAATCGAGGGTATTCTCTCAATCAGGTCTGAGTCTCTAGCCCCTCTCTCTCTTCTGGGGTCTGCCCTCTGGCCCCTGCAAACAAAGGAGTTACCCACCCAGTGGTGGGGGCTAGGGGTTAAGGTGCTCCAACCCACCTTTCAGTTACCACTGGGGTGGTAATTGGCTTGGCATTTTCTGGGGGCTCCCACGCAACTGAGAGCCCCACCAGGCCACCCACTCCCAGCAGGGTGCAGTTTTAGGTCATACCCAGGACCAGGAACCTCCTATCCTTCCCCTACAGCTCCTCCCTTATCTCCAAAATGATACTAGCAGCCCTCCAGCCAGGCGACGTTGTTGCCCCCTCTAGCAGCATCACTGCCCTGTTTATATGGGCAGCCCCAGGTACCAAAATGGCTGCCCTAATCAGGAACCTGGCATCTGCCAGCTTTAGGACCTTAAAGTGGCAGGCACAACCAGTGCCCTGTCACATGCCTGCAACCCTCAGCCTCATACCTAACTCTAGCCACTAGGCTGGCTGGCTTGGTGGATCACAACACAATCTAGGAAAACAATGTTTAGATTACTTCACTATAAGGTAGATGAATAACTGGCTTCAAAGATAACATATTCAAAGAGTAGTTAACAATAGCTTGTGATTACACAGGAAAGGCATGCTTAGTGGGGTTCCATGGGGGTCTATTCTGGATTCCTGCTCCATTTGATATTTTAATTAATGACTTTGATGGAAGAGAGACTGTGCTTGTAAAATTTGCATACAACACCAAGCCTGGAGGGGTGGCAACATGTTAGAGGACAGAATTTAAAATTTAAAATGTTCTTGAAATGGTCTGAAATTAACAAGATACAATTTAATAGACGTGTGAATGAAGTGCTACACTGAAGAAGGAAAAATCAAATGCACAAATACAAAATGCTGCCCCCAATGGTTTATAAGTTGGACAGCCCTGCTGTAGCAAAAAAACAAATACCATTCTTGGTTCATCCTACATTTTGGAACATATTGACAGGAGTATTGTGTTCAAGACATGAGAATAGTTCCAATCTACCTCTTGCCAGAGAGGCCACAGCTTTTATAGTTTCATTGTTGTAGGGTCAGAAGGGACCTTGACAGATCATCAAGTCCGACCCCCTGCCATGGCAGGAAAGAGTACTGGGGTCAAACGACCCCGGCAAGGTGTTCATCCAGCCTCCTCTTAAAGACCCCCAG
>JAGPOW010003642.1:83546273-83566665 GCA_030014935.1 Caiman crocodilus
CTCTTAGGCCTCTCGTTATCTTGCAGGTGCTAGGCCTGTTAGTGCCAAGGAGACAAGAAGACTGGTACCAAGGATGCACTATCTTACAAATGTCAGGGAAGTGCTCTGGGGCAGCTCATCAATCTCAGACTGCATGTCCCATCTTGTCAAGTTCTCAAGTCTGTAGAGCATCACAATCACATTGCCATTTAACTCCTCTCCTCAGCAAGAGTGTAGGCCACCAGGTTGTGAGGCAGATCATGGGTGAGAGGCCAGGTGCTTTGGTACCCTGGGTGGTGAGTAGCAATGGGGTACACCAGGTAATAGGCCTTGCCTGAGCCATGGCTGATTTGGTACGCTTCTATTCCATCCCCTCTTCCCCTCTACTTGCTTTCCATCCTCACCCTGTGATGCCTGAGTACCTCATAATGGTTAGCCAAAAAAGGCCTTCTAGGCATCTGAGGTTTGGCTAACCACTGATGCCTAAGGCTAGGTAGGACTGTGTGCAAGCAGGAGGAGGAAAAATGTCTTGTTAGAGAGAAGTGGTGCCCTCTGGGAAGGCTTCTTCTCACCCATCGCATAAGCTCTTCTGTGGGGTCCAGAGGTTGCTTGTAGAATCAAAATATTAGGCTCTTCAAAATGCCTGTTGTCCTCTTCCCAATGTGGCTAATGCCTCTCTGCCCTATCCTACATGTACTATGAGTAGGAGAGATTTGTAAAACACCAAAATGGTCTAAAGTTTTTAAATGGCTCTGTGAAGTAACAATGCAAAACCCTTCACCCCAGAACTATCTTAATGAATCCAAGTGGAATGAAAGTCAGAAGGTCTGCCCCCTTACCCTTCCGGACGACTGATTCTAGTCCATCATCTGTAATGGTCATAAACTTCATTTCACAAGGAGCAGTGCTTGAGTGTTGTTTTCTAACATCCTTGGTCTGTCTGGTTTTGTTAGCATCCATTTTTAAGGCACTCTGATCTTGCATTTCCATTATTTACAGAAAAAAAGAATTAAAAATTGTTATTTCCTAAGAAATCAAATTACAGTGTTTTAAATTAGCAAGCTGCTGTATATCTATCCACAAATGTTAAATAAGATGAGAAGAGCACTAGTCAAGTAACAAGCAATATATTTTAAGCAGTGGGAACTGGGGAGTGGTGAAAACAACACAATTCAAAATAATAGACATATCTATATACCCATTATTTATTTTTAATTGTATTGAAGCAGTGCCTGAGGGCCTTACTTGGCATTTGGAGCCAGATTCAGTACTGATAGGTAAGTAGCTACAAATTCTGGCCTGAACAATGCAAGTCTTGGGCACTGTCACAAGTACAACAGGCAGGGTCTGCACCATGGGTGGCAGTGGTAGGGGCTAGGCTGCCTGTAGTGGCTGCAGCAGCTGGGCTTACAGTAGCAGCTGGTGTCCTAATTGTGTTCTGCGTGTTACACTATGGGACCCTGTTTTTTTGTGATGGACTAGAAATGGAGCCCTGTACTGGCACAGAACCTATTATTGACTCCGTGGGATTCGTGTATGTAAAGTCAAGACCCCATGAAAGTGTTTTCAGAATCAGAGCCTAAAAAGGATAACAAACAAAATGCAATTTTTTTTCAGAGCACTTCCAGATGTCACTGATTTTCAACTGAAGTGGTGGCACCTCTGAAAATGAGGCCCTGTTGTCTCAAAGTGGACACTCAAAACTGAGTCGACACATTTGAAAACATGGCCTGTTTCAGTCCCTCCCAAACAGGCAGGAAAAATAATACAGAATTTGGTAAATGCTACTACATCTTTTGGGGAGAGACGTGTACTTGACAGAACCACGTGCTTACTATCTATAAAGATATGTTTCTTTAAACATATGTGCTACAAAGACACCATTTCTATAGGACTACCCCAGATGTGCCATGTCAGACTACATCAACACAGTGATGTTAATGAAGAAGTCTGTGGTGGTGTCCTGTGGAAGTTTAATTTCATGTACTAGCTCTGATCTATGCTGCAAAAGGAATCAGTGTGTTCTTTACAGCATGGATGCATAGAATGAATGTAATCGAGCCAGCTGCTGACACAGAGGGCTCCTGTGCTTTATTAGACATTCAGTAGTAGCCTATGGTTTTTAGGAACAAAGGATCAGAGGCCTATAGAGTGCCATGGTTTACCTGCTGGTTGCAAGGGACTGCATTAGCAGGACTGCTCAATTTTGAAAAGGACTGTGCGAGTAAAAAAACCTATCTGATATAATAAGATACGGAACCATTAACTTACTTGTCCCACAATTGAAACTATTTAGTAGCATTTCTTGAGCAGAACCTAATCTTGGAAGGAAAAGAAACCTACCTGGCACCATTTCCTTGTAGTTGCCTCCCCTACTTTTTTTAAAATTATGTGTTAAATTAGTGCTTATTGAGGTATAAACTGAACTGCATGAACTACCACTTGCCATCACATAGGCAAGAAAAGTGTAAGTTTTAATTCACAGCTCTGCCAATGCAACCTTCAATTTTTTTTCTGTGGCAGTCTTAAAATTGTTGTGTAAACACTCTCCTAAGCAAAGCTGTCAGCTGTACCAAATGGTGGGATGACTGTATCATAGACAGGACTAGGATGAGAATGTCAAGCTCACTTTGATTTGTGAGGGTTTTATTAACCTGTGCCTCTAGCAGTAAAAGGCTACTGAACTAACTTATACCTCTTCTCTGTATTTCAAGTATTTTATCCCATCCTCCCCTTTCTTTTAGAGCACACAGCCTACAGTTTTGTTCTTCTCAAGCTAACAAGGACACTAAAAACCCCACATTTGCATTTATGCTACCAAACCCATGGAGCTAAATTCTACCTGTGCTTCTATGCATGCAGCCCCTAAAGTCAGAATTTGACTCTGGTCAGAGTAATCTGAATTGGAGTTGGAAGGGTCTGACAGAATCTGGGGAGGCAGAATTATCCTTTGCCTTCTTCCTATACACCTCTATCCACATAGCAGTAGCTAGTCTGTGGTCACTATTGTAGTCTCCAAGCTGTAAGAGCTCTTGCTGCTGTGTGCAACAATGACCAGTGAATCTATATTGCAAGAGATCTCATTGATCACACTTGTAGTTCAGCTCTATTTCATTATTAACCAAACTTCTCTGAATGGCAAAATGCCTGAAAAACCTTTCCCCAGGACTACAAGCTGAAATACACTGTATTGTACAGGACCACTTATCTCAAGAACAATGGAGCTGGAACTGAATGTCATAGTAATTGCTAGTTGTAGCTCATGAATTAGGTTATCAAAAACATCTTGGATGATCAAATTACCTACCACAGTTTTGTTATGTAGGGGGGCCTCTATGGCCATGGAGGGAGGGAGTGATTTGTCCCTTGGGACTCACATCTCTGGCTCTTTAGGGAACCTTATCAAATTTACATGGACAAATACAGGATCTTATGAGTCTTCCAGTGTAAGAATATAATAGAATAAATGCACAGAACAGCATACAAAATAGTGCACACAGAGTATCATTAGAGAAAAAGAACAATGTATAATGTATGAGCTTCAGTAATTTTTTTATGAACTTTAAAGTATTACATTAAGGAATGGTGTGTTTATACCCAAAGTTCTAGCAAGGTCAGGACAGAGTCTGTTAATGATTTTCTTTTATGGTGGTTGTTTAAATGGACTCTTTGCTTAAAACAAAACAAAACAAAAAAACTCCCTTTTGTTTTAATATGAATTGTTTGACTTGGACTTAGTACTTTCATCTGTTCCACAGTCTAACACATTCACGGACTAGCCAAGCATTGCACTCTACCTCTCCATTGTATTGTCTTGTACTTTGGCACATATTGTGTTTGCAGCCTCGCTGCAACATTCTGTTGTGTCCTTTTGCAAGTTCCTTCTTGGTGTGACTCTTAGTTTGCTGCTCTCTACTAGGCAAGAAAAACATGGTCGTTAGAACCAGTCATCCTCAGAAGCAGACTGATATGGCTGGTGCTCAGAGAAACTGCCTCATTTGGGCAGTGGTCATGTCCAAGTCTGGCCACAGCTGCAGCCATGTTTTCTACTGCTTAATCCCCCCAAATCAGCATTCAGGGCAGCTGCCCTAATTGCCCGGTCCTAATGACACCACTCGTCCTCCCTCACCTGGCTGATATATCCAAACAGAGGGAGATTCCTTCTCATTGCTGCATCAGTGACTGTCTCTTGTTCTCCAGTCCTTTCCCTGATAGTTTCATTTCTGATGTGGTTTTACTAGTTGATTGCCATCTATAACCATTCATTTCAAAGGCCAACAATCTTTGTGTGTTGGCCTTCTTGAACATCCATGTCTCTGCTGCATAGAGCAGGACTGAGAACGTGGATGGCTTTGAAAGCCTGACTGTTTATGTGACGAGGACTACTCAGAACAGAGTTCAGAAAATGTAGGATGGAAACATGGAATCAGACCAGGAAGAAAACTGACCTCTTTTACCTGCAGTCTCTAAATCCACATTTACTTTCTAAATTACTTCTGCAGTACCGCAGCATTTGGGAGGGAGGCTAAAAGGCATTCCTTTCCTGATTATTGTTGTTTTTTTTTTAAGATGGCAGTTAGCAAGTTTCTTGAAGCATGAACTCTGATTGCTCTTCCTTTCACTCATAATATTAACAAACATCAGCAGCAATCTGTCGCAGTCAAGGATGATCATCTTGAGTGTCTTATCTGTGGGTGCAAAGATGGCTGATGAGGCCTATACAGAATAGAAAGACTTTGTTGCAGCTCAGGTATGTGCTTCTGTGTGGGGTAGGTAGCTCTGGGCTCTTAGTTTGGTTTCTGACGCTCCTGCTTCTTTGTATCTTGTTGTCATTGTGAGGTTTCAAAGTACTGAAATTCTTGCAGCAGACTCTTCCTCCACTTGGGGTGGTCTTGGGTGATGGTCTCCCATAAGTTAGTGTTGATGTTGCTTTTTTTCAAGTTGGCCTTGGGGACATCCTTGAAGTGCTTTCTCTGCCCTCTTCTTGAATGTATGCTTTGACTGAAGTGGGAGATTAAAACTTGCTCCAGAGTTTTGATTTGGACATCCGGATGACATTGCCAGCCTAATGAAGTTTATGTAAGATGATCATCACCTCAATGCTCGTGGTGTTTGCTTGTGAGGATGCTAATGTTGGTGCATCTGTCTACCTGTTGAATTTGAAGGATCTTCTGCAGGCAGCATTGATGGTAACTTGAGGTCAGTGTTCCTTCTAAACTGTGTGTGTGCACAGCTGTACACAAGTAAAAATATTGCCTCACACACTTGTTAAGGCTGCGCACCTACCCGAACAGGAGCTGGGCACAGAGTGTGGCAAAGGCACCGGGGCTGGCGTGGAACACTTTCCAAAGGTAAGCTTCTGACTCCTCATGCAGGGCAGGAAGCGGCTTCTCCCCGAGGTGAGGTGAGGCAGGGACAAGGACAGAGACAGGGGCTGGGGGCTGGCACAAGGTCTGCTGGCTCCAGGGAACTGCTCCACTCCCCAGCATTTCCTCGGGGAATTAGGAGGCACAGAGCATCAGGGCTGGGGAGTGGAGCAGTTTCCCGGAGCCAGCGGAGCCTGAGAAGCAGTTCAGCGGAGCTGGCAGAGCCCACGCCAGCCCCCATCCCTGCCTTGCCTCACCTTGGGGAGGAGCCACTGCCTGCCCCGCGTGAGGCTCCACTGGCTCTGAGGAACTGCACCAGCCCTGACACCATGTGCCTCCTCGCTCCCTGTGGCATGCTGTGAGGCCTGGCTGAAGCAGCCATTAAGATCGCTATCTCTCACTACGGAGGCAGCATTTTATTTTTAATAAGGTTTGGGGGTTTGTTTTGGTTTTTTCAGGGGTTTTTGTGGACAATGCCCGATTTTTATGGAATCTACAAAATCACAATTAATCAGGTCTACCAGTGTAAAAAGTCAAAGCAGAAAATTTTAACTATAGTATACCAATCTGTAATTTTACATGTGTCAACTTTTAGGATTGGACTCCCTTCATTATGTGACATTACAAATATGCAAAGGTACATTCTTTTTTTGATAGTCTTCTAGTCTGAAAGATTAATTTCTCTGACAGCCAGGTTATTTTCAGTCTTCTAGAAATACAACTATATTTCCAAGGCCTGTGCAATGTTGGGATTAAACCCTTCACTTGAATTAAACAAAATGATAGGATCCTTTCTCTGTAGTCTGTACATAAGGAGGCCAGTTTGACATAGTCATGATGCTTCTAAACTGGTTCCTTCTATCCCTTCTTCCTATGAGAAAAATTAAAGGCTTCTTCCAAGAAAGTGTACCCGTATGACATTTTTGGGTGTTACAGTTATGTAAATATAGGACTTCTCAATAAATGAAATTGAAGCCAAGTTAATGTGTCTAAGTCTCCCATTTTTTTCCATTCTATATATTAATTAGGGCTCTGTGAAGCTTTGGGTACTGATTTGATTCGGAGGAGATTGGTGCCCAAATCTCTGAATGTGAATCAAATCAGGGGTCCAGTTAAAGGTCTGAATCAATTAAAAGGTCTCCAAATTGATTCAGAAAAGATTCAGAGAGCTTCAATGATTTGGGCAGTCCCTGTTCGCTGCAGCAGGGAGCTGGAGCTGGACTCCAAGCTGGTAAGTAAGGGGTGGGGGTGGGGGGCTGGAGCAGGGGGTAGGAGACTATGGGGGGACCTCTGCCTGCCCCCCCCCATGGCTGCCCTGCCCACCCCAGCTCCTGGTACTTTAAAAAAAAAAAAAAAAACTCTCACTCACTGGGTGCTGCCAGGCAGAGGGGCGATCCCTGCTGACCCCCCACTGTCCCACGGCACATGGGGGGCTCTGCCACAAACCCCTCGACCCTCCCTCCACTCCCCAGGCCCCCCCATGGCTGGCCCCCCAGCCCAAATCCAGCCCTTTAAGGAAAAAAAACCTGAGAGAAACCCCAGGACTCACTGCTCCTGCAGTGACCTCAGGGTTTCAGGGGGCTGGTGGCAAAGCCCCCCACATGGCAGGGGGCAGCAGGGCTCATCCCTCGCTTGGCAGGAATGGTGAGTGTGGGGGGGGTTCTTAAAGAGACGGGGCTGGGGGAGTGAGTGGGGGGTTGGGAGGCTCATGCAGAGCCCCCCACACAGCGTGGGGCAGTGGAGGGCAGCGGGGATCACCCCCCACACCCGGCAGCACCTGGTGAATCAGGGCTTTTTTTCCCAAGTGCTGGGGCGGGCGGGCAGCGGTTTCTAGGCTGGGAGAGCAAGTGGGGGATGGGCCAGGCCTGGCCTGGGTGATTTGGAGATTCGGCTGAATTGATTCAGGACTGTGATTTGAATCACCAGATCAAATCACTGTCCCCTGAATCAGCTGAATCCAAAGTGAATGCTACCTGCTTTGCACAGGCCTAATATTAATGCCTTGTTATGCTCATCTCCTTCTTCACATAGAACAATTCTGGAACCTGGTTTGCACAGTTTAATAGTTACTATGCTTGTTTCTAACTGAACATATGTATATAGTTATTGCCATGTCTATAAGATAAGATAGCCCTATAACTATTGTAAATCATGCTTTGATCTATCATAAAATAAATAAGAATAAATATGTTAATTTAATGAATTGCCGTTTAGCATTGGGGCTACCCACAGTGCATCAAGATTTCACTGGGCCCCTGGGTTTTTCCTTTTGAGGCAGTTGAGACCAAACAAGGTGCTTCAGACTGAAGGGAGGACTTACTTGGTTCAGAAACCTCTTAGGAGTTTCCTTTACCTGTGACTGGCTCTGGAGATTGACAGGTCATTCTATTTGGCTTAGTAGATCTTTGGCTATTTGTATTCTTTTTCTTTTCACATCTCCTTTTAAGGCTTCATTTGGTTTTCCCAGCTTTTCGTTTAAAGGTTTGCCAGCTTTTACTTCAGCTTTTTACCTCAGCTCAGTTTCGATTTAAAGTTTCTGTTTTCTAATTACTGGTACTTTAAAAACTGTTTCTCAATATAGTATATGGGATGCAAAAAGAAATGAAAGTACCATCTGATCCTGCCACTTTTTTTATATGTCTATCATGTAGCTTTATTCTAGGTCCCCAGGAAACCTAAAAAAAAATTCTAGTTCAAGTGCTTGCAACTAGGAAAGCAGTAAATGTGAAGACTAAAGCTTGGCTCATAATGCAGACTGTTGGTTTCTTGGGTGAGTCACTTCATGCACTCAAGACAAAGTATGTAGGTAAAGAGACCAGGCAGTTCATACTCAGGTCAAAGGAATTCTTACTTATTCCCATATATTTGAAATGATGCTCAGCAAGGTACTGTTTTGATCTGTGACTCATCTCAGAAAACAAAGTCCAGACCTAAGCATGACACACAGCTTCACATTTAACCCACTCAGAGGCTTATTCTGCATCCAGAAATAGATGTTATACATAGACAAACCTGAGCTGACATAGGGTTAGACTAACATACTGCTTATTTACCTCCTATTTTTCAGCAGATCCTTCTTGATTCATATGGATAAACATCTGGGCCACAACTCCTGTGTACATGTTCAAACACTCTGACTCATATTTGTGGTCTGGGCCTTTTTGTATATCATGTGGCATTATGTAACACAACTAGTTTCCATGAGGTTCTTTCTCTAGGTGTGTTATTTAGTGTTTTGAGTAAAACCAAGAGCACTTGACCAAAACTCTAGGTATTCTTGACAAGTCCTCAAAAAACTAGCAGGGTACCTTGACTCATTTACCCCCACTTAGTGCAACCCCCCACTTAGCGCTCTTAATTGGTTCCTGAAAAAACAAGCGTTAACCGAAAGTATTTGATGACCCAAAATGGCAACCGTAATTGTTTCTAATAACCCAAGATAATGAAACTCTCTGAACGCTAAGTGAAATCGGGTATCAATTTCAAATGAGCATTATAGCAAAATCGCGGGGGTTGCCTGTAACCATGACTATTTATCTGGAACAGCAGGATGTCACCATGTCCTTTAGAAATTAATAAATAGTTGCCAGTATGACACGTCCAGTAATTACAGTCTTAGGTGAGCTAGGTTCACAAAGTAGAAATTCTTTTACACCCCATAAATATAAGAGGGACTGCTCATGTTCAGAACATATTTAAATAACTTGTTGTATCAGGCCTTCAATTCTTATGCAAGTCATCCATTTGACTAGAACAGGGCTATGCAATTAGCCATCTGCGGGCTGCATGTATCCCACGAGGGGTTGATTTGTAGCCCCCAGGCTCCCACCCAGCCACCACTCTCCTCCATTGCTCCAGATTCAGCTGTAGCAGCTGATGTCTCCACACTCCCTTTCAGTCCTCCAACTTCTTGTTCTTGTTCCCTGCTCCCCACCCCCCAGTGCAGGGTGACATGGTGCAGCACAGCCGCCAAGGCCAGGGGAGCCCACAGCTCAGGGGACCTGTGTGGCACAGTGCAGTGGGGAAGCCTGCAGCAGGGGAGCTGAGGGCAGGGGCTGGGGTGTCTGTGTAGCATGTGGCCTGAGTGTGCTGGTGTAGCCCCCACTGGTGCAGTCCATGGTGCAATGTGTGGCCCCTGACTGCTTAGAATTTGGACAGCCCTGGGCTAAAACATGGCGGTGGGCTTCATTATTCACTAGCCTTCTCTATGAACATGCAGCTAACAATTCCCTGAGTAATCTGCTTCCTAGATCTCCTTTCTCTCAGAAACTTAACTACCAACTATTTCCTTCCAATATAGCAATTATCTTATCACTGGTCACTCACTATAATACCGTCCATTAATGACTCAAATAGTATGTTGTACTGGGTACCAGCTGGGCTTGTTGTCTACACATTTTATACCTCATCAGGAAAGCTTTCCAGCCCACAATCTTCCTGTTGTAAAAAATATGTATATGCTTATTATCACCCATATATTATTGTAGTGGATGTATTAGAAATGCAGAATGTTTCTACCACCAGCTCTGGAATTTCCTGCCACTGATCAGTCACTTGATTCAGTCAGGTTTATAAGGACATGAAATTACTTGTTAGCCCACAACTTGAAGTAAGCAACAAGAGAAATCATACACAAATGGTCTAGAGTCTAGAGCTGCTACTACAGTTTAGATTTAATAATCACTATCCTAAAATGGTATGGTGAACCTAAATTTCAATGTACTATTGAAAGCAGTTCGACCTATTTTGGGGGATGAGCAACTTCAGTTTTCAGCTAAGATGTACCAGTACCATGCCCATATTTAGCTAAATATAGGGAGCACAATAATAGTCAATGGTTAAAATTATATAAATGTACTAGATATTGTTAAATGTCTCAAAATACTATATAAATCAGCAGTATACAATTATAGTAATAGACACAAAATTATATTACTTCTATTATTTATGTTAGAAAACTAAATCTTAAAAGCAGCTTTGAGGTGAACTCTGGCACTTTGTATCCTCAGCTGTCCTTTCGTAGGTCTGCGTGTACACCTATACATGTGCTGGATGTCTGCTATGACGTGCTAATTAGCAAGTGATGGAGCAGACTCGATTAATTAGCATGCTTCAGCAGCCTCCTTATGACATGTATTCAGTGTCCCATGCTTCAAATGACAGTGAGGGCACTTTAAAGCTTATTTAATGAATGAGCCGTTTTGAAACCCGGGACACTGAGTACACATGATGCTGCGTGCACTTTAGAGTGGCTTTTGGATCTGCTCTAATTAATGCGCCTCCCACCCCAGAGCATGTGTATACACCCTTAGATAGTCAGCATTGACGCATAACTTTGAATATAGATTTCAACATTTTCACTGTTGAGAATTCACCTTCTCTGATGCATGAATTGGAAACTTGCACTTAATCAAAGGGGAACTCCTTTCAAAAGAGGAAGTCTGAGTTTGTCAATCAGTGATCTGAAATCTGGCCGAGATGATTTTGCCTTTTGATTTGAACATTTGTTTGCAAGGGTGATTTTTTTCTTTTCTGGTTCAGTTGCAGTTATTGTTGAGACACTTGCAAACCAGTTAGCAACGAAGAATTGGCCATTGGCTAGATATAGGTGAAGTCTGAATCTTTGATAACTTGTCAAGAGACAAGCTATTCTGAGACTGAAAGAAATACAAAACTCTAAAACTTTTGGTTCAGTGATGATAACTTTTATTAGACCCACTAAGAAACCGCAAAAAAAATTATCTTTCTTTTGCAGGTTTTTGGACACACGCACCCTTCTTCAGGCTTAAGGAAAATTAAAGATGGTAAAAGTCCCCTCAGGTAGAAAATAAACTTCATTGTGCACAGAGGAAACTGAAGGTGGATGTCTGTTCTTCTAGGTCCAGTCTATTTGCAGGCTAATTGAGAGCTGCAAACTGCATACAGTAAGGTATTCTGAAGCAGCTGGTGTGGATAGTCAGCATGCAGGTAAGGGGTGCATGTGTGATGCAGGCATCCTGAGGGATTACTCATTTCATTTGTTTTTAAGTCAAGGATTTTGTTTCTGAGAGCTGCAAGGCATGGGTTGGCTTTAATGAAGAATAGGGAGGGCACTGTAGACTCCTGGGGAAGGGGTAGATCCAGGAGGGTGCAGTGGTACAGTTATATCCCTCCTTTGATTCCTGCCTCACCCAAACTTTAAAACCAGTTGCCTCAGAGGGTAGCAGCATTTCTACTCAGGCAGATTTCATGGTTTATAATCTGTTTGATTTTTGCTAATCTCTCTTCACAGATGTTAGTGACCCTCTTTCTTTTAATGGTCTTGATGCTCCATTAATCAAGCTTTTCTTTCTTTTGCAATTTTGTCCGTTAGCTGTTCTTGGTAATCTCTCCCTCCTGTTTCACAGCCCTGCAAACTGTTTTTAGTTCTAGCTAAAAACCTTAACTCAGGTATGCTAATTCTAACTCGGGTGTGAAAATGAGTAACAGTGAAGTGTTGGATCACTGTTAAGATGCTCAAGAAGGCTACATTTTGTATTATGAATCTGAATCAGAGATGCACACTTAACTATAATGGCGACATGACTAACAAAACAGTATTTTTTTTTTACTATTTTTGCTTAGTTCATTGTGGATTTTTTTAACTGAATACATAATTTAGCAGATTTATGTGCATTCCAATAAAGTCGCACTTAGTTTTGCTTTCATTTTAAACGGAATAGTATAGCTCTGGGCCCCTAGCATATTAGTAAATATTCTAGTTTCTCTTTGATTAGAGAAAAATATATTGGGTAGAGCCTGCAGGTCCAGAAGAACTGAATATGGGTGGAGTTTTCAGGTCCAAGAGGAGAGCTGAGGGTGAGGGCAGAGAATGAAATTGAGATAAGGCACCCTGAGAGCATTCTTTGTGTTAAAGACTGGGCCAGATGCAGGGCAGCTGATGATGAGCAGGGCAAAATGAGGCACTGTGTCACTCTGATAGTCTGAGAGCTGCCTCCCATATTTATGAGCTGTTGTCAAGACATGACAGATGAGGCAGGGCAATACCCTGGAAAACCAGAGGGTAAAATAGGCTTGGGGGTTGTCAGAAGGTGTCGTAGTCACTCAGAGGAGAAGCTTGTTCTTAAAGTTCAAGGTTTGAAGCCATTTGTCGGGCTGTCCTCAATGAGTTTGACATCCCAAGGTATAGAAATACTGAGGATCATAGAGTTCTTCATATAGTTCACCTCTGTGTTCCAAGAACCCAGATGTATTTCTAAAATAATTTTTTTTCATTTCTTTACTTTTGAGTCTTTGTGTATCTCTGTATGCAAGGCTAGCAACTGTAATGTGCAATGAATTAATCTTAGAATGCTTTAAACATCTCTTGTAAAGGCACTGATGGAGTTCAGTATTTTCAGAACCACATTTGTGAGATGCTGCCAATCTATTACATTGGTATACAAGGTGGATAGTGCAACAATGACTCAGGAATTCTGGAAAGCTAGGATCTTGCCTGCGCAGTGAAAGAAAACCAATACTACCAAGCATGGCAGGGGCACCATCTGTTGTTATTGAAAAAAGGTTTTTAAGAATGGCGCATCTATGTCTTTGACGTATCTTTTAGAAATTCTTGGAAAACCTCTCTCTGTGACTCTTCCTGTTGAGTGAAATTTATTTCCAGCAGTTGTTTGAATCCTCCATCCTTTTCGAATGAATACAACAGCATCACAGACACGTCACTGGAAAGTAATGAACTCTCAAGCCTCCAGATCTTTAACCAACTTTCCCTCAATAGTTTCAGCTATGGCTTCAATCCTGCTTACTGTCATGCTTCTAGAAAATTGGGCATCTTTCATAACGTTGAGACTGTATCATTTATTTATTTTTAAATCATCAACCAATGGATCTGCAGTTATGAGTACTCTCTCTTTCTATAGTCTGTCATCTTCAGGTGATTTCTTCTTTTTGGCAAGGAATTCTGCTATCTTGAAAAGATGCAGCAGTTACAGCTTCTGATTTGCTAGCAGGCTTAGTAAAATGTAAGTACTCAGGGCACTTTTTCTAAACCTTTACCTTTATTTTCTGTAAGTTGTTATCTTGAAGATATTCATAATTGCATTTTTATGCAGTGTTGTACAGTGCCCCTTTGCCCTTGTATTTCTTGGCCAGACACAATGGTTCAACAATAGAGGCAAAGGCACTGACCACTCAATATCACAAAGAAACACTGCTCCTCCCTCTGAAGCTATAGGAAATAATTCCTCTTCTCTTTTTCTTTTGGTGGTTCACAGGAAGTAATTTGTTTCTAAGGCCCATGCCTAAGATTCACTGCTACTGATCATCTTTCTCTTGCCACAGCCCCAAGTAATATAGGAGTGGGAGAAACCTAGTGGGAGAAACCTGTGACCTGGAGGGGCCAGAGAGAGGGGTTCTCTGTGGTGTTTCTCCCTACTCTTTATCTGTTTCTTTGTGCATGTTCTCCAGCTGTCACTTGCTCAAGAAATACAATGTCAAGGGACATTCTACAACTCTGCATTAAAAAAAAACCCCAATGATGAATATCCTCAGCACCATTTCCCTTTACTCAGATGCAGCCAGCCTATTTTATCCCACCAGCCTATTTTATCCCACCAGCCTATTTTCCACTCCATCCTAAGAACAAAAGCTGCTCCTGCTACCAACTAGTGTAACTAGACCAATAACTGAAATTGTGCAACAGTACTGAAAGTCCAAATCCTATTGATCCGTGATAGATACATGTAGGCGGCACATAACTGAAATAATTTCAAAGATGACTTAAAAAAATTAACCCCTAGGAAATTACGTGTAACAATGTTTTAAAATAAATTTTATAGACTGCAAAATCAAGCACTCAGTTTTGATAATGAAAGGCTTTTTGGATTCCTATAAGACTAAATTCAGTCCCTTAATGAAAACCCATGATGTGCACCCTTTATTGACATGATAACCCCTTTTTCTTTCTAGAGGACCCCTGCCTCAGTCAGTGCCTGAAGCTCAGGGGATAATGCAATGAATGATCCTGTTTGTAGGATCACTGCCTCCCTTATTGCATAAGATCTTTATATTGTAAAAACATGTGTAAACCTCAGCCTGGCTAGGAGCTGTATCAACTTATAAAATAAGAGTTCCTGTTCCACTGGACATAGTGCCCACAGAACATTAAATAATAGGTGGTAGAACAAAGAAGCTGGTGAGAGACAGCAGAGGAAGGGACTGTGGAATAACAAAATGACGGGTTGTTCCAGTATTCACAGCCAGTTAAAACAATACTTGCAAATTAACCAACCTGGTATCAGATGCAGTTTTTGTATCATGCAAAGAAAATGTGAGCTTGAAAGGGACCTGTAGGAAGTATAAGTGGGTCAGTGTGGGCATTTTCTTAGCACTTGGAGAAAGTTATTAGGAACAGTCAGCATGGATTCACCAAGGGCAAGTCATGTCTGACCAACCTGATTGCCTTCTATGATGAGATGACTGGCCCTGTGGATGCAGGGAAAGCAGTGAACAAGGTATATCTTGACTTTAGTAAGGTTTTTGATATAGTCTCCAACAACATTCCTGGATGCAAGCTAAGGAAGTATGGGTTGGATGAAGGGACTGTAAGGTAGACAGAAAACTGGCTGGATTGTCAGGCTCAGAGGGTAATGATCAATGGATCACAGTTTAAGTGGGTCAGTCCTGGGGCCAGTTTTGTTCAATATCTTCATCGATGATCTGGAAGATGGGATTCAGTGCACCCTCAGCAAGTTTGCAGATGACACCAAGCTGGGAAGAGTGGTAGATGCACTGGAGGGTAGGGCTAGGATTCAGAGACCTAGATATACTGGGGGATTGGACCAAGAGTTTAATAAGCACAAGTGCAAAGCCCTGCACTTAGGACAGGACAAACACTGGTGCACTGGTACAGATGCACTGGTACAGACTGGGGACGGACTGGCTAAGCAGCAGCTCTGCAGAGAAGGACCTGGGGGGTTGCAGTGGACAGAAAGCTGAATGTAAGGTGCCCTTTTCTGTGACCTGTGTTAAACTTAGCTTTTTGAGGGTTAGGGGAGTCCTTACTGCTCTCCCTCGGTGGGGTACAAGTGAAGTTTCCTCTTCCACTCAGGATAGAACTCAATCCAGTGCTAGTCTCTATCTACAGGACATAGCAGAAATCAGTGTTAGGAATTTGTCCTCTTTGACAAATTTGTTAGGAAGTTATTAAAATATTTGTCCATATTTCATTCCTCTGTAGGAAGGTATTCCTTGGGATTAGTTTTATGGACCACAAAAAGTAAAGTTGCTGTAAATAGCAAGACGATACAGAACAAAACAAAGATCAGTAATTGTTAGTGACACAACAGTAAAATTCAACTAAAACACATCTTGAGCCTATTGTGTTCTATGCACATGTACTCATTTACTGTTGTATATTGGGAATATATAAATATCTATAGTGCAGGGAGGAGTTGCCATACTAGATTAGTATTTCTTAAACAATCGCCCAAGTTCCATGCAAGGTGAGTAAAATCCTGCCTGGTGTACTGTGACATGGGACACTTACATTGGGGCTGAAGTGCTGAGGGAGGAGGTATCCTGAGTGGAGTCTTCAGCACAAGGTAATTTGTGTGCAAAATGAAAACCTTGGATAAGCACTGCAGTAAGAGAACTGACATATTGCTAGAAACAATCTTAGCTTTTAAAAAAGCAGACCTCAGCTGATTTCAGGGCTCCTTCAAAAGGTGAGTCACCTTTTCAAAGCTGTCACTGTAGCCAGTGTGATGGATTGAAAGCATCTGTGCAATGGATTCTTAGAGCTGTGCCCTGCCTCATTGCTGGGTTTTTTTGTTTTTGTTTTTGTTTTGTTTGTTTGTTTGTTTAGGGGGGGAGGTTGGATTTTTTTGCTGTTACTCTCCTTCTAACTGTTTCCCGCTGACCCCCACTGGCACTACTCCTACTCAGATTCCATGTGGGTTTAAATGGTAGAAGTTGTTTTTGTACAAGGCAGGCATCCATACCTGAGTACATTTAACAGGAAGTAAAAAGGATCCAGAAGATTTTGCGAGAAGATGAGTGAAAAGGATGCGAAGTGTATGAACTGAGATTTCTAAGTGTTCAATGAAGCTAGTTAAAGCATCCTGGATTCTGTAGCTAGTTGTAGCTGTTGGAGTTTGAGATCTCCCTCACTCTGCCAAGGGGCATCCTGAGCCCTGGAGTCAGGAAGTGAGGGAGCAGCTGACATCAAATATACTGCTTTAGGATATGCATGTAGGATCAAGTGTAGTGAGTATCAGAAGTCCCACTAAAGTGGTTTTGACGTGGAGGATGCTTGCCTGTAGTATCAGGAAGCATCTGATCCCCGAGACCTCTGGGCTTGACCTGCATGTAGGGTGCCTGCCAATGGATTTGGAAATATCTGAAGTCCCAGGGTGATAGGTCTGGGATGGAGGATGCTTGCCAGTTGTAGTGCCATACATGGTGTTTGGAATGATTGAGTTCTGCCTGCTCAATCAATATGTTTGTTGGAATGATTTGAGTTTTGCTCAGTGGATATGATTTGGCTAATTTGATCTGGAATCTAAAATATATTATGTAAAAATTACTTTAAATATCATATTTATAATATTTTTAAGAGCTACATTCTGCTCTCAAGACATTTGCAGTTCCATATGATTTTTAACATATGAATTTATTGGGAGAATTTTGTACTGTAACCCCACACCTACTTTTTGTTAACAGTCTCAGCTTTCAAACTCTAAGGGCAGGGTTTCAATCTGCGTAAACTATTACACTTCAGTTAAGGTCAAAGGAAAAGGAGGCATTTGTCTCAGGTGAGGATCAGGCCCAAAGGCTGTGTTTGGATTCTTGCACAGCCATGAGCCTGGATTTTGCTTCCTTTCTTGATTTTTGTTTTTGTTGTATAATTCAGTTCGACCTTCAGCAAAAGATCCATATGTTTTCTTAGGCTTCTTTACAGCAAGGGTTTGGAAGAGGTGCCTTGTGTTTAAAGGCTGGTTGCATATAATGATTCTAATTTTTTTCAGTAGCTAAATTTAGAGTCTTTTGTTTGTTGGCAATGTGATGATTCTTTCCTCCCAGATGTAAATGTACCAGGTTGTCTGAAGATATCATATATTTTTCTATTTGTCTGTCCTCCCCAAAAGGCTCCTGGTACAAATAAAGATGCAGTTGTTGCCCTAAACACCTTTAAAGTCTAAATTTACCATGACATGCAAAATATGGGTCACAACAGACAAAGCATGAGAAGACACAAAAAGCATGAGGGTAAAAATGAGGGCTTAAAACTCCTGGATAGTTTTAGAGTGTGTGTGCACATTTGTACATATATTTTACCATTTTTCATCTACTTTCCTGTGCCTTTTCAAATATTAACAAAAAACAGTGTTAAGTTTGAGAACTTGCACAGCCGTTTTTCTGTACAAGCTAACTTCTGGGATACTTTTCTATACAAGCTAAGAACAAAAAGCATGATAACAGAATCCCTCTATCCTAATAGTATGGAACACCAGGGGAAAAAATATTGTACATACCTAAGCTTTTACTATGGTGTTTGAACTCCCCCATAAAAGGAACATGCTAAATCAAATGCCTGTTCTAATGAGACATCTCCCAAAGAACAAACTTAGACTAATAATGGTAGGAGTTTATACATATACTCTGGGAAGTGGGGGGGTGCACTTAACTTAGAGTAGCTCCAAGGGCCACTTTAATTAAAGCTTCAGGAGCATCATATATATTAGTGTCGCCATACTGAAATATGGCAGTGGGGGTGCTTCATTTAAAGCTTGTTGAACAAGCTTTAGTTAAAGCACCCCTGCTGCCATTATTTGATTGCAGAGACGCTGATGTACATGATGTTGTAGTCTGCTGGAGCATGGTAATAGACTCCAGCAGATTTGATTAATTGAGCCTGCTCCAATACGCTGTAATTAGAGCGTGTCAGAGCAGCCTTGATGCATGTATATAGGCACCCAGTGATATGTACAAAGTGTTTATTGGGACCATAGTGGCACATACGTTGCTTAATGGGGCTGCCTTCAGCCAGTGCCAAATGATTCAGGGATACCTATCCAGCTGTTAAACTGATGCAAAATTCCTAGCATTGGTCCTTTTTAATGGCAGAGTTTACTACATACTGAATGAAGACCATACTGCCCATTAAATAAAACCAATATTTGAAAGTCAGTGGAGGTCAAAGAATAGCAGAGCCAGGGACAGGACAAGAGTTCAGCCTCTTTCCCTCCTACCACCCCTGTCCCACCTTGGGACAGTAGCTCACTGCCCCATTAGCACGGGGGTGAACATTGTTGCTGTTTGCCCATCCTCTTCCTCCCAGCACTAACCGCCTGGGTTCTGGAACCTGGCAAAAGCAGAGGCTCTGACAAATCACACAAGCTTAGCAGTGAGGTGAGATCTGCAGGGCAGGGAAGTTGTTCACAGTTAACTCTGAGGAGGCCTCTCCTCCATCCATTACTACGAGGGTTTTCAACCTTTTTTGGATCAGTGCCAACTGTTGACAGCCGGACATGGAGAACTGTACCAGTGGTGGCTGGATGGGAGTAGAGTCGGGGGGGGCAGTGGTGCGAGGCCAAATGCGGAGTGATGGCAGCCACTGCCTGTGATCTTTCCCTGCCCCTCATATCTGGCACCTGCGCAGGATGGTGCGTGGCAGCACTCTGTTCCCACCCACCTATGTGCACTCCCTAGGGCCTTCTCAAGTACCCCCACACAGGTACGTGTACTCCTGGTTGACAACCCCTGCATTACTAAATTTGTACATGCTGTAGCTTAGTGTTTCTATGCACAAGCTAGCCACTAAGTTACATTTTTCTTTGTTCTCCCTCAGCAAAATGGTGCAACCAACTTCTAGCATATGGAAGCATTTCCACACTGCAAGTTATTCTGAGAAAAAATGTGATTTGCAAATACTGACAAATGAAATATGCATTTCCAAATGCTGCTAGGACAACCAAGTACATTCTTGTATGTAAGAAGTGTCCTACAGACATTAAAAAATCCTTCTTGGTTGTGAGTGAGAAGGAGGTAGATAATGATGGTGAAAGTGAAAGTAGCTCTTTCCAATGTTCTTGATCCAGAAGTCCTCCTCCTGCTGCTGCTACTGCTGCTGCTTCTATAACATCTGCATCACAAAGGGTTGCCCAGTCATCATCCTCAAGTAACCAAATATTGCAACCAACAGTATATACAAAAGACTCTCAGTAGCTTCATTTGTAGACAAGATGATATCTGAAGTTCAGGAAAAAGTTGACCAAGCTCTTGCAAGAGCAATATATTCTTCTGCAACACCATTGTCAATAACTGAAAATGCACACTGGCAGGAAGCTTTTAAATTACTAAGACCATCATACCATTTGCCTAGCAGACGTTCTTTGAGCAAGCCTCTTTCAGAGTCGGAATATGAATGTGTAATGCAGTCTGTGCAAGGGAAAATGAACGAATCACTGTGTCTTGCAGTACTTACAGATGGATGGAGAAGTGTGCAGGGAGAAGGAATCATAAACTTTGCAATAACACCTCAACCAGTTTTTTTACAAAAGCACTGAAACAGGAGAGAACAGGCATACTGCCGAGTATATCAGTAGTAAAATATATGGATTCCTACAGAAGATCGGGAGTGGTAAAGTATTTGCTTTGCTGACTGACAATGCAAGTAACGTGAAAGCAGCATGGGAGGTCATAATGGCTAAATGTCCACATATTACTGCAATAGGATGTGCATCCCATGGGCTAAACTTGCTCCTTAATGATGTCACGAAGTTGGACACACTGCAAAAGATCTATAGAAGATCAAAAGAAGATATAAAACATGTAAAAGCTACTCATATTGTAGTTGCAGTCTTTAAGAAGAGCAGGAAGAAAAGAATGCAAAGAATAAAATAGTGACACTCAAACTCTGTAGTAAGTTTACTAAAAAACAAAGAAGCTGTTCAAGAAACAGTAATAATTGAGGATCTTAAAGTACCCAGAAATGTAAGGAACATTGTATTTGATGAGGATGTCTTCTGGGTTCAGCTGAAGAACTCCCTCAACATTCTAAAGCCAAT
>JAGPOW010003642.1:83576547-83587636 GCA_030014935.1 Caiman crocodilus
CTGGGGACACACGTTCCACTTGTACATGATACCGCCGACACACATGTTTAGGATCCCCTTACAGTCTTGGATAGGGATGGAAAAGAACATGTCCTTCAGATCAAGTGTCACCCCCCACCACGGGCGCGCCTGGTATTTTGCTATGTCAATCAAAATGTTCGGGAGGTTACGAGGGTGGGGTTGTATAAGGGGGGAGCAGCACTTGTTCGCCTCTCGGTAGTCGATGACAAGTCTGGCCTCTGTTGCGGGGCCTGGCTTCTGAACCCCCCAGCCTGGTGACAAGTATGTGCTGCCCTGTACTCGTTGTATACAGCCCTTTGTTTCCAGGGTTTTGAGTAACCGCTGGAGCGAGTCAGTTTGAGGCCCTCTGGTTTCTATGGGCCGGTACCTCCACTGAGTGGGGTTAATCACTGTGGGGGTCTGTTGGTCCTGGAGGAGGATAGAAATGGGGAGAGCTGCGAGCAGTTGGGTCTTTAAGTTGAGGGCTTTGATCCCTGGGATTCCCAGGAGATTGTGGCTCCCCTCGACAGTGGTGAGCGGCCATCGATACCCGTCTATACAAAAACGCACGACCGGCGCGTCGGTGATGGAGTCGAGTCCCTGGACTTTAATGACACAGCTAGTGATGTCATGTGGTGTATCCAGCATCACAACATTGACTTGTGCCCCCGTGTCTAGTAAAAAGTGAACAGTCTTACCATGGTTCAGCTGGCGTGTGGGGGTGAACTGTTAAGGTTGCATAGGGGCATAGGTCTTCGGAGGTAGGCAGGTTGTTGAGGAAGGCTGGCTCGGGCGTGCGAGGCGAGTCTGGGCCGCCGGCTTCCTCGGCAGCGGCCATTACTCGTTTTTTGGCTTGTCTTGCTGGAAAACAAACCCGAGGGTCTTAGCCAGAGCGGTTTGGCCTTTGTCTCCCAGCCCCCTAATTTGGGGCTTTGTTAACCCAGAGTGGTTGAGCAAGAAGCCGAATCGTGCTCGCTCTTCAAGGGTAGGCGCAGTTGCGGCTACTCCTTTTGGGTCACAGGGGCTGCCCCGTGGGGGTCCTGACTGCTCGGACATCACTGGGCAGCAAGACACTCCCTTTCTTGCCCGCGTGGCCACCGGCTCCATGGCCCGGACGAGCTTCTGCTCCTTTACTGGGAACGCAGTAAGGTTATTCCCCGGTGATAGGCTCAAGAGTGCAGTAATGGCTCCCTGTTGGGGGCCCTTGACATATACATCTACAGCCGCCTCCAAAGTGTCTGCCTGAAGGGTGATGGTCCCTGCGTTCGGCAGGTACCTGTGGGGCCAATCTGCTATGACATAGCTTCCCGGCAGCTTACAGGGGTCGGTGAGTGGGTCCCATGTTAGGTATTGCAAGCCCACCACTGCACGCAGAAAGGCAGTACTGCTCGTCGGTTCGTTCCCCTTCCCCTGGTGCCACACGTGTGGCTTGTGCAGAAGCATGGCGGCCCCTTGGGCAGGGAGGGAATCGGCCAGTCAGTATTACCCTGTATTACGGGGACGTGGGTGGGGACCCCTCTTACCCAGGATGAGTGTCGCGCCAGGTACGAGCTCTCCTCAATGTCGAGGAGGTCAGTGCAATTCTCTATGCATAGTCTTCCTAGCCACTGAAACGGAGTCTCGCCCGATGTGCGGTGGGTGCTCTCAAAAATGTCCTTCATCTCAGCAGCCGTACGGGAGCACAGGGTGACCGTCTCCTGTATCTGCTGGGCTTGTTGAGCCCCCCCCTGTGGTTGAATCCCGGACCACTTGGTGATTTGGATGGGGAAGACCTGAGCCTGCGGCTGGCCTTCAAATCCTCCTCCCCCGGGAGGGGGGGGGTAGAGGCACGGGTGCTCGGGCGGCCTTGACACCGGCTCGTTTCTTGCCTGGTTTGCCAGGGGAGGGGATGAGGCTGATGCACAAGGGGGCAGCGGAGCAGAGGGTGATACTTGCACATCAACAGGTCTGGGCAATTCGTCGGCGCGCTTCCGATCCTCCTTCTCGGAGCCATCCTTGGGCGGTGGCTCGCCTGGCTTGCAGTCTTGGGCGTCCCTCGCCTGGGCTGTAGCCGTCTCCACCTGACTCTCCCAGTTTTCGAGCGAGCGTGTGGCGTGAAACAGTCCGCGCATTAGAACATTGATCATTTTCCCCTCATTCCATTTATACCTCCCCAGTCTGTTCCGGTGGCGGCATTCGGTTTCTATCTCCTCCCGTATCTTGCGCAGCAGCACGTGGCCTGTTTCCCCTTGCCTGAGCTTGGGTGGATTGAAGTGGTCCGCGGGGGTGGGTTCCCCTCCTTTGTGGGCGTAGAGGACACAGTCTGTGAGGTCCTGCGCTGCTGTGGATTTCCCTTCCTTATTCGGCTGCACCTCATGGAGAGTGGCCATGCCGGCCGCATCTTCAGGGCAGAAGAGTACCCTGGGGTTGGACAGTAAGCAGCCCAGAGCGGCCAGGTGTAGGCCGGAGACTGTCCACTCCTTTGAGTGGATCTCAGGGAACCGGTGTCATCTCGGGTGGCATCAAGGGAGAGGTACCCTACAACCCCATCTCCCTCCGGCAGCACACCACCGGCCTGGTGGTAAACTATATGATATATGATGGTAAACTATATGATGCCCAGAGTTGATCACTCGTCTCAGCCTTCCTGTCCCCTCTGTGCCAAGGACAGGCTTCTAGCAGCATGTTAACTGTCCATAAGCATCCTATTTGTGACACCATGCCACGGACCGGAGCCTAGTTTCCAGCAGGCTCTGGGCGCTAATCAGGTTGGATGCTAGCTTATCCCGTGCTAGCTTTGGGTTTCCCCTTATCTGGCTGCTAGACCGATTAGATTTTGCAAGATCTCTTGAAATGAAGGTACTTATGAGTTGTTGTTGTTAGTGATTGTTTTTATTGAAGATCACATTAGAGCAAACAGTTAGTCACTGAAGGGAGGGGAAGGTTCTGGGGGTGTTGGATGCCGCTATAGTCTCTTAGTATGGCTTAGTAAGCGATTTCTAGCAGGACCACCCGTGTCCAACCTCTACAACGGCCTCCGTCCATGGGTCGTGAGAGGGGAAGCTTCGATTTAGGCTAACCACGGGCAGGGTTATATAGTTGGAATTAGCCTATGAGATCAAGTTTCTCGTTCCATTCCTTTTTTGGCATAGAGCTGGCTAGAGATGCTACGAGGGGTTTGGCCTGCTAGGTGGTGTCATGGGTCACTGCTTGCAACATGGCTTGCACAGATCTATGACCAAATAGCCTAATCAGAGACATCAGCAGGATCAGAAAGTGTCTGTCAGGGCTTCTCTTTGTGACTGTAGACAAAATACAGCATCAAAGACTCATACAGAAGTAGGGGTGGAAGGGACCTTTAGAGGTCATCTAGTCCAAAACCCTGCCTGATGTAGGATTATCCTTGTCCAAATTATCCTATATAAATCTGTTGTCTGACCTCTTAGCAAAACAACACAGCATCAGTTTTCCATCCCAAAAAATTGAAAGGATACTGATGGTCAGTCTCATGGCAGGGTAGTGTGTGTCATAGGAAAGAATGAAATAAGGAGACAGCTCTTTGATACCTATTTCCTCTGTCAGTGACAACAAAGCACATCAGAGGGTATAAAGAGATGTCACCTTTGTGCCACCATATCAATTTTTATGACAGTGCAAAGGAGAAAGCAAACAGATGTCTATACAATGCTTTGAGCCACAAATGCCCAAATATGTGGTCTAACAAAAGGTGGCTATATTTCTGCTGCTTTATCACAGCAGATGTCTGTTTGCTTTATGGTGTGAGAGCATGACCAGTCTGCAGCTGCCCATCCTCTCCAGCTGTCCTGGGTAGACTCTTCTAAGACTTGAGAGGCCCAATCCTTTATGCCCTGGAAATTCATGCACAGAATTGGGCCCCTCAAGCTCCAGGGACACCTGCCCAGCTTTCACCACGTACAGAGATGTGTCCCAGAGATTCTGTGTGTACATCCACATAGACTAGGTTAGTGTCATAAAAGGTTTTCTTTACAACTTTAAATGCTAGAAACACTGTTCTGGAGCCCAGGTTTTCACCAGGAGCAGATTCTGTGGCTGGGGGTTGGCTACTGTATTGCCAGCGTTGTTGGTTTCTATTGTTATAATTCTGCAGCAAATTCCATAGTGGAAGGATTTCAGGACACCTGCAGAGAGGGGAACTGACCTGGCACACAGCAGCAGCCCTGTGACCAAAAAGAACACTTGCTCTAACTTTTGCCACTTTTTCATAGCTGTTCACAGACCTATGCTACAGGCTCCCATCCGAGGCGAGAACGGGTCCAGCATTTTTTAAATTTAACTAGGAACTGATCAATGCTCCTATTTCCATTTTTAAGTACAAAAAGTTAATTGTCCTCTATGGGCTTACAAGGCAGTATTTAAAGCTGTGGCCAAACATAACTTTTAACAGGTTTAAAAGGGGAGGGAGAGCTGCTGCTCTGGAGCCCGCATCAGCTGTTAGGATATAATTATTACATCTCATGCTATTTTATTGATATAACACTGCATACTCCTTTAGTAAATGAAACTGGGTTAAAGTTGCATAGGAAGGATATGACAGACAATAGGTAACTCCTGGGTACCCTGTGCTGCCACCAGATCCTTTGAAGAGCGCCCTGAGGTGTGAAGAGATAAGCAGATAAGTATAGGTAAAGGCAGGGACAGGCAAAATAAGGCCCATGGGCCAGATGTCGCCCTCAGGCAATTTCATCCAGCCTGCAGGCACCCACCAACTAATTGTACCCTGTCCAACCTGCACACCACACTTCCACCCTTGCGGGCAGAAGAGCCCGGCCCAGCCAGCACGCAGCTTCCGGGTGAAGCTAATGCTGGTTCTGCCACAGGCACTGGGGGACCTACTGGATTTCCCTGGTGTCCCACTCGCTCTGGGCACCAGGAAGGGAAGCGGCAGGGGCAGGAGCAGGAAGGGCAGGAGCTCAGAGCATGGGGCTGGGGCTGAGGGCAGCACAAAGCCCGCACCAGCTTATGTCACTATCATTTGATAGCGATACAATTATTAATCTATCTGTACCCTATCTGTACTATCTCAGGGCCTCAAAACCATTCTCTTCTCTTCAACCCTCCCCTTATGTAGGAATGGATTAACATCCCCTTTGTACAGGTGGAGAATGGAGGCACAGAAAAAATAAATGCCTCGCTTAGTGTTATACAGGAAGGCTGGGCTAGAACAAAGAACTGAATTAGATCTCCTGAATCCTTTCCTCTCCTTAAGGGGCTGAACAGAAACACAACATTTTCCTTTAATTCTGGGTGACTGAGTATCATTGCAGCACCCATGCCTTATTTTCACGTACACATTCCCACCTTCTCCAAGTAATAGCTTTGAAGAGGGGAGCCTTGACCTGCTTTCTGATTTTACTCAAGAACAAAAGAGGAATTTTAACAGCTCTCCTCTTAGTTTTAAACAAAAATGTAAAGACCAGCCACATTTGAGGTGCTGATGAGTCTGGCAGCCAGGCAGTTTGAGAAACTTGAAGGGAGAATAAAATGCTATGTATGTTTTGCTATATAATGGGGACACCTACATGTGTCACTATGGCAATGTTACTGTGCTGTACTGTGCTGTATGTATGGCACATAGTTATTTTTAGCAGCTACTTTGCTGTAGTGGCTCACTATACCAGGGGAGTGCGTCACTATGGCGAAATAGCTGTTGGTCATATGTATATGCCTGCGGATGCTGTGTCGCCGTAGTGTGTTGCTATGGCAATGCTGCATCACATGTAAATGCAGCCAGTATCTCTGAACAAAATTTGAAGAGGTAGGTGCTCTAAACCCCACTACCAATGCCAGACGTATCCACCATGGCCATGTATGTCGCTCACTGACATAGTATCTGCGGCCCTAATGTAGAGCCAAGTTCTGTCATCCTTCCTTAGACTGAACTACACATTTTTTTAAGTACTCTTGTAACCAGTCTAACTCTCTCGCCCCTTGCCCCCCACAAGTAGGGCATTATTTTATAAATTGTCTTATTTGTCTTCATGGATTTCTGGGAATCAGTACCTCTGCTTTTGGCACTTCCTAGACTCAGCAGTCTTGGTTCACTTTGCTATGTGAAAACTTCTGCAGGAGGGCTTATAACTGTACTCCTCACATAGTGGCCTCCAGTAAGTGTGCATGCCTTTTATACTGCATACAGAGCATGCATGCTAACTTGCTCTTGTGGAGTAACCACTAATACATTTATTTTGGTGGGAGAAAGGAATGAAAGGTTAACCTTGCACCATCAACTTCACTGCTGCTGATATCAATTTTTACTCTTTTCTTGTCTTTTCAAGCATGCCTTGCTGAATGTAAAGCGAAAGAAGAGTACAAACATACACCAGCTCTAGACAGAGTTTTAGTCATGACTGAGAGATACTTTATGACAGTAAACACTGGATAGCCAAAACACCCCTTCACTGCTAAACAGTGGTTGACATGCTACAAAAAAGTTTTTTTTGAGCAAGAAAAGATCTGGAAAACCAAAGGAAAAGCTGAAGAATTTTACCTAACCTAGGATTATTGCAACCTTGATATAATTAATAGATAATTATAAATTTGCTTGCTGTCTGTTAGCTAAATGACAGCTAAATAATCTTCAGGCCTAAAGGGGAAGACACCTTGTCTGACTACTCCATGCCTTTACACCTCTTCCCGTGGTAAGATGTGTTCATACAGAATAAGAAGAACTCCAGTCCATGCTCTTTTGAGAGGTGCGTTTCAGCCCTGTCCCTGCTATGGAGAAGAACAGTTGTACAGAACTTCATTTTGGCTCCTCATTTTAAAAAAACACATCCAGCACAGACCAGGCAACTCTTCCCTAAGCCAACTGAGGCTGGTCCCCAAGAGTCATGTCCTGAGTGGCAGAGAGAGAACAGGAGTTGGGAACTGTGGCTGTGGGAGATCCAACTATGTCAAAGCAACTCACCGCACCTGTCTGCTTTCCAGGACTTTTGCTTCACTAAAAAAGTGCAGAAAAGGCTGGAATTCTGCTCTGATATTGAAAGTAAACCAGAATGGAGACAGATTTTGCCATGCACATAAACCTATATGCATGGTACATATACCTATACATTCCAGTAATAGATCTTACTATAATTTATTGAGGTCTTTTACCTTTGTTCCTGTACCCAGGGAAAATGAGAGCTGTTGAGCTCTACTTTGCTTTTGAAGTTGCTGTGTTTCTTTGAATGTTGGCTTTGTTATTTTGAAGTATGAAATTCAATAAAACAGATACATTAAATATGGTGAAAAACAAATCTGCAAAGGCTACAAAGCACTTGCAGGGAAATACTCTATGGGCCACAAAACTGTTTAAATATTTTATAGAGGCAAGAAAATGGTTTTGACTTTGATTCATTTTAGTTTATTTTTTTACTCAGTTTCAAAAAGAAATGCAGTGAATTTCGTCACTCCCACCTTCTCCCCAAATCTGCAGAGCATTTTTCTTTTCTTTTTGAAATTATATTTTCAGAAGCCCATTTTCTTATTCATAAAATATGTGTGCACTGTGGTATAACAATTTACACCTTGGAGTGTATTTAATGCCAGACCTTGTCACAACATGCCCTAATAAGTACATAAAGCATTTCTTGTGCTTCCAATCTTATGAGCAATCCATTCAAGCACTTCCTTTTGGGGGTGGACACCAATAGTAAGGGACTATTTTGGCATCTTTCTTCCAAGCTAAGATGATGAGGCATGTATACCCCACTGAGGCAATCAATGATGCCACACACAAAGAAGAAACTCCTAAGACTAGAAATTTTTGGCTTAAACCATTCTACTTGGACATCAAGTGGATTGATTCTCTGGGTTTAAATAGATGTTGCCAGCTGAAGCAGACCAGCTGTGCTGGGATGTGTTCTGGTACAGCTAATCTGGTTCATTGGACAAAGTGCCCATTGCCCCTTGTTCCACCCACTGTCAGCCCAGTGGGACCATACTGAGGGGTAGGAGGGGGTAAATCCCTTCTCTGCACCAGGGGTGGGGAACCCCCACTGAGGCTGTGGGATCCATCCAGCCTCAGGCTGGAGGGGTTGTTCCTCCTAGGAGAGGACAGAAAGGGGTTGGGGGCATGTGCTGGGCAGCCTATGAAGGATTAGCCCTGCTTGGCTGCATTTGGGTGCAGTGGCTGGCAGGCTGGGAGGCGTGCTCTAGTGCCCCTCCCCCACACACACTTCCCCCCGCCCCTCTGGCTACTGGTAGGCATAGGAAGCTGCCCACTGGTTTATTTCTGGATTTCTATACTGCCCTTCCCAGAAAAAGACTCAGGGCAGCTTACAGCGCAAGATAAATAAAAGCAGAGGATAAGGACATAATACAAACAAAACAAACTTGATTAAAAAAAAAAACACAACAGCCAGGATACTGCATTTGTCTTTCATTTTTTTCAATGCAATAAAAGTCCACATTTATTCATTTAATTCAGGACTGTCCAACTTCAGTGCAGTTGGGGGCCAGAAATGGTACTGGTATCTGGCCCCTGGGATACACACTGCCTGATCCTCTGGGATCCTGCCCTCTGCATGGGCTGTGCCAGGCCTTCCTGCCACACGGGCTGCTCCTAGGTAGCCACTAGGGTCTGCAAGGCGGCATGTTAGTCTCTCACAGGACACCAGTTGGACAGAACTGATTTAACTTAGGCTCCCACAGACTCTCCAGCCTGCAGAAACCAGGGACCTTGCCCTATCAAAGGCAGGAAGCAGACCATTCCCTTGAAGGTCAGTGCTTCTGCTTTATGCTGTACTGTTTTGCCATTCATCTCTCTGCACACTCCTAGGAATGGAACATCAGAATTTTTTGTTGAAGCTGCCATTTCTTATTGAGGCTCCTACTTCTTTATGTGAGTGCCTAGCTTTAATAATGTGAATAATCCTTTTGACTACAGTAGAACTACTCACTTACTCATGCACGTGCACAGTTGCCATGCTGACTGTCAGCTTAGGTCAGCTGGGCCAAATCATGAGATAGGCTAAGCACCTGTTCACCATTGCAGTACCCATGAATTTTTAATAGGACTGGGAGATACTGAATAACTCTCAGGGATTTGGCCCCATAGACATTTATGGTCTTAGAGACATAAGTCTTGTGTCCTGTTCCTGCTGCTACGTATATACTCCTAACTGCAGCAGAATCTATTCATGACACCTAGTGGAGCTACACAATGAGTTCTTGCCAAAGCCTTTCTGCAAAGGGTCTTCTAGAAAGCCTGGGACTGTGACTGATAGCTCCCTCACATGCAGGACAGACTATACCAACCACATTCTTATTCTAGGCTTCTATTTCTTTTTGTTGACTCAACAAGTGATTGCTCATTTGAGTGGGCACACATCTCTTTTGCTCACTCAAATAGACATTTGCACATTATCTAGAATTTGGCAAAGAACTATGGGTTTTGCATGCGTGGTATAGCCATGTGAGCCCTCTTCCAGGAATAAATAGAAATACACACGGGGCCATTTGAACATGGACATATCTCCAAGTACCCGGTAGATAGGGAAAGGTCACTACACAAGAAAATTATGTATGACAGTGAGAAATGTCACGTACAAAATGTGACCAAAAGGAGAACCTGGATCTTCTTAGGTATTTGGAGGGCTGAAAGAAAATATAATACTGAATTTTACTTAATTTGGCATTGATCCATATGTTTTTAAGCGATTCTGTGGTTATTGAACTACTGTCTCTTTCTAGCTTTTTATTTGATTTATATATTTTAATTGCTGTATTTTTTAAAAGATTGTTTTTTAAATCAATAATGCATCACTTAATCATAGTATAGTTTCTATAGTTCATGGAATTTGCCCAGTTGCTGTATTGTTTAGTAAAGTAGTGTTCTCAAGCACTACGTACTTTAACCCTTGTTAATGCGGATCCTTGAGCTAAATCACTGAGTGACTCCATCAAGAGGCACATGACTGAAGCACTAATTAAATCTCCAGTGCTCTGTTTCAGTGTAAAACCCTGGAATTATTCTCTGAGGGTAGATTCTTTCCTCTCTGCTTACTCCAAACTTCTGGTTCACACTCATGCTTTAGTTTAGGTATAGCCTTTTTTTTAATGTAACTGTTTTTCTCTCTGCTCATTAATGCTAAATTAATTTCTGTGCAAGATTCCTCTTTTACAGTCTTCCATTATCCTATTTTGATGATACTGGGGAACTTATCTAAGTCAACAAAAAGGCAGTTTTTATCCCTGTGAGGCTGTTCACGAAATGGATGGTTTCATACATTTGTGTGGGAGAATTGCCTTGTCCATTCATGTTGATGTGCCAGGTGCATCCACTTACATAGCTCAAAAAGCTACTGCCACCACATCGCCAGGGCTATTGTATATCCCTGAGTGATGTGGCAAGAGGCAAGACTTGAATCTTCTCAGGAGGGAAAGTGAAAGGAAAGAGACCAATTTCAATGCCTCATAAATACATTTTTATAAAGCCTTCTGCTGTTGAGAACATTTTAACTCTGTATCAGTTGCTCAGTATGCTGGAGCTTTAAGGAGGGATTAAGGGGAAAAGGCAGGAGTATGAAGTAAGATTCTGCACTACATCACTGTTCTGAGAAACTGTAAGGAAGTCTAAAGGGAAACTCAGCGATAAATGGGGAGTGACGTTTTCTTCACATTGTCCATAATGAATACATTTGTACATTCGTACACAAACAAAACATTGGAACAAGACGACATGCATGCCTGATGCTGAAGAAAAGCCTGTTTGTGCCTAGTACATTGGAGACATTGTTCAAAAATAGTTCATCCTTTTGTAAATATTGCCTTTGTATCCATGCCAAGGTTGCTGGTGGTTTGGGTTATCAGCTGAGTAAGCATCAGTCATGCACATGTTGCATGGGAGGAACTTTAATATGTGCGCCAGATTTAAAGAAACAAATTATCCTCACAAGGCTTATCCTTTCCATTTGTAGTTAATTCTCTCTGGTTTGCTCCTTGGCTCATTTCTGTTAGCCTTGCTCAACTCTCCTGCCTATAAGTAGAGTGTGTTAGTATCATAGTATCATAGTGTCTAGAGTCGGAAGGGACCTGGGCAGATCATCTAGTCCGACCCCCTGCCTTGGCAGGAAAGAGCACCGGG
>JAGPOW010003642.1:83587736-83703275 GCA_030014935.1 Caiman crocodilus
CCCGGGTCCTCTTTTTGTCCCTTTTTGAAGATAGGGACCACATTGGCCCTCTTCCAATCCTCCGGCACCTCACCAGAGCACCACGAGCGCTCATAGAGCAATTGTTGAGCAATATTGTTGAGCAATATGAAGAGAAAAATGAATCTTCTCCCACTTCTCTGTACACATCGTGAAGCAGTCATCATCAGAGCTTTCGGGATAAGGAAATCTCATTCATGCCTGGAAATGGACTATTTCATAGGTATTATTCAGAGGCAAAATTTCTCACATTCTACACATCTTCCTGAAGGGTTTTTGCTTTTCTTTTTTTCTTTTTCCTTTTTTTTTTTTTGGTATGCCAAGTAGATGGTCTTTCCAGGCTAAATTCTGGGCAATGGGATTTTTTTCACTTTTTTTAAATATTTACTGTATATAGTCAGTCAAGCCAAATGCTCAGTTCATAACAATGGAGGTGGTCCTATATTTCTTCTAGAAATAACTCTATGTGTCATTGGACATGTCTACACATGCAATTAATTTGAAGCAATAAATTCCAGCATATATTGAGCAGGTGTTTATTGCTCCCGGGGATGTTGTTGGAAAGTGTGCCTGGGAGGGACCGCAGGACATAGGGCCAGGTTGGAGCAGGCCTGGCTGACAGAAGGCTTGGGGGATCGGCCTGACAGCCTGAGGCTGTTCTGACCTGGCTCAACATGCTGCACAGGGGCTGATTGGGGCATGAGAGTGCTGCAGTGTGGGGCAGCCCAGCAAGCAGCCCATGTGCTCCAGCCGCCAGGGTCAGTGTCTCCATGTGTATTGCTGCAGATGAAAAAACTCTACAGCAGTATAGTACTTGTATTTACAACAGGAATTTCTTAGTTTCCTGCAGCCTAATATGGCCATATGTGTAGACACCAAGACATTTACTTACTCTGTGGAACTAATTAGGCAACTCCACAATAAATGTCTCATGTAGACATGCCCAATGTTTCTGAAAATTGGAAGATTCTTGTATCCAGAAATTACTATAATTCAATAACCATTACTGAATTTCAAGCAAATTAGGTCATTAATTCAATGAAAACTGAATTATTATTACTGTTGTTGTTATTGCTGTATTTTCTCACATCTCACAACCTCAGATCAGACACTCATTTTAGGCAAGATGTAGGGAAAATAATAATTTTTTTCCACAGTTGAGGCCTACATGTGGCTTCTTCGAGGACAAACTGTCCTGAAATATGGGTGCCCCTTCTTTCTGATGCAGCAGGCAAGCAGGGGCAAAGTCCAGTATTAAGCCTTTCATAGCTACTAATGAATTGGTGGCAGCTTTTGGGTGTTCAGCCAAAAAGCTACTGCCAGTTCATTAGCAACTGTGACTGGCCTGCTTGCTTGCTGCCACAGAAAGAATGGGCACTCCTTTTGCAGCACAGCCTTCTCATGCTTCTACTCCTCCATGCTTCTATTGCAGTGAAGAAAATCAGGTTTTCTGCTTAAGACATGCACCCCAGTTCTGGAGCCCTGATTTTTTTTTTGAGCAAAAAGGTATGTGTAGTATAATATTTTCTTTGACCTCTTTGCTTCCTTCCATCTGTCTATTATTAATATAGTATTAATAAATGTAAAGCTCCAGACTTTGGACTGAACATGCCTTTGGGGTGTAATATTTTTTATAAACCTATAGTAGCAGAATTTCTTCAAAACTGTATTTTTTGTTCTATTGTAATGAAACTGCTTCAAATAGCAGTAGGCTGCAACCTATTTTCTAGTCCAAAAATATCTTTGTTAGTTAGCCTCTGTTGTTAATGCTTTAACTGGCCTAATAACTTCTGAGGATTTTAAAGCTCAAAAGACCCTCCTGGAGGGTGGGAAAGTGGATAAGATATGAGATCATACAGAGAACTTCAGCTGATTGCTAAAGATCATGTGGACAGTCAGTGGCAGAGTTGGCAACAGATGCTCAGTAGGCCTGTGTGAAGTGGCAAGTACTTGCTTCAGATTTGGATTCGGCCAATTCAGAGGGACAGTGATTTGATTTGGAGTTTTGAATCACTGTCCCAATTCAGTTCGGCCAAATTAAATCTGAAGAGTCGCAGCTGCTTCAGAGATTCGGCCATCGACTAAACAGGTAGCAGTTCTCACAGCTGCCTCTAGCTGGTAAGTCCATTGTGATGGGCGGAGTGGGGAGAAGGAAGGGCTTGGGCTGGGACTGGGACAAGCTGCCCAGCTGGGGCGGGGGTTGGGACTCAGGGAGGGGGGTGGGGAGGCGTGGGATGAGAGCATGGCAGAGCTGGGAGCAGGGGCTGTGCCATGCTGCCAACTGCCCAGGTGGGATGGCGGCAAGGGGGTGAGATGCAGACATGGCTCGCTCCAGGTGGAAGGGGGCAAGTGGCAGCGGGGCATAGCCCCTACTCCCAACACTGTTGCGCCTACATTCTGTGCCCCCCTCACTCCAGCTGGGCAAGTGGAGGGCTATACTGTGCTGTATCTTCATCCCGCACTCCCCTTCCCTGAGTCCTGCACCCCCCCCAACCCAGCTGGGCAGTTGTCCCAGTCCCAGCTCCAATCCTGCCCTCCCCCATGCCATTTCCCTCCCCCCCCACCCACCACAACATACTTACCAGCTGGAGGCAGCTGTGTCCAGCATCGTGAGGACTGTTGCCTGTTTAGTCTATGGCTGAATCTCCAAAGCAGTGCCAAATCTTTCCCAAATTGATTTAGAGGCTTCTGATTCAAATCAGACCTTTTAATTGATCTCCTGATTTGATTCAGATTTGGAGATTTGGCAACCAAGTTGGGCTGAATCTCCTCCGAATCAAATTGGCTTCGCGCAGCCCTAATGTTCAGCCAACAGACCTGCAACTCTGTGTTTTTTCTGCAAGACCAGGGGTGTCAAACATACAGTTTGTGGACCAGATCCAGTTTGTGGAGCTGGTTCATGGGGCTTCCAAAGGGACCTAGAATTTGGAGGTGGAGTGAATGGTAGTGAGGCCTGCTGCCAGATTCTCAGCTACAGAGTCCTGTTGGGGAAGAGTGTGTGTGTGTGTGGGGTGGGGAGCAGTGGCATAGTGAGCTTAGTGAGTGCCTGGGGCAGAGGGAGTGGAAAGAGTTTGCTGCTCAGAGTAGTTGTGGGGTGTGGGTGCGGGGCCAGAAGCATGCAGTGGCTTATCTACCCAGGCTGCTACCACTACCGCCGGGCTTCCTCAGATTTGAATTTAGTGCCCTGTTTACTAGGGCTGTGTGAAGCTTCAGTCCCTGATTTGATTCAGTGGAGATTCGTCCTGATTTGGTGGCCGAATCACTGAATCCGAATTGAATCAGGAGATCCTTTAATCTCTCCAAATCGAATCAGAACCCTCCGAATTGATTCAGAGAGATTTGGAAAGATTCAGCAATTCAGATATAGACACAGCTTTAAATGTTTTTTCTATATACCTCAAGGTAGCAGGCAGCTCATGCTGCGAAGGTGGGGTAGATGCAGCGTCCCACAGGAGCTCAGGGGGATCCCCAGTGTGCTCAGCAGCAGACCCAGAAGTGGACCAGAATTACTTCCAGTCTGCTTCTAGGTTCGCCACTGAGCACATGGGGACCTCCCTACACTCCTGTGGGATGCTTCATCCGCCCCAGCATCAGAGCATTCATGAGCTATCCCTGATACCTCAAAGTAAGTAGAAAAAACATTTAAAGCCGTGTCTACAGTTGAATACAGCCCATTTTGCATACCTGTACCATTCACTCCACACGCCATACATATATATTGGGAACAGGACTATGCCTAACCTGGCAGAGGCTCCAGTGGGGGTGGGAGACATTCTGTTTCAGCAACTCACCCTGCAATCCCCAAATATACTACTTGGTGTTGTGCTATGCTACCCAGCTCCTGAGCCCAGACAGAGGCAGCACAGAGTTTTGTCTGCTGTGGCAAAGACTCCTGGAGAGGGGATCCTGGTGCCCCCTGGCAGTTGGCACCCTGCTTACCCCATTGCAGTTATGGTACCAGTGTGGTGGGGAGTGATGGCTGCATTAACTCCCACATTGCCACTTCCCAACTACTGCCACCAGCTCTAGTTTGGAAGGACCCTGCGGTGAAAATCCTGTCTAGGGACTCAGGTAAGATAGACACCCGTGCATTGGATAAGGCTCTTTCATAAGATTCCATATAGATGAGGTGGTGGTTTCAGGCCAGAAAGGCAGTACAGTTTATTTCAGATCAGAATAAAACAGTTTCCTAAAATGAGGCTGATGAAACTGAAATAGAATAAGCAGCATCTGCCAGTTTGACAGGGGTCTGTTTCACTGACTCCTAACTAAAACGAAAAAGTGTCAGTGAGATGAGAATGGGCTTAAAACTTTTATCATATTCTGCTCCAGATTTTAGTTGATGGCACATCATGCTGATTTTTGAAATAATCAATTTTGGGCATTACTATGGATCGCTTTCTCCTCCCATTTGTGGCATTGCAGAAGATACACTTGTGGTGTCAGGAGATGCAGAGTTTGCTGCTCTCTAACGTCTCCTGATGATAGACTGAAGTGCAGCCCTACAGCCTTTTATATACTTAACCTTTCTTGAATTTAGCGTAAAGGTCCTATGCATATTCACAAAAACGGAATGAGGTTGGGTATTTGACAGCAGAAAGAAATGGCTTGAATCAATGAATTGGAAGGGGAGGGGGCTGGCAAACTATACCAGTATGGTCCAATCCTTATGTCAGGTGTGCCACATATTAGTCTCACACCTTCCCTGAGTGCCATTCTGATCTCCTTTCCCTGCTCAAAGGGCTGCTGTGCTATCCGTTCCTAGCCCTGTGCTCCCTGCACAATCTGCTGCTCTGCTTTCTTCTTCCTACCCTATTTGCCCCTGCCTTGCCTGTCTCCTCCCCAGTCTGCCATGTGCCACACAGAGGCCTTCCATGCCACTTGTGGCACCTGTGCCACAGGTTACCCACCCCTGAACAATAAGAGCTAGAGCAAATTTTCTTTCTGGTCTCTTATTTCAGAAAATAACTGTAAAAGGAAAGGATAGATGTAAACGTAGTTTATGCTCTTTAGTGTTTAAAAACTAGTGCCCCAAAAGACAGACCAAAAGAAGAACAAAAACACACTAGCTTGGCATGCTACTAGAGTAAGAAATTTCTATGTATCTTGTACTAGATGCTTAATGAATACACTTGACAAGGAATGCAAGAGGCTAGACATAATCACCTGCCAAGAGACTTACTATCCTCACGGCATGTTTCTCTAGTAGTCCTTCGTATCTGATTGAACTTTTATTTAATTAAATCCACTGAAGCTCACTAAAACAAATACTTGTACCTTGAACAATATAAAATCTGTTGCATGAATAAAGATGTCATGTACACAGTAAAAACCTTTGTGAATATCCAATCAGAATGCAAACCTAATAAGGAGAAAATGTTACGAAAGTAACTGAAAGATAGTAAACATCAGAATCAACTGAAAGAGTGGGACTAATGGCCTAAATGGTGTTGTCAGGTACATTGGTGAAACCTAGCTAGTGCTAATGGGGATAAATGGGTATAACTGAGAACAGAAATTGGCCCACCAACTAGAGGCCTAGCAAACTCTTGAAGTTCCCCAGTGCAGAGGTGTATGTATGTTGAGTGGGGAATTATGCTGACCACTGCAGAGTGGGAAGAAAGGGAGGGGAGGGGAGGGGGAAAGGAATCTTACCTGCCCCACCTCTCCAGACTTGGGCAGCAGCTGCTACTGCTGTGGTGTTTCTGTAAGGTGCTGCTGCTGAGGGATATTCCTGGTGCTCCATTCACCTGGTCCATCTGGGCACTGAGTTGTGCCTCCCATGGCAAAACCTCCTTGGGTGGGCACATCATTCCATCCCCATCCTCTGCACCTGCCAGGCTCCTATAGCCAGACTGTGCAGGGCTGTGTTTGCCATGGCAAAGGCTTCTGGGGGGCGGGGGCCATAGTGACACCTTCTATAAGTCAACACCCAGGGCAGGTTCCCCACTAACCCCATCCTTGTTATGCTACTACCACTAACTGGAAAAAAACTACTGTTTAGTAATTTGCATAAGTCTTAGTTTTCTATACTAGTGGTTTTCAACCTTTTTTTCATTTAGACCCCTTTAAAATTTCAAATGGAGGTGTGGACCCCTTTGGAAATTTTAAATAGAAGTGTGTATCTCTTTGAATTATAAGTGTGGGTATTCATGTACTTTTGGTTGATCATAGTCATCTTTCATGGACCCCTCAGATATAGTCTGTGGACTCTCAAGGGTCCACAGACCAGATTGAAAGCCACTGCTCTGTACCATACCTTTGGCTTTCTCTGTCTATCTGACCAAAGTAAAATGAGGAATACTAAAAAAGGATGAGTGACTGTACAAAAACAAGCTGTCTGTTAGATCTTCAGTGTGCTGGTTAGTACAGCATGTAATTTTACTGTATACTATTTATTTTAAAACCAGTTATCAAGGGTAATGTGTTGGCTTTTGGCATTGCAGAGAGCTTCTTTGTGCAACTGAATGTCAAGGATCCTAGGGCCAGTCAGATTTTTGAGTGTGCCTGTTTCTTCTCTTCATTGGTTAAAATAACAGAAATAGACCAATTTTAAATGCAACTCTGAATGGCCCATGATGGATGAATGCTAGACTAATGTGGCACTGTCAACATTGCTGACTTCACGGCATTTCCACTCTACCAGGATTGGTTTAGCTATGTCTTGTTAGTCATTCTTTAACCCAACGCCTGAGGCAGAGGTGCGTATGTACTGGAGGAGCTGGGGGAATTATGCTGGACTTCTAGAAGCTCTGCCAGGAGAAAGAATGATAAAACTCTGTGCTTAGAAATGGTGGGAAAAGGAAGAAAAATAAAATATGAAGGACAATACAACCTGCCTTATATCGTTGAGAGGTTTCAGTACTGATTCAGTGGCCTAGGGTGTTATTCCAGTATTACTATTAGTTCCTGTTGTTCTTATTGTTCTTCTTCTTATTATTATTATCCATAACATAGAACCAGAGGCCTACACAGTTAGGCTGTGCAAAATTTTGACCACCATTTCATTTTGGCAGTGTTTTGAGTGTTTCAATGCTTGAAACTCCAAATCCAAAATGAAACAGGAGTCATATCGAAATGTTCAAAATGAAACTAAGCAAGTCAAAATGTTTTGAAGATGTTTCGGTGTTCTGAAGGTGTTTCAAAGCTGGGTTTGCAGAGCAAGAGAAAGTAAGGAAAGGAAGTGGGGAAAGGAGGAAACAGACTGACATGTGCAGCTGGCCAGTGTTTGCCAACTGCCCCTGAGGTCCCTTCCAATCCCAGTGCTCTGGGGAAGGGACCTAAAAATTTAAAAACAGCATATAAGACTGTGAATGCCTAAGCTGTCAGCCTTTGTCAGCCTGTCTCTTGCCAGAGAGCAGCATGTGAAAGGTACTGACTGGCTGTTTCCTAGCTGCTGCTGTCTATATAGGGAGTGTGTCGAGCTACGGAGTGGTGCCAGACTGAGGAGGAGCAAGAGCAAGGGGGTGGGTGCCTGCAGAGATACACCAGCATCCCTGTGGTGCTCATGCATTTTGCTTCTTTGCCCAAGCTGGTTTTGGCTCAGCAGTGCAGGCAGGTAGCATATGTGGGATCATCTGCCACCTCAAAATGATCCCAGACTACACTACTCCCTCACTTCCCTTTGAGGATCAGGCTTGAGAGATTGAAGACAGGTAGTTGGGTGTTCTTGATTTTGATAGATTTTTAGTGTATGCTTATCCTGGTGTGCAGTTGTTGCTTGGTGTCTCCTATGTATTTTCCATCAGGGCATTTGGTGCCCTGATGGAGATACGTATTGTGAAGATATCTCCATACTGGAGATATTGTTGGCAGGTTTTGCATGTCTTGTCATAGTATGATCTGGATCCATTGAGTGTGTTTTGGGCTGTAGAAAGTTGGCTTCTGGTGATGAGGTTAGTGAGTTCAGTGCTTGTTCGAATTTACAAACCACTTTCACAGATGAGCCTATGAACTGCACTTCATCAACCTCCTAGATACAGAAACTCATGGACTCAATATAGGTATTAGAATTATGACAATCTACAATCTGCTGCTGGACATCTGACTCCCCAGGTACCTCTCCACTTTTACCTGCTACATTCCCTTTCTCCCCTACCCTAGCCTGTCTCTCACCCCATGATGTCTCCATTTCCATTTTCACTGACTGGCTTTGTTGCCTGCATTGCATGCCAGCCTCTGGCTTCTTTACTATTCTTTCCATCCAGGAAGAGCGCACGCGCACACACGCACACGCACACACGCGCGCCAACCGCAGGTGCTTCCTCAGCCTGATGAAGGGTTTTCAACCCAAAAGCTTACTAAGATATATTTCTCCAACTATTCAGTTGGTCTACTAAAGAATATCAGTTGACACAAAGAACTTTGTCTGCCATGTCCTTAGACCAACATGTCTACAAGCTACACCCCTAGAACCTGTCGTTGGTCAGCTGACTGGAAGGAGGCAGGGCCCTGGGCACATCTAAGCCCCAGGGCTGGGGCTGGCAGGAAGAGTTCTATGGCAACTGCTAGAGAAGAAGCTCCTACAGGAAAGGAAAGAAAGACTCTGTGACAGTTTGGCTACCTGAGATGTTAGTACTACTGTGCTGCTTACCTGTTATTTAAAGTGGTTCATAGATTCCAAGACGTTAGGGTCAGAAGGGACCTCAATAGATCATCAAGTCTGACCCCCTGCATAGGCAGGAAAGAGTGCTGGGTTCAGGTGACCCCAGCCAGATGCCTAGCTAACCTCCTTTTGAAGACCCCCAGGGTAGGGGAGAGCACCACCTCCTTTGGGAGCCCGTTCCAGACCTTGACCACTCTAACTGAAAAAGTTCTTCCTAATGTCCAGTCTAAATCTGCTCTCTGCTAGCTTGTGGAGAGGCTGAAGAGGTCCAGGTGCCCTAGTCTCTCCTCATAGGGCTTGGCCTGCAAGCCCTTAACCATACGAGTGGCCCTTCTCTGGACCCTCTCCAGGTATCCACATCCCTCTTGAAGTGTGGCACCCAAAACTGCATGCAGTACTCCAACTGCGGTCTGACCAGTGCCCAATAGAGGGAAAGTAGCACCTCCTTGGTTCTGTTTGTCATGCATCTGCTGATACACAATAAAGTGCAGTTAGCTTGCTGATGACTTCATCACACTGATAGCTTATGTTTATCTTGGAGTCCGCTCTTGGACAGAGTACACTTCACTCCCTTGTCCAAGTCACTGATGAAGACATTGAAGAGTATTGGTCCAAGGACTGAGCCCTGCGGGACCCCACTGCCCACGTCCTTCCAGGTCGATACTCACCCATACACCACCACTCTCTGGGTACGACCCTCTAGCCAATTTGTCACCCACCAGACTGTGGGTAATCATCCAAGTCACAGCCTCTTAATTTGTTCACCAGTATGGGGTGGGATAACATATCAAAGGCCTTCCTGAAGTCTAAGTAAATGATGTCTACCCTTACTCCTGTGCCCATGTGTTTTGTAACCTGGTCATAACTAGACTAGATTAGTCAGGCATGTTGCACCTGCTACGAACTTATGCTGGTTTCCCCTCGGTATAATTTTTCCTGCTGGGCTTTCACATATATGAGCCTTAATAATCTTGTCAAAGACTCTGCCAAGAATGGAGGTGAGACTGTGACTGGCTTATAGTTGCCCGGATCCTCTTTCCTCCCCTTCTTGAAAATAGGGACCACATTGTCCCTTTTCCAGTCTGCCAGGACCTCACCCATGCACCACGAGTGCTCAAATATTCTTGCCAGTGGCTGTGCAATGACATCAGCCAGCGCCTTCTGTACCCTCAGATGGAGCTCATCTGGGCCTGCCAACTTAAATGCATCCAGTCCTTCCAAGTGACTCTGCAACATCTCAGGGTCAATGCCTGGTAGTCTGGCACCCTGCTGTTGTCTCTCTACAATCTTGCCCCTTGTTTAGGAACACTGAGGCAAAGAACTCATTGAGGAATTCAGCCTTGTCCCCCTTGTCTGTCACCAATTGCTTTTGCCCATTCAGTAGTGGTCCTATACAGCTGGGTGGACTGGACTGAGGTTGTAGGAAGAAGGAGGCCTCATTAGGTCACACTACCGTGTCATGTAAAGGGCCCAGCGCCAGTGAGGGCACAGTGCCAGGGGCATAGAGAACCCAGCAACAATAGAAGTGATACCGAGACCTCATTACAGGGATGATATCGTATACTGTCTGCAAGGCATGGGGCATGGTAAGGGAAGTTGGAGCCATGCATCTAGCCCATAAGGCTTAGGGTGTCCCATTGAGGTACCTACCCCAAAGAGGGGTCCAAGAACCAACAGGGTTTAGTGCGGTCCATTAGGACTGTGACTGAGGATTTTAGTCATTCTCCATTATAGCCTATTGCCGAAACACTGAAACAGTGTTGAAACAGTGTTAAAACTCAAAACAGTTTCAACCAAAACTAAATAAAACAGTTATTTGAAATGCCAAAATGAACCACTGTCCCATCAAAATGGCAAATCCAAAACCAAAATGAAACACAGGCATTTTACACAATCCTACAACACAGCAGTATAACAAACTTAAAAAGGGGTAGGTACATGACCCAAACAATCTGAGAACCACTGCTTTAAGAAGTCCTACAACTTATTTTCCATTATGTTGTCAATGCTCCTACTTCTTTTCCCTGCCATTAAAAAGGGATGAATCCTGTTATTCGTCATGAAGCCTCTTATTTTAAAATTAGACAAGAACCAGGTGGTTTAATGGCTAACTCTCTTCTAGTTATCACTGCAACGTGCTTCATTATTTAGCTTCAGAATACGAGCAGTCCCTTTCGATCAGTGGTCCGCAACTTTCCTGGACTCAAGACAGCCCTTGATAGACTTGAGACACCCCTCAACAGATTTAAGGCATTCCTTGGAAAATGCCAGCTCTTAGTTTTCACTCTTTGCTTGACTACAGGAAAACAGTAGAGCAATTCTTCTGACCCACAACGAGTCAGAATGGTTTTAACACTATGGATTCCTATGTGAAAAATCTCAGTTTATCTTGCTAATCACATTTGCACACCCAACAGTATTAACATTGTGCAGCACCCTTGAAAAGATCTCAAGGTATCCCAGGGTGCCACAGCACCCTGTTTGAGAGTCACTGTTTTAGATATTACAAGAAAGCAAATTTTTGTAATTCTTCCCTAGTATAATATGTATGTTTTAGGGCAGCAATTTGTATTAGTAAGCCCTCTATAGATACAACTTTCATAGAGAAACATCATAATTTGGACTGAAAACTTGCAATCTCTGATTAATTTCCATCAGAAATTCAACAAGCATCACCCCTCCATCAGACTATCTCTTGAATACTCCAGCACCAACATTCCCTGTTTTAGATATGATCAGTATCTGGAATGGTAAGATACATACCAACATATATAAGAAGCCCACAGGCCAACATACATAGCTACACAGAACCAGCAATCACCCTAAATACACCAAGAAAACTGTAATTTACAACCAAGCCCTCCAATACCACTGAATTGGCACTGAGAACACCCATGATCATCACCTCACAAATCTCAAAAGGGCTTTCACTCAATAAGGACACTCCTTCAGAGAGATAAATCACACTTTTGAAAGAGCCACCTGGATACCACATGAAGAATTCTTGCAGTACAGAAGAAACCCCCCCACCATGAATCACACACCACTGGTTATGACATATCATCCCTTCCTGGAACCTATATGGAAAATCCTCAAACAATTGCAACCCATGCTAGAAGAAGACCCAATTCTTAGAGTGATCTTCCCAGAACCACCCATCCTAGTCATTAAACAAGCACCACATCTCGCCAACCTCATCACCAGAAGCAAACTTCCTATGGCCCAAAATGCACCAAATGAATCCAGACCATGCCATGACAAGAAATGTAAAACCTGCCAACACATCACCGCCCCCCCCCCAATTTACTACACTACACAGCAAAACCATCACCATTCCTGGATCTTATACCTGCACTTCCAGAAATGTAATATATCTTATTCAGTACACCAAATTCCTTGATGGAAAATATGTAGGAGAAATCAAACAACAACAGCAAATCAGAATGAATGCACACCAGAAATCTATCAAAGACAAGAATACCCAGTTACTTGTGGAAGCACATTTCTCACAAGGAAACCTCTCTCTCTCCAAGCTCTCAGCTCTAAACCGCCAAGGTATGGCAGGTCACGGTTGGTGCCTGCCACTTTAAGGGCCGAGCCAAGCAGCCAGCAGGTGGTTAATTGTGGCAGCCATTTTAGATCAATGGCTGCCTATATAAATAGGGCAGTTTGCTACTGGCAGGCAGGCAGTAACATTGTCTGGCTACAAGGCTACTTGGAACATCCTGGAGCTAAGGGCAGGAGCTGTAGGGGATAATTTGGAGGCTCCTGGTCCTGGGCATGACCTAAATCTGCACCTTGCTGGAGTGGGTAGCCTGGTGGGGCTCTCAGTGGTATGGGAGGCCCCAGGAAATGCCAGGCCAATTACCACCCTGGTGAAAGGCAAGTAGGGGTGCCGTAACCCCAGCCCTCACCTTCGGGTGGGTCATATTACATCAGAGCAGGGTAGTCCAGGTAAGCTGCTAGAGGTGCCTGAGCCTGCTGGGGAGTGAACGCACAGGGCCAGGCATGCTTCCAGGAGCACCTGAGCTGGGAATGGAAGACTCTGATCCCTAGTGCAGGCAGGAGGCGAAAACCCCGCTGAGGTACTCAACTGGTCAATGCTGGGGCCAGGACCAAAGGGTCAAAAGGGCCAGGGGCGCATTGCGAGGGATGCCCACGAAGAGCTAAGAAGCTCAGGGTCCCAAATGGGCCTGAGACAAGGCCAGGACTTACGGAAGCTGAAGGTCCCCAGGGCTGAGGGCCACAGCTAATGGGTGAAAGCGACGGTTGAGCTAATTGCCTGAGATGCCATCTGTGAGGCTTGGGCCACGGTGTAGGGAGAGAACGGAGCCACAGAAAGCCTCCCCCCAATATTGGGGTGTACGATGGGCAGCCTTCCGCCTTAATCAAGACCCTAATTAATTAACAACAAGGCATGGCGGGTGAGACAGGTGGGTGGCATGCCCAGGGGCAGGTGGGAAACTAGCCCTGTGGCTAACTAGGGACTCCTACCTTGCCACACAAGGGAATTTACAAAACATCTTTCACAGTTAAGCCTACAAATTTCACTTCATCAATCAACTAGATACAAAAAAATCATGGATTAAATATAGACATTGGATTTATGACATATTATAGGCTGCCTAACATCTGACTCCCCAGGTAACCTCTCCACTTTTTGCCAGCTATATTTATTCTCCTTCCCCTCCACTTGTCTCTCACCCATTGACTTCATTCTTCTTTCCCTGCCCCGCTACCTGTCTCTCACCCATTGACTACCTTAACTTTTATTTTCACTGACTGGCTTTCTTGCATACTGGCTGCTTTGCTATTCTATCCAGCTGCAGATGCTTCCTCAGCTTGACAAAGGGTATCTGTACTTAAAAGCTTGCAAAGAAGAATTTTTCCAACTACTTGAGTTGGTCTAATAAAAGATATCGGATTTACCCAAAGAACCTTGTCTGTCTATGTTGTCAGACAACATGGCTATAACCGACATCCCTAAGTAACATGAGTCACTTATACACAAGACAGAACTCTGCTGTGATTAATCAAGTTTGCTGCGAGTCTGCTGGAGAATGCTAATTAGTGCGCTCTAGCAGCCTCTGCATCAGGTGTATTCAGCACCCCTGTGTTTCAAAATGGTGGTTGGGGTGGTTTAATGAGCTTTGAATGAGCTTTAATTAATGTGCCCCCACCATCATTTTGAAGCATGGGACGCTGAATACATATGATACCTCAGGCACTTTAATCAGAATGGCTCTCAGGGCACCTATACATTTGATGGAGCCCTGCTTCAGTGTGTGCTAATTAGTATGCATTGGAGCAGACTCAGTTAGTCAGCTTCAAGTCTGCAGGAGCATGTTAATTAGTGCACTCCAGCAACCTCTGCATCACTTGTATTCAGTGTCCCCACATTTCAAAATGACAGCATTGAACAAGCTTTATTTAAAGTGCCTCCACTGGCATTTTGAAGTGCAGGACACTGAATACACATGATGCTGTGGCTGCTTTAACTCTAGTTAAAGCGCCCCCCTCCCCCTCCACCCTAGAGCACGTGTATAGATGCTCATGATGTTCCATTGCCTACAAAACTACTGTCAACATAAAGTTCTTAGCAAAAGCTGCAGGCAAAGTATCTTTAAAAACTATAAACCAGGTATCGATTTTTCCATTAGAAACAGGACTTTATGTATTCTGAAGCCAGTATTACTATTGTATATATTTCTTATTTTGTTACACTTCCCTGAAGCCCGTCACAGCTTTCAGTAAAGCCGGAACAGTTGCTTGTGAGTCATTGTATTATTAATACATATTGTTAATTTTCTTTTGTTTTGTTTTTGAACATGTTAGGCTTAGTACCCAGATTCCCCAGTGAAATGGGAAGTGGGCTTACATATTCTCACACCCTGCTTGTCCATTAGGGAAATGTGGGTGGGGACAGGCTGGTGGGAGGGGAATTTTTCTTCCAAATTCTGTTGACCCTTTTCCAAATGGAAAAAAAAAAGATGCATTTCTGGGCTTAAGAATCATACAATTATTTTTTTATCAATTGTTATTAAGTATTTATTATTTGTTAGAGAGGCAGGATGGTCTAATGGAAAGCATATTAGGTGGGAAATCAGGGAATTGGGTTCTACCCATCATTCTTCTATTGGCTGCAAGTAGCCAATGGTCTTGGGCAAGTCACTTCAGGCTAGATCCACAAAGAGATCATAGGAAAGAAGGGTCAGAAGGGACCTCTTGAAATCATCCAATTGAGCCCAGTTAAGTGTCTATCTAGCCTGCTCTTGAAAATTTCAGGGGGTCAGGCCTTTGGTAGCAGCTTAGAAGTATATCAAGGGTGAGCATCAGGGGCTAGGCAAACAACTATTCTCCAAAATCGCCCAAGTGAAAACCAGTGGCAATGGTCATAAACTCCTAGAAGAAGGTTTCAGACTGGATATAAGGAAAAACCTCTTCATGGTTTGTGTGACGGGACTCTGGAATAGCCTGCCAGCAGGGGGTGGTGCAGGCACCTATCCTGGAGATCTTCAAAAGGAGACTGGATGTACACCTTGCTGGAGTTATTTGACCTCAGCAGTCTTTCCTGCCCAGAGCGGGGGGGCTGGACCCGATTATCTCACAAGGTCTGACTGGGGGGAAAACCCTTGATTCATAAGTCATGTTTTCCAGGCCTCTAATTATTTTTGTTACTTTCTGTTAGACTCTTATCAATCTATTCACATGTTTCTTGAAATGTAGGATACAAAACTGGACACATTATTCCAGGTGAGGCCTCACTAGCGCAGAGTGGAAGAATCACTTCCCTTACTTTGCAAGAAACACTCCTATTAATACAACCCAGCATACGGTTGGCTTTTTTTTTCCAACAGGAGCACACTGTTGGCTCATATTCTATAACTTCCAGGTCCTTCTCTCCAGTACTGCAGCCTAGCCAATTATTCCCGTCTCTGCATTTGTGCATGTAATTATTCAGTCTGAAGTGCAGGACTTTGCACTTGTCCTGACTGAATTTTATCTGAAGGATTTTGGACACTTTTCCCAATTTATCCAGGCTGTTCTCCTAGCCCTACCCTCCAGAGTGCCTGCAACTCAACCCAACATAATGTTATCCACATATTTGCTAAGTATGCACTCAGTCCCATCATCTAAATCATTAATGTTAGAGACCCTAACAAGCAAATCAGCCTGGGATAATTGCCTAGTTGATCACATCTGCCATGTCTGCCCTTCCCCATCCTACCTTATGATCCAGATGGTCACCATTTTGGTCTCCTGCTTGACTGTCGAGGAAAGCAGCCTGCCCATGTAGCTCCATCTGTAGCAGCAGGCTGCAGGCTGGCCAACAATTGTACTGAAGGTCTGCTCTGGTAAGCTGTTCTGATTCAGTACTTCTGGTTCTGTGGCTTCTGACTCTGCTTGGCCCTGTTCCTGGACTCCACTTTTCTGGATATTCTCTTTGAATCTGATAACTTGGTCTCTGACTCTTGGTTCACCTTAACTTTGGCCTTGACCTTCTGGCGTACCCTGACTGGTTCTTCTTCCTGGCTTCTCCTGACTTCAGCACTGGCTTCTGACTCCCGAACCTTGACTCAGCCTGTGATTTGGACTCCACCCATAGATCTCCCTTTGCATCTAATAACTTGGTTCATAATTCCTGACTCAGTGTGTGGTTTGGCTCCTGCCCCTCCCCAGTAGCCTAATCATAATGCCAGAACACCCACAAACAAGTCCTTGCAATTAATGAAGATGTTAAACATTACCAAAACCAGCACCCACCCCAGGGGAATCCACTTATTACCTTTTCCCAACTAGATACTAAGTCACTGATGATCCAGTCAGTTATGTATCCAACTCACAGGACTTTCGTCTACTCTGTTTCCTTAAATTATTAATGAAAATGTTGATAGTGTCAAAAGCCTTGCTCCGCTGCTCTTCCTCCACCCACAGAGTCTGTCATCATAGAAAGAAATCAGGTTGTTCAGGCATGACTTGCTCTTGAATCCATGCTGGCTGTTCCTGATCACCTTGTTCTCTTTCAGGTGCTTTGAAATAGATTCTCTGAGGACCTGCCCCATGATCTTTCTAGATATCAAGGTCAGGTTGACAGGTCCTTAATTCCATGGATCCTCCTTCTTCCCTTTCTTAAAGATGGGCACTATATTTGCCTTTTCCCAACCATCCAGGATATCATTCAACCTCCATGAGTTTTCAGAGAGGATAGCCCCACTGTGCTCAACCTACAGGCCATGGAATAGATCCAGCTTGTGGAGTCCTGTCATCTGGCCACTGCTCCCTTCCTGCCAAATTCCCAATCTCAGTGGCCAGATGACATGGCCCCATGTACTGCATCAGGCAAGCACTGGGGCTGGAGCAGCGGGCCCAATCTGGCACATGCAGGGCTGGATCTAGGCTAGGTTGGCAGGCCTGATCTAGCATGTGTGACTGATCCTCTGAACTGAATCTACCCAGCCGACAGACCCCATATTTCTCATTAGACCAGAAGCTGAGAAAGGTTGGGTACCGCTGTGATAGCCAATGGCTGTGAAATTAACTCAGCCAATTCCCTCACTACCCTGGGGTGTATCTTATCCCCTTTTGATATATTTGTAGAATCTCTTTTTGTTTCCTTTTATATCCCTTGCCAGTTGCATCTCAACACATGCCTTGGTCTTCCTGATTTTTCTCCCTCCATGCCCATGTGACTCGTATACTCTTCCCTAGTACTATAATAATTTCTGCTTTTTGTAGGATTCCTTTTTGAGTTTCAGCTCATTGAAGATGTTGCTGTCTAGCCAGGTGAGTCTCTTCTTGCACTTGCCAGTCTTTTGTCGCAATAGGTTAGTTTGTTCATGTGCCTTTAAAAAGCCTCCTTAAAGTACAGCCTGCTTTTTTGGACTCCTTTTCTTCTCAGACTTGATTCTCAGCAGATTCTGCTCACCAATTCCCTGAGATTGTTAAAGTCTAGTTTGAATTAATCTTTCTTGAATAGGATGACCAGAATTATACATAGAATTCCAGATGAGGTTTCGCCATACAATTGCATTAATAGCAGAAATACCTCATCTGACATGTCCTGATATTGCATTTTCTTTATTCGTGGCTGCTTCAAATGGGTGGCTCATAGTTACTCTATGATTATTTAATATACCCAGGTCTCTCTCTTTCTCCCTGGCTTCCAGTTTATGAGCTAACCAGTTTAATCATTCTAGCTATTAATCCCTAAGTGCAAAATTTCATCCTGCCACTTTCTCCAGCATTCAAGGTCATCCAAATCTTGTATGATGTTCTGATCCCCTTTCATATTGTTAATACTCACCAGATTTGTTTAATTTTCACAAATTTCATTAGTGCTCTGAGGTCGAACCCAGAGAGTGGTAGTCGATGGAAGTGAATCAGCATGGCACTTCATGACCAGTGGTGTCCCCCAAGGCTCCATCCTTGGACCTGTACTCTTTAACATCTTTATTAATGATGTGGATGCTGGTGTTAGAAGACTGGCCAAGTTCGCTGATGACACCAAACTTTGGGGTAGATCATCCACACCCAAGGATAGGCTTGTGATCCAGGCTGACCTTGATAGGCTTAGAAAGTGGTCGGATAAAAACCTGATGACATTCAATATGGAAAAATGCAAGGTACTCCACCTTGGTGGGGGGGGACCCTGCATCATACTTTTAGGCTTGGCAGTGCTACACTTCCTTGCACCATGGCCAAAAGGGACTTGGGGGTCATGATTGACAACAAGATGAACATGAGCCACCAATGCAATGTCGCAGCTGGCAAAGCAAACAAAACTCTGGCTTGCATCCATAGATGCTTCTCAAGTAAACTTCAGGATGTCATCCTCTTGCTGTACTCAGCCTTGGTGAGGCTGCAGCTGGAGTACTGCATCTAATTCTGGGCTCCACAATTCAAGAAGGATGTGGAGAAGCTTGAGAGAGTCCAAAGGAGAGCCATATGCATGATCAGAGGGCAGGAGAATAGGCCTTATGAAGAGAGTCTGAGAGCCATGGGACTCTTCAGCCTGGAAAAGCACAGGCTCAGGGGTGACCTGGGGGCAGCCTATAAGTATATAGAGGATGTGTATCAGGATCTGGGAGAACACCTGTTCACCAGAGTGCCCCAAGTGATGACAAGGTCCAGCAGTCACAAACTCCTGCAAGACCATTTTAGGCTGGACATGACATAAAGAAAAACATCTTTACTATCTAAGCCCCCAAAGCCTGGAATAGACTCCCTCTAGAGGTGGTGCAAGCACCTACTCTGGACTCTTTTAAGAAATGTTTGGACGCTTATCTTGCTAGAATCCTTTGACCCTAGCTGACTTCCTGCCCCTGGGGCAAAGGGCTGGACTTGGTGAAATTCTGAGGTGCCTTCCAGCCCTAATGTCTATGAAATCTAAGCAATCTACTTTTTTGTGTCAAGGTCATTAATGAAAAGGTTTAAGACTCCTCCTAACTCAAGAGTACGTTTGAGCAAAACTCATCATCACCAACTTTTACCCAATTTGTATTACAATTCTTGGATGAACCTCTATCTTCTTCAGCTGAATTAATGATTTTCCAGTTCACAACAAATGCTTTAAGGAAATTCAGACAACTTAGATCTAAGGGGGAATAGGATTCAACTATACTGGGATTTTTCTGTTCTGTTTCTTTTACTGTACTTGTCCCCATAGGATCTGAACACCTTCCAATAGTGTATTAAGCAGCATGACTAATATTTTTTGGCTTGTCATCTCCTCCTTTCATCAGGGTTAGAACCATGATTTTTGCCTTTTTGTTTCTTTGGGGCTTTTATTTTTTGTTTATGGGGGCGTATTAAGTATTGTCAGGCTGTGGCTTTGAACCTGACATGCTTGCAGAGGCAAACCCATAGCGGGTGTGGCAGACAGTCTCTACTCCCCACCCCCTCACTCCCTTTGGCTGTGCCCATGCATAGCAAATTCTCAGAGCTCATTGGCATGTCAGGGGGGGTTGCTGGGAGCCCCACATGTGCTGTGAGTTTTCTGAGTTCACCAGCTGGTTGAGGTGAGTCGAGCAGTTCTGGAACCTGCTGCTGTTCCCTCTTCCCCTCCCTCTTCAGGGAAAAGGAGAAAGATGAGCAGCTGGCAATGATGCTGGGCCCCTGCCTTCACAGAGCACCAAAGGCCCTGTGCTGCCACTCCTCACCCCCTCTCCTCCTTTCCCCTGCTGCAGAATTCAAGGGGAGGAGTGGGAAGGAGGGAGGGAAAGAGCAAATAGCAGCAGGCTTCTGAATTACTTGAAAGCAGAGATGCTCCAGGCAGAGGACAGACCCCACACTAACCAGCTAGTGCAGCTCCATGGACATGCAGTGAGCTCTGAGAGCTCCTTGGCATCCAGGATCACAGTGAGGTGTTGTTGTGTGGTGCATGCACAATGAACTCTCTTCACTGAATGTGTGTCATTGGCTGAAGGGTTGTTGCTATACCCCCATCATGGCAATCTTGGATCCACTCATGGCAACTGGTCTTGCTGACGAAATCTGATGCAACATTCCAAACCAGTTGGCATTTCCTAAGTACTGCAGACTACATGTGCAGAAAAAGAGTAACAATGGCACGAATAACCAAGACCAGGCCCCATCAGTCACAATGGGTTGGAGTTGCCAAACCATCCAGAGGTGATAGTGCATTGTTTATGGGAACTGCTATGTGAGTATTTAGCATCACAAAGAATCCAAAGAGACTCCTAAATTACAGATCCAATCCACTTGTTTTAGGAGATAGGCTAAAAAACTACACCTCACCCCACCTGACTGTGCATATCAGATGAATGAGTCTGAATGAGGCTTTCTTATCTGATGTACATCTCGTGGATTTGATGTTGACAGAGAAAATGAGTGCAATGTCACCTGCATTCCTGGTCCTGTGTGAATTTGCAATGAGCCATATGTCCATGAGGAATGAGATGGACTAGCATAGGGGTCCAATTCTAGATGATGAAGTCTATTTTGGGTTTTTCATTGCTGATGTGATTATGGACAGATTTTGTTGTTTGGTGGCAAGTCTCTCATTGATTAGCATCAATTTTACTCCCTGATGCTTTGTGCTGCCTACTTTCACCCAAATTGTATTCTTGTGGAGTGTATGGCTATTAGATGCCTGGAATTTGGTTTCTGATGTTTGCTTTGACTTGGCAAGCGCTCTTTTCCAAAGAGAAGCTGAGAACTACCATATTAAGCTCTATTGCCTCTTTGTAAACCATCCGCAAGGATGTCCTGTCTACAAACATTAGAGTGGGTCTGAATCAAACATTGATGCAGTTGCTATATAGATACACTGCATAGCACAGCTCAGAAATGGAAGGTTGCAAACAGCTTAAAATAATTTATGTGTCCCATTTCAGTTTCTGATGTCTTGTGTTTCCTTGTTCTGTGGAGATTCTTCTGAGCACCCAATAGTCAGCACATAGACCTTGCAAAGCTCCTGTTGGGTGCTGGGGGTTTAGCAGACCACAGGAATGCTGTGACACTTGGCAAAGACTAGGTACAACAAGAACAAGGAATTATGACCTTGTGACAAGCACCTCTTAAAAATCTACAGCTAGAGACCAGGTGGGGAATGGGGGGTAGCAAGTCATAGTGGAAAGCATTGAAATAGGAGGCAGACTCTTAGTATCTGTAACTCCAATATACTTTTTTGCTTTATGGTGCTTGCATGAACCCCAGGTCCTCTTCTTCCTGTTTGTGATCCATCCTAGTTTGTGCTCTCTTACATTGAAGAAGATACGCAGAAGATTAAAAGAGAGAGAATATAATGCAGGAAGATCTGCAGGGAGAAAGGAGAACACCTGGGATTATACATGCCCTGCCACCCCCCACAATCCAACACCAGCAAGAATCAGGCCTGTGTGATCAACAGCTCATCGCTAAGAGTGAAAGAGTCAATGGCATATTAGATTGAATTAATAGAAGTGTCATTTGCAAATCAAGGGAAGTGATTCTTCCACTGTATTTAGCAGTGGTAAGGCCTCACCTGGAGCACTGTGCCCAGTTTTGGGCTCCACACTTCAAAAAAAGATTTGGCCAGATTGGAAAGAGTCCAGCAGAGGAACAAAAATTATTAGATGCCTGGGAAACATGACTTATGAGGAATGACTGAAAGAACTAGGGCTATTTAGTCTGCAGAAGAGAAAAGTGAAGGGGATTTGGTAACAGTCTTCAAATACCTGAAAGACAATTATAGAAAGGATCAGGGTACACTTTTCTCTGTGGCTGTAAGGGACGGGACTAGGAACAGTGGCAGCAGAAATAATTTAGGTTGGAGACTAGAAACAATTTTCTGACTTTGAGGATGGTCAAATATTGGAATTGGCTACCTAGAGCAGTTGGAGCAGTTGTGGAATCTCTATCCCTGGAAATCTTCAAGAGCAACTTAGACCAACACTTAATTGGGCTGATTTAGTCAGGGGTTATCCTGCCTTGAGCAGGTGATTGGATTAGAAGACCTCAGAAGAGTTCGTTCAGCCCTACTTTGTTATGGTCATACTTGTGCTGCACATGCAACCAGGTGTTGTTGAGCTAACAGAAATATTACAGGATAGCCATCAAAACTGGAACATAGGCAATGAAGGATGTGTTGTTCAGGAGAGGTAGAAATAAAGATAAAAATTGTGGGATAAAACATGGTGTGTTAGTGATGTATGTATGTATGTGGTAGACTGTAAAGAAAAGTGAAGGGGCGAAAGACAGAAAATGAAACATCCATTTTGAGGAAGGATGATGAAAGAGGACCAACGGTGGTAGTGCTAAGGTTCTGTTATGGATCCCCACAGCGGACGTAAGTGAAGATGTCTGAAATATTATCAGAGAGACTTACAGTGCTACTGGGAGCTATGCTATTTTGGCAGAATTTGATCTCACACATAAAGATTGGAGAACAAATCTAATAATAAGAGTAGGCCCAGTTATTCCTGTATATGAAAGCCAACAGATTTCTTCACCAACTAGTCACTGAACCAATAAGAGGTGATACTGTTTTAGACTCGGTTTTGTTAAGTGATGAGGACATAACAAAAGAGCTGGTCATAAAATATAACCTTAAGTTGAGCGGGAACCATTTGATTCAGTTTAAATTGAGTAAACAAAGATCTATAACAATTTTTTCAATTGCAAGTTTTCAATTTCAAAATGGCAAGCTGTGAGCAATTAAGGGAGATACTTAGTGAACCTCTCAAAGATATGAATGTGGAATTTCTTTAAATAAAAGGCAGAAAAACTGTTTGGAATCTGCATCTCAAGGAATAGGAAAAATGTGCAGGGAGGGGCTTGAGATCTAATTGGATTTGATCTTGCAAAAAAAGTTACACAGTAACATCTTCTGCATCTTTATAAATGCAAAGAGAACAAAGAAGTAAGAAGTGAGGACATTGCAAAGAGGATGGGGTCAAATTTAAAAATCTAAATATGACCTAAAACCTAAATAAACTTTGCCTCATTTTTCAATAGAGATGATGATGTAAAACATGGAGGTAAAGACAGGATGGCTACAGGTATAAAGACATGGAAATGGAAATTCTTAGTTAAGGTAGAAAAGGTGCGGATTAATAGAAGAACTGAAAGTAGGTAAGAAATTGACTGACAGTGAGGTGACAGTGGATTGTAGTAATGGGGCAAGTTCCAAGTTGAAGGGAGGTTAATGGTGGAGTTCCGAACTGGACAGGGTCACTGTGCCTCAAAATTATACCAACGGACCTTCACAGTGAGAACAAATGCCTTTGTGGACAAGTTCAAACGATGTCCCACATTGTTGACTTGTGTCCATTTACTGTGCTACCTGGTGGTCTTCAAGCTCTTCACACTAGTGCTGGCATCACTTTACAATGGCTGAAAGAATATGCCAAAACTGTATATGCTAAATAAATAAATAAGTGGAGATCCTCAGGGCCTGATCTTGGGACTTATTTTATTTAATATTTTCTTTAGACACCTTAACACAAAGTAGGAAGAAAGTGTGCTAAGAAAATTTACTGATGTCACAAAGTATTGGAGGATTGTCAATATAGAGGAGGTCAGGAAATATCATTAAGTATTAATTAAAAAGTGCAAAATGGAAGGTCACAACTTAGGGACTAATAACAAGAGTGCTTTTCATTGGGGAAACCATATGATGGAAACAACAAAAGAGGACAAAGACCATGAGTGTATTACTTGTTCACAAGAAAACAGTGAGGCACTAATACGATGCAGCCCTGATAAAGGTAAAAGCAGTTGTAGTATGTGTCCACGGCCAGATTTGGGGGGCTGTACAGTGTGGGGTCAGACCCCCTTCCATTGTATAGTTTACATGCTTGTGACCCTAGTTCCCTGAAGCCCCAGATACCAGGGTGCCCTGGGTCCAGGCAGTAAGTGAGCTCAGACCATGGTAGGGATGGGATCAAGCATAGCTAGAGCCGCCAGGCTGGTGGGGACACCCAGGGGGGCCAGGTAAGAAGCAGACACAGTAATAAGGTATCTGCTTACAACTTCTGCTATCCCTGGCTGAGCCTGGTGCCCTACACAGATGCTCCCCACACTTCTCAGATAAAGCAGGGCAAGAGGGGCCCTGGAGCTCCCTCCACCCCTTGTGCCCAGATGCATAATTAGGGTAGGAGAGGTGGGAAGGAGAGGTGCTGTTGAGCATTGTAGTGGAAATGGTGCTCACAGCAGGAGGTATGTAGAGTCTTACCAGCTTCAGGGACTCAAAAAATAGGCCCCTCTGCTCTGCTGCTAATACTGCAGTGGTCTGCTCATCCTGGTGGAATAGGGGAGTACTGAGAGCTGGGGGGTTGAAGCATCAGTTGCATCTGCTGCATTCTTGTTTTAAAATCTTAGATCTGCCTCCGGATGTATTGATCACTATATTTTGAGCAGGGAGAGGGAAATTTTAGTGTATTGTACAAGGCACTGATAAGACCTCATTCAGAGTACTGTACTATTCTCGTCATCCATATTTAAGAAAGATGTACTAAACGTGGCAGAGGTACAGAGAAGGGTTACAAAGATAATCAGGTCATGGAGACCTTATCTTGGGAGAGGGAACTAGAAGAGTTACGTTTGTTTAGTTTAGTACAGTGGTTCTCAACAGTTTGGGACTGAGGCACCCTTCATTGGACTCAAGGTACCCCCCCGTAACTTTTGTGAATTGAGTGGCACCCCATTTCAACAACTAATTTGTAGATAACAGTGCTTGCTTCCTGGCAGAGGGGCTGGGCAGTAGGACGTTGGAGATCATTCAGGCAAGGACAAGCCTGAGCCTGGGTTATTTATTTTACTCATCTGCTTATCCCCTCAAACCTTGCTTATCTCCTCATACCTTGTGGCACCCTTCAGAGGATCTGGCAGCACTCCAGGGTGCCTGGCCATCCTGGTTAAAAATCACTGGCCTAGCAAAATGAAGGTAGAGACTCCATATGCTTTCTCTCCATGAATATGTCAGAGAGTAAGCACCAGGGAGAGAGAAGAGCTATTTTAGTTAAAGAACAATGTTGGCACAAGAACAAGTGCATATATATATTGGCAATAAGCAAGTTTAGGCTGGAAATTAGAAGAAAGTGTCCAATCAGCCAAGCATTGGCTGCACTGGAACAACCTTTCAACAAGGGTGGTTTTATTATGGAATATGATAACTTTTTGCATGGGATTATATCATCCAATTGCCTATGAAGACAGAGATATGGCTTGATGCCTGAGATCCCATCTTGTCCGGTGTCTTTGTTCCTAATCAAGAATAGACTTGAACCTCAAGGCTCTCATTTAAGAAAGTGTGCACACAAACATACGTGAAATCTACCACTTTCCTGGCAGCAAAAGTCGGTAGTGATTTATACCATTGTACCTCCTCAGTGGACTCAGTGGTGCTGTAGATTAATATAGAGCTTTATCGCCATAATTATTGTGACTGTTTGAATAAACTGGGACTTGCACACTAGGGCTATGCAAATGTCCAGTTACATATCTAACTAGTTATGTGCTTGTACAGATACCCAATATACACATGCTACAATAGCAACTGCTTGTGCAATTAGATGTGCAAATGGACACACTTTTTACATGCTAATTTGAAAACTATAACAGCATTTCACTGGAGTGCTTTATTGGTTTAACAGCTGTGTTTAACTGTGTTTTAATTCTGACGCCTCAGGGTTACACAGCATAAAAATACTCCTGCAGCAATAAGTGCATTTAAAACTTGTCCTTTTTGTAAAGTGTCAATTTCTGTCTTTGTTAAACCCATACAGTCCATCACCTTAACCTTAACTCTGTACAAAATTGGATTCCTCACTTTCCTGAAAAGAATCCTAATATAATTGTGGCAGTAAAAAGCATGTGACTCAGCTAGTCAAATATTTTAGTTTTCAGTCTTAATTTTCTCTCAAAGATCTTTGTGGTCTTACTACATCACATGCATAGATCCACAAATCCTGTTTGTTTTAGGCTGAGATGATTTGGCCTCATTAGTGCTTTCCATCCCCTCCAGTTTCTGTGGGGTCCCAAGTGTCTCCTTACTCATATTGCAGAAGGAAATCCTCATAAACCCCACAAAGCCCTAAAACAGCTGAGGGCAAAATTGAGCAGATCTCTGCTCTTAGACTCTGCTTTTCTTCTTGTGCAGCTGTACCACTGATATCAATGGGAGCTCTACATAGGAAGACCAGAATTTCAAAACATGGTCTCACTCTGCAGATTTAAGAGGAGAAGTTTACTCTAAATAATTATTTTTACCACATTCCTTTTATTGGAGTTTACTATCAAGGGGATTTATTGTCAAGGGTATCTTCACTGCAACATTGATTCCATCTTGCAGGTTTCCAGTGTTGTAATACTAAACAGAAAAGCATTCTGAGGAAAGGGTTATTTTCTTTCTGTTTAAGGTTTTCCCTCAGAACATGTTTAGTTTATAAGAGACCTGTATTTTGACTAGATTTGGAGGGTAATCAATTTGTTTCAATACAAGTTTGAATGTATTATTTTGCCTGAAATAGGTAGGTTAGGTACAGATATTCAAGCCTGAATTGATTCAATCTTTGCAGGTTGGTGTAACCTGCGCAGATTGAATTTATTTGCAAGTGAACAGACATTCACTTTTTATTCCAGAAATGCAGGCACAGGCCTGCAGTGGTCCAGGCAGAAGCTGGGGGTGGGACCTAAAATAAGCCCTCAGCTAAAGGGGGGCATGGCCAGGTCCCCACAGGCTGAATATGATTGAGAAGGGGTTTAAAATGCCACCCTGGCCTGCAGGGACCCCAGCCAGGGTGTGCCTGGAGGGAGAAGGGGAAAGTAGCCCCTGCCAGGGGTTCACAGCCCCTCTGCCCCGCTGCTCCAGTGGCAGGAGCAGGGGCATGGCCAGACCATGGTAGCCTGAGGGGAAGGGAGAGGCCATTGTGGGGATGAGGCAGCACAGGCACTGATAGACTCTGCTTGTGCACCTAGGGCCGTGGAGGCCAGACGCCAGTAGGCTGAGGGAAAGTTGAGAGTAGCGTGGGCACCAACACAGTGCTGGCTCCATCCCACACTGAAGATCCCCTCAGGCAGGGCTCGCAGCACAGTACCTGAGCCAAGTCCCGCGGTGGAGTGGTGAGTGGTACCTGATGCCCAGCCATGGGGAGGGGGATGTGACCTGGCTGAAGGCATAGAGAACGGTAGGGGGGAGCTGAGGATAATCATGGCTCCCAACTCACTGCTGCCTCCCACTGTGGCAGTGCAGCCTGGGCTGGGGTGGCCCTAGGGGACAGGGGGTAATGTCCACTGCCTCCTGCCTCCAGCCCCATGTGGAGGCCATGGTTTGCAAGTGGAGGACAACAGCTAGAGCTTGGTTTACCACCTCCCTTTCTCTCCCGGCAGTGGCAGAGTGAACTATCATGGCGGGCAGAGGTGAAGCACCTGTCACCTGCTTACAGTGGTGCCAGGAACTTGGGATGGGCTGCTGTGGGCCAGTCGCTGCCTGCACCCCTGGGCCACAGGGACTGGGCTGGGCCGGGTTGCAGTGGTCCATTGCCTCCACCTGCCACTGTCTATGTCCTAGGCCTGCAGCAGCCACCCAAGCACCCAGTGCCACCGCAAGCAGGTGGCAGGTGACAGGTGCTTCACCCCTGCCTTGCCCTGATAGTATGCTCTGCTGCTGCCAGGAAAGGGAGGGGGTGGGGAGCTGCACTCCTGCTGCAGTCTGCCTGCAAACCATAGTCCCTTCACAGAGCTGGAGGTGGGAGGTGGTGGGCACTGACCCTCACCCCCTAGGGTCACCCCAGTCTGGACCATGCTGCCACAGTGGGAGGCAGCAGTGAGCCAGGCTCCATGATTAGGCCCAGATCCCCCCACCCCCACTGCAGCCAAGTCACATCCCCACTTCTTGTGGCCAGGCATCAGGCACCACACAGGTGCTGCAGCATGGGCCCTGCCTGAAGGGATCTTCAGGGTGGGACAGAGCTAGTGATGTGTCAGTGCCCATTACTGCTGCCACCTGCAATGGGTGATTAACCACCCCTGCTTCATCTCAGGCTATTCATATCTGGTCACCGTGGCCCTGGGTGCACAAGCAGAGACTATCAGTGCTTGTGCCACACGCCCCCCTTCCCCCCCCCCACAATGGGAGGACTAAATCCCTCTTCCCTTAGGCTACCGGTGCCTAGCCATGCCCCGCTCCTGCCACTGGAGCAGTGAGGGCAGTAGGGGGACTTCCCCTCTGCCAGGCAGACCCAGCTGCACTCCAGAACAGGGTTTCGCACCTCACCCCCTTCTCAGCGAGCTGGAGCAGTGATAGTGCTCCGGCTAGGAAGGAGAGGAGTGGAGACAACCCTGCTTAGTTGGAACAGACAGCACAGCCCAGCCCACCCTGGGCTGCAGAGCATGCTGGGATGCTGGGAGACTATGATTTCACTTAAACCAGGACAGGGTCTGGGGCACACGTTCCATAAACCGGTTTCACCTCAATCAGTTATATCTGATACTGCATTCAACCAAGTTTATCTCAAACTGGTTTCGGCCATTTGGAAACTGGCTTATGTGCACTGAACATCTGTTTTGTTACAGGTTTAAACCAGTTTCTGATCACTTAAATAGGTTTATGTGTAACTTGTGTCCCTAGCTCTACTGACTATTCAACTCAAAATAATTATTATAATTAAGAAAAGCACCTGAGGTTTGGAACTCCTTTTATTAAAACAGTTTTCTCTTACTTCTTTATGCTAGACTTTGATATGCATGTTTTAATTTGACATCAACCACACCTCCGCAACAAACAAATGCTTCCACAACAAATATTCATACCACCAGAATAATTTCATCCCACAGAAGTAAAACCTTCTTGGACGTGCCATCACTCACTTCAGAGTAGCTATTCTTAAATGACAAAACTTAAGCAAATTATTTGAATGCAAAATTGTGGAACAAGAAATCATCCACAAACTGGATTGTATTAATCAGGGACTCTGGGTTCTTATTCCATTACTAGGACTAGCTTTTATAATGCCTATGTCCCTCATAAGGTTAACTGCTTTGTATATTCCCTTTGATCTGTTCAACTCACCCTCATCTCTCTTAGCTGTACCCTACTTTCCTTCCCCTCTACCTATCCTTTGTATTTAAATGACCTTATTCATTTCTATTTAGTAGCCCTGCTCTTTGCAAATCCCTTCCTAGCATCTGACAAAGTAGGCTGCTGCCTATGAAAGCTCATGACTCTGAATGAGTTAGTCTGTAAGGTGCCACACTGCATTGTCTTCTTCTTGAAGTAAAAGTTCCACGTCCTTATTACAGTGAAAGCTGAGTGCCACCTATGGGTAACACTTCATGTTAGCATCTTTTGGATAGCATTCTATAATTGCACATTGTAATTAATTTTACTTTTAACTATTTTTGCAGGACACAATCCTAATTTATTTGCTGTACATTTCTCTATTGCAATCTTTTTTCCCCTGTCTTTTGAATACTAAATTGACTGGTTCAGAGAAAGTCATCACCACCTTTAAAATGCATAGAAAATGGTCAGGACATACATGTTTTTCTTACCATGGATAGATGCTGTGTAGGACTATCCTACTTTCCCATGCAAGAGAAAGAGTTTGATGATGTAAGATGAGTTATATATATATATAGTAATATATGTATAGTAATATAACTGTATGATTTATATATCATACATAGATAAATGAATTAAGTAATCATCACTTTATGCTGAATTTTACCCCTTGTTAATATTTTGATTTCTTACCTATTGTGCTGCTTGTGCACATAAATATTTCCCAGTCCTGTAGTCCCATGGACTTTTATATATCTAACTAGTACGTAATAATACTGTACTGTTGAAAATCTGCTTTTTTAATTTAAAATAGAAGGTGAAGGAGGAGGAGAGAGAGAGAGCAGAAAATGCAAGGCTTGATTATGTAAGGCTTGATTATCAGACAATCAGCCTAATTAACATCTACTTAGGAAACTCAAATGGAGGTGTAGATTGAAATGCCAAGCTTATTGTATTAAAATACTTCTTGCCAAGTCAGTATTCAGGTACTTAAAACAATTATCTTGCTACATCTGTGTATTTCTGACCACTAAATTTAAATGGTGGAAAATCTCCTAGGTTGCAGCTAACGTACTGCAGTAGGCTGTATTAAAATGGATGTCCTGGCTCCGTTTTTAGGAATTAAAGTATAATACTTAAAACTCTAACAGATTAATGCTCACTTTATTTTTCATTTAAGGGACCATAACTTTGATACAGCAACCAGAAGTTACCAGTAATCCTGAAATCTTTTGTCTCTGTTTTTGTGGAAGGGTTTACAAGTTTACTGAGGGAATGGTGGCTAGGAAATAACCCCTGGAAGGAGAAAGGAAATGAAACAGGACAACAAATCATTAAAAATATTTTAAATAATTTTGATGGCCACTTTAAAAAATAAATATCCCCTTTTTAGTAATCCTGGTCAGAGGCCTGTTCAAAATAGATGGTGTGTGCATTCTAGATTATCCATTTTGTATTTAGCCTGACTGAAAAGTTGAATTGGTCCTTTGCTGCTTACTTTGAAATAGTAGCATCCATTTTGCCATGTTTTCTCAATTAAGTGTTTATAAGTTCATACAATACTGTAAAATGTGTATAGGCTTCTCTGGTTCTGAGCATATTATCCTAAATCACATTTCAGACTAGCCTTTACTATGGTCATGAGTGTCTCATTTTATTCTTCAGAATGCAACCATTTAATGTAGGGCTAGTAGAACAAAAATGTTTTATAAAACAAAGTAATTCAGTTTTAAGCAGCGTAACTTCTTAATATTAACACAGTCTATTTGAGACACTACAGCAGCAATACATTTCAGTTCACATTCTTGTGCCCATTTTGGCTCCCAAATCAAGCCTTCAGTTATCCAGTAACAGCTCCATGTATTCTTAAGCTCCAATCTAAACTTAAGTCATTCCATCTCCTTTGACAGAACATTTCATATCAGACATTGATTACTTTTTCCTTGTATTGAGTCTGGGGAATCCATTCTGACCAGAATACAGAACTGTACAAATGTCTGTGACAAATGACTTGTCTGAGTCATTGTATTTGTTATTTAAGATCTCACTGGAATATAGCTTATTTGGTGCACTATAATACAGTGCAACCCACTAAAACAAATGCCACTACTTGCTAAAGGAACAAAATAAATGGATATATTTCCCAAGAACCATACCAAAACAGTCAAGCTTTTTAAAACTAACGCTTACTAGTGGGGAAAAGACATTTAAAAACAACCCCCTTTCCCAAACCCAAACGAAAAGATACCCCTGAGTACACTGAAAGGTAAAAACACAGTAGACAATTGTTAAACTAGCAAATGTGTTAAAAGAATAAGAAACCAGTCCTCTGAACCTTTGATGTTTAATTGAGTTCCTCCTGGATACAAATCAGTGTAAAACCAAGATCAGAGTTTGTCCCTACAGTTACAGTACACCAAATCTTGATATAGTCTTGCATCAGAGCTTTCATAACCGAAGTCATGTTAAAGGAATAAGCCATTTGAAAAAAATATCCTATTAGCGTAATAATAACCAACTGAATTTCTAATAAATCTCACCTGCAAATGATCATTATGCATAAAAGGTAAGTAAGTAAATACCAAATAACCTATGAAATTCTTCTATCAGTCTCTTTTTTATGGAGAGATGAGGGAATTTCACTTAAACTTTTCAAACGAGTAAATGAGCCATCATATCTTTAAAAAAAACAACCTGGCTTTCTCTTCTTTATAGGTGCATTTATAATCTGTACTGAATGCTATGCAGAATGCATAGTCTGGATTTTATAATCCAGACAAGGACTACATATTATTAAATACTCAACATACATTTTTATTCTTTTAAATAAGATTTCAGTGTTTTGTGTATGTCTGTAGTTCCCAGCAGTCTTTGCTAGGTTTTTTCCAAAATTCAATATTATTTTAGTTTATTTTACCTTTGTTATTCTTGAGAAGTTAAATACAGACACTTTTAAATAAAATAATTAAATATTTTTTGTGGGAAGAAGATCAGTTTGTAACATGGGAAAATATGTAGGCCTTTTTGGGTGGGACAAGGATATATTACTTTATTATAAATGAATCTATTTCTGATGGAAATAGTGAAACACCTAGTAATTCCAGAAAGACAATGGTGTTTACAATCAAACTGGCTGCATTATCTGATTTTTTGTAAGTAATCATCTAAATCATAGAATGAGGTTGAAAGTAACTAGCAGTAGCGAGGACTTACATCATGAGTCATTAGAGAAAGGACTTAGTACCATTGATGTCAGAGGAATTTAAAAGTAATGATTGCAAACATTCCTTTGTATTATGTATCAACACAGAGGTCAATTTAAGACATTAAAAAAGATCTGATCTCCTCTTTGTCATTTGCTATATATTTTATATTGTTTATGGTCAGAGGCATTTGATGGATTAGTATTGTCTACTCATAAACTTGAAAATGTCTTAACTGCCATATTTTATACATTCCATTTTTTTTAATGGACAAGATACATTCAGAAAATAAGTCCTCAGTTTTAATAGTTCAGTCTTTTAGTATAGGTGAAGTCTCAGATAAGATGGAACTTTTGAAATCAGTGATTGCCAGAACTGCAGAGGTCAGACTATTCTGGTTCATATTAGTACAAAGAGAAGACTACTATTGAGTTGATACATTGATGGATTAATAGTTCTGCCAGCTAATAGCTCAAAGTTGTGATTCACTCTTGTTTCTACCACGTAAGAAAAATAATGGGAATTAAGATGCTGTTTATGATACAAGGATTTTTCTTGATGCACTAGGAGTTGGTGGCACACACTTTCACACATTTCCAAACTCCCCCCAGTTTTAACAAAATATTAATAGCAGCAAATTACCTTAAGTGGTCCTAGACACAAAAAGAAATAAGCTTAGGCCTTTTTTCTTGCTTTTTGCTTTTTCATGATGTAGAAAGAGGTTTTTTACGTTATGTTTCCACAGTTATTTTTTACATTAGAAATTGAGGTCTTGTCTGATCAGTTGGAGAATTTGTAGGTGTATGCCACTGCACGTTACAAGGAGATGAAAGCTGATTGAAAGGGGCAGTGATTTTTAGTTGGACTGCTTAAAACTAAATCCTTCTTTAATTTAAATCAGCAGAGCTTCATGGAAATCAGTGAAGCTGTACAGATTTACAGTGGCTAAAGATTTGGCCCTGCATCTTTCATTAATATTATGCTTACATAAAACAACTGGAAAAAAATTCATTCCATTTGAAGATGAAAGACCTAGCAAAATATTTTCAAAAAGTCCCTATTAACACAGCTGTTAAGCACCTTAGAAAATGGTACCCTCAGTTTTCTGTTGGCCTGGGCCTTTACACCAGGAGTGGTGTGCACTGGGTGTAAAATGCTGTGACTGATCTGGTTGTGTTTTACATTCTCTTATACTGGTGTATATGATACCCAAGCTTCCAGGCAGTCAGGAATTCAGCCTGGAATGCCTTGTTTTTAAAATTAAGATTTCAAATGCTCTCAAAACTTATTTCTGAATCTTCCAACAGCAAAAGAGAAAACACAACCAGAAAAATCTTCTGAGTTGAAAAAAAATCTCTTTGTTACAGGTTTCATAACATAAAATCAAGTGAGAGTACAAACAGTTTGGGGTTTTTTTTTGCAGATTCAATCTAAAAATAGTCAACTCTTCCCTTTCACTAATGTTTAGCACTAAAAGAAGCTTAAAAGAGTTTTAAAAATAATCCCCGTGGCACATGTTTTATTTCCAATTTGTAGGTGGGAACTCTTCGAGGCATAAAGTTAGGTCATTTGCTCTGGACTATAGACAATGATACTCAATGTTCTTAGAGCCCACAAATTTCTTGATCCACTCCTGTGCTTTGCACATGTGCATTCCTTTTGAGGTGCACATTGTGACCCCTTGCATGTTTCTAATCTATTTAGATAATATGCATATATGTTTTAGTTTGAACAAACCAAGAAAAATATGGGAAACCCAAGTTTAAAAGAAAGCTGAAAAGCATGTGGTAGTAAATAATGCTTCTGCAGAAATATTCTGAGCAATGCAATTATGCTTTGGTAGCAAGTAGGTTAATAAATTCTCCTTTCAAGTCAGCAGACATAACTTTGGTGTCAAGTGAACCCATTTAAGACTTTCTCACCCTTGATCTCCATGAAAGTCTATCTATATCACAATATTACACAATCTGACATAACTCTTCATCCAAACTAGATGTCTGAAGTGAGAAACAGACCCAGTAATGAAAAACAAGGTATTGCACATAAGGACCACGTTAAATAGACATAACAGTAAGAACAGACTACGCTAAAGCAAAACCCATTGAGATGTTTTTCTATCAAGTGCCATGTAAGTATTTCTTTTATTTACTCCTTTTATGAAGAGCAAATTTCATCAAAATAAAAAAATGTTGTTATAAAATTGCATATTTATGCTACATACACTATTCATTGCCCTCGTTCTGTACAATGTATCCAGAGAATGGCTTTTATAGATTTACTTGAGCTGTTGCTGCCAGGCAATCTATCTGCTTTGCATGTTGCAAATTCTGCCTTCATTGTGGCTTTGATGAACAGGAAATCAGAGGTATCTTTGCCAGTTTGAATTAAGAATTTGTTGGCTTCTTGCAGGTAGTTATGCTTTTCTTCCGTAGAACAATAGCAGATTGACAGGTATAATCCATTTCAACCTTTTATGTGGTAAGTTAGATCCCCGAACCTTCACTTGCTTTACAAATAATCCATGGACTCTGATAGAGTATACAATTTATTTAACCCTTCTTTCTTTTCTCCCAGCATTGTATATATTTTCTTCTCTTTCTTTTTTTCATTACATTCACTCTATATGATTATTACATCTCAGCAGACTGGTTAGCCCACAAATCATCAGGTTTTTTTTTTAAAGCTCTCCATGAAAAAAAGCAGTAGAGCTACACTCGGCTTGATATTTATGCTACATTTCACTGCCCCTAGGATGTGAGCACTACATCCCTTAAGACAAAGGAGAAAACTGTAGTTTCAACACTTTACTGAAAACCCATTTTTCCCCAAACAGATCTTACATCACCTAGCTAGCTATGAAGCTCTGTTATCTGAAAAAAGAGAAATAGAAAGAAAACACAAGGAACAGAATAGACTCACTAGCTCTGAAATGTACATTTAAAAGCATATTAAGAGCATCATAAAAATAATTCACTGACACGGCATGACAATATTATAATACACATGACAGACCTTTAATGCCTCTATGTATTTCCCTCCCTTAGTGACAGAGGAGTCATTGGTCTCTAGCAACAGCAGAGGCTGTGCTGCTATTGGGTAAAGGAAGCTGGTTTATCCCTTTTGGTAGGTAGAGGCTAGCTACTGGAATGGCCAATCAGGTGTTTTGTATCTAGGAGAAACATGGCATGTATAGCTATTTAAATCCAACTACAGTGATGTAAGCAAGGGTGGCTGCTGTAAAGAAGGGTGGGGTGGGGGAAAGAGGTTAGTAATAAAGCAAACTGAAAGGAAAATCTTGTCAAGCTAAATTATTTACAGTGCAGTGGCTAAATCCAAGTGGAGATGAGCATAAGTGACCCACCACACCTGCACACTGAACCAAAATATTAAAGCCAGCACAGCCCCCTTCTATTCAGGTTTATAATGACACGCAGATTCTTTCATCCTAATTCTGAAGTAATGTATAGCAATATGATTGCTCCTGGTGGTGACCTTTAAAATTAAACATGTGGATTAATATTAGGATTGCTGTTGCATCTCATTTTGAAAAACATATCCGATTTGGTGTGCTCTCTGTTTACATGAAGATTTCAAGGGAAACCACATTTCAAACCTCTCCTAAAGAAGTGAAAGGGCTATTGTTAGGCAGTAAACCTTTTTATGCCATCCTGATGAGATTTTTAGGGCTATGATTTACATCCAATACGTACAAGGGTATGTATATTCCTTCACCGCACCTGGTCTATGTTCAAACACTTTACTTTAAGATACATGAATGTAGACCTGGAGTAGCATGTACGAGTGTTGAAGCCATGGGCGACTGGTGCCTCCTGAGTCTGGGGGCTAGGGGGGCACCAGATCGCTGACAAAGGCCAATCACCGAGCCCAAAATCACCAATGGTGAAACTGGAAGTGCACTTCTGCAGGCACTTCCTGTTTCACAGATGGTGTTTCCAGGGACTGCACGGCCAATCTCAGGAGGTGCACATTCACCCACATGCACCCCCTACAAGTCACCAATATTTGGAGCTATGTGGGGAAACTGAAGTAATTCAGGATGGGTGCAGAGGCAGGGGAGATTGTGGGGACTGGTAGGTCTGGGGGCAGGGTTGACTGGAACCTGGAGGACTGGTGGGTCTGCAGGTGGGGGTTGTTGGGCAACTAAGAATAGTCCAGTCAGATTGGGGGCGGGAGGGGTAAGAATGCACACTCTTATGGGTGGAACAAGTGTCTGGGCATTCCCAGCCCCAGTGTTATATCATGAAAGTGTACAGGTGTTCACTAGGGCTAGGGACAGCAGTTACAAATAAACTGGCTTAAGTGATTATAAACTGGTTTACACCTGTAACAGAACAGAAGCTCAGTGCACATAAAGCAGTTTCAAAATGGCTGAAACTGGTTTAAGATAAACCTGGTTGAACGTAGTGTTAGACTTAACTGATTTAGGTCAGACTAGTTTATGAAACTCCTGTCCTAGACCCCTTCCTGGTTCAAGTTAAATCACAGTCCCCCAGCATGCTTTGCAGCCCTGGGCTGGAATGTGCTGTCTACTCCAGAGAGCAGAACTGGCCCCACCCCTCTGCTCCCTAGCTAGAGCAGTGAGAGCCAGCTCACTGGCCTCATTGGCTGGCTCACCAGCCCCCCAGGCAAACCTCGGCTGGGGTCTAGGGCCAGAGAGGTGGGTTAAACTCACCTTCCCCAGAGTACAGAGCTGCCCTGCCCTGCTGGCTTACTTGGGGCTGGCTGTGACTATGAACTACACATTCCAAAGGCACCTGGAAGCAGGAAGAGGAAGTGATGAGCAACCCTACAGAGTCCTGCTGGTGTGATTGTGGACTGCAAATCCCAGAGACTTCAGGCAGTAAGAAGAGGAAGCAAACGCATAGCCCATGCTGGGTATGTGCCAGAGCACCATGATCTAGCACCGCCTGGTTTTTTGCTTGAGCTACTGTAGGCAAGTGGCTACATTTCCTGAATCAAAAGTGAATATCTATTCATTTGCTTATTGGTCCAATCTTTGCAGCAAGTCTGAATCAATTCAGCCTCAGGCTTTTTGACTGTCTGTACTTAACTTGGTTCACCTTAACCCATTCTTGATCTAAGTTAGCTTATTTCCTCAGGTAAACTAATTTAGAACACTAGGTTCTAAAGGTCAATCTAAATGTAACTTCTATACTTATCCCCAACTGTATGAGAGTAGGTACCTATTCAACTGTCAGTGATTTTAGTGGTGCTGTGTAACATAAATTGAAGCAAAATTTGGCTCTTTCAGCATCAGATCTTATTTTCCAAGAGAAAGAGCTTGTGTCCCAATATTCCCTTTGAAACGGGCAAACATGGATTTGTCTTAGAAATATCAGAGATATAAATTTCCACAAACCATTGCTAAATTTTCATAAAGATATGTAATTATGTATGCCATGTATAATATGGATAATGGGATATATGGCCCTAATCTTTTTGCCTTTAAATTTTCCCACTGTTGCTGCCACATATTGTATATCTCTGATGGCAGGAATGGTACAAAGGTTAAATGACTCGTTGCTGCTGTTTGATCAACAGTAAAACTCCTATTAGAACTATCACAGGTAGTTCTGTCATGGTGGGGAATTTCAAGGAAAAAATAGTACAAGCAAGATAAAAAATGCATGGAATAGGTCTGACAGTATACAAACTGTTTTCTTTGTATCCAAACCACTCCACAGATACTCTGACACTTCACACACACCAGAGACCAGGCTTGGATTGCTGTGCAGGTTTCTGCCTCCACAAGCTGCTGAAAAACTATGAGTATGCTAGGTAACTAAAAGTTAGAGACTCCAATAAGGAAAATAAGGACATTGCTAAATGATTTCTTTCTTACTTGAACCTGTTTTTTTTCTAGTAAAGATGAACTGCTCTTAGAGATTGTAAAATTACCAACAACAAAAAAGAGTTGCTAAAGGTAAATAATAATTTAAATAGCAGGGCCTGGCTGGTACCATCCAGAAGTTGTGAAGAAGCTTAAATTTTGTTAACTGAGCTGCTAACAAAATATACACTCTCTGATTAGAAATAGCTACTGATCTAGAAAATTGGAGAATAGTGTTGTACTTATATTTTAAAAAGGCTCTGAGGGTGATCTGAGGAATTACAGACCCTTAGAGCCTTTCATCTGGACCTGGAAAAATGGTTGAAATGATGGTTAAAAATAGAATAACAAGCAGTCTTGGGGATCATAATGTAACCAGAACAGTTTCTGCCAAGGAAAACTGTCTCTCTAATCTCTTAGAATTCTTTGAATGTGTCAATTAAGTTGTAGATTAGGGAGAACCAATTGACATATTTTTCAGATGTTTCCAAGGCCTGTGAAAAGTTCTGGCCTATGAGGCTACTAAATTTAGCTATGAAGTCATTATGTGACAGGCAAAACTATCTTGTTTGCTAATCTGGCAGAAAGTAAGTGCAGGAAACAGATAGTGAAGTGATGGATTATCAGTTTTCATCATGGCAAGAGGGTAGCAGTCAAGTGTCTCATGATCCTGTATTAGGTCTAATATATTTATGGATGATTTGGAAAGGTGGATGAGGTGTGAGGTAGCGAAATTTGCAAATAATGCAAAATTATGTATGTCTCCTTAAATAGTTTCAATTTTTTTTGCCTTGGCTTACCAGGGCAAAGTAGGAACATAAGTAAAATTGCTGGAAAGTGAAATTCAGTGTTGATGGATGCAAGTGAATGCACTTTGCAAAGAAAAATTGAGATTGACTCATACACCTTGTATGGTGCTACTGTATTAATTCAGAAAAGAAACAACTTAATGAAGACCTCAGTTACATCTGAAGGCACTTAAAAAGCTATCAGGTTATTAGGATGTACAACATATAGGTAAGATGAGTAAGTCATTAAGGCCAAGAACCTAAAAAGATTTTAAAAAGACACTGACTTTTTATTCAGATTGCAAGAGTATTGTGAGTTAGCAAAATTCACAACAGAAATTTTGGGAGGGCTTTTGCCAAACTTTAATAAATAGCAATCAGGATGAGACATCTGCCTACTGCAGGGTTCTTACACTTTCCTCTGAAGCATCTGCTACTGGCTGCTGGACAAGATGGCCCCCTGGCTGGATCCTGTATGGCAATTAAAAATAATAAATAAAATCCTATTTCTAAATTTCTTTCCACTATAAGAGCTCTTATTAAATCCTGATGAATATAATACTTTGCACTTCTTCAGTAGCTTTAGTCTAAGGACATCAAAGTTTTCAAGAAACATTAATGAATTGAACCTCATAGACTCTGAGAGACATTGACACTATTTGGCAGCTGGGTCACTTGAGGTACAGAATGGGTAAGGTAACTACCCCAGCTCACAGGGAGTCAGTGGCAGAAACTATAACAGTCCTTAACATTTCTGACTCCCAGTGCTATAGTCTAGCTCTTAGAAGTTACTTCTGCTCCTGACTGGTGATTGATTATTACACTATATCTTTTTCCCCCCACCAGAAGCACTTACAGATTTTATTTGCAGGACTGCTCTTTAATATTGTGTGGGGTTCAGATGCCTTCAAATTGCAATACAGAATCAGTTTCCAGTGCTCTGTTTTAAAATAGAAGAGATCAAAATCTATTTACAATGTTCTGGGCAGAAACAGCAAGGTTTTTGAATTTTTTAAATGTGTTTTGTGTGGAAAAATCCCTCTGTTAAATAATTAGCAAGTGCTCTCTGCACCGCAGCATATTCCGTATTTCATCTGCCTGGATCAAACTGACAGTTCTTTTCTTAAAGATTATCCACAATTTATTTGGTGATCTTCTGATTGCAGAGAAACACAGAAGGAGCAAGCTAACTGTTGATAGGTTTGGGGGGGGTTTAGTTGGGTTTTTTTTGCTCTATATTTCAACAGTGGCAGAGAGAAGACAAATGGATGGTTTAAGCATGACTAGCCTTTCACTCCCATTTTCAGTCAAGCTACTGACATCAGAGCTCACAAATTAAAAATCTCCAGAAGCTGGAACTATAAAGAACAGAGGCACAGTAGTATAGTACCATGAAGGACTGCAGAGCTGGACTCCATTTTATTGTGCTGGCTTCTATCAACTACAAGGATCTGTTTATTTTACTTTTGAAACGGCCTTCTTTTTACACATTTCAGTGTAAATCATTCAGAGGGGAAAAACATCAAGGTAGCATTTGCTGTCATATAAGCCAGTCTTACTTGCCAATGAATATTAAAGGTTATGGCTTTAAAAAAATGTTCTGGGACAAAAGGGCTGTTTGCATTTAACACTTTCTTCTAAGAAGTTCTGAATGATTCTCTTTAGGGAATCGTGCTGTAAAATCACCCTTTAATCACTTTGGAAGATCAGGCAATTGCTCTCATTGAGGCTTTTAAACCAGCAGCTTACATCAGGAATATCCCAGTGCATTTATTGTTGATAATTCACTACAAGAGAAAGCACTGTGGGAATGGACTTAGAAAAGCCAAACAATATTAGCAGATGTATCTTGCTCCTATAATGGAGCTTGTCCTCTTTCCAAGACAGGGTTTGAGTTCCAACATGCTCTCCTATTTCAAGCATTATCCTAGCAGTTTCTCTCTTGAGAGAATTAGGATATCTGTGTCTGCATTACATGTGCACCCTGACTCTTCCTGAGGTCAGTGGGAGTTAGCCGTGCATAAGAAGTCAGAATCAGACTCCTGTGCCTCAACTACAAAATTACTCTATAACAGTTAGATTAGTAGTAAGGCATTATCAAGCCTTTTGTAATGGGGATCTTGTCTATTTCGTGTGTTCTCTGCTACACGTTTATATCTTGTAAATAACCTAAAGGAATATTTTATTATTAGCAACAATAACCACCTTAATTGGAATGCTCTCTGAATATTTTACTTCATGGAACTTGGACATTAGATCCCACCAGTGGGATGGAGACCAAAGTAACTGAAACATAAACCCCAACATAAAGGGAATCCTTGCCCAGTTCCAGGGGAGCCAGGGGAAACAGGCACAGTGCACAATGGTCTGCAAGGTCCGCTTCTCTCTGTGGTCCAGGCTACAATACAGTGAGGGCACAGCCTCTGCCTGCTCCTTGCTGAAGGATTTAGTCCCGAAAACATACCCTGTGGAATGCAACCTCCGCACTCAGGACAACACCGGGGGCTCAATTCATCTTTCCTAAGTGTGCAAGTTCTGTTGTTTTCAGTGGAATCATTCCTGATTTGGAGCAGGGTTAGCCATACAAGGATCAGGCCTAGGGTTGGAAATTGTGTTTAGCCACTGAGCATATACAAGAAGACTTTTGGGCTGCATCCACGTGAGCACAAACATTTGGTTCCCCAGGGACAACTAGCAGCAGGGCACCTTGTGCCACTGCTAGTTGTCCCTGGGGAATGCCGGTGCCAGACACCCTCTGGTATGCAGCAGGTTACCTGGGGGCCTCATGGAGCTGCAGCAGCAGTGATCCTGCTTCTCAGAGCCTGGCTGGCAGCTGGAGTGTGCCTCTGGCTGGCCAGGCTCTGGTTTTGAGCAGCATGTGCTGCCCCCACGTGTGCCCCTCCACTTTTTTTTGTGCAGGTTTTTTTGCCCCACCTGGATACCCAGGGGTAAAAACCTCCCTCCCACACTGCTTCCTTGCAGTATGGAGGACAGCTGAATGCGCAGTATGTGGTGCCACAGATGAGCTGTGGTGCCACATACCGCACAGCTGTGCTCACCCAGATGCAGCCCTGGTGTTTTTCCTCCCTCTAGTCCTTTATACACTTGACCCAGGCACACTTTGGCTCCTTGAAGTTAGGTACCATTTTTTCTCTTTAACTACTTAGAGTAAAATGTCACATCTTCACTCTGGCAGAAATTCTCTCTACCCTTGTTTTTTTCTGCACTCCCCAGATAATCCTTTGTTAGGAGTCATAGTATTATTCAGTTATGTTTGATTTACGTGAGCCAGTCCGTATGAAAACTGCAGATCAGATTTATGTCCCAAAATGGAATAATCAACTATTCATGATGCAACACTTGTCAGAAACAGCTTTGACAGGTTTTTGTCCTGAGCAATGTGGACTCAAAAGCAGTCACAGGGTTAACTTATCCTTGTGCAGAGCAAGAGATCACAGTATAAATATAAGCATTATTTGTCAGCTTAAGAGTCCATGTAGTTTATTGGTGTGTGCCTTTTTTTCGAAGGGGTTATAACTCATTTGCACAAATAATCCTTGTACATAATGAATACACATATCAGGATTTATAGTAGATAGGTTAAGAGACCTGCTTACCAGAGAACAAAACATACAGTAGTCCAAAGGATAGGGAGCATCATTTTTATACTGTATGACAAGAATGATCACTTGGAGCTGAATAGGATTTTAATTTACAAGTTACCCATAAAGAAAGAAGAGCAAAGAGAATATGAGGCACAGGTAGAGAGAAAGAGAATTGGGGTATGGACAGAACGTTCTAAATACACTTTAAAACCCAAGGCTGTGTGTACAAGAAATGGGGGCCCTAAATTGAAGTGGTGGGTTTTTAAAAACACCGCTTCAATTTACAGTGAAGTAGACCCCTGCGTCTTGTACACCCTCTCTGGCATCAGGGAGTGGGGGGTGAGCTGCGAGTGAGTGGAGCAGTCCCTGTGCTGTGGGGGGTCTGGTGCTTCCCCCCTCAGCAGTAGTGGGCCCCACCCCAGGCAGCACCCACCCGCAGGCAACTGGCTTGGGAGGTGCCAGGGGGCATGCAGCCATGGGGGGAAGCACTGGCTCCCTGTGCAGCTCATGTAGGCGGGCAGGCTCCGGAGGGGGGGAAATAAAGATCAGGCTCACCACTTTTTTTTTCCTTTGGTGGAGCCTGCCTTCCCAGACTGCTGCCAGGTTGCCTCCATGGGATATCTGCAGAGCCCCTGAGCCTCATGGAGCCCGGTGCTTCACTCTGCAACTGTAGGGCAGCAAACTAAAACTCTTTGGAGATATTTTAGTTTGCTGCGCCCTGAAGTCATTTATGGCACGTAACACCTCCAATGCTACAGAGACTGGAATTAATTGTGGAATATACCACCAATGCATTCAAACACCAACACCATTAAAGCAGTGCAAAAGCATTTAACCCACTTTAAAGTGTCATGCACACATGCCCCTCATTTTGTCTACACATGCCCCAAGAGTCCAGATGTACAGCCCACTGAAGACTGGTTTAAATTTACTGGAATGTTTCAAAAGCATACTGAGAACATTAAGTACTATTTTGATTTGGTGCCCCTTGAACACATTTAATGTTAGGTGCTCCCTGAGAGCTCTCTGTCGACCCCTGCTGGCTTGGCTGACCGGCAGCAAATTTGTTCTCAGCCAGTATCTACATGTGCTTTACTGTGCAGCATCTAGTGAACAGTTAATTTACTACCTGTATTTATAGATAGTAGCTAACTTTGCAGTAGACTGATTAACTGCACAGTAAATGTGAGCACATGTAGATATTGATGCTTTACTGTGCAGTGGACTAATCTACTGCTCTGTAAACTATCAGTCCTCCAGGCCTCCCAAACTACACTATGCTTCACACCTTCCAAATCCACGTAGGGCAATGCGGCTGTTCTCAGATGAAACTAGGACTTTGTAAGCCAAAGATCTGTTGCCTACAGGGACCACAATCTACAGGAGTGGGGAAGCAGAAAGTCTCTGTGTCAACTTCACTTACCTGCTAGGAACCTGGCACAGGGATCCCAGGCTTATATAGGGTGGGGAGGGGTCAGCCATGTTCAGGGGGGAAGGAAGGGAAGCTTTGTGGTCCCTTGCTTGTGGTGGATGGGTAGTTGTGCTTGTAACACATGACAGTTGCTGGGTGGTGGTGGTGGGGAAACAGCCATTGTACAATGGGCACTTAACGTTGTTTGTCCTTCAGATTCAAAGATGATTATGATGACATCACTGGTTGGTTTGGTTTCTGTGAACACATAAATGGCTGATCAGGCCAATTTGTGCTTTGAACTGTCTGTGGCACACTGAGCAAGAGATGCCACTTTGGGTTACTTGTTCAACAGCAGACCTGCTGCTGTTGTGATATTTACACAGTTTGATCTTCTACTCTGCCTCAGCACTTCTTCTCTACTCATAAACAGTAGCTTCAGTATGGATGAGTCTTCACCAGCTGGAATGATCATGATCAAGACCGTCCCAAGACTTGAGGGAGTCCTTGAAGATATTCTTTGGAAATTGATCATGTGATAGTTGGTGACATGGCCTGTACATTTCATCTGTGATTTCATCAACAGTGTGGATGCTTGGAATGCTGGCTCATATGAGAACCTCAGTGTCTGGGACCTTGTCTTGCTATCCTATCTTCATCAGTTTTCTTAGACAGCCCATGTGAAAGTGGTTCAGATTCATAGCTTGGCATCTGTACACTGTCCAAGTTTCAAATTCCTACATCAGGATTGGCAACACAGTGGCTTTGTAGACCTTCAGTTTTGTTTGTTGACTGATGCATATGGGCTCCCACACATTTGCATGTAGTCTGCCAAAGGCCATGCTTGCTTTAGCAATTCTGATGTTGGTTCCATCATCAATGCTAACTTCACGTGACAGTGTACTGCAGAGATAAGTGAACTTGTCTGCTATCTGGAGGGTTTGGCTGTTCACTGATGGTAGACTCTACATAAGGCTTTCCTGGTACAAGGTGGTTGCTATCTGGAGGGTTTGGCCGTTCACTGATGGTAAACTCTACGTAAGGCTTTCCTGGTACAAGGTGGTGCTTCACTTCTGTCTTTTTAGTTTTGTTTGTGAGACCAAAGTTGTCACAAGCTGAAGAGAAATGGTCCATACTCTGTTGCATGTCAGATTCAGATTGAACATTCAGGAAACAGTCATCAGCAAACAGAACATCATGAACAGTCACTTCCTGTCGCTTTGTGTTCACCTGTAGTCTTCTCAAATCGAAGAGTTTGCACTCAGTCTGGTAACTGATGTCAGTCCCTGTGTCACAATCATGCAAGGCATCTGTAAGCATGGCAGAGAACATCATACTGAAGAGGGCTGAGGCCAACACACAGCCCTGCTTGGCTCCACTAATAACTAGAAATGGTTCAGATGACTCACCATCATCCATAATGCAAGTGAGTATGCCGACATGGAATTGCTGAACCATCGCGATGAATTTCTCTGGGCAACTGAATTTCATTGTGATTTTCCAAAGGCCCTCCCTCCTGACTGTATCAAATGCTTTTGTCAGTTCAATGAAAATCATGTACAGGTTGGAGTTCTGTTCCTGGAGTTTCTCTTGAAGTTCACAAGCTGTAAACACCATGTCTATGGTCCCACGTCCTTTCATGAAACCACACTGACTCTTAGGCAAGAGCTTTCTCAGGCAAGTGCAATGTGTTGCACAAGGTGATTTAGCAAAATTCTGGGAAGGATTTTACTGACTGTTAATAGTAAGGAGATGGTTGTCATGGGATTGTCTATTGCCTTTCTGTTTGTGCAAGTGGATAATGGATGCGTCCTTGTACTCCTGGGGTATACTACCTTGAGTCCACATTGATAGAAAGAATTCAGTCTGTTTCAATGCCATGTGAGAGTCCCTGGCCTTGTAGACCTCTGCTAGGATAGCATCTGCTCCAGGTGTTTTACCATTTGACAGCAGGTTAATTGCTTTCACAGGCTCAGTCAATGTTGGAGGACCAGCAAGAGATGTATTAATATCTACCTGGGGCAGTGATCAATTGCCGCCTCCCTAATAGATGATTATTGATTGAGGAAGTTGTCGAAGTATTCTGCCCATCTCTGCAATATCTTTCCTTTTATCAATGAGCAGTGTTGTGCTGTCAGTGCTCAGTATTGGAGATGTTCCTAATGACCATTGCCCATAGATTGTCCTCAGAGCATCATAGAAGTTCTTCATATCATTTCTGTCTGCATAAGACTGAATCTCATCTGCCTTGTTGCTCAACCATGAGTTTTTCATCTCTCTGAGTTTGCACTGGACAATCCTTTTGATATAATTGAAGGCTGTCTTCTTAGATGTTGAAGTGCTGTCTTCTAAGCAGGTCTTATGGAGCCAGTGTTTCTTGTTCAGTAGTTTCCCTATGTCAGTATTGTTTTCATTAAACCAATCTTGATGTTTTCATCAAACCAATAGAACAGAATGGCTGTCATTTCCATGCTCATTGTAAAGTGATTTAGTTCATTAACTGTTAATTGTTCCTCATCTCTGTGCTGCTGCAGCCAGCCCTGTCCTGGAGGTTCTGCCCTGCAGACAGGGGTTAGAAAAGCTGGGAAATTCTTGGGAGAGTCCCAGAGCATCCAGATCCTTAGGAACCATGAGCAAGGGGTTACAGAGCTCCCCCCACAACACCTGGCAACCCCCTCTACACCAACCCCTTATCCCAGTCAGGGTCTTCTTCCTCCTCTGGGGGAATCCTGGGAAATGTCACTGACCCCTGGAAGGCATGATGGTTTGGGTACTCTACCACTCCCTGGTGACAATTTAGCACCAATGCAGTCTCTAAAAGGTAAGGGTTCTACTTAGAACCCTCAGCAATGGACGTGTTGACACTTCTGTCCAGGGGCATTTGTGACCTGGTTCCCAATTGGTGACATTCTTGAAATGAGTCATGTGTTATGTCCATCTGGACTTTTGCTGTTAGAAGTGACTGGGTGCATTACATTTGTACACTAAAAAGGTTCCAGACAGATGTGCAGCTCCCCACTGTAACTGAGAATGCTTTCCAAGAAGCATTCGGAGTTACAACAATCCCCTGGAACAAACAGAAGTTCACTGTTGGTTCCAGGGGAGGGGGGAATCTAGCTGCTGGCTGGGAGCCTATAGCCAGTTTCCCTTAGAAACATCCCTGCCTCCCTGCAAGATTGCAAAGGTCTCAGAATGGGGAAAGAGATGAAGGGGAGCTCCTTCTAAGTGTTCTCCATCTGGTGCTGGAGAGTGGGGTGGGTGAATCAGGGGGGCTCCAGTACACCTGCCCTACCCTCCAGTGGGGGCTGAAAAAGCCCCAGACCAAACTCCCTGTACTCCCTTTCCCCCTCCCAATTTTGAAAATGGAGACAGGCTGGCAGGCAACCCAGACAGAAGTTACAGAAGATACTTAGTTTTGAAACATCTTCATCTGACCTCTCATCCAATGAGTATTCACCCAGTCGGCCATTTTAAGCTGTCTGCAGCCATGCATTTGTGTTTGGTCACAACTTCAGATTTTTTTCTGTGGCCAAATCGGGCTAAAATTGTCACTTCTGTCTGCACCCTAATACGCATGCTGTATTAATAGTTAACACTATAAAAGTGCATAGTTTTTATACATGTATAGTAAGGGCTGTGAAAATCTTGATCATGGAGGAGGGCAATAAGGAAGAATATGGTCCCACTTAATCTCTTGCTTGAACCTGCTCAGGTTGCAACCATTGCTATGGTAAAGAGAACAGGGGCTACTTATCCAGTGCTGCCCCATGGAAGAAAGTAGAAAATGGAGAGAAGTGATGGTTGGGTACAGAGTAGGGAAAAAAAACATTGTCCAAAAAGTGCTGAAATAACTTACTACCTCCACAGAGCAACAGGAGGAGTAAAGACAATTCTTCTCTCTTCTGCTCCAGGGCACTACAGCTATGTACTGTCCTTTAGGGCAAAGCATGAAATTCAAACCTATCTTATATAATGAACAAGGTCTATGCATCTGCCCAGACAGCTAACAGTCTAAATTGACTGAGACAGGATGTTGGGAAGATAAAAATGAGGAGCACAGAATAAACACAACAAAGTGATGAAGGTGTTTGGGAGGCTTTCAAGAGCTGCTCAATCTGGTTGTTGTATTCTGCCTGGCTTTCCCTACTTACTGAGATGTGCCCCCATGATGTCTAGGGCACATCTAAGTAAGCAGAGAAAGTCAGACAAGTGCTCCCAGGACTTGAGGGGCCTGATCCTGTGGGGGAATTTCCTGAATGATGACTTGCCAGCATTTTGTGCTCACCACTTACCTGAGACCAGCATCAGAGACCTCATCCTCAAACAAAGCAAACCTCCAGAATCCATCCAACCCATCCAGTTATCTATATGGGAACCTCCAGAACCCTTCAAACTCATCCAGAACCTCCATATTCCAATAGACACCCCACTCTTCCTCCATCATAGCCCCTCAGTCCAATGAGGCCAGCACCCTGAACAAGCACAGCAGCAACTGGACCTAGGAAGAGATAATTGATCTCATTGCCATCGGAGATGAGCGCCAAGACTCAGCGGGCACTCTGGTCATGCCTCTGAAACAAGATGGTCTATCAGTGGTTCACCAAGGAAATGACTTCCTGTGGTCATCATGACTATGACTAGACCCAGTGCCACTTCAATACTGAGGTAGCAGTTTGTGAAGACAAAGGACAGCAACCACATTTCAGACACACACATTCACATGTACCCACTACAAGGCACTTCCCCATGTTTTCGCAGTCAGAAACACAATCAGGTCTGAAAATGTGGTGGACGTGTCAGTCCACATTGCTATCCAGAAATTCAATGAGGACCCTGATGCAATCATGGTTGAGGGCATGCAGTCCTCCCAGGCCAGCCACCAGAGAACTCTTAGGTGGACTCTGTGGTGGACTCTGAGGTGGAGCTGGGCTCAAAAAACAAAAGCCTGGAGCTTCCTGACACCTCTCCTCTCTTCCCAAGTTCCCCAGGTGTTGCCCAACAGGCATCCAGTGCCCCAGAAGACCCAGCCTGTGGCAGGATTGTAAGTGGCAGGCCATTTCTATGAATAGGTTTCAGGGATCTCAGTTTCGGGCAGGGGTGGCACCAGCCTCTTCCCAGTGCAGGGAGGGCTGAGGTGGGCTAGACAGAAAATTCGAGATCTGTGCAGAAAAAGGCAGGACATGGGCCCCATGGGCTGGGCTGAAGTGAGCTGAACCAAAGGTACCATGCCTCTGTGGGCTATGGGTAGGAGCAGGGTGGGCTTAGCTGTGTGGGGTGGGCAATAGCAGCCCAGGGGAGAGGCAGGGGACCTGGACAGGGGCGGCGCCAGGAGGGGCAACTACAGGGGGCAGGGATAAGGTGAATTTTGGGGTGGCTATAGTCCCTCAGATTCCACCTTAGCACTGCCTCTGGTTTGGGGCTGTGTTGGATGGGGAATGCCCTGTCACAGTATGAGGTGTTAAAAAGTCCCACTGAAGGCAAAGGGGGATGATTAGTGGAATCAGCATTGTATTTGAGAGGGGTATCTTTAAAGATCACTGTGAGGTCTTTAACCATCATTGTGTTGTTGGTCAAACTTCAGTTTGGCGGTGATTGATGCCATTTAAGTGAATTACTCACTTAACAGCTCAGCCCCTCCCCTACCAGAAATACAATGCATTTTGTGCTTAGAAATGGCCTCACACCCAGAGTTCAAGATAAGGTAGCAGTCCTGGCTTTATGCCCAGCTGCTAAATTTCCATTTCCAAAAGTCTAAGTTAATTTAGCTTCTTGATTTCACCCCCCAACCCACCTAAGAAAGTAGCAGGAATAACCTAGCATAGAATCATAAGAGAAGTAGGGCTGGAAGAGACCTCCAGAGATCATCTAGTCAAACCCCCTGCCTGAAACAGGATCATTCCAATGCAAACTATCCCATACAGACCATAATCTAAACACTTCATAAGATGATCATCAATCATAACACAACACAAACCTAGCGCCTTAACCTGGCACTGGTAAAGCTGGGAAACTATGGCAGCCAGCATCCTATTTCTATGAAATGTTGTTAATACATGTTCAAGTGATCCCAGGTAGAGGAAGGCAACCCCCCCCTCGTTCTATACCAATCTGACCATAGGGTAAAATTCCTTTCTGACAGGATAAAATTCCTTTTTGACCCCAAATATGGTGATTGACCTGACACTGAATGGAGGAGCAAGACCCTCTAGCCAGGAACCTCCAGTTTTGGCCCCAGCAGGAGCATTTTCACACTTTAGTCAAAGTCCCCAACTTTGGCTGTACCTAATACTCAGTGCCTCTGAGAGAGGCTTAAAAACACCCTGACAGATGTAGCAGAAACAGGGGGATGAGTGGTCAGGGTGACCAACAAAGCCTAGAAGCACGGGAAAAAACAATAGTAGAATCTAGGCATAGCTATACCTAGATCACACATGACAAGTGGCTGTCCAACCTCTTCCAGAACACCTTCAGTGATTGCAAGTCCACAACTTTCCTAGACAGTTGATTCCACTGCCTTGCTGTTCTAATAGTGAAGACTTTTTTTCCAGATATCCAATCTAAATTTACTTTGCTGCAACTTCAAGCCATTGGTCTATATCAGGGATGGGCAATTATTTTGGCTTGAGGGCCACTTAATCAGTTTTTGTGAGTTGTCAAAAGTCGCAAGGGTAGCCCCACCCCTTGACAGGTGCCCTGCGCCCCTGGTCACCATCTTGGAACCAGAAGTCCTGCCCTTAACCCCAGACCTTTGCCACCAGAAGTCTTTCCCCTTGCTCCCAGAAGTACTCCTTTGGGAGTTGCCAACTTGGAACCAGAAAAAAACGAAATCATCTACTAAAAGTCAAACACCTACTATAACATAGTTTAATTTTATTACAAAAAATATTTTGTTGTGATTTGTCTTTGTGTTGTGTATATAGAGATGATTGCATAATAGCTCAAAAATGAACTCTTACTCATATATTGTGTGGTGGGTGGGTGTATGGTGGAGTGTGGAGGGTTGTATGTCTTTGGGGTTTGTGAGAGGGTGTGGCTGCATGTGGGGGGTGTAGGGCATGTTGTGGGGGGGGTGTATATGTGGGGAGGTTGTGGGGACAGGGTGTGGCAGCAGCAGCAGCAGACAGTAGGCCCTCAGGGTGTTCACAGTCCATGTAGGCGCTGGTGCCAGGTGACGTGCAGCTCCAGTCAGAGTTGCATGTAGCAGCAAGGAGCGCAGCCAGGCCAGCCACAGACACCACCAGCAGCATTGCCAGCAGCCAGCGGTGATCACCGACAGTGCACAGATGCCACTGGTGGTGTCAGCGGCAAAGAGAGAGAGGGAGTGGCAAGTGGCAACTGCCTGCAGGTTCCACCGACAGTGTCAGCAGTGCCTTTTTGTAGGGGGTGCACCACCACACTCAGAGAGTGGACATGTACCCACACACACCCCCTACGCATTGCCAGTAGCAGCAGCCCTGCCCAGAAGCTATGTCCTGGCTGGGCCAGATCTTCCACGCATGAAGGTGGGTGCGAGGTATGTGTTCTAGGTGGGGTACAATTAATTGGAGGGTGCTTGTGGGCTGGATGAAATTGCCTGGCTGCCTGCCTGGCAGATCTGCTGCCCAGCCAGTCAGCCCCCAGCCTATACTGGTGCATGGGATTGCTTCATCCTAAGTGCAGGACTTTGCACTTGTCTATGTTGAACCTCATGAGATTCCTTTTGTCCCAAATATCCAATTTGTCTAGGTTACTCTGAATCCTAGCTCTACCCTCCAGCATATCTGCTACTCCACCCAGCTTGGTCTCATCTGCAAACTTGCTGAGGGTGTACTCTATGCCACCTTCCAGGTCATTGATGAAGACATGGAACAAAAGCAGCTCTACTTGGCATTTAACTGGTCATTGAGCCATCGATTACTATGTTCTGAGCCTGATGCTTCAGTCAATCATCTGCAGTCAAGTCAGCCAACTCCCTCAGCACCCTTGGGTGCATCACATCTGGCCCCATAAGCTTGTGCATGTCCAGCTTTTTGAAGTAGTCCCAAACCTATTCTTTCACAACTGGGGGCTGCTCAACTTCTGCCTGTTAACAAATTTTGAGCAAGGTGGGAATGGTGAAAAAGAATTTAAGTGGACCCATTCCAACCAATGTGAGAAGTTTGTTGATTTGCAGACAAAACCAAGAGTAATTGCTGTGGATAAGCATAATATTATGGAATGAGTCTCTGCCATGGAACAGAATTGGCCAGCTTCTCAGTATCCACAGCAGGGGGATGGAAATCCTTCCTCAGTGTTCCAACAGGCAAGCATCTGGTATGCACAGCAGTCCCACAAGTGTTATTGAAGAGTTACCCTCCCAATTTCTTCCGGTCACATCCCCTTTTATGGCTGGCTCGTAAACATGATCTCATTATTCTAAGGAATGATCTGTGATAGGCTTTAAGTTGTTTGTTTCACTGGGACCTTCAGAAGTGGATTAAACTAGATTTCTTTGTAAATCTGGAAGGTGTTACTTACATGGGATTCATATCCTGCAAATTCAAAAAGGGCAAAGGGAGAAAAGTTTCTTATCTGCATCCCTTCCTTATTTACACTGGTCTGTTACTTCTCCAGTTTAGTTTATGATTTGGCATGATTTGCTTTGTTCTTATACGTTAGCATCTACTTTTAGCAAGATGATAACATTCAATGCATTTGGTTTCTTCTTCTAATGTTGATAGGTAAGTAAGGTTGGATGGTCCTGTATTCCAGAGGTCATTGTCTAAATGTAAATGTGTTTCCTGTTTTTCCTGTTTAAGCAAGCAGTCTGGTGACCCTTCCCTACTCAGGTCCCTCAAGTAGCTCCAGCTTCAGTTAGAGGGCCCATTACATATAATCATGAGTGAATGGTGCCTCCTGAATCTGTGGGGGCACCCACAGAAACCACTGACGTTGAGATCCCTGTCAGGTGGAGCACAAGCCCTACCGACAGCATCAGTGTTGGCCATCGGGGGGGGCACCAGCCCCATTGGTGGGGCACGTGCGCCCCCGTGTACCTCCACCAGTCGCCTATGCATATAATGACTAATGCCAGTTCTCTGCTTGCACCCCTTACCGCTTCTCCTCTCTTCCCTCTTACTTTATCTTCTCCTACTCACAACAGCACAAAATTTCACTCTTAATGTAGGTGTCGATTACCAGAAAGATGGTTTATGTTCTGAAATAAGAGTAGAAATATAGTTATGGTATGTTAGTGATAGGGTTGGATAGTTTGAACACGTAGGCTGTCTTGTTTTAAAGTCCAAATGCTGCACCTTTGTGGTACTGAATAAGAACTAAAAAGTAACCCTGGGAATGAATGAGAAGTGAAATAGGCAACAACAGTATTTTACTGTCTAGCCAAAGTAAATTGTGAAAAATAAACAGGCTGCATAAACAATTGAAAGAAAACTAGATTTTAAAGATGCTTTGGGGGTTTACTAATCTAGTGTGCTGTTAACACAGATAAAGAATGTTGTTTTTTGCTTATATTTATTATCCTGATAGTGTCTCCGTAACAAGAATGAAATATGGAAATAGGAGCATTAGGCTGCTTAAATTACATTGTTTGCATACAACCAATGTAACAAACCTGTGCATAGTTACCAGGGCTCCTTGTCCTGATAAACACAGTGCCATATGTTTTTATCAGGCACTGATTTGGACATAAGTACTTTTTATAAAGTTATTATGTTAGATTATCCTAGTTATGTCAAAGTATAGAGCTGGCGGCTTCTTCATTTGTACATATATTGCGGAACATTTAATTTCAGAATCTGTCTGGTGGATAATAAAAAATGACTACCTTGTAGCAGTAAATAGAAACTGTGTTTTTTGGCACGTTATTGAAGAGGGATTAGTATTACTGGAATGGCTTTGTTTCTCAGCAGTGCCTCTGCACAAAAAAAAAGCTTGCTCTGAACACTTTTCTGCTTTATTGAGAAAAGGAAAGATGGTATTAGAAATCAATGGTTTTTAAAGGGTAACTTAAGGAAATCTAATTTTAGCAGATGCTAAAATATTTGCAATTTAAAACAAATAGCATTTATGTCAGCCAGTCAACTTGTATAAGTTAGACCATTACTCCTTGATAAAGTAATTAAAAGACCAAAAAAAGAGAAACAACCAATCATAAAAGAGTGTATTAATAAAAATACACCAGACAGCTAAAAAACAAATCACTGATTAGTTATCAGAGAAATTTTGCTTTCATAATCAGGCTTGTCTCAGAGCTTTTTAAATCCGAGGAAAAATGTTCAATCTGTTATCCAATCAGAACTCGTTATTCCACATTAATACAATGACCAACAGTTTTTCTGCATTGCCATCCATTGCTCAATGTGATAGCATTGTAATTGAAGTTACTTCAAATAGGATGCCTTCGAATAATATTTTATTTCAGTATTTAGAGGTATATGACTATACAAGAAATGCTGGCACATAGGGGTACACCAATAGAGATTTTGGGAACCAATACTGATAGCCAATTTTAAGGAGGCATATCGACTGATACTGGTCCAATTTCTGATATGCAGCCCTGCAGCTTGAAGAGCTGGTAAGCCTGTTGGGAGAGGGAAGTCTTACAGCTGGTAAGTCTGTTGGGAGAGGGCAGAGGTGAGGGGGGCAGACCAAGGCCCCTGCGGTGAGGGAGGAGTGTGGCTGGGGCAGGTGCTGCCCAGCTGGGGTAGGGAGGGGTGCGGAACGCAGTTGCAGCACCTCTGGGGGCTGTGGGGAGGGGGGGAAGCTTCTACCACTGTGTGCACCCCAGGAGGGTATGGGCTGGGTGCCCCTGGATCTGCACAGGGCGGGGCAGGTTGCCATTGCAGGCTGAGGCCAGGGCTGCAACAGGCTCTTCCCAGCGGGACCTGGACTGGGCTGCACTTGGGGTGGGCAGTGGTGGCCCTGGGAGGGAGGCTATGGGAGGGCTGGGGTGTAACCACTCCAGAATTTGCCGTAGCCCCCTTATAGCCCCCCTCCACTCAGCTCCGCTGCTGACTGCCCCAAGTACAGCCCTGACCCAACCTACGTGCTGGGAAGAGCGCAGTGCAAACCTGGCCCCAACCCACAGCAGGAGCCAACCCAACCCCTGCCTCATGCAGATCCAGGGAACCCCTCACCCCCATGCCCTCTTAAGGTGCACACAGCAGTGAGAGCTGCCCTCCCCCTCCCCGTTCCCCCGCGACAAGCTGTGGCTCCATCCTGTACCCCACTCCGCTCCAACTGGGCAGTGCCTGCCCCAGCCCCAGCCTCAGCCCCACTTCTTCCCTCACTGCGGGGCCTTGGTCTGCCCTCCCCAGGCTCCTTCCCTCCCCTCTCCACTTTGACCACAACAGACTTATCAGCTGTACAAGATCTTATCTTCAAGATGCTGAGTTGCATTCCTCTCTGCCTACATGCTGCGCTGTGGTTGCAGTCATGCATGGGGATTTATCAGCCAAGTTATCAGCTACATCAGGCCGATTTCCAATACAGCCAATTTTTTTTTATATCAGTGCCGATCCAATATCAGACCAATGTATCAGTACACCTCTACTGGCAAGGGAAAATGCTAAGGCAATTATACAAATGGAATTAATGCTCAGCAGCCTGCATTCCCACAAGTATACTCAGTCAAAAATATCAGTATTTTTTCTTGAAATGTAAAAAAATATAAGCAGAAAGATAATTGTTAAAACATGAGAGGAGGACTTTTCTGAACTGTACACAGGATGACTGCCGGAAGAAAGTTTGGTCAGTACAGTGAAGCTGCTTTCCAGCATTTCTCAAGTACCCAGTACCAAATCCCGTATTGCTTATAACTTACTAAATCCTGCACAGAAATGTCAGGTGTCCTACAACCTTGTACAGGATAGGCTGGATTGCTGCTTTCTTTACAAGGACACATCTGACTAGAGTGTCTTGGACTCTGAGGGAAAATGACCCTATTGGAGTCAATGGCCAAAAGTACTCCTGAGTACTGACTGAAGTAAAAACTGAAGCGATACTAGAGTTCCCTGCCCATAGCATTTCTGGATATGAATGATGTTGCCCTGCACTTTAAGGCTGTCCCTACTCGTGAAATAATTTTAATAGCTGCTCCAACAGGTTTCTAAAGGGTTAGTAGACCTGGATCTGAGCCTTTAAGATGCTATATTACTTTATTCCCTAAAAGAAATATTTTGGATTAGAAATTATCTGATGGTACTCAGATGGCTGGTTTATTTATGAATGAGTATAGTATGTATGAGTGAAAACACCTAATGCAGCTTTTTTCAATTTTGTAAAATAAAACTTAGAAAATTATGCTGCTTTCAAAAGAACTCTCAGCCTCACCATGACATTGATTTTAGAAAAGCACTTTGTCCTTTCCTTGATAGCTATCCATCAGCATAATGGAAATAACCTCTGATTCCTTTTATATTATCTCTTAATCAAATCAGTTGTTACATATCCATTTTTAGATATTTCATAAACCACACATATATTGAAAGCTTCTGCCATGCTGCATTCATTTGGATCACTTGCCCATAACCTGAGCTAGGACACTATCTATACTGAGGGATTTTTTTCCTTTTTGCATCCATGACAAGGTCTACCTCTGGAAAATGGCTTTTACAGCCCCTGATGACCACACTGACCCTATCCTGGCCACCCTGGCTTCTCCTGCCACACCTTTGATGGTTGAATATAAATTTGGGAAGCTGCTCTCAGAATCCGGAATGAGTTGTGTATGCTTCACTCTGCCTTGATCACCATCAGGCTGCCTTGATCTGGCCTGATCTTTCAGTCCGTCTTCCTGAGCAAGCTGTTATTCTTTAGGACTGGTCTCACCCAGTCCACTTGCCCAGTATTTTTCTCCCTTTCATTTGGGCCCTTGGGTTGCAGCTCCAAAATGCAGGATGCCTCACTGGCTCCCCAGTGTGGCCTCCTACCTTCCCTTCATCAAAACCCAAGTTTCACAGTTGAAATACAAGTTCAAACAACCAAGGAACCTAAATGACCTATTGCTGTGAGACTCTCAGCAAAGCTCCTTCCTCCTTCAGGATTAGGGCCACAGTAACTGTCTACTGTGAAGCCAAGACTAGATACATCTACTGACTCCACCACCTTCTGGTCATCTGATTCTTGTTTCTCAGAGCCAAGCAGAGAGGTCTCCCATTAATCAATCTACAGACTTGCCTCTCAGCAACCCATCTCCCTGAAAGCCAGATCATAGCTCTGTGGTCAGCGGCTCCCAACCAAGCACCTGGAAACCAGCCCTCATAGCCTAACCCCCTTGCCATCTTGCTTTAGGTGAGTGGCCTGCAGCTTCTCTGAAGCTTTGAAGCTAGTACTCCTTGTTCCTTCTTGGCTGCCTATTTTATCCTAGCTGGCCCTCATTCAGCTGTCTCTTTTCCTTTTGAAGTAACAGGGTTTAGGGTTCCTTGCTGTATAGCAAGGGCAGGCAATTATTTTGGGTGGAGGGCAACTTACTGAGTTTTGGCAAGCAATCGAGGGCTGCATGACAGATAGCCAGGAGCAGATAAATATTAATTTTCTATATTTTCTAGGGCCCCCGCAGGCTGGGTAGAATGACTTGGTGGGCCGTATCCAGCCCACGGGCTGCATTTTGCCCAGCCCTGCTGTATAGCATCTTCTCCCTGTCTCTTTGTTACACGATCAGTTCTCTTATTGTTAGCACTGGAGAAAGATTTCATGTAGACATATGGGGCAAGAAAGCAAAAATTTGAAGTATAATAGAAAAAACATCACTACCTATTATCTGTAGTAATTCTAGCTCTAGGTGCTCAACAGTTTTGGAAAGCCAAGTCACTTTTAGTAGGTGCCTAAATACGGATTTAAAAGCTTAAATTTTAGGCACTTAATATTTGTAGAGATTAGCCATATGTGTATATGCTCATTTATTTAATGGGATTATTCATATCTTTTCATAGTATCTTCCATAGGTTTTACTATATAAATCATAATAAGTAATAATCCAGCTGATTCTCCTTAATGTTACTAATACTGAGCAAACTTCAGCAGGTTCTTCACAGCAAACATAATCCCCTTCTCTCCACAAATAGGCACATATACATGCACTGTACGCAAAAGCCAAGAGTAGAAATAATCTGTGTGGGGCTATTCACAGGGCACATTGCAAATGCAGGTATCAAATTTCAGCACAAAGTTAAAGCACATTAACGCATGTGTAGATATGACCCAGCACTAATTTTAGTGCCGGGTCTGTGCAGCCGCTAGATGGCCAGCCTGAGCCCAGCCCCAGGGCTCCTGGCTAGTTGTCTCTCCTCTCCAAGGGCTGGGCTGCTCTCTAGCAGCCTGTACCTGCAGGCTAGAAAAGCCATCAGCCATTTGGTGCCCTGGGGCATGCACATACCAGAGCCTGCACAAGATTACTGCTCTGTGCAGGAGCCCAGCAGGCCCCGTGTACCCCCCTGGACAGGACACAGGCTGTCTCTGCCAGGCCTGTCCCCCTCCAGAGATGTTGCTTGGCCACAGGTGAGTCTTGCAAAGGGCTACAGCTTGCTGCACACCTTGCCCAGAACTGAGATCCCCCAAGGCTGCTGGCTGGTTGTCTCTGCCAGCAGGGCCAGCACCTGCTGCCTGCTGCTGTGCACCCCCAGCTGTCTTCTGTGCGTCCTGTGGTGAAGTGCTTCTGCTGTGCAGCTCCTAGTCCCTGGCTGTGCTCCAGTCTGGGTGCTGCTGGCAGCTGTCCAGGGCTGGCCACACAGGGACAGCTGTGCAGGGGCCCAGAGAGCTGGCACAGGACAACCATGTCATTGTCCTCCTCCCCATCAAGCCCTGGCCACTTCCACATGCACATACCCATGCTAACTGCCAGAGCCCCCAGCTGGACCTGGGAGGAGGTGCGTGGTGCTCCTCCCTTGTGGTGCTCTGGGACCATACCCATGTGCAGAGGCAGCTTGAGCAGGGCAGGTCCTTAAATGCCCACATTTATGAGGCCCTGTGGGCGGGACGTGGGAATAAGGGCACTCTTGGGCAGCACAGCAGTGCCATGTAAAGATCAAGGTCTTGTGGGCACAGTGGATGCCTGCAACTGACTTCAAGCATTGGTCCCGTTGTGCTCAATAGTCCACATCCTTTATGCAGCAGCTGACCTGCATTCTCGCACCCTGAGACACAGGCCACACTGTGTCCCAAGTTCCAAGGTCCTGAATGTATGAATACTTGCCAAAAAACACTTAATGTGCATTAGCTTAATGCACATTAAGTTTAGTCATGCTTATTTGCACATGTAGATACACCCTTTGTGTATGAACAGGCAGAACATGCTTTCTGATCCCTTAACCACGACTCCAGGACTGCTGTAATAGAGGAGGTGCAGAATGACTACTCTTGGATTTGAGTGGTAAAGGTGTCTTTCTCTACACATTCCAGCTATGGTGCATGTATATGTACTATCTTGCTAATGTATGTGTGTATGCCAGACTAGCAGAATTTGGCATATGTATACAGCAGCCAGTATTAAAATTAGGGCTATATTCACCCACATATTCTAAGAGCTTTTTTTCTCCTTTCTACTACTTTGTCTGGCTTGACCATACATCAGTCATGTCTGGACCTCTAACTGACCTGTGTCTGAAGGTGTCACTGATGGGCATATGGCACTTCTGTGTATGGGCTGCCTCCTGAACCAGAAACAGCGTAGCCACATCTATATGGTTCTGCACATGACTAATTAGAATGGTTGTGGGCAGTGCCAACAGTGCTGATTAGCCTGCCCTGTGCACCAGGTGCGAGTATATTTCTAGCTTGCATGAAGCAAGATTTCATACCTGAGGATATTTTTGCCAGGAACAATAAGTTTACTGCTTAAACCTGAGTGTATAATCTTAATAAAGAGGGAGGCACAGCAATGAAGGTCTTCCCTTGTATATCAAGGGGTTAAATATGTGTGATTAACTCTTTGTTCTATTTTGCTCTCAAATGGTTATGAATCCAATGGTTCTCCAAGAATGAACAGATTCAAATCTAGGGGTTTGTAACTGTCTCTGCTTATCACACTTTCCAAAACCTTCTAGCAAAAATGGAACATTTCAAGAGTTAGATAGAAATTTTTGATGTAATATTCAGCTCCTTTTCAATAGGCTTTGCTGATTGCCACAGCCAAAAATAGTCAATGAGTGTGTACAAGCATTCCAAAGAGCCAATAAAACTGCCAGTTTTGTTCTCATGGTAGAAATACCTAGTGGGGGAGCACTGTGTAAGTGTTACAGGGACTGGGTGAGTGTTATGCGGACAGGCTGCACTGCAAATGGGTTGCAGCAGGGGGCCCATGTGCACACATCCCAGCAGGCTTTTCTGTCTGCCAGGGGTAAACAGCAGCAGCCAAAGGAACAAGTCACCACTGATAGGTTGGCTGCCTGAAGGGGTCCATGCCCCCATGTTCACATGACTCTCCTTCCGTCCCTCCCTCTCAGCTTTCAGGCTGTTGTTTTTTAAGCTTGTCAATTTTCCCTCTAGCAGCCGACAGTGGATCTCTATGCCCCAGCACCAGTTGGTAGACCCAGTTCCAGCACAGATTGATGAATCTGGTTGGGGTCAGGTATTGATGGGTCAGGTAGTGGCAGGTCAGGGTCAGATGCTGCAAGGTATAGACAGGTATGGGTGGCCAGGATCTAGCCGATCCAACCCAGCCACCTCCCACCTCCCCATATCCAAACTGGCCCCCTCCAGGACTAAAGTCCCAAACTTGTACCCACCCCTCCCATGAACCCAGACCAGACTTTCAGACCAGTCTGGGTTCAGTCTGGAATGGGGTCTGGGGGTTTTGGTTCTGGTGGGGGAAGGGTGAGCTGGTTTAGGTCCCAGTGCAGGGTGGGAATGGCAGGAGTCAAGTCAGGCTGGTACAGGTCCAGGGCAAGGTGTTGGCAGGTCTGGTGCTTGTAGGTTAGGGTTGAATGTCAGAGGATGGGTTTCCCAACTGTTCAGGTTGGCAAGGTAGAAAGCTGCACAGTTCTGGGGCTGTGGAGAGGGGCTGGGCTTTCCTGGCCACAAAGCTGTCAGGGATTAGTTTGCTGTATGCTGGCTGCAGCTGTAGAATGCAGCCTGAGTCACAAACTGTCTCTCTAGAGGGGAGGTATGATAGCCAGAGCAATGCCATCTGGGATACTGGGGGTGTGCAACAGCTTCTGTCAGAGGGCTAAGTGCACTAACATTTGTTTCTTTAACAGGCACTATACCAAATGACACATCTATCTCATTGGAAGCTGTTGATTTTTCTCTACTGAACTCACCATTCTTGTTCTGGTAGAATCTGTATAAGCACTTGTACACCTAAGGTTTGTACTGGTGAAAGAACTACAAATCCACTGGTAGAAATGTAATGCTTATATACACCCATAGTTTCCATATGAAAAAAAATGCAAGCTATGCTGAAAATGGGACTTTGGATTACCATCCATTAGTTGAAATTAATGACACACATTATCATCAATCTGTCCTGTAAGGAGTTGAGCTCAGATTCCCATTGTGCCTTTGCTCCCTGGCCATAGCCTTGCTCACTTGCACAATTTAGAAGCAGTACCATGCACATGGTATGGAAGAAAGAGTTTCTTGATTCCCTCAGTTGTGACACTGTTTCTCAGGGTCAACTCAGGACTGCCACTGAAAGACTGAATTCAGGGCAATGTCCTAATTTCCTGAACTGGAAGAAGGTATCATCCCAGGCTAAGGCCATTGTGGCAGTGCACAGGTTGTGCCTGCCACTTTAAGAAGATCAGGCAGGCTGTGGAGCAGCTGGGAAGTGAGTTCGGGCCCAATCAGGCAATCACCTGACTGCCAGGAGATACCTGATTGGAGGAGGGCTAGGCAGGAAGAGTATAAGCCCAGACCCAGGGAGCTGGGCTGGCAGTTGCAACTGGGGGGTCAAAGGGTTAACATCACCCACCCTGAGGACTGCTGCTCTGGTAACACTTGGAGGTTTAGAGTAGGAACTATGGGAATGGAAGATGTTCCTTCTAGTCCTAGGTAGGACCTGAAACTGCACTGTGCTGGGGTTGGGTGGTGTGGTGGGGCTGCCTGTGGTGGGGTAGCCCCCAGGAAATGCCACACCTGTGCTTCCCCAGTGAAAGGTAAGGATGGGGTGCCGTAAAGCCTCAGCCCCTCACTGCCTTGTGGGTCACCCTGTAGAAAGGAACAGCTTAGAGCCAAGGGCCACTGAGTAGGACCTGAGGCCCAAGGGAAAAAAGGCCCTGAGTATGAGTGTGGCCCAGTAAAGGGGGTGGAATGAGTGTGTGGCCCAGAGATGGGCCAGAGTGTGGTCCAATGAGGGGCCAGGTCCACCAGGAAGGGACCCGAGGCCTGTGTGGGCCAGAGGCCAAGTTTGGCCCAGTAAGGGGCTGGGGAAATAGTAAGGAGGTTTGGATGTCATCTGTGATGCATGGAACACAGTGTAGGGGTGGTTTGGAGCCATGTGATTGGCCCAGTACACCAGGACCACACATGGGGCAGCCTCCCACATTTTATGTCAATTCATTTTTACATCAAAGACATAGCAGGAGTGAACAGGGCAGACTACCCTAAAAGAGGGAGGCGGGGAGGCATAGATCACTTTGGGTGCCCCCCTGTTACAGCTGTTATCAGAGGTGCCAACTCTTCAGATTTTATTGCCATTTTTTAAATAGTTGGAATTTTTATTTAGAAACTTCAGCTCCAGAGATCAAGCAATTTACATGAGACAGTCAGCTTTCATTAAAAGAAAAATAAGTCTCTGGCCCTCATATCTCTGAAGGAAAGCCTGAGAACATGAACCTTAAAGCCTCAAAGGCCAGCAGGAATATTTTGGGGAAAAATATTGTACTTATTTTTGTTTGTTTGTTTGTTTTTAAATCTCATGATTGTAAAGTTAATTCTATGATTTTAAGGATCTGACTTAGAATCATAGAAAATTAGGGGTGGAAGGGAATGTCTGAATGCTTTGGACATACAGAATTAAAAAAGGAAGGACCTCTACCAGAACACTAATAGCTATTAGCATAATTTTAAATAAATATTTAAAACAGAAGAGAGCCCTTAGTGACTTAATATTTATAGACGTAAATGGCAGGCAGGCAGAACAAGACCTATTTAATTTAATAGGCAGAGTTTGTCCCTTTGTAACTCCATTGACTTGAATGGAGTTATATTAAATAGGGATTAATCTGATCCCTTTTGTCACATCTGAAGGAGAAAACTTATTTTTCAAAAAAATCTGTTATTAAGTTCTTGTAGTTTCTCTTGCTTAAGGACCTCAGCACTGGGTTCAACTTTGATTCCTACCACATGTCAAGTAACCATGGTTAGTGCTATAAAAAGAATTGAGATTGCAGCCAGGGTTTTATATGAAGTATTTTAAAGTGCCACTGACTCTAATGCTGTATGATTAATATTCATGATCTTGAAAAAATGTAATTTGGCACAATGTTAATTTTTAACAGTAAACAATGGAACAAAAGTAAGTTAGTGTAAGAATTTTGTAACTGATTCTGCTATGAAAAGTGTGACTATTGTAGACACATCCTGCTAAAAAGAAGAATACTTTTTGTTAAAGCATTAGACTGGATGTCAGAATACCTGGGTGAGACTTTCATTCCTGCTGCTGTCCCTGTGTACTGCTACAGTCTTGTACAACAATTGTAAAAGTCTCTTAGTTGGCTGGGGGACAATTCTTCTGGTACAAAGACTGTGTAGCACAGTGGTGGCCAACCCATAGCATGCATGCCATAAGTGGCATGGGCAACCTCTGTGTGTGGCATGGCGCAGGTCAGAAAGGGGATAGGCAGCATAGTGGCAGATAGGGCAAGAAGTAGACAGCAGAACAGCAGAGCAGGGAGGGGAAGGGAACCAGATTGTTCAGGGAGCATTTGGGGCTAATTTGTGGCATAGCTGCTTGCCAAAAAGGATGGCCCCCACTGGCATAGCACAACTGGAGGCTGCCTTGTGCAAGACCTCTCACAAAATCCAGTGGAAGGAGTTTGCAAAGGGTAGGAGATAATAGTGCATTGCAGTGTGAAGGTAAAGAGGGTATGGGGTAGTCCTGCTTCCTCATGGACTGCAGTAACATAGAGTAGTTTTATAGGTTACTGAGTTAGGTTAAGGACACTTCAGTCCTCAGCTGAACCTTGAAATAAGACATTTCAAGGGCACACTGCTTTTGTCTAACCCCCTACATGACAGGGCTGTGAATTCACCACCTCCAAATGGAACTACCTAGGATTTAATATATGAGCATGGCATGGAGGTTGGCTTTGGTGCTCAAGTTTCTCCATCTTTAAAAATGGGAATAACTGTTAAGCTTCCTCCCTTACAAGGGTATTATAAAATGGACACAAATACAGCATATTAGATTTTAGGATATGCCTTTGTATAAACTGCATATCTTTGTATATCCTGCAATCTTTTTGTGCATACACATTTCTACTTACATCGGTGAGTTGCACACATGCAACCCAGGCATGGTCTAGCTACATATACACTCCTAATGTAGGTATATAAGGGTGTGATGATCAATATAGTGCAACATTGGTTAGCGTGGTAAGTGGTGGTCTTGACACATCAAGAGCCTAATTGTTGCTAAATATGCACAATAATAAGATTGCAGTGGCTTTTCTTGTCTCTGATCACAGAATCAGAAAACCTTTGTGAATCTAGTACGTGAAGCTCTTCCAGTGTTGCAATGTGTTAATGTAATAACTTGACCAATGGCATAAGTATATGAGTCCAAATCTGGAAAAGTAGTAAGAACCATAAAAATCTACTCAGTGAAGTTTATTTCTGAATACCATACATCAATATGCCTGAAAGACTGCATATCATGTAGCTGTGCCATGCCAAGCAATTCCTTTTATAACTCACCAAACTAAGGGGTCAGTTGACACGATATCTTCGACGGTTTGACTCTTATCTCCTATCCTTAAGCCGGGTATTTCTTTGATTTGAACATAGTACCAATATGTGGTAATTGGGCTTTTTTTAGGTTGATTCTAGAATACACTTACTCCAAATTTCTTTTCTTACTGACATAGTTCCTCCATACACTTGTGCAAACGAACAGCACTGCATAATTCTTCATAATTTATTCTAGCATATAATTCTATTCACTCAAATGATTAGATCAATTCTCTTTAAATTAATGTACAAAACCATTCAGTGGTTTAATGCCAAGGAGCTGGTTTAGTTTTTGCAGTATCGGAACAGAAAATAGTAAGTCCTATATAGCTATTGAAAAAATTTAAAAAACTGGTTAGGCTCAACACTACTTAGGCCAACTCTCCTTGTTGGCAGTCTGACCAAAGACCTTAAAGACTGAAAAGGCATGTAGACTCCAGTGCTCTCTCATTCCTAGGCATGCTCCTTTCTGAACAAGGCTGAGGAAATCTGTGGCGTCTGGTATGGCCACCACTAGGCTGCACTACTATGAGGGGTGAATAAATCACTTCTACCTCTAGAGCTTATCTTTGTAAGCTTCACATTCACTTTCAAAATAAATTACATTTTTTCCTTTTAAGTTCCAAGTATTTTGGCATTGTTGAAATTGAATTAAATTATATTATATGGCTGTGTCGGCTACAGCAATTTGTCCATAATTCACTTTCCATCATATTTACTCTTTAAATGAAGCAGAAACTCTTATTAAATTTAGGACTGGGTTACTTTTAGGACTTTCTTCATGTAACATGGGCTATTAACATTTTATGGCATCTGGTAACAGTGATTTTCCTGATTCTATTTCAAACCTTACCGAGCAGGAATTTATGCATTAAGAATAATTCTTAGCTCTGCCTCTATAATAAATACTTCAGCATCTTTCCCTTAGAAAAGGAGATGATAAAAAGTGACTTCTCAAAAAACAGATAATCCTTCCCTACATAGTCTCTGTATACAATGGCTTCTCTTGGTACTGTAAATCAGTTTCACTAAAAAATTCATCATGGCAGGTTACCTACTTTGTCCATTCCACTTGATACAGCTTCCATAAATAGCTGCTCTTGTATGTGCAGGTCTTCTCCTATCAAGTATGTCAATCTGCAGTGACTAACTCCATGACTACCATTACAAAAGTGAATAATACATTAAGACTCTCAGAATGAATGGCTGGATTCACCTGCTGGCAGATCTGACACCATATGCTCTAAGCATATTTTGACGATTGAAAAAAATATCCTGAGGATGAACACCACTTCTTTTCTAAATTGCTCTTGACACCCTGTCAGCTTTGTTTTTCCTTTTTCTTCTTGTTATCCTGTTCTAATATACATTACCCTTTTCTGATATAAATTTTCTCTTTTAATTATTTTAACCTTGATAAATTTCTTATTTTTTGTCCTTCTTTACCTTGTCGTATTTAAGGTTATGCCATCACATCAAGAAAACACTAGAAATACATCAACAGTACACTAAGAAGTGGTTCTTCTTATTGCTGTATTTGTTGGGAGAGGAGAACTTTCAGCTTGTGCTCTAACTAGGATCAACCTAGCCAAGGCAAATAAGCAGCAATCAAAATGTTATCATTTGGTGGCTTTTCTTCTTTAAAGGAGAAAAACATGGCTGCATGGCATTCCCTCCCGCACTGGGTCCCACTCACTGGGCTACAGAGGCAGTTTCTGCCCAGAGCTGGTCCAGCACAGCTCCAGCACTGTGCCCTGCTGTGGGCGCAGAAATCTCAGGGGGCATATACCACCCTACTGCATCGTCTATACCTCTTCCTGCCTCCCCATGTGTCACCTGTGCCCACACCTGCCCCCTTCCCCATACATCCACCCTGGTCCCCACACACTGGAAGGCTATGGGGCACATGTGCATCATCTTAGGCTCCCCCCACGCCCCAGCAAAAATAAAGTCAGAGCCTAGCATCCTTGTTGGTGTGCTCAGTGGAGAGAATGACTGAAAGACCCTGAAAATTGAATTTACTTCTTACTCCTAGAAATGGTTCATTTCAAGAAGGACTGAACCATACTGACAGAAGAAGACATGAAGGTTTGCACTACCTGTGCTGCTGATAAATAATAACATTCAGTCTCCAAAGGCGTCAAGTCCGTGAAGAAGAATAAAACTCCTAGATCCTACCATGGCTAGATTTGGGCTAAATTTGCTGTGGAAGCTCACAAGCACAGAAGCAAAATAAATCTTCCCCCCAAATCCCTATATGCAGAGAAGAGTAATCAAATATAAGAAGTCAGAAAAATGTCAGCACTGGACACTGAAAGATAGGGTCAGAGCACGGTGAGGAAGTGAGTTCAAGGATCCACAGGTAGCCCTTCTTTGCTTTGGTGAGCAGGGCCCTCACCCTGAGGGTGAAAGCTGGCCAAGTTCAATTCCAATGGTGCAAAGCTTTTTCTGAGCAGACTACCATTTTCAGAAATGGGTGGAGGAAGTTAGTAGGAAACAATGTGACAAGGGCATCTGGGATTACCAGATCTATTAATTTCTTCTGCAGCCTCTGCTAGAAATTAAAGACTTGTCCACATGGGGAGATCTACCCCCATAGCATAAGTATACAGATAAAATAAGCCTGCTACAGTTGCAGTGATATACCTCCTCATGTAGATGATCTTGTTGCAAAATAATAATACATTTTTCTAGATTCTGGAATTAAGAGTGTCTACACAAAGAGTTATACTGGTATAAATATACCAATAAAATTATACAGGTAAAGGTTTCCATATCAATAAGCCCTAAAATTACACCACCCTGGTGTATTCTGGGGAGAGGAAAATGCCTGAAAGTCATGAAAACTGAATGTAATTTGTGCCCCTGGAAATAAGTCTTCCCCAGCAGAAAACTTGAATGAAAATGGTAATGGGATCTGCTTGAACTTCCAAAGAGTAAGTCCTCTAGGTCTCCCTCATCACTGTTCTTAGCACAGGAAGAATCTGGCCCTTTCTGTCAAGCAGTCATGTGGTTTCATATGGAGCACCATGTTCAGGCGACTGGCAAAGATATGAATGAAATTGGAAAGGACTCAAAATGGGTAATAGAGTTGCATGCATGTTTCACAAAGTCCTCTTAAAATACAAAGGGGGCTGGGGGCAACCCACAAAATTATATATCTGAAGTATCATTTTTAAGTAGAATGTTTTTTCAAACTTTTCCATATGGCATTAGCAGTTCTTTAAGGGATAATCTGTATTTCTTTGCAATCTACAAAGCAATAAACAGCTGCTGAGATTGATAAATAGCCAAAGCAAAGTTGAGGCATGTAATCAATCTCAAAAGCCATTTATTGTGAGTGCACTACAAAGCAACAGAGATTATTGCTGTTACACAGAAAACCATAACAAGGAAAGCAAAAAAAGAAAATGATTGTTTTCTTTTATTGTGAGAACTGAAAGCCTTTTTCTTGGGTTTCCAAGTGACATTGCCATTTAGTGTGGAAGGCCTTTGTTCTTGTGGGGAGTGGCCTGTATGAGGAAAAAAAAGGAGTGACACTAATAAGGACTGTAGTGTCACTGTTTTCTGTGATTTTTTTTCTCTTGGGTAACTAGAAATATAGGGTGCCAACCTTATCCACACAAACGTTACCAAAGAACGCAATGGCACTTGCCAATAATTCAAAACAACAAAGATATCCGCACTTCTTCAGAGCAAAGTTAATAAATAACTAGTTAATATTTGTTGATATGTAGACAAGTAGATCAAGGCAAAGTGTCTTTTAGAAATGCAGATCAATTAGTGGAAAGGGACTTCCTGGCTCATTCTGTCCAATCCCCTTTTATTGAAGGCAGCTGTGCTCTATAATCTCTTTCTTTGGCCCTGATTACACGTTACACTGTGAGCTGCACAAATGTTGATCTGTGTTAGCACTAGCTCAAGTTTGTAGCAGTCACACTTCAGGCCAGCAACCGCCTGGAGGACTGAAAGGTAAGAATCCCCCCTCCCACCATTCTCGGCTTCTCCCCTGCTCCTCTGGGGCTCTCTCCTGCCCCCTGCCTACTTGTAGTTTCCTGGCTGTCCCTCCAAGGGGTGCAGGTAGGGAAGGATTAACCTTCCTGCTCAGCTGCTGCTGCTAGATTGCTGCTTTTCCTGGGGCTCAGCCCATCCCCAGAGCAGCAGTGGTGGTAGCTGGACAGGCAGGTTGGTTAACCCTTCCCTGCCTGCTCCACCAGGAGAGACAACGTGGGCAGCCACAAGTAAGCAGGGGGGCAGGGGAAAGGGGGTATAGTTTGTGGGGACTTGGTGTGCTGGAGAGGGTGAGGTGTTTACATTAAGTGTAGCCTAGAGTGGCTATGTACTAGTGCAGGGGTTGCAATTATTCGGGGCCCATGGGCTACATAGGCTGTTTGGGGGAGCTGCCATGGACAGGTTAGCAGAGGAACATCCCCTCCCCCTGAAGACCTCATGACATGTTGTTTCTCCCCACCACTGCCAGCAATGTCCAGTCCCCGCCCTCACCCCAGCCCACCCTGCACCTGGTCCAGACTGTGGCTGGAGTGGGAATTCCCAAGTGGGAATGGACCAGCCAGAATCCATGCATACAGCCTGAACTGTGGCCTGCCCCATGCCTGCTCCAGACCACCCACCCACGCTGAGGAGTGGCAGCAGCCAGGTGGAAGCTGTTGCTTAGTGTGGGGGGAAAGGCAGCTCTTCCTCCTCACTACTACTGGCCTCTTTTGCTGTAGCTTCCTGGAGCCCATGCTCAGGGTGCCCTGTGGCTGTTTTCTGCTGCTCACTGTTGCCTCCAAGCCACCCAGCAGGGCAGCAGTGGCAGTGCAGAGGAGTCATAGAGCAGCCTGAGCATGGGCTCCAGGCAGCTGCAGCAAGAAAAGTCTAGTAGCAGTGAGGGAAAAGGGCCACTTTCCCCCTAAGCAGCATGGGCAGGCAAGTCTGGAGCAGGTGCAGAGCAAGTCAGGGTCAGGGGTCAGGGCTACGTGCATGGGGTTTGGCTGGTCCAGAACTGGTCCACTCTGCTGGGGCAAGTCTGGAGCAGGTGCAGGGCAGGCTAGGGTAAAGGTGGTGCGCACAGGTCCCTTCCAGTACCGTAGAGCTGGGGCCAGCAGCAGCCAGAAGGAGCTGCTGCTACTTGGGCTGCCTAGAAAGACAGTCCAGCTCTGGAGTTGCCTGGGCCCAGGGGCAGTGGGATGCTACACAGGCCATGTAGAGCCTGGACCAGACAGGACTGAGGTACCTGCTGCTGGCCTTATAAAATTGCCCTGTGGGCCAGCCAGTGGGCTGTTTTTTCCCCACCCCATGAGCTGATTAGCGTGGATCAGAGAGAATCCTTCCCTGGAGTGGTGTAACTTTGAGCTAAATAAGAAGTGCTTAAACTCAGTTTTAGGAGTTAATATGTAGATTAATCCAGGGGTTAAGAGCTCCAGGACCTGCCCCAAATGATCATGTAACAAGGCCCTTAAACATGTCAAACTTTGCCGTAAACCTAATCAGAATTTTTTGCCCCTGTATTCCAATTGGAAAGCTGGCAAAAAACCTCCGTCCTAAAAATAGAAAACTTTATCATTTCCAGTGCAATTTATAATCAGTTGTCCTGTGTCAACATTCTCCTTTATCTTAAATATGTCTATTTTCTGCGTGATTTTTGCATCAGCATGCCCTGATAGAGAACAATCACATCCTCTCTCAACTGTTGCCAGACTAATGAAGCAAACCTTTTCCAGTCTCTTCTGAAAAGTAGGCTCTCCGGTCTAATAAACATCCTAACAGCTCTTCTTTGCACCAGTTCAAATTAATTTTTCTTGACTCTAGATGACTGAAGGTATACACAGTATTCCAGATGAGGTCTTGCCAAGGCCTCATACATTAATATTTTTCTATCTCTACTTCAGGGCTGTCAAAGATACTGCCTTCAGGGTGTATTCAGCCTATGGTGGTGGGATGAGCAGCAGCAGCTGCCAGGAGCCACCGCAATTAACACTGCTGCCCAAGGTTGCCAGCTGTTGAAAAAGATGCTAAAAATGGGTGTTCATGAAATCTATATCTTTTAAAAAGGAACTAGGAAAAAGTTGTCCATATAAAAAAAAAAAGGAAAACCCTCAGAAATAGTGTACTTGTTTGAAGACCTGTGACCTTGTCAGGGTTGGAATGAAACTGGAATGCGAGCACAAATGGACAGAAAGCAGAGCAGCACCACCTGATGTATAAGCAGGTGTTCTGTTTGGAGCCCTGCAGTAAATGGTTATCAGGGCCTTTTGGCCCACTACAGCCTCAGTAGCTCCTTCCCCTTCCCATGCCAGCAAGTGCTGCATGCCGGTCCTCGCTGTTCAGTATTCACCCTGAAGATATGCAGTACCATGTGGCCCCAGGTCAGGCACAGCAGGGATGGAGCTGTGGAGCTGGGAGAGGTGCAGGAGATGTAGTGGGAAGGGGTCTGTGCCTGGATAGAGAGAGTGGAACAAGCACAAGTAAGGCTGAGGAGGAGACAACGTGGCCTGGAGTGTAATAGTGGGTATCAGAGTGTCAGGGTGATTGGGGTGGGACATCATGGTTTAAAACCACTTCTGCAGTCAAGTAAGTTTGTCAACCCAAGATTTTGTATTTTTTTTTAAGTGACAGTAAAATCACATCAGTAAAAAAGTTTGCTTGTCCGTAAACTTTTGAAGATTGCCAGTAAAATAAACTTTCTTGGTTTGGCCACCCTGTTGCTCCCACTTTCCTGCCATGACTTTTCCACTTCTGTGGCCAGCTCAATGGGTTCCAACGCCAAGCCTGAAACTCTACGAGTAAAGAGCCATTATAAAATGGGTATCCCAGTAATGTGAAATTTTCCAACCTTCCATTTGTGTAAAGTAAAACTGAAAATTAATAGGAGGATATGAGTGGATACATAATTTTTTTTAAACAATATTTTCTTTCATTAAAAGACTAAAATGTTTTCACCTCTCTTTCTTATTTTCTCACAACTCCCTACAGAAGAGCTTTTCGGTCAGAAATTTGTAATGAGTAACATTATTCATGAGGATGTATGTTTTAGAATTTGAATTAAATTGGTCCAATCAGTTTTGTCAGGGGCAAGTACTCCTTCCCACAGCCCCCAGGCACACGGCCTATGAGGGTAAGCAAAGAGATACACTTGTGATCCAAAACGTATGAAATAACCTACTTCGTATATTTTTGCATCACAACCAGGGGCATATCTAAGAGTGCAGCTGAACTCTGTTCTGCTCTTCCTACCCCTGGCTGGTAGGGGACACTGGGAGAGGGAAGGTAGGAAGCAGAAGCAGGAAAGGATGACTGGCCATTGCTGCCACTGTGCCCAGCTGGGCCTGATACCCCCATGTAGCCTCTCCCCACAGTTGGAGTCCCCTGGTCAGTAGAGGAAGCTGAGCAAAGAGCAGGGACCTGCTCTCTACCACCACCACTCCCGAGCCTGACACCCTGAGCAACTGCTCCCTAAAGCTGGAGCCCCCAGAAAGAGACATGGGGTGGGGGGCATCCAGGAGTTGGGAGTGCTGCCTGCCACTGCTGCTGTTCCCAGCGGACACCAAGGAAGTCTCAGGGCTGCTCCTGACATGCTCCAGCTGGGGAATGCAGGGAGTGTCTGCAGAGGATGCTGGACTCAGCCTTGGCCTCCCCTTCCTGTTCCTGCCCCATGCCTGTTCCCCTGGGTGTCCCTCACCAGCCCTGGAGTTCCAGCAGGGAGAGCTGTGCTTCACAGGGAACAGTGGAAGTAGGTGGGTCCCTGTTCCCTGCCTGTCCCTGGTTTCCCCCCATTGGTTTAGGGGCTCCTTAAGCAAGGAGTATTTTATTTGCATAAGGTACTGGGCTCCGCCAGGGACAGCCACAATGGTGGGCAGTCAATCATCCGTTCCCATACCTGCTCCACCCAAACCTCACTCCTATCCTCCCCCACCAATGCTTAAGCTGTGGTACTGGTTGCATCTGCTACACCTTCCTTTTAAAAATCCTGTATCTGCCTCTGATCACCGCTGCGACTATACACTCAGTCTTCAGGATACTTAGGTCAAGGAAATGAACCTGAGGGTTCTTCTAGTGGAGCTTTACTTGCATTTTCTTCAACCTGCACACACAACAGTTTCTCAAGCTGGGATGCAACAAGCCTCCATGATGCTGTGGTCTGCAACCCCATTTGGGCTCCTAGTTGGAACTGCAGATTATTGTAGAGGGGCACGGTATCCCTACAGAGGACCTGCAGGATTGAGAACAGCATTATTCTTGACTCCTACTTCTCTGCAGGCTTGGAAGCCCTAGCCCTTCTCACATCCCTAGCTGGACTCATCCTGCGGGGAACATATGGCTTAAGTTCCTGTCCCTCCTGGCTTGTATCTACCTATTATTCACTGGGAGGGTACAACATGGCTCATAATTCTTTTCCTGTGAGATCTTTTTTATTTGCAGAATGCTTGTCACTAAAGCATGTGGCATTTACCAGTGTTGTTGAAAACACTGCAATAAAAAATTTATATATTTATAAGTGGGCTGTAGACTTGAAGAGAAAATTATTATGGTCTCAGTTGTGTTTAACACTAGAAATGTGTTGCTGACTTCTGAGAAGAGTAAAGGGATTTTTTTTCCCAAAAAACAATGTAAATGGCCTCTTTTTATCATTTAACAGAGAATGAATTACTGGAAGCTCCATCTGCTGCATCTGCAAAATACTGTAGGGAGGAGCCACTGAGTAAAAGAGGAAATACAGCAAAGATGAACAGTTTTTATTTAGCTTAGTGAAGAGCATTGACTGCATAGTATCAGTAGAACAGGAAATGGAACACTGAGTTTCACCACAGATGAGTTATCAGAGACATTCCTGAAAGTTTAAACATAAAGCTATTAAATTCCAAAGGTTTGGGGTTTGTTTTTTAATTGTACTAGGCCTACTGCAGAGTTAAGCCAACAATAAGCAATTGTGAAATTCTACCCTAATGCATATTGCATTGAAAAATCTACCTTAAAAGAAATATATTAATGGTGAAAAAGGAAGCATTTGCAAATTAGGAAATAAAACAGGCAACATTAATCCAGCCTCTTGTATGCATGAATTATACAGACTTGAATAACATGATCACATGTTATCTATTCCACAAGATCTGTGTGTAATTCAGGGGACTCATTAGCCTACTAATTAAATGTATGGCCCCAGGTTCTGTGTCAGGGGTAGCCACAAGTGACACTGACAGCCTGTATGTGTGGCAGATTAGGGACCAGACAGGTAGCACTGTGGCAGATACAGCAGAAAGCAGGGCAGCAGGTTAGGAAAGGGAATAGGGATTGGAGGACACTTGGGGAGGAGCAAAGCTAATTTGTGGCACACCTGCCTAAAGGGTTGTCCCCCCCACTAATTTATGCAATGCATATCAGACAAGCTTTGTACTAAATACAGTATTATTTATTTTCTCATTGTCTTTTTTATTTTACTGGAGCACTCAAATGCTTCGTATTAATTAATGAATTAATCTTCAAAACTTCTTGGGACATGAGCATTACCATCATGTGCAATTTGTAGCCTCATCTGGCTTGCAAGGGTTGTAAGGCCTGTAAGATATTCTTGGACATTTAGCCCTTTTGGTGCAACCAAGGAGGGGAGAAGAGGTAAGGTATTTGGGCCATATATCCAGGGGAAGCCCAGCTCTCTTCCCATCTCTATTGCTAAAGCTGCTGACGTAGCAGCTGCAATGCCTGCTCCCAGGAAATGCTAACACTGTGTATGGTATTGGCAGTTGGTTCTATACTAGATTTTACTGGCAGGAGTTTTGCCAGGATACTGCTAGAGGGGGATACCAGACAGCAAAAGCTAGGTGATATAAACTTCAATATTTTCCCATGTAAAGATATGTAAAAATATGAACAGCCTCACCATAAGCCTTTAACACCACACATGAGTACATGGACAGTGCTTTTTAACCACTGTAAGGGGAAGCAGATGCTGGATCAGTGTGGTGGTCTGAGTAGTGTAGCAATATCCATAATTACTAGGGCTGTGTGAAGCTTCTGTAGCTGATTCGATCCGGAAGAGATACGGCACAATTCAGCAGCCAAATCTCTGAATCTGAATTGAATCGGGAGACACATTAAAAGCTCTGAATCAAATTGGAAGCCTCCAAATCAATTCAGAAAAGATTTGGTGCCTATTCAGAGATTTGGCCATAGACTAAACAGGCAGCAGTCCTCAAGGACACTGGACACAGCTGCCTCCAGCTGGTAAGTCTGTTGTGATGGATGGAGGGGGGAGGGAAGAGGCGTGTGGGCGGCAAATCAATGCCCCCCACAGCAAAGGAGGAATTGGGGTTGGGGCTGGGGCCAAGGGCATGGGACATAGGGAAGGGAACTGCAGTGCAGTCCTGGCTCCACCTGTCCTGCAGAGCATAGTGGACCTGGGGCTGTGAGGGGGCTGCAGCCACCTTAAAATTCCCATAGCCTCTGCCAGCCACCAGCCCTGCTCCGATCTGAGTGTGTGTGCCTGCCCTCATGCCCTGCTGTTGCTTGCCCAGCCAGGGTGAAGCCATGGCTTGTCTGGGAGGTGTGGGGAGGCTGGGTGAATGGAAGAAGGGCATAGCCCCCACTCTCAGTGCCTTCTGCCTCTTGTCCAGAGCACAGCTTGGCCCAGTCCTCCCTGCCCCCATGCAGATCCAGGGGCACACACCTGCTCCCATGCCCTCCCAGACTAATGGCATGCAGCGGTGCATAGTGGTGAGAGCTCCCCTCCCTGAGTCCCATGCCCCCTTGCCCCGGCTGAGCAGCTTGTCTCAGCCCCAGCCCCAGCCCCAATCCCTCCCTCTCTGTGGAGACATTGATCTGCTCCCCCACACACATTGTGAGGGCATTGATCTGCCCCTTTCCTCCCCCCTCCGCCCACCACAAAAGACTTACCTGCTGGAGGCAGCTGTGTCCAGCTTCCTCAAGGACTGCTGCCTGCTTAGTCTATGGCTAAATCTCTTAACCAGCACTGAATCTTTGGATCCAAATTGGCCGAATCAAATCAGGACAGTGATTTGAATCACTGAATCGAATCACTGCCCCTCCAAATTGGCCAAATCCAAATCCTAATCAAATACTTGCTGCTTTGCACAGGCCTAATAATTACAGACAGTCATTATTACTGATGATGTATCACTAATGAAAGTGTCCAAGGGCCTGGGAAGGGATTTGCTTTAGGAGGCTGGTGATAGATGGTGATGGATGGGTGCCAGCATAGATGAGGACTGCATGGGTGCTCCAGGGCTCAAGCACCCACCAAAAAAATTAGTGGGTACTCAGCATCCATAGGCCATGGCCATTTTCTACTTGCAAATGATTTTAAAAAAAAACAAACGGATTTTACCGGAAAAAGTAGTGTGTTACTTCAGCCCAGTTCAGCAGCATTTGTAAAGATTGGGTGCTTCAGTGGGGCTTTTTGGTGCTTTTAACTAACGATTCAATCTGATCTAGTTAGATAAAAGTCCCCAAAAAAGCCCCACTAAAGTGCCTGATCTTTATGGATGCTGCAGAACTGGGTTGAAGTAATGTGCTGCTTCTTCTGGGGATGCATGGGGCTCAGCACAGGAATGCGCCAAGTTTAAAGTAAAGCACCATTTAGGGGTGGGGGGATTGTACATCTGCAAACACCCACTGACAAAAGTCAAAGTTGGTACCTGTGGGTGCCAGGATATAAATCTAAATAACAACAACGAAAACAGGCTCTGCTAACTCATTATTCCCCAAAGATCCCTACAAGGATGGAATGGGTAGATGCTCCAAGGCAGGAGAAAAAAGGCAGTCCTGCCCTGGAAATGTCTGAGCAAACATTATATACTACTTATTGGAAAAAAATTTCTATTAAATTATGCCAACAGTCTGTGAAACTGTTGCCCTCTGCACACAGCAAAGGGTCCCTTTGCTCACTGATTAGCATGTCTTGAATTTGTAACCTACCACTTTTCCCTCTTCCCTGACTGTACTGTCAGTTAATAGTTCAAAATTGGTGCAAGTGATTTTTCCTGTTCTCCTTATGTTGCAAGTTACTGGTCTGAAGCCAGAACATTCTGTAGAACTGTGTATAGGAAACACCTCCTCATTGATTTCACTGTAGTTAATTATTGCATGTCCTTTGGGGTTTTTTGTTCCCATGACGCTGCATTTTATTGGCTTGAACCAAGCATGATGATGTGCAAAAACATGAAAATGCCCACTCATGGCTTTTACTGTGGTTTAAAACCAGCGCTTTGCAAATGCTTTGTTTCTGTTCTGCAAAAGATCTATTTTCTGTTTTTTGGATTACTGCTTAGCACTGTCATTTCTAACAATAAAGCAGCTCATTCAAAATAGAATTTCTTTGTTCTCATGCTGATGGAGAGTGACTACCATTTTGAAAAGGGAAATGGGAAGAAAAAGTGGGGATGAAGTTTTGAGAACCCTGGAAGAAAGTAAACAAGTATCTGGGATGAAGAAGCCAGTCCTATAAATTATGACTATCGGAGTCTTCTTTCTCAGTGATTGTTTCTGTGTGCCAAGTTAAGCTTCTCTCACTGGTCTTGGAACTGCCTCTGTCCTGAGTAATCGTTTTGGGAGCTTGTACACATTACAGGGGTTTAGCCCTTCAGGGTTGCATTCTATGGCCCCTAAATTGGAATGGTGAATCTTATTCTTGTTACTGTGTACACGTGTAACAGGGAACCCTAGCCCCTTTAAGACCTGAGTTCTACAGGAACACCAAGTACCAGGAGGGAAGGGGTTAATAGCCCAACCACACAGGCCAGTCAGCTGACAGGAAGGGGATAGGCCTCTGGGCACATATAAACCCCAGGGCCGAGGCTGGCAGGGGGAGGTCTCTGGCAAGTGGTCAGGGGAAGAGAGCTCCTGCATGGCAGAACTGCTCAGGAATGCTGTGGCTAATGAGGCTCTAGGAGTCTACAAAGTACCCAGAGCTGGGGGGTGTTCAATATATGAGGAGCAGTTTGTGGTTTTTAAGGAAGTCAGAGTGTGGCTTGTATGACTTGTATTATGTTATAGCCCAGGGGCTCATATTTATGTTATTGTTTTATCTGGTGGCCCAGGCTGAGGCTATTTGGGGAGGAGGAGGCCTCATTGGGGCAAACTGTTGTGCAAAGACCCAGCACCAGGGGGGGCACAGCACCAAGGAGCACAGCACCAGGGGGCAGACCCCAGTACCATGAGGCACAGTGACAGGGAGTGCCCAATGCCATAGGGAGCAGGTCAACATTTATATACCATCTGTGAGGCATGGGCCACTGTGTAGGGGAGGTCTGGAGTGATGGATAGCAACCCGTAGTGTTGGGGTAACAAATGGTCAGCCTCCTGCCTGAGTAACACCATAATAATTGTTCTGTCAAGGTGTGGTAGGCAAGATAGGTAGCTGGGTAGCCCAGAGACAGAGGGTCAGGCCTATGTTAGACAGGCCCGGGGATGGAGTTGTGTTACAGCATGATCGCTCTAAAATCTCTTAAAATGTTCTGTGCTAGTCACAGTAAGTTACTGCAGGGGGCGCTGCATAATAATCCACCCCTTTGATCTCCTCATACTAAATTACGTCAGAGGTGCCTATAGCTCACAGCACACTAATACGTACAGATAGCTGACAGTGGTGTGGTTTCATTAATTTAGATAATGTAAGTGTCATTTCATTACTTGCATTAATTTCATTAATTTGGTACATATAGTTTTACTCATTTTTTAAATTTTTTATTTTTTCACCGATATTTAAAATTTTTTTTACTTATTTTACTTTTATTTTATTCTTTTCATTCCTATCTTTATTTTTATTCTTACCTTATTTTTTATTTTCCTCTTTCTGTGCCATCAAGTAAACTTTATTTTGTGTGTAAATCCACTTTTTTTTTATTTCACTCAAACAACCACCCCTACGAACAAGGCGATGACATTTTCTCATTGCTTATAATATGTGCACAAATCTGCACCCCATGAATTTCTTGTATGTCTCTTCCAGCATACTGAAATGTTGTTGTGAACTAATTGGAACTCTGATAATGCGCTCCTTGCATTATCTCACAGGGGGACCCAGTCCCAGGGCAGGGGATGATGGGGGAGGGGTCCAAGCGAAAACAGCTCCTGTGTGCAGCAGCCACACAGCAGCGCCAGGCTGTTCTCAGGATGGCTGGTGGGAGGGAGGGGGAGAGGGAACGGGGTAGCCCACGCTGCAGGAAGGCAGTGGTTTGGTGGAGGGTCTAGGGGAAATAAATGCCCAGCTCCTTAACATGGGGCAGGATGGGGTGGGTGTCCTCTGGCAGGAGGACAGCCATCACAGAAAGGAGCAGCAAAACTTGCAACAGTTGCACAGCCTAGCTCTGGTGCATACAGCAAAAATCCCCAGACTTTCCCCACCAACAACCTTGAGGAATCCCTGTGCCCCCCAACCTTGCATCTCTAAAGCATCTTTTCACCTGGCTCTGGTATAGTTGTCCCCCTAATGCCACTACTTTGCTTTCTGGTTTTACATTAACCCAACATATGGGGTTCTGTTAACCCAATCATGAGCCTAAAGGAGTGGGCCATATGGAAAGGGGACAGCATCAAAAGTGCCCTGAGACTTGGCTTCTCCCCTCCCTGCCCCACCCATTCCCCTGCTGTGCCCCAACTCAAGCAGCTCATGTGAAAGCCTGGAGGGTGGGGGGAGGCTCTGCAAACCATGCATAGCAGAGTGATCACTTCTAAACTTGAACCTTTCCTGCTGGTCTTATAACAGAGGCAATGCCTGGGGGAAAGGGGCGGAGCCAGAGAAGAAGCTACACGCACTGTCCCCAGCTCATTTAATCAGGTGCAGCTGGGGCAGCCCTGTGCCGCGCAGCCCTTGGGGCAGCGGTGGCAGGACCTGGCTCACTGATGAGCCCAGCCCCACAGGGGTAAGCCACTCCCCTCCCCTCGCTGCTGGCTGGGGCCCGCGGACTGGCCCTGCCTGCCTCGCCTCACCTTACCACAGCTCTGCACTCTGTGGTGTTGCCACCGCAGGTCCGCACTCCATGGTAGCCAGCCAGATAAAATGGCTTGGTGGGCCACACGGCAGCCCGTGTGCCATACGTTGGACAAATCTGTTGTAGAAGGACCATCATAGCCTGCATTGCATTCAGTAGCAGCATCTCTACATTCTTGCATGCCTCCATTCTTTGGTTGGAGACCTCCAGGGCATTCAACAGCATCTGGTTCTCATCACAGATTCCATCAGGAGTCACTGAAGCCATCTTGTTATACAGAAAACAACTGTTTCACTCAGAGCACCACCTGCTTGCACTAAGGAGGTTGACTAGGTAGGGCTTTTGAATAGGGTCATTAACATTATAGCAGCCATGTGCTTTAAATTCCTACACATCCCAGGTTCATGAAACCACCCCTCTTGTAAAAACTTGGAGTGTCCAATGACCCTGGAATCCCATGTTCTGCCCTGGGCAGGACACACAGTAGCCCCACACTATGAGAAGCTGTTCTGCTTTCTTGTGAAGGATACGGGAGACACTTGCCTCTGATCCTTTGGCATGATGGGGCTGCAGGATGCCATAGCATCACCTAGCCCACAACACTCCACAGACTGTTGTGCCACTGAAGTGGGCAGTGCAATATGCACTGTGCAGTCTTCAGGCCACCAGTCAGAGACCGGGGGTGACTGTTTGCAGCAGCTCCAGGACAGGGAGAATCAGGAGGAAGTTGTCTTGACCATGACCCCACTCTCCCCAGTAGCTTTCCTGCATAACCCAGAGGAGGACACAACAGATTCCTCAGTGGTAGATCCTGGACTTGTGCACCACACCAGAAATTCCAGAGACCCAAAGTTCAGTGTTGGTGCTGGAGATGCCTGAGGATCCATGGCATCTCTTGTAAGTTATGGGGAAAGGGCATTAGATAGGTTTGGGCGACTAGGGCTTACGGGGATCTACCTAGTCCTGCTTTTGTGCCAGGGCTAAGCACGGTGAGGTGGGAGGGAGGGCATTAATTTTGTAACTTACAAATACATCCACTCTTCAGGACTAAGTGTGTGTCAAAACTTTGTTGAATACATGCAGCATTTCTAAAATAGTTGGGAGTTTTAATTGGGGGCTTACTGCCTCTGTGATTATTCCCTGCTTGTCTGGGCAGCAGAATTAAAAAATTCAACCAAAGCTATTTCAGGGACAGTTGTACAGTGTTGTGGTTTTGTGGCTGGAGGACTGTTTATACTAGTAGAGGAATATCTGCCACCATACAAATCGGGTTTTTTTCTGGTAGAATTATATTTCTAGAGGGCTTATGTCATCTGAAGAACTGGTTTAACTGAGCTGAAGTTGAAGGTTTTATTAGCTTGTACACTCCATTCAGCCTGGAGTGTGGAAGCAGGCAGGAGTGTGTGATGAAAGGCAGGTTTTGCTAGTAAACTGTTAGTGTAGATCAGGCCAAGGCCAACAGAAGGTTTACCTCAGAAAGGTCATCTACAATGTGGTAGTGGCAGTGTATTCCAGCTAGGACAGACCTGCACCAAGCAGGCACTGGAAGTTTGCTAAGTGAGACTACTTTGGGGCTCCCTCTGTTGCTGCTCAAGTTTCCAGTGATTAAGTCTAAGTCTGTGGATAAGTGGGTAGTAAGTCTGTGGAGCGTGCCTGTGGATGCAGATATGCAGGGTGGGCTTAGGCCTGTCCTGACTGGGTTATGTTGTTGTTGTCATGATGCAGATAGCCTCAGAGGCTGTGTCCAGACGAGTGCGGACGTTTGGGTCCCTGGGGACAACTAGGAGTGGCACACCTTGTACTGCTGCTAGTTGTCCCTGGGAATGTCCATGCCACACACCCTCTGGTGTGTAGCAGGTTACCGAGTGGGGTAGAGGAGACTGGGGCCAGCAGCCTTACCTTGGGTCCTGGGGCCCAGGGAAGCTGCAGCCATATCACTCCTGCAGCTTGAAGCATGGCCAGCAGCTGGAGTGTGGCTATGGCCAGCCAGGCTCTGGTTCATGCACTGCCTTGCTTTTTTTCTCTGCAGGTTTTTTGACCCTTGGGTCTCCAGGGGTCAACCCCCCCACATATGCTGCAAGGTAGCAGTGTAGAAAATGCCTGCATGTGTGGTGTGTGGCACCATAGATAAGTCTCTGGCACAATATATGGCATGGCCACACCTGTCTAGACAGCCATAGTGTTTAGGATGTTGGCGTGCTACCAAAATAGTGCTGGTCAATGCAAACTGGAAATGGATAATTGTGATTTTAAACACTTTATAATTCAGCCAGGTCTGAATGGAATTTTATGAGGTGAACAAAAAGCACATCCTTAGCCTCTGGGCATTTCCTGTGCCAGATTTCAAAGACCTGCTGGAAACAGTAGAGATTTGTAGAGTTTCATTTAATGGGAAGTGTTAAGCAACCTACATATAGCAGTTGCTGCCAAGAGCCTTTATAATGTGCTGCTTCACCTACTTCTGTACCTTCATGAGTGAGATGGAACATAGTACTTATTTAAGAACACACACAGGAAAACCACACAGAGTACAAACAGGACAGGAAGATCTAATTTACATTAGATATTTTTTTAATAAGCAAAAATATTCTCCCATTGTCAGTTCTGCTGTAGTTCCAAAGGTGGTTGCTGTTACAGGAGTGCACAAGAAGGAACACTGATATAGGTAGGCTCTTGTGGCAGGCAGCTGGTATATTTAATAAGGCAACCTATGTTTGATAGCACAGTGTTGAAAATTCACTGGCCATGTGAGCTTTAATGAAAACAAGTTCAAAGGGGTGGGGATAGTTCTTTCAATATCAAGTTAATGAAAAAAGAAGAGAAGATTTTAGTGAGAGTTACAGTAGTTGAGACAGAAAGAAATTGCAAAGGGAAAGTCTAGTGTAATTGCCAACTCAAGCAAGCTGAATAAAAAAATTAACTCTTGAATGAGATAATTTAGACAATTGGGAGAGGAGAAATAGCATGCACATGATTACACAAAAAGCCAAGAAGGAATGCTTAGTGGGTTTAAAAAAATTATAATATTAGGAAGGAGTTTAAACATTACTTTACCTCAGAACTAGAGACCAGATGTAAAGATTTGCCTAGGTACTCTATACTAATACTGGTTTATATCAACACAAGTGTTATCTGCACCTTTCAAGAAGGAGGAAGGAGGACCCAGGCAACTATATAGGCCAGTCGGTCTCACCTCCATCCTTGGCAAAGTCTTTGAAAAAATTATCAAGGCTCCCATTTGCGAGAGCCTGGCAGGACAAATTATGCTGAGGGGAAACCAGCAAGGGTTCGTAGCAGGCAGATCATGCCTGACTAATCTAGTCTCTTTTTATAACCAGGTTACGAAACACCTGGACACAGGAGTAGGGGTGGATGTCGTATACTTAGACTTCAGGACGGCCTTCGATACGGTATCCCACACCATACTGGTGAACAAATTAAGAGGCTGTGACTTGGATGACTACACAGTCCGGTGGGTGGTGAATTGGCTAGAGGGTTGCACCCAGAGAGTCGTGGCAGATGGGTCGGTTTCGACCTGGAAGGGTGTGGACAGTGGGGTCCCGCAGGGCTCAGTCTTTGTAATGATATTCTTTAATGTCTTCATCAGCAACTTGGACAAGGGAGTGAAGTGTACTCTGTCCAAGTTTGCGGATGACACAAAGATAGGACGTGGAACCGGCTTCCTAGGGAAGTGTGACCCTGGCACTCGTTTCCTGCCAATTGGCAGGGGGTCAGACTAGATGGCCTGCTCTAGGCCCCTTCTGACCCTAGGTACTATGATACTATGATATGGGGATAAGTGGACATGCCGGAGGGCAGGGAACAACTACAAGCAGACCTGGACAGGTTAGGCATATGGGCAGAAAACAACAGAATGCAATTCAACAAGGAGAAATGTGAAGTGCTGCACCTAGGGAGGAAAAATGTCCAGCATACCTACTGCCTAGGGAATGACCTGCTGGGTGGCATGGAAGTGGAAAGGGATCTTGGAGTCTTAGTGGACTCCAAGATGAACATGAGTCGGCAGTGTGATGAAGCCATCAGAAAAGCTAATGGCACTATCATGCATCAGCAGATGCATGACGAATAGATCTAGAGGTGATACTTCCCCTCTATCGGGCGCTGGTCAGACCGCAGTTGGAGTACTGCATGCAATTCTGGGCACCACACTTCAAGAGGGATGCGGATAACCTGGAGAGGGACCAGAGAAGGGCCACTTGTATGGTTAAGGGCTTGCAGACCAAGCCCTATGAGGAGAGACTAGAGAACCTGGACCTTTTCAGCTTCCACAAGAGAAGTTTGAGAGGCAACCTTGTGGCTGCCTATGAGTTCATCACAAGGGCACAGAAGGGAATTGGTGAGGTTTTATTCACCAAGGCGCCCCCAGGGGTTACAAGAAATAATGGCCACAAGCTAGTGGAGACTGGGGGTCTTCAAGAGGAGGTTGGATATGCATCTGGCTGGGGTCATCTAGACCCAGCACTCTTTCCTGCCTATGCAGGGGGTCGGACTCGATGATCTAATGAGGTCCCTTCCAAACCTAACATCTATGAATCTATGAATCAAGGGAAATGGTTCTTCCACTCTATTCAGCTCAGGTGAAGCCTTATCTGGAGTACTATGTCCAGTTTTAGGCACCATACTTCAAGAAAGATGTAGGCAAATTAGAAAGGGCCCAGTGGACAATAACAACAATGACTGGATGTGTAGGAAAAATACAAGGAGAGGTTGGAAGAACTGTAGTTATTTAGTCTGGAGAAGAAAAAACCAAGAGGTAGATTTCTTAACACTTCAAATACAGGAAAGGTGATTATTATGAGGATGGTGACAGAGATTATTCTCTCATTTAGATTAGATGTTAACAGAAGTGCAACTAGGTTGGGTGAGCAGGGCACCAGCCCCAGGCACTAATTTAGAGGGGGAGTCAGAATGGCAGCCCCCAGGGAGCCTATGCCACCACCCAGGCTGTGTTCCGGGAACTTGAACTACAGCAGCAACAGCTCACACAGCAGCAACCCCTACTGAAGGTGTGCCCTCTGCACCCACCCATTCACGCTTTCTGATATTCACTAGTCCCTTGCCCCCCAAAACACCAAAACTCCTAGTTACATCTTTGGAATTTGGGAGGTGGTTTGATAAATATTTGGATAAAATAGGTTAGACAGGGATGCTGCTGCCTTGAGCAGGGGGCTGGAGTGGATGACCTCCACAGGTCCCTTCCAGTCCACTGAGGCTATGTTTCTAATACATTGATAAGGGAAGAGTTTTGAGGAAAGTAACAGAGAAGAATGAGATGACTGTAAAGTAGCTGAAAATAGCAGTTTTTCAGTTATTGCTTTAAAAATGGAGGCTAGAAGTGAGACTGGAACCAAGAAACTTGGGTACAGTACTAATAAGGTTTTCTTTCTATCTAAAGTTTGTAGTGCCTGGCTGCTAGAGAAAAGACAACTGGATTATGAGATTGCGCAAGTTAGAGAAGTAAATTAGAAACCTGAAGAGATAATGGTATTTCTATGTAAAACGTGGTAAGGTTACACACAGAGATCCTATTACTGCTTTCATATGCTTGTCAGGTATTTTATTCCTGTAAGAAAGGGACTTGGTCATGGTCATGATTAGAAGATTCAGAAAGTGTTAATTTACATATTGAGGATTTGTTTTCCAAGAGAGCTTCTGAAAAGCTTGACAGTATATGTATTTTAATGGGCAGATACCAAAAATAGGTTTAACTCAAAAGTGGATTTATGTTTAATACAGTTGGGAAGTGCTTTCTGAAGAACTTTATCCAAGTAGTTATAAAAGGATAATATTCTCAAGTCTTTATTAAAGAAAGTAATGAAGAAAGCTTGCCAGAGTAAGCCTTATTCATTACATTGTTTGTGAAGCACAGGCTAGCTTCTGAGCACCAGTAGCTTAAATTTCAGATTGTATCCAGATATGGACTAAGCTTAGAGTGTCCCTAGAGTCACAAGTGAATAGGGGTCTGTCCAAGATTGCGAGGGGTCTGACCCCTTGAATAGGGGTTTCACTATGCTGTTAGAAATTTTGGGCAGTTTTTAATACTGCGGACCAATGTATTTTCTCCTCAGGTTGTATATAAAGGGAGAAGCACAGAATTCCTTCTAGCCACACCTGGCACCAAAAGGCAATTTGCTAGATCGCTGCTGACTGTCACTGCGTGGTGGGGAAGATTAGGGAAAGATGCTTTTGGTACTTTTTCCTTTCTCTTACTGAAGTGGTTCATAAGCAGAGAGAAATTGTTGACTGAAGTAAGGTAGAAAGGCAAGGCAGGGCAGGGCAGAGCTATACCTCGTAGACCATCATTTCTCAGCCAGGGTGCCTTGGCACACAGTGGTGGACCTGTACCCCACTTTGATTCCTGCTCCATTCAAAGTTTAAACCCCAGCATGTCAGGGCCCTGTCCTGACCCTGCAGGTGCCCAAGTGCTGACAGTAGCAGCAGCATTTCTGGTCAGGCAGTCCTGAGAGAATTCAGTTGACTTTATAGATCATTGTAATCTACCCTATCCCTTCTAACCTCTTCATTTCACAGATGTTAATGACCCTCTCTTCTTTTTAATGGTCTTGATGTTCCACCAATCAAGTTAGCCTTTGTTCTGCAATTCTGCAGTCTGTTAGCTGCTCCTGGTAATGAAACTCCTATTTCTCAACCCTACAGACTGTTTCAAACTCATTCCAATGAAGTTGGGTTTTTTTTGGCTTCCATTTTAAACTGAATAATCCAGCGGTAGGCCACTAGCATATTAGTAATGTGTCTAGTTTATTTTGAACTGGAGAAACATCTACATTGTGTTATATGATGATGCACCTCACAGTCTGACCTCCCGCTTTTCAAAATCAAAGATCCATCCATGGCCACACCTCAGAGCAGCAATTATCAACCAGTGTGTGGTAGCACCTGGGGATGCCTTAAGGTTCTTTCAAGGGTGCTGCACAAAGTTAGCACTGATAGGTAGGAACATGTGCCAAATGTAAACAGTGCAACAATGAGGTGCAAGGTTAACACTACTGTTTAGTAAGTTAGTAGTAAATGGGCACCATGTTTTGATTAAATAAAGTTTCCGTATTCAAAACATTCAGGTTCTATTTAATAAATTTGAAGTGCTGGTTTTGCGTTTAATTAAATTCAAGATGCCATCTTATTGCAGCTACAAGCAAAAATGAGCAAAAATTAATAATTTAATAAAAAGAATGTCACCATTTTACAGCATACTAAGAGGCAGGATTTCTAACAAACCAAATATTTTAATATTAGTTTTTATAGATTCAAATATATAAAACATTTGAATTGTGAAGTCCTATGTTATGCCTCAGACCACACTAAATCTGTGGAACGTGAAACGATGTTGAACCCACTGCGAGCGAACAAAAAAAGTGAGAACATGCCATGAAGCCACATTAGGAGAACTGCAGTCAGCTCTGGCCTCCCCCTGCAGAAAGGATGTGAGCAAATTGGAGAGTCCAGCAGAGGGCAACAAAACTGGCTTGGGGGCTGGGGGACGTGACTTCTGAAGAGAGGCTGAGGAAACTGGACTTATTGAGTCTGGAAAAGAGAAGACTGAGGGATTTTTAATAACAGCCTTCACCTACTGAAGCGGGATCCAAAGAGGACAGAGCTACCGCTCTCAGTGGCAGCAGATGGCAGAACAAGGAGCAGTGGTCTCAAGGGAGGCTTAGGTTGGATATTTGAAAAAAGGCTCTCGCTAGGAGGGAGGTGAAGCACTGGACCAGGTTCCCCAGAGAGATGGTGGAGTCTCCATCCTCGGAAGTTTGTAAGACTCAGCTCAACAAAGCCCTGGCTGGGATGATCTAGTTGGGGCTGGTCCTGCCTTGAGTATGGTGGGACCAGATGCCCTCCTGAAGTCCCTTCCATCCCTCATTTTCTTCGAGTCTTTTTATTAAGAAAAGCCCGTGCCCAGCGGGCGCGATCTGCTATAACCCCAGGGCTGGGGAAGGGGAGGCGGCGCACAAACTTGCACGCCGCCCCGGCCCTCCACAAGGGCTCAGTATGCAGGCACGAGGCCCTCCCAGCAGCCCCTGGAACCCCAAAGGACGGGGTTCTTCACTCAACAACACGCACCTCATTCCCCCCGCGCGCCGGACTGGGCCGCTCCGCGCATGCGCCAGCCGGGCCCTGCACATGCGCGCCTGGCCCCAGTGAAAACGCCGGGCCCCCAGAGCGTCCGGCAATCCGGAGGCGGTGGTGTGCTGCGGCCCAGCCCGGCGAGGAGAGACGTGGAGGGACTGGCCCCGGACCACGCGCAGAGCCGTCCAGTAGGTGCGGCTGCAGAGCCGGGGTAAGCGCGGGGGTAGGGGCCGGCGTGGCGCGTGCGGTTGCTATGGGAACAGGCCGCCCGGCTCCGCTCGCTGGCTTCAGAGCAGCCCCCCCCGGTGCGATCCAGTGGGGCCGCCGCCATTGCCCTGTTATTGCCGTTACTAGGAAACCGCTCCGAGGCTGTGGCGTTGCCGGGCGCAAGAGTTGAACTCTGCTCCTGGCGGGACGCGTCACCAGCAGGCGGCCCGGGGCGTGGCCGCCGATTTGGACCAAACCATTGCCGGTTCTGCCGTCAGGGGGGAATGCGGTGATTGGCGGAGGAGGTCGGAGGCACGTGGCTTATGGACCTGCCCCCAGGAGCGGTGTTAACCCTTGCGGCGCCGCTGAGCTGCGCGGATCGCTCCCTTTACTGGCGTGTTTCCTAACCAAGTCCCACCTAGCCAAGTGCTGCAGCACTGCTGGGCCTCTGCTTTGAGCAAGGGGGAGTCCCCTGGGGTTTCCTCCATGTCCTGCCTCTGCAGGTGTGCAAGTGCAAGAAATGGCAGAGCAGCAATGCCCCCTCCAGCTCCTGGTAAGAAGCTGGGGATGATGTTTTTAAAATTGTGAAAGATGACAAGAGCCAGAAGCGCTCAGTGGAACCAGTGGTCCAGCCATGTGCCTGGTATCCCACCTGTGACCTTGGCAGTGGCAGGTGCTGGAAGGGAGGGTCACTGAAGTGGGGCCACCTAGAGTGGTGAGTGTCAACCAGAGTGTCAGGGCACCCTGCAGTGCTTTGGGAGCCTTTTGAGGGTGCCGCGGAGTGCTTGGCAGTGTCCATGCTCTTAGGTGTGCCAACACTGATGGACCCAAATAGGAATTTGTAGCATTAAAAACATTCTGAGGTATTGTGGGTTTTCAGAGTTTATAACAGAAGCATTACTCTGGTTTCTTTTTGTCATAAAAAAAAACCAATGGAAAGCCAAGAATTGATGTTTTCCAAGGGTCTGAAAAGGTTAAGAAGCACTGATCAGCAGAAATCTGTCCCTTAACCATTATCCTCCCCAGCTTTCATCATTCTTGGTCTAAGGTTGCTGGAGGTAACCTCTCCAACTGTTCTGTTCAAAAGCTGTTGATAGATGATATCCCAGTAAGGGGAGGGAGAACCAGCTGAACCAGAACAGGATCTCCTGTTTGGGAGTTGGCTGCTGTGGAAACTGTTTGTCTCCTGGAGCTGGCAGATTCAGGAATTGAGGACCAGGACTTTCAAGAGGGAGGGGACCTGTGATTCAGCCCTTGTTCCTCTAGTCTACCTGGGCCAGTTCATTACCTATAGGTCTGGTGAAACTGTTTGGACTTTGTTGAAAGTGACGGATTGTCACCTCCAGACTGGCCTTCTGTCCACCTGGAATTTTCCCTTCACTTTTTAAGACCAAGACTTTTAGGTTTCAGGCTGATTTATGCTAAATTGCTCCCTGGTTATAAAGGTACTTGCACTTTTCTGATCCTGTGCTGCTGCTGCTTTTGTCTTAAATGAAGGGTGTTAGATAAGACCAGAGGAGCAACCTTTTGGAAGAGAAAAGGGTATTGTCACATGCTCAGCTATTACTTATTAAGCGCAGTTGAAATTCGGGTTGAAACTGCACATTACACTTGGACCATACTAAGGGTGTTTAAAAAGTAAGCACCTGAAAGCTAAAACTTGTTAACTTGTGCTAAGTGCTTTCTGAGCATCTCAAAGTTATGCCGTGTCAGATGATGGTTAAATCTGAGCTGTGTTGCATAGCTCATGTCCAGGAAACTTCATTCTGCTCCATGGAGATAAAATGAGCAATTTTAAGACCTCCAGCATCCCTAGATGCACCACTCCAAGTCCCCACTCTCATCCAGAGCAGGGATATCAGGGAATCAGCAGTCCTGATTCATAGCCATGCCTCTGCTCTCCAGCCTTCCAGCCTGGAGTCAGAGCTGTGCAGACAAACCCATGGTATTAACCATTAATGCACAACTGGTTACAAGGAGAGGTTCTCAGACTGTGGATTGCGACCCCCAGGGGGGTTGCGAGCAACTTAAAAACTATAACATAATTTAACATTCCACATATTTAATATGGTCTAAGGGTAATGTAATACTTCATAATCCAAATATCTTATATAATAAATACTAACATATTTGGACTGTTAGAAATACTGTCTTTTAGTATGCTATAAAGTGGTGAAATAAATAGTCTTTTTCACTAGGTTATTAACTTTTTGCTCATATTTATATCCAGCTTCAGTAAGGAGGCACAAACCAGCACTCCAGCTATATTAAACAAAACTTTTGTCTTAGATACAGAAACCTTTTTTAAATCAAAACATGATGTCTATTTTCAACTAACTAACTTATTAAACAGTAGTATTAACCTTGCATCTCTTTGTTACACTGTTTACATTTTTCACATGTTTCTTTTTCCCAGTGGTACTGGAATTTCTTGAAAATATTCCCAAATAGGGCCTTTTTTGCAACCTGCAGCCATGGTAGATTTTTCTTCCAGTTTCCAGGTATTGAAATCAAAACTAGTTTATGCTTCATAGATTGTTGTTCCTTTTCCTACACTGTTTTGAGCCCAGCCTTGGTCCTTTTCTTGCACACACTGCTCCTTTCTGCGCTTCTTCTCTTCCCATTGAACAGAAATTAACTACAAATCAAGCCTCCTTCTCCCTGTGACATAACCCATCATACCCTTTTCCACTTCCCCTTCTCCCCTCCCCCCTCAAACCCTCCCCCTTATTTCTATTATTGTAACCCCTGCTCTAGTATTTTAGTATAGAGATATGGATAGGCACTTGAGAAGATAAACTTAACATAGTACATAGGCAAAGGACCAAGAAGGAACATTTCACTGAAGAACCCAGAACCATTCAGAAGCAGGGGGTTGTTAGTTGCTGAGCAGATGGTTGGTTTTCCATGAGCTGGAGAATAAGCCTCCGTTATGGATTTAGAATCAGAAATATTCTTAATTTGAGTGCTGAGCTAATTGGAACTTGGGTAGAACAAAGCAGAGTTTGATGCCATTCAGGTGGGCTCAGTGGATCATCCTGATCAAGTACTACACATGATGGGGTATGGTGAAGTCAGAGGCCAGGTTCTGACAGCTGAGATGACTTTGCTGATCCTTTGCATCCAGTAGTATAGACCATGAATCCCTTGTAGGATCAAGCCACTAATATATAAAATATCATGCCATATGTTTAAAGCTTGATGTCAAAAGTTAGAGGTTTTCCACCTCATTTTTATCCAGAAGAGAATCAGTCTTGAGCTCCAGAGTTTTTAGTAGAGGCTCATCGACTCAACATATTCTCTTACTAAAATTATTTTTTAAATTGTTATAGGATTATAGAGAAGTAGGGCTGGAAAGGACCCCCCTCAGCCCCCTGCCTGAGGCAGGATTATCCCTATCCAAACCATTGTATACAATCAATAATTTGACCTCTTAGTAAGACTACTGCCAACCCTGACACAATACAAGACATAACACCCTAACTTGCCACAGGTAAACCAGGGGAACCATAGCACTCAATGTCCTGGTTCTATGAAATGTCACTATACACTCAAGAGATCCCAGGTAGAGGGCCATGCCTCTATTACAGAGGAAGGAAAAACCCCCAATCTGACCATAGGCTAAAATTTCTTCCTGGCCCCAAATAGTCTGATCCTGAGTGGAGGGGCAAGACCATCTAGCTAGAAACCTAAATTTATAACTTATCCTATGCTGTATTAAATTCAAAATTAATTTTAAGATGGCTTATTCTTAAAAGGAAAACTTAATTATAATGTGAATAAAAATAAACATCCAATTTAAATTAAAAAAATCAATATCAGATTTTTTTAATTTAAATTGGATAAAAAATGTTATTGATTTTATTTATTATTATTATTATTATTATTATTATTATTATTATTATTATTATTATTATTTTAAATCCATCTTAGGTAGTGGCTCCTAGTTGGAGAGGCTCACTGCTTACTTCGTTTCCCAGAAATTAACTGTGCTGGACCTGGGGGGCAGAGCACACATCACTTTTCCTTTGTTGACCTGATAACTTTCCTTCTCAGGGAGCAGCTTATGGAAAGAGCCTTTCTATAGGCAGCAGCATGGATCATTCCTTTGGGGCCGTAGGAGGATGGATTGTAATTTATAACTATCTTGTTTTGTCATAGGGGCTTCAACTGCTTGCAGAGAAGTGGCAGTAATTGGGCCAAGGGAAGGACAAGTTGGGGCTAGCCAAGGAATATTTCATTTTCTGCATAATTGTTGTAATTTAAAAAGGAAAGAAGTAATGATTTAAAATGGTAGGGATAATACTGAGATTCTTTTTTAAAAGGAGGAAAAAGGAAGCATTTATAAAAGAAAACGAAAATAGATTGGAGGTTTTACAAAAATTACGGAAACAGGCAGAGCTGCAAGCGTTCAAGAACTGGAGGTAGGTAGAAGTTAAGATCAAACCGCACAGTAGCTAGCTAATGTAACCACATTATTTTACCTTGTTCCCCTCATCCTTCCTGTATTCATGTTTTTTTGTTACAAGCACTTATGCAGCTAGCCATAAGTCTTGCAGTAGAATTCACTTGGATGAACAAGGCAGAGCTCTACTGAAGTCAGCAGGGCTTCAGGCAGATGGAAGAGTCCAGTGACTGTTAACCTAGATTGTAATTTTTTAGGATGAGGGCTGAATTATCTGTAGGGCCTGGCATGTGGTCCAAGTTCTTAATATTACTAGTTTTGAATTATTATTTCAAGCTAAGAGAGCTGGAGAGCAGATGACATTTTTATGGGCCCAGTTGTAACTGAGCAGTTGCATGATACTTAGATTGTTCATCACAAAAGTATCTAAAAGAGAAGCAGAGAATAAAGATGATTTGCTTATAACCTGCACTCGGTGAGATTCAGAATGTAGCTGCATTGTAACCAGCTGAAAGCAGCAAATAGATTGCGAAGTAAGATGTAACTTGCTGTATCTGTCCGCAGCTCCCCGTTTAGCCTTTTCTAGACTCCCTGAGCCACCCATGGTCCTGTGGGCCGATGGTTTGCCCCTGGCACCAGTTACCATGACCACCAGAGCTTCTTTCCTGCCATGCCTTTGATCTAATCTCGTGGTAGCTGTTGCTCCCTGTTCAGTGGTATATCACTAAGGTTGCCTGCAGGCCCGAAGAACTTGGGGCTCCACCTCATCTACACCCCACCTAGCGCCAACCCGTTGTTACTGTGGTGTTTCATGATAGCAGTGTAGTTACCAGTCATTGCTCTCGTTCAGTCTTGTTGGTGTCTCGTCGTTCTCTTGGTCCTTCTCCCAGTAAGGCTTCCAGGTCTCTTCAGATATGACCACTGACTCAGCCGAGCCAGCATATTGGGGCAACTTGTCCCCACGGGGGTTGCCACTAACCTTCTCCCTTTGACTCTCTGCCCTGTCTGCAGCCTGCCTTCAACTGCTAGGGACTTCTTTCCAGTCCCCCTGTTGGCTCAGAGCACAGGGCTTTTATAGCCGCCTCGCTGCTCCGGCCAGCAAATTGGCACTAGCTTGTGTTTACAAAGCGTGTCCATGCCAGCGCCGGCTTTTTTTTCTTCATCCCATCACGGGGCTCCAGCTGGCTGTGACGTGGGACGCCACTGTGTAGCTAGTAAGTTTTGTGGAGCGGTGTACCTGTCGCCTTGCTCCCGGGTCTCAGGGGGCTGTGCCACTACCGGCATGGTTTGTAGTGTGGCTACCCTGCCCCTGCTGTTCCCTTCCTGAGGCTTAGTGTGGTGCAGGGTTACCGACATTGATGGCAGCGTGGTGATTCTGCCATTGGTGGGCTTGGTGGCATGGGGCTTTTGCCATTGCCGCCAGATCCTCATGGCTCTGTGGATCCCTTGCCCCCGCCATATAAGGCAAAAAATAAAAAAGAGCCCTCCAAAAAAAATGTAGGTTATGGCCCTAGCTATGAAATTGAGGTCAGTGTTTCTACAATAACCAAAGTTCAAGGATGAACCATTTATATTGAAAGTAGATTTGACAAACTTAATTAGAAGCTGTCACAGGCCAGCATGGTGCTGTGGTGCTGTTCCACAGAAAATGATTCTCTCTTCCTAACAGTTGCCTGTTAGTTAATTAAAGAGAATTGGTAATAAAATCCAAAAAATGTTATATCTCAAGAGCAAAACTTAAAGGATGTTGAAGATTGAAGGAAATGAGTTCTTCAAAGACTAGAGACCTGTAATGTTAGAATATTCATTAAGATGTGATATAAAACTTTTTAATGCAATAGGAAACATAAAGATAAGCGGAAGATGAGAAATGTTCATTTAATTCACATTTCTGGCTGCATTTCTGATGAAACCTCTTAATATAATGTTATTAATGCCATGTATGCTTTACATGCCATATTTACTCAAATCCAGGATGAAGTCATCATTCCCCCCCTCATTTAATAAGCTGGTGCTCTGACTCTGGTGCCTGCTTGGATTCATAGCCACTGCCCCCTCCCTCCATCTTGCACTGCTGCCTCCCCTTGCTGCCTACACTGTCCTCCCTGCCACCACTAACACTCTGGCTCTGGCCCAGCCGCACAATAGTGGCGGTGGCCTTGGCCCAGCTTTTGGGCTGTGGATGTAGGTGCCATTGTTGCTGCGTGGCTGGGGTCAGAGCGATTGTGTGCTACTCTGGGGTTGGAGCTGGAGCTGTAAGAAGTGGAAAGATGAGCCAGGTGCCAGAGGGTGCAGGCAAACCATTGTGGAGCCATGGACGATGAGGGGCAGGTGCCAGGGGCTGGGGCAAACTTGGGGGTGGGAGAGTAGTGTGCAGTGGAGACAGGCAGCAAGGGGAAAGGATAGGCAGGCCACTGGACTCTCCTACTGCCCCCCCACACTGCTTTCCATGCTGCAGTGAAGGGGAGGACCAGTTTAAGACAACTATCCAATAATTAGATGCTAGACATAGAAAATTATAAGTTTTCTAAATTTTCCATATCTATAATCTAACTATTGGGGAGTCATCTTAAACTCAAAGTCATCTTGGATTCAGGTAAATACAGCAACTGAAGTATGCCAGATAAATTGTTTAGGCTGAAGGACTTGCACTCTAAGGCCCAAAACCTTTTGGTTTCCCGTGCCAATTGAGCTCCAAAGAGGTTAGTTTAGAGTAGCTGCTTAGTTGGTTCCTTTGTTTCACATTATAAAGCAGGCAGTTACATGGATCTCAGATTGCTTTGTGTGGCTGCAGTACAAGCAGGTGCTTTGTAAGAACTTGGACATGACTTCTAACTACAGTAAGATTTTCAGTTTTAGCTTTTTAAACTTCCTTTAAGCACACTCGTGCTGGGAAGCTGTCTCTCTTGATTCACTGGTGGAATCTTTTTCTTGTATGCTACAGTGCAAGACATGGGTAGTTGAAAGCAAAGCTTTGCACCAGGCAAGAAAACCTTGCTATGTAGCACTCAGTCTTCCCTTGTGTGGTAGAAATATACCAGTTAGAATATATAATGACTCTCCATGCCTGTGGAGAAATGGTCTGGATTTGCCTCTTGAGCCATGAGCAGACAAAGTGGTTCTAACATTACATAAATATAATAAATAGAGGTGCACTGGTATACCAGTCCATATCAGATTGGTACCAGTAAAGGGAAAATTGACATTATTGACAGTCGGCTTTTTCTGATTGGTGTAGCCAGAAATGTCACTGATAAATGCCACCTGCATGCATGCAGCTGCAGCTTGCACGCAGCCAGGAAGGCAGCCTGGTAGTGTGAAAAGCAGCATCCGGCCAGTAAGTTTTGGGGAGGGGAAGGGGGAAGAGGCATGGGGGGACAGATCAAGTCCCCCAAAGTGAGGGAGGGCGTGGGGCAGGGGCATGTGCTTCTCTGGATTTGTGTATGGAGCAAGGGTGGGCTGCCTGCTACAGGCCTGGGGCTAGGGGCTGCGCTTGCCTTCTCCCAGCTGGGCCAGGGCTGTGCTCAAGGAGGGCAGGGCAGGGGCGGTGCTGGGGAAGGCTCAAGGGGTGGGCTATAGACACCCCAAAATTCACTGTAGCCCCGCTCCCAGTGCCGCCACTGCCCATCCTGAGCGCAGACTCAGTCCAGCCTGCCTGCTGGGAAGAGGCCAGCACAATCCCTGGCCCTGAGCCTTCACCAGGCAGCCTGCCCTTGCCCTGTACATAAATCCAGGGGTCATGTGCCCCCATGCCTCCCCCAGGGTAGTGCACAGCAGCAAGGAGCCACGCCCCCTTCCCATCTCCTGTGTACCCATGGTTCTGTTCCACACCCCACCCCGTCCAGGCTGAGAGCGCCTACCCCTTCCCCAGCCCCACTCCCTCCCTCTTTGCGGGGGCCTCGATCTACCCCTCCCCATGCCTCCCCACCACAGACTTGTCAGCCAAGCTACAGGGCTACATACTGGCTATTGAATCAGTATCCAATATGGCTGGTTAATAATCGGCCATTGGTATTGGCAAAAAAATCTTTATCAGTGCACCCCAATAGAGATTGCTATCTTACTATAGTATCATATGGAAGAAGTGTCATATGGTTATTATGGCTTCAGCACTTTACAGAAGAGGTGTCTTGTAAATTGTTTCCTAGCAGGGGGTAGGGAGGAAGGGAAAGCTTGGAAAATATTAATGGGGAGACTTCTAAGCATATGAGGGTCTTGGAGAGAAGGCAGGAGAGAGGCTTTGAAAAGCAGAAGCAAGAAGAAGGTAAATGAGACTTAGAGTAGGGAAGTGAGTTTTTGACTCGACTTTGGACAACGCTAGATGGCAGTTTCCAGTCTCTTCTGCTATTGGCTTTTAATCATAGATTGTATGAGGGGACTCAAGCTACCTGCTTGTATTGTGCACAGTAGTGAAAATCCATGACAAAATGTTTTTTTCCCCTTTGGTAACTATACAGTTTATTTCTACTTTGAGGAACAAAGAATTCTGACTTGGATGGAGTTTATGATAGTTGTTGAAAATGAAAACTGATGGTATCTACAAAGAGTTGCATTAATATATTAAGTCTTAGACTTGATGAATTTGTGGAAGTGATTCTCTTGATGACCTGTGGCTCTGTAAAAATCACTTCCACAAATTCATCAAGTCTCTCCAAGTGGGGAAAGTCAGGCAGGCACTTCCAGGGTTTGAGAGACCTGATCTTGTCTGGGAATTCCTGAGGAGTGTGGGACTTGAGGAATGTGGAAATGCCTGCCTAGTGCTCCTGGAGAGTATGAGCAGTTCTGGGTTGCCTGAGCTCTTCCTCCATAAAGCAAATAAACATTGACCACAAACAAGCAGCACAGTTGATTGATCATAAGCACAATGCCTTTTGTGCTTGGCAAAATGACACCAACTCCTCCAAGAAAAAGAAATTGAATCTCCAACAAGCCAAGGCAGAAGTTGAAAGGAGGATGCACAATATGAGGAACAAATGGTGGGAAGACCCGACTAAGGAGATTCAACATCTGGCTAACATCCATGATAGGGGTGGCTTCTTCAGTGCCACCAAAACCATCTATGGTCCAAGCACTTTGGAACCAACCCTCTTGAGACCTAAGCATGGAGGAGACCTGATCAAGGAAAGAGGAGCCATCAATGCCCACTGGAAGGAGCATTTTGAAGATCTCAATCAAGTCTCTGCTGTTGATGAGAGTGTTCTCAATTACATCCTGCAACACCCAGTCAGAGAAGATCTTGGAATCCCTCCAACCCTTGATAAGGTGAGGAAAGCCATCAAGCAGATGGGGGACACAAGGCATCTGGAATGGATGGAATCCCTGCTGAAATCTTAAAACAGGGAGGAGAAGAGCTTACATCACTGCTTCATGCCCTCATCTTAAGGATCTAGAATTATGAGGAACTCCCAGATGACCTCAGGGGCTCTGTGATTGACAGTCTTCAAGAAAGGAGACCAGTCCAACTATGGAAACTATAGAGGGATCACCCTGCTGTCAATCATAAGAAAGATCATTGTGAGAATCCTTCTGAACTGTCTCCTTGTGCTTGCTGAAGAGCTCCTCCTAGAATTTCAGTGTGGGTTTAGGGCATCAAGAAACACAACTGACATGATATTCACAGCTTGCTAGCTGCAGGAGAAACATTGGGAACAACATAAGCCTTTCTACTTGGCCTTCTTTGGCCTCACAAAAGCTTTTGAGTCTGTCAGCCAAGAAGCGTTGTGGAGAATCTTTCTGAAGTATGGATGCCCACCAAAATTTGTCACCATTCTCTGCCTGTTCCATGACGGTATATGAGTGGGGGTTCTCAGTAATGGATTTGTCACAGATCCCTTTGAGGTTAAAACCAGAGTTAAACACAGCTGCATCATCGCTTCCACACTTCTCAATATTCTTTGCCATATTGTTGCATCTGTCCACCAACAAGCTTTCAGCTGGGGTGAAGCTAAACTACCAAAGGGATGGTAAGTTGTTTAACCTCAGCTGTCTCTTGAGCCAAAACCAAGACCACTGACAATCATTGAGCTTCAGTATGCTGATGATGCTGTAGTGTGTGCTGAGTTGGAAGTAGACCTTCAGGCAATCATCAATGTTTTTACTGAGGCATACAAGAAGATGGGACTAACACTAAGGTCCTCCACCACCAAGTTCATAATGAACAGTCCCCAGCTCCAGTAATCCAGATCCATGATGACACTCGGGAAAATGTTGAGTATTTCCTGTACCTCGGAAGCCATCTCTTGCAGAAGGCTGACATAGACAAAGAAATCCAAATAGCCTCAAATGTGCAAGTGCAGCCTTTGAATGTCTGAAGAAACAGGTGTTCACAGATTGCGACATCAGATCCCAAACCAAGCTCATTGTTTATCAAGCAGGTGTAATCCCCACCTTGCTGAATGGAGCTGAGGCATGGACAATGTACAGGAAACATCTAAAGTTGTTGGAGAAGTACTATTGACGCTGCCTGCAGAAAATCCTTCAAATCCAGTGGGAAGTTAGCATCCTCCTGCAAACAAACACTATGATTATTGAGGCAATGATGATCTGACATCAACTTTATTGAGCCAACCAACTCATCTGGATGTCTGACTCCAGACCCTGAAAACAAGCTTTATTTTCCCAGCTCAGCTAAAGTGTAGGCTTAAGAGGACAGCAGAGAAAGTGTTTCAGGGACATCTTCAAGGCCAACTTAAAAAAATGCAGTATTCTTAACTCATGGGAGACTATTCCCCAGGACTGCCCCAAATGGAGGCAGAGTCTGTTGCAGGGATCTTAGTACTCTGAAACCTCATGACAACAACAGGAGATGGAAAAATGGGAGCAGCAAAAAAGCGTATCACAGACCAAATACAAATCCAGTTCCATGCACCACACATGGAAACAGATGTCTGAGCTCAGTAGAGTCTGTCAGTCCCAAATAGGCCACGTCAGCCATCTTCCGACTCGCAGGTAAGGCAATCATGGAAGATATTTGTGGCATGACGAAGGGCATGGATGTCTATTTGCTTTTGCTTTGGGCCATTATAAAAATAGCTATGGCGACACAAAGGTGAAGTCTGTTTCTAGCCTAAGGGTGCACCATCAGATTAAATTCTGGCAGTCTGAGTTGATATTTCATCATATAATGTGTTAATGTGTTTTCTTACAAAGATAAGATTTATTGTCCTTTTCTGTATATAGTTTTCATTTCCAGTTGACAAGCAATACCTCTTCTAGCTTGTTAGAAAGGAGTACTTGATAAAACTGATACCATATATTGTTAATTTTCTAGGTTTGTGAAAGTCTCTCTTCACATGCTCTTTGTCTTGTTCCTGCTTTATTATTATAATAGCTTTATTATTTATTGAATTGTCAGCTTCTGAATATTTATGATGTTGGTTGATAAGCCTTTGTTTGACATCAGAATGCTATTTTGTTTGGCCTTGAAAATACTGTAGTCCCTGATGTTGTTTGTTTGTTTGTTTGTTTTAGATCCCTTTCCACATGCTAAAAACACTATATACTTCAACTGTTTTTCAACTGACAATAGGAGAGTGAAGAATAATATCACTGAATTCCAGTGGTACAGGCTGATTTCTGTGAGATATCTGAGACCTTCACCCTGGCTTCCAATGTTATTTTTTAAAACATTTTTAAAAATAATTAAATATTCATGAATACTGTAAATATTTCTTGCTTAAAAAGTGTTTTGCTTTTTTTCCCTTGGTTTTCAGTTGTAGCTGACCAGACGCTGTGTGCTAAATTATAGAAGAATGCAGTCCTCAAAGAATAAAAATGTAGATATGCCAGACCCATTTTATAGGCCTTCTGTGCCGAGGCAGAAGACCAGCGCTGAGATTATAAATGAAGCGAGAAATGCGCTAAGAACTTTAAGAACTCAAAGGCCACTTACACCTCGAGAGTATCAAAGGAAACTTTTTGGATCTGCATCTTCACGAACTCCTGATGATAGACCACCTTCTGCTTTTAGGTATAGAGGCTAAGGTTTGTTAATATAATCTAGCAGCAAGAGGTTTGATTCTGTAATTATGTTTATGGTCCTTTTTTCCTGCTTTAGTTTCTGTTATTAATTGCATCCTTTCCTGTGTTTTAAAAATGCTCATTGACAATGTTAATCTGTGTGTCCAGGAAGTTCCTGTGGCTTGGAACTAATACTAGCAGTGGTCTGTACCAATTTTGTATGTACAGAATGGTGTAAGAGAATGTTCTCTGCTGTGCAGCTCTTCTTTTTTAATGAAAAAAAAGGAAAAGTTTTATTATGAAACTTTTTACTTTGGATTATTATGGAATGACCTGTTAGCTTCCTTTCTGGTCAGCTGGTGTTGTGCCCAAAGTAGTTCAAAGAAAGCATGATCTTCCCTTGACAGGCACTGGAGCTATTAGCCTCAAAAGTAGGAGCCATCTCTTACAGTCCCTTTCTCCAGCAGCACAGCATTTTGCAGGAGTTATACTGTCATATCTTAGATGCTACTTTATGCTACTTTACAGCATCTGTAGAGATAGTTCCAGCTGGGTTATACCTTTGTGAGGAGCATTAATTTAAATTACAGTATCTGTTTGCAGAATAAGCAAGAATGTGCCACACAGTCCTCTGATTTCCTCCCTCAGCCTTAATGAGCCATTTGGCCTGACATCCCAATTGAATCTGTAAGATTTAAAGAAAAAGAGAATAATGTTGTAGATGTGGTACCGTTTCTTCACTGGCTTGGGGATGGAAAAGAATGGACCCACTGCAAGAAAACAAAACTGAGTCTGAGTTAATGTTCTGTTTCTGTTCTTTATCTCAGTCTCCACGCTTCCAGTTTTGAATCTAGTGAATCAAGACCAATTTCTGGTGCACGTCTCAGCCCACTGGACCATGCAAGTACTTTTAAATAAAAAGAATGTTATATAATACTGAACATGTACCACCCACTGTATTGTTATAAAAGGACACTATAAAAATAGGTTAAATCGATGCTTTGAGAGTTCACTAGAAGAGGTGAAAATGTACAATTTGAGATTAATACAATTAATCCCAGCACAGCCTGCACCTGCTCCGCACCTCCCAGCCATGGTGCCTTATTCAGGTGGGACCAAGGGACCCACCGTGGGCTAGACAAAGCCCTTCTGTGGGCTGGATATAGCCTGCTGGCCATATATTAGCCACCCCTGTTATAGTGCATAGTAGTAGCAGCTCATTTAAATGTGACATTTTAAAATTAAAGGTACATGGAAGAAATGTTTTTATTGTTTTCTTCTCTTGTAAAAAAAATCTAAATTATTTTCATTTTATAGTTTTGTAAAAGTTATGGGCATTTAACATATTGAAGTGTCCAAGGTACACTACACAGGTTACAATACAAGCACTTTTCAGTAACGCATAAAATTTCACACTGATTCACAATATTTAGAGAAATTCTAAAAGAAGTGTCCATTTCCAGTAAAGTTTGCACTATTGCAATTTTTATAAAATATTGTTTTGATATATAAATATTTATATAAATTAAATAATTTGATTATATTTTTACTGACTTGCATAGTTTTTACATATTTAAAATAGATGTTTAAGTCATCTTCACACAGTAATTGCAATCACTATATTGTCACGGTTTATTTGGATACTTATGTAGTCCATTTGTAGTGCAGGTTGTTTCCCAAGCGTGTGTAGATAAAAGAAGCCCCAAAATCCCAGTCAAAGTTTTTATTTCTTAATTTGTGAAATCAGTACCTTGATTAGTTTTGCTTAATTCTGCCTTCACAAAGTTAAAGAAATAGGTTTTGCTTTTAAGTAGTGAGGTTCATAGCTGTTTAGCATCTCTTGTGAGAGTAGATTCCATCATTTAAATCTAGGTCTTTTGAATAAACTGGACTTGCTAAACTTGCCCTAAATTTCTCATTCTTAGGAGTTAAACTCTACTGCTTAAAGAATTTATTGTTCCATTGGGATGTAATAATTGTGGGAGGTTATGCTTATTAAGGGGATGGCAATGATTCCTTGGGTGCCTAGAATCAGTCAGCTGGGGAGCTTTGAAGATCAAAATAGAGACTTCAAACTGGATTCCTTTATTCTAAGAAGAGTCGGTACACAGAACAGTTTTGAGGGCAATGATTTCATGGATAACTGTTTTAATGAGCACATGAACTAAGTTTTGTACCAGATGGAGCTTTTTCAGGGTCTTTAGTTGCAGCTGAGATGAGAGAAGTTTTACTAAATAAAACCTAGAAGTAGTGGATATGTGGATCTGTGCACCTCAGTAGTGCTCACTGGGTGCATCTACACATGCACTTTACTGCAAAGTAGACTCATTAACAGCACAGTAAAGGGTTACTTTTACATGTGCACTGTTATTAGGGTGCAGTAAACTACCTCTGCCATAAAATAGTACTGTCTCTGACAGTAATTAGCTACAATGAAACATGTAGATGCTGACTGCGGGCGTAAATTACGCCCAGTTAGCCCAGTCAGCTAGGGACTCCTGCCTGCTGCCTAGGCACACGGCTCTGCAGATTCATGCCCCAGCCAGCCCCTCCGCCACCCAATACCACCACTTGGAGACTGGGGCCCTTTGCCCCTAGACCTGGCATAAACTACTCAGCCCCAGCTCAAATTGCTGCTGTCCCAGGCACATATGTAGAAGCTGTGCCTGGGAACAATTTACTCCAACTCGGACTGCTCTGGAGTTTATTGCTTCACATTAATTGCATGCGTAGATGCACCTACTGTGTCTCAGGAGTAGTCGCAACATTTTTGTGTTGGAGCACACTCTGCATGTAGATGATTTCTTAATCCAAAAGAAAATAAATGCTGTTTAGTGCTATATAAAATGCTGTATGAAGGCTAGTTTATGATTAATTATTCTGACACTGTTCCATCCCCCTTGCCTAGAAAGGTTTAGACATTATTTCCTCCACATCTGTTCTAGACAACTGTCTATGAATGCTGATACAAATTGTAAAATGTGGAATTGAAATGGTTGTATTTTTCTCTTTTCTTTAAGATGAAATGACATGGCTGCTCTTAAGACTTATCTGTGTTAGTCATAAGTTGGAGGAAAAGAAGCAATAGTAATGTATACGGAAAGTTTTATTTTTCTCATTTTAGGTTTTATGGATTTGAGAATTTATAAAACTAATATACTTTATCTTACTTTGTAACAGAAACCGAAGCTGTTTTCATCACCCACAAAAGATCAGCATTCTTCCATTCCCTTTCCAAAACCACCTATAGACCCCCTGGGGTTTAGACAAGTCAGCAGTGCCCGGGCACACTTGTTTAGAACAACATCTTGGGGAAGTCTGCCTGATGAGAGTAAGAACATTTCTGCATAATTATTTATAAACAAATAATTGCTAAACAGTTGCTTAAAAGTATGCAAGGCTTATTTTAACTTAATTCTCAAAACCTAAGTGTAGATGGCCTTTTTGAGTAAAACTTTCAAAAGCGTTTAAGCATCTTAAATACCTAAATAATTTTTGATAGCGTTTAAAAGCTTAAGTCCCCATTGACTCTCATTTTTGAATATAGGAGGTGTATTGACTCATTTAGACACTTCAGAAATTTTCTCCTGGATTCTTATATGCCAAAGTCTTCTGAATACGGGATCTATCACTAAATACAGAAATATTAAATATGAAGACATCTTGTAAGGAGACTTTCATTTGGCATTTCTGGTGTAACAGGCAGTACTTTTGTACAGCTGCATTATATGTTATGAGATTTAATTAGTTTAGGTTCATTTAAAAACTACTGAACATGGTAAGATTAATTTATTTGGGGAAGAAAATTGTTGGCAGCATCATTATGCTGAAAAGTAGTTCAGTAAAGAAAGAAACCAAGTTAGAACTTTGTGATGAGTAGGCATTTGAAAACAACCAGTCGGAGTGCAAGCGTTCGGACAGCAGGTGGTTGCCATGCCACCATGATGGTGGTGATGGAGCGGGGTCAGTGCCTCTAGCGCTGCCCCCTCCATTCCTTGCAAGGTGTGAAAATGGAGGGAGCGGGGAGAGGCCCGCTTCCTGCAGGCAATGGAGCAGACAGGGTGGGCTGGTCCCACCCCCCCTTCCAGCTCTGCTCCCCACAGGCAGCAACCAAGAAGCGAGGGAAGAAATGGGTCTGGACCCAGTGTTTGGGGGGGGGGGGGGAAACAGAGTCAGACAGGAAGCAGGAATGAGGCTGGACTTGGGGCTCTGCGCCCCCCTCCTCGTGGTGCTAGGGACTGAGGGATGGGAGAGTAGCCCCTAGCCTCTGAGTCCCCACTGTCATGGCGACTCCATCTTTACCACAGAGGTTGGGGCAGGCCACATGGGGGCACACAGAGCCAGATGAGGTGGGGGTAGCCATGGAGCCAGAGGCAGAGCGGACATTGGGTGGTGCCTCCCACCCCCCCTCCCCCCAAGAATCTTGACAGGTAATTGGCTAATAAGAGTATAAAAAGTTTTTCTGCACTTTTACAACTTTTATTCACAAGTTTTGTGAGCATTCCAATAAATATGGACTTAAATCATGCCTGTATCCACAATTGGAGCCAAACCTAGCAGGGTGCAGGGCCTGGGGTAAATCAGCCCATGTGGGGCCCTGCCCCGATCCTGTGTGCCCCAAATGTGAAGAAGTCGCCATCGCCATTGGTGGTGGCAGCAGGCAGGGAGGAGGCAGTGAGGAGCCAGACACAAAGCAGGTGGTGGCAGTGCGGAGTCGCTTCTTGAGCGGGCTCTGCCAGCCAAAGCGCAGAGCCTGGGGCAGTCACTCTGATATTTCCTCCCCACCCCTCTCCTGGGACAGCCCTGTCCACAGTCATCATGTTGTCTTTTTGAATTACTGAGAACTTAATGTTGTTATTTTATAGGCAAAATATTTTTTTTCCAATATTGTTGAAACGTTTAGCACAGCTTCCTTTTGAAGACCTCAGGGTGGAAGCTAGTAGAGCTGTGTGAGGATTCGGGCAGAGCTTTGGATCCAGAGAAACTTTGGGGTCCAAAACAGCACATTCGGGTCAAAGTACTGGCCTCATTCGGCTTCCGGAAGTGGTTTGGAGCTCCTGAAATGCTTCAGAGCTGCCTCAGAGACACCTCAGAGATCCGGCCATAGGGTATAACTGGGAAACAATAAAATATCTATAACTTTTTTTTTTTTTGTCTGATTTGGATTAGATTTTTGGGGTGGTAGATGCTGCAGCAAGGATGAAGCCTGTCAAGTTTCAAGAAGATCGGTGCTGCATTTGCGGGGGAACAGCACCCCAAATTGATGAAAGCCAAATTCATGTCACGTCTAGGCGTTACAGCATAGTGGGGTGGAAACTGCAGGGTTGGTATGTCTTACTGAGGCCACAAAGCCTGCCAAGTTTCAAGAAGTTTGATGCAGGGGTTTGTGGGGAACTGCCCCTCAAGCTGTGGACAAGCAAAACTCATGCCAAGGGTGCTTGTGGGACTGACTGTCTGGCTTGGGGCATGGAAGGGAGACACTGCTGCAGGCCTGGCTGCTAAGCTACTGTGTTACCAGTTACCAATCGATCATGATTCACTCAGGGACCAGGGTCTCAGGGACCGGCTCAATACACAGGACCTAGCTACTATATAACGAGCATCAATTAGCCTACAAAACCAGGCTAAGGAGAGAAAAGAATCAATACCGACAATCAACTGTCCCAAGACAGACACTATCTTGGCACAAGTTTTGTTTGTCAGCAACTAGGGGTGCAGGGCCCCAGAACCCCCCTGCACTGATCTCCTCAACAGCTGGCAGGCATCACAGCAGGGGCCATCACCCCTGCAGCTGTCACCCCACTGCACCTTAACACACGCAGTGTCACCCATGGCACGAGTTTTGCTTGTCCACATCTTGGGGTGCAGTTCCCCTCCCAAACCCCCACACCGATCTTCTTGAAACTTGGTAGGTTTTGTGGCCTCAGTAAGAGCTACCAGCCCTGAAGTTTTGACTCCTCTGTGGCGTAACACACAGCCATGACATGAATTTGGTGTTCAAGAATTTGGGGTACAGTTCCCCCAAACCCCTGCACCAATCTTCTTGAAACTTGGCAGGTTTCATGCTCTTAGCAGAGGCTACCATCCCTGCACGTTTCATCCAAATCGGACAAAAAACAACAAAGTTGTAGATATTTCATTTAACAAATTCTTCACCTCCATTTTCTTGTGCAGGGACTGAAACTCCCCCACCGTGATTCAAGTGGACTCAAGGGGAACACCTCCAGACCATAAGGCCCCATTATACCCTATGGCCAGATCTCCTAGGCAGCTCCAAAGCTTCAGAGCTGCTTTGGCCGGATTGAGGCAGAAACCCGGTCTGGAGCTCCGGATCAGATCATGGCCATCCGAAGCAGCCAGATCAGATTGCTGCTGATTACCGTAGGCCTAGTTGTTAACTATGAAGAAAGCTAATTCTGTCCTGTGAACATATATTCACTTATTGCTCAAGTTCCTTTTTGTATTTAACTTCTGGCTAGTAATTTCACCCCTACCTGTTCTAGTTTTAAAAGGAAAGAAAAGTTGCAAAACAGCTGAAAATCCATAATGCTTAAAATGTATTGGAATTAAAGATGGTTTTAAAGCTATCCAAAGAGAACTTTATGTATTTAGGTACTTAGATAAAAATTCTTCTTTTTTAAATTGATGTCAGCTAACCTTAATGATTAGTAAAATATGAAATAAAATTCCCATGGTTCACTTTAAAGACCTTTTGCTGTGTTGACTTCTTATAAGTGTTCTTATGAGAACACTTCTGCAAAATATTATTTCTGACTTGCAGATAAAGAGAGGCTGAATTCTGAAGACCCAGCTATGACAGATGATCTTTCAAAGAGAAGTAATGAAAACTGTTTAGCAGAATTGAGTACACACTCTCATATTAAAGATGATGGTATTCTGCTAATGTATAAAGAATATAATAGGTCAGAGAAGCAAGACTTCTTAAAAGGATCAGCAGCAGAACCTCCATTGCAGCTAAGTGGGAGGTCAGTATATATTATTTTCACTTTCCAGTCACAGTTTTAATTGCATAGCCTATCCTGTGTCAACACTTCTAGAAAAGATGTGGTTTAAAATTGTTAGTGTTTAATTTCAATAATAGTCTTGTACATAGATGGTATATTCCATGGGAATCTTTCTTCCTAACCTTAGAAGGCTTATTCCTCTTGAAAAGAAAATTGAGGTTGATTTAAAGGGTGTAAGGATACCTACTTAGCAAGAAAGGATTAATTTTCTGTTTTCATTTGTTCACTAACATTTCAAGGATATAAATCTGCTAATAGATGATACATTAAGTTTAAATCACTATCTATTCATTTTGATATCTCGTAACCTCAAGTAGCTATCTTTCTTTTGCTCATCCTCTCAGATGGGTGGAACAAACCTTGAAGACAAAATGGCGAAAAAAACAACCCAGAAAACACTGCATGTATATTCCTATTTATGCACTGTTCTGATTCTGTTTAGGCAATAAATTCTAAGTATGTTCCTTGGGTTTATTTCCTGTTATTTCTATACACTTTGAGTCAGGGTATGAAAGAACTTACATTTTAACTCCTTTAAAAGGAAAAGGGAAGCTCCAGCTTGGGAGGGCTTGGATCAGCTCTTACATTGTAACTGTTACATTTTCATTATTTATAGGGATGCAGTTTAGCTAACTTGGGCCCCTCATTTTGACCCTAAATGAAGCAGGATTAAAGTCGTAGGTACAGTCTCATGATCCTGTAGCAATATAAGTAACGGTTGCATTGTAACAGGTTGTACTGATATTTTTTGATATTGGTACAATTATTCAGTCTGTCTCTATACCCTTAATATCTCCAGCGATTGAATAAATTTCTACTGCATCTACATTATGGTGTCTGTTGTTGTGTGACACATTTCTTTATTTGAAGTCTGAGCATTTACAGTCAGAGATATTTACTAATTGTGTATTCTTAGTTTCTCTCAGCTGTTAGCTGCCTTTTCTGTATTTTGCTGCCAGTAGATGTGGTTTAACAGGATGGTATCATTACTTTGTGCATGTCATTTTGTTTGGCCCTTAGGTGGTTCTTGCAGTCTCTATAACAGTGGACTTCTAATAATATTAATATTGCCACTTTTATCCAAAGGTACTTTTCAAAAAAACAAATATCATGTACAATGACCACCATTTACCTTCAGTTTTATATATATACTGAATATAAACACTTTTAATAAGTTTTGATAAGAAATTTGCTACTTTAGTATCTTGGGTACTATGGGATAGCAGTGGTTGTTAAATTATTTTTTTCATGGTGACCACTGTAGATGTATCCTAAAGTGACTACTGATCTACTAATCAAGTATTACTGCTTCACATTACAAGATCTTTATAAATGAACTCCCAGCATTCCTTGTTAAAATGCTTCATTACTGTTTCTGTAAGTTGATCCTGTAATTCTAAACTTTAATATTACTGCATAGTTTGTTGAACATCATGCTTACAAGAACTCTGTCTCCCAGCCAGAATATGAAAGAGGAATCAAAGCAAAAGATAGAATCCAAATAGTGAAAGTTTGCAGGGAGGGGATGAAAAGAGATACTGAATACTGATAATAAAAAGACAATAAACATGAACCCCAGGAAGAGAGGGGTAGACAGATGAAGATAAAAAAGAACAAAGAGAATGCTTTTAATCCAGATACATTTTTCTCACTTAACTTCAGTGTCCCAAATCCTAAATGACTTCTGCACTACCTAAATATAAAAAGAATATCAATTTATATATTTTATTTTGTTAAAGTTCTGATAAGAGGAAATTTTGCATGGCAGTGAAACTTGGAAATTGTATATGGTTCCCAAATAAGTCCTAGCTGTGGAAAGTTTGTCATCTTAATAATTGGAATATAACAAACCTCATGTTGAGTAGAAATTATAGAACTTGCAAGCATGCTCAAAAATATAATTTCTAGTTCTTTGCACAAGATAACTGCTCTGTACAAAGTTATTTACTTACCTTTTATAAAAAATGATTAACCTTTACAGTTCTTTTAAATCTGGATAGCATTTTTACCATAGTCGTTGAAATGTCTAGTAATTTGAACCACAGAATATTCTATTATTGTCCCTTAGGAATAATTAATCAGACAGTGACCAAATGCTGTATTGAAATATTATTAGATAAAAAGTTTTAAGCAGAAAACCTAGATTGCCTGTTAAGATCTTTTGTTTATGTTGACGTGTAATCCTTTCAAGTATAGGTTTTTATTTCCATATGTAAATGTGTTTTCAGTTTGTTTGTGTACAAGTTTCTTGTTTTTCATCTATTCAGGTACCTTATGGTGGTTTCATCTTAAAGTATTCTTTCATCCCTGATTAGAACTGGCTGAAAGTAACATTTTTGAAAAAATGAAAATTTTCATTTCTTTTATTGAAATCTGGTTTTTGTTTGAATTGAACTGAAAACAACACATTTTGAAATTTCCAGTGAACTGGAAGTTTATGGAGCCTTGGAGCTGTTCAGTGAAATAGAGACTCTTGTTGAGTTCACTTCTTAATAGCAATGTAATTGAAAGGAACATCAGATTCACTGAGCAGCTACAGGGATTTCTCCAGTTCAAATGTTAATGTGCTAAGGCTAAAAATGTTTCAAATTTTTATTAAACTTGTTTCATCAGAAAATTCCTGCCAATTCTGTTCATGAGGTCTTCTGGGATTTTAATGTGTCCCATTCCTGGATCCTTCAGTAATTTGGATTATAAAGTTGATGTAGGCTATCTTGTCACTGATGAAGAATTGTTACATTAAATGCATGCTTTCATATGTCTTTTTGAATCAAGAGCTTTAAGGATACACCTTCATTTGAATGTCCTTTTTTATATCCCATAATGTGGGTAGTTTGGTTTAAAAAAAAAACCAAACAAAACCTGGAAAGCAAACCCACAAAACATTAATGTGATTTTAGGCTCTTTTGAGTACTTTAATTGAGAACTTTGATTATGTTTATCAGTCAACATGTACAAATAGGTATAATAATAGTTGATATAAATATAGAAACACTCTTTATCAACAACAAATCAATGACAGTCCCTGTCTTTCCTACCAGTAGAAACAAAATTATTAGTAATTATTATGTGTATTACTGTGGTACCAGTCCCTGTATACACATGGAGCAAGAAGACAGGCTATGCCTCAATCGTAAAAACTACATAAAATGTATTATCTCCTGTTCCCCATCTCCTGCATAAATGGGGAATGACAATGGATCTAGATGTTGCATTACATTTGCAACTGTTAAGCATGAGATCAGGTCAAAATTGTCTCCTTATTTGAACCTGTGTCCTCTTCAGTACTATTCATAAACAAGGGGATGCAGTCTCCCCCTGTATCTACAGTTCTTTCTTTAGATTGAAAGGTATTATTACATTGTTCATCTGCTTCACAAAGGATAGGGAATGCATAATTGGTTTATGATATATTTCTTTGACTCTAATCCAGTTAGGAACCTATTTTATAACAGCATCCTAAATACAGAAATTACTAGCTCTACGTACATTGGTATCCTTTCTTCATGGTTCCATTCCCATACGCATAACAGCAATAGATGTACTACGATCTATGGAATCCCAATGTAGGAGGTCCTCAGAGCATTGTGTACATGAAGCTTCTGGAGACAGATATATTCTACTTTAAAAACACCTGGTTCAGAGCCTTCAAGAGAAATAACCCTGTTGAGGACAAGTTTGAGCATGGGGATAATATAATCCTCCTCCCTAGGTAAAGTGGTCGTGCCAGCTTTCCCTTGATATCCAAATTATTTTAAAACCTTGCAGGAATTAATGAAGATGGTAATAGAGACACTAATTTCTTCTAGGCAAGGTTCACAAAATTCCCCACAAATTATACAAATTTCCAAGTTCTAGGTCTAATAAAGTTGACTTTCCCTAAATTAAGAACTGGTAGAGCCTGTAGAAGACTGAATGGTAGATTCTTAGCACAATTGCTTCTATTTCTAATAAAACTGAGAAATGGTGTTTTATTACACCAGTGAGAGCTAGTAGTAGTTTCTTGCATTCTGTCTACATTTCCTTTATTTCACAGGGGCTGGTGAAATCAATATACAGTACCAGTTGAAAACTATACCTTTCAATGAAGGTGCTAAATAAAAGGCACATTATTGATGAAATCTTTATTACAGACAGCACTGGGTGAAACCAGTAAGCCTTAATGGCTATTGTTCTATGTTTGTTTGGGTTTTTTTGTGATCTTCCCATTCCAGTATTTCAGAAGAAGTGTAGGCTGTTGTAGAATATTTACTATTTCAAGTTAAGTCTTTTCAGTGAAAAGACAGATGTCCTGGCCTTGCTTTGCTCATTAGACATTTTATATGCCAAAATATAGAGAAAGATCTGGGTTAAAACCCTCTAAGTACCTCTACAGCCACTCCTACAATTTTACCAGAGACAAAATAGCTTCCATTACTCCCTACCATAAATAACCTTCAGATGGTGCAGAAGGGAAGATCTAATATTTGCACTCTTGTCATTCATTACCATTATAATTTGCCAGGACCGTAAGACCTGTTACTTTTGAGCACTATACACTAAATATTCCCTAGGAGCATAGAAACCAAGGACTAGAAGGGACCTTTGACCCATTGAGCTCAATCCCCTGCCTTTGTAGAAAACATTTTATCCAAATAATCCTTGAAATCGTTTCCTCCAACATCTTATGTAAGCACAACCACAAAGCACATTTTTGAAAATAAAACTTAACCCACCAAAAGCACCCTGCAGGCTACTATAGGTAAAAAGTAAGGGGAGACAAGGATACCATAGACACTTTGTCACTGTAGTGGCAGAGGTAATTGTTTAATAAACACTCACAGGTTCCTGTGATTACCCTTCCTCTATCTGTTGACTGAGTCAGATACAGACCTAGTTAGGATGATAGCAAAGGGCTGATTTGTGACGGTCTTTAAACATAAATATATATTCATTGCTGAACCAAGAAGTATCTTATACCATCCCAGTGAGACAAAGTATGGACTGAGGAACATCTTGCTTCATGAAATCAGGATGGATAGGTACCAGAACCTGCAATATAGTAACCGATGAAGTCTACATTGGAATGTAACAAACCAAGTAATTACTTACCTGGGAGGACTGGAAGTCGCCTGAAAGAATTAAGCAGTCCAAGACTAAGTAATATATTCTGTGTGCGTGTTTAAGTACCTTGCCAAGTTAATTTAATCAGCAGGATTGTGGTACAGATTGTAATTGGTGCTTGAAGGGGGCCATTGTAACCCATAATGAGATTAAAATGTGTAATAGCTGTGTTTAAATCACTGTAAATTTAAAACTAATTCAAAACATTACTACTCCAATAAGTTAGTGAATACTTATCATAAAGCATAGAGGATCACACCTATGTCTCTGCTTTGGCCATGCAACAGTGACGGCAGCAGCAGCAGCCTTGGCTCCAACTCTGAGCCGGGACAGAGACTTGAGATGCTTGTGCTGCCACATCCACTTCTGTTAGGCTGGGCAGGGCCTAGAGCCAGTATATGCTCAGTGTTCTGTGCCTGAAGCTGGAGCTGCAACAAAAAGTAAGTGGGGGTGGCAGTGGGGTTGGCACAGGATCAGGCAGTGGTGGGGTGACAGGTGTGGGGGGGGCAGTTGTTAGGGGATTCAGACATTAGTGGGTTTCAGGTGGGAAGAGGAGAGTGGTGAGAGGGACAGGTGCTGGGGTGCTGGCACCTGTGGGGGCAGGTGCTGGGGGCAAGGTGTGGTGGGGTTAGCAGGCAATTATTTCAGCTGAAGGGCTGCATACCCAATTTTGGCAGGATGTCGAGGGCTGCATGGGTAGCCCTGCCCCTTAAGGTGCCCTGCACAAGCAATGTCTTGGGACCAGTGCTCCATAGAGCCCCTGGCAGCTGGGACCCTGTGCTTCTGCCACCTGCTCTGGGCCCTGCCAGCACTGGCCCTGGGACACTGGTACAGGCCCCATGCTCCCTCTGGCTCCCCGCCCACTCACACCCAGTGCCCCCCAGCCCTGTGGTACAGATGGGACAGCGCATAGCCTTGACCCCCTGCTTGCCGGCAGGGAAGGAGCTGGTGCTGAGTGTAGGGAAAAGCCCCTCACCCACCCCATGACTGGGGTTTTTCATGTATAACACGATGTTACATATGAATGTATAACAGAGCATTGATTGGTTGGATTGTATACATTTATACATAAATGTATAAATCAACAGAGCATTGATTGGTTTGTGCACATGAAAGCTGAGGCAGAAGTGTTTAGTCTTACAAGCTTATGATGTTATACTTACTGACCAGGCACTCAAAGACAAGTTGCCTATGGGGAATATGGACTGCCCCCCCAAAAATAAAAACCCCACCAAATGCATTCAAGGACGGAGATGCCGTGGTCATGGACTAGAATGAGTGGTGACCAAGATGGTGTGGGTTGAGCCTGCTGCAGGTGCTCGCAGCCCATGTGGGACTGTCTACAGCAGGCATAAGCAGTCCCAGGCGGGCTGTGAGTGGCTGCAGCACAGGGCACTGGCCACATGGCAAGCGAGGGACCACTCTCCCCGATGCTCAGCATCAGCTTGTAACTCGGCCCCACTGCCAGCCCTTATCCCCCCACACTTACCTGCGGTTCCAGTGCAGGACATCCATGTGGTCCCAGGCCAGAAGCCCAGCTGGGGCTTCCCCTGAGCCCTACTGCCCTGGGTCCTACTGCCTTACATTTTTGACAGGAACCAAAGGCAGAGAAATATTAATTTTATACATTTTTTAAGGGCCCTGTGGGCCAGATAGAATGGCCTCACGGGCTGGATTTGGCCTGAGGGCCATATTTTGCCTACCCCTGAGTTAGGCACTACAAGAGGGCCAGGCAGGAAAAGGTGCAAGTGGCAAGGGAGTTAGGTGCTGGGTGGGTGCAGGCACTGCAGGAGGAGTAGGTTCAGACACTGGGGTTAGGGCATGTGGTGGGGAGGACAGGCAGCAAGGGGTTGGGTTCAGGCCCCTTGACTTCCACACTGCCTGCCTCCCCCTGCTGCTGCTTGCCACCCTACAATGATAGGAGGAACACATTTAAGATGACCCTCCAATGATTAAATTCTGTATGTGGAAAGTTATAACAAATATATACATTTTCCATGTCGAAAATCACTGGGACGTCATCTTCAAATTTGAAGTCCTCTTGGATTTGAGTAAATATGGTGCATCACTCAAAGAATTACTGAGATTTTTTTATTGGCCCAAACCTTTATTGATACACAGTAGGCATGTCTACATGTGCATTTAGTACCTGCCATAACAGGTACTAAATGCACTATAATTTGCACTACTGCACAGTAATGCCAGCATATGCTTTTCTGGTGACACTAATGTGCAGTAGACACATTAACATCTCCCTGCACATCCTAGCCTACAGAACTGGCACCCATTGCAGGGTTGGGTAGGCAGCAGATCACAGCTCGATCCCAGGCCCCAGCTCTGTGCTGTCACTGCCCTGTGCCCCTTCCTGGTGATCCTAACCTTGCCCGCCCATCGGACCCCTGAACACCTCTCCCTGCCCATCCATGGCCTCATGCCATGGGAGTTTTGGTGAACTCTTGTGTGGCAGGACAGGGGGTGTGTGCCAACCTGGCCCATGACAGTTCAGCAAAACTCCTTATGTGGCCTGTGGACCTAAATAATTGCCCACACCTCTATAAGGCCTGTGCCCCTCAGTAGGTTAACTTGCTTTTTTTCTCTCCTACTCATCTTGCCTCTCTCAGCAATGCACCCTCCTTTTCTCCCACTTCCCTACCCTTTGTATTCTAATCACTGCTTGTCTATTTCTTGCAGTCCTTCCACAGCATCTGATGAACTAAATCCTCTGCTTACAAAAACTAATACAATGCATCTCTGATTTAGTCTATAAAGATGCACTCTGCCTTACTTCAGACTAACATGGCTAACTGCCTTCACTAAATGAATTCAACATAAATGAAAAAAATCATAGTATCATAGTATCTAGGGTCAGAAGGGGCCTAGAGCAGGCCATCTAGTCTGACCCTCTGCCAATGGCAGGAACGAGTGCTGGGGTCACAGGAC
>JAGPOW010003642.1:83703375-83718129 GCA_030014935.1 Caiman crocodilus
CTCTTTCCTCCCCTTCTTAAAGATGGGAACCACATTGGCCACCTTCCAGTCCTCCGGCACCTGTCCAGAGCTCCAAGAGCGCTCGTATAACTGAGCCAAAGGCTCAGCAATCACCCCCACCAGCTCCCTCAACACCCTTGGGTGTAGGTCATCTGGGCCCGCCAACTTAAATATATTGTATTTACCTGAATTTAAGATGACCCCCCAATAATTAGATTCTATCCATGGGAAATTTATAAATTTGTTATAGTTTTCCATGAATACATGTAATAATTGGAGGTTCATCTTAAATTTGTTCTCCCTGCCACTGCAGTAGGGAATGGCAATGGGGGTGGTAACCAGAGGGGTGCAGTAGTGATGCAGTAGTGATCCTGTGGAGGGGAGACAGTAGGGAGGCAGGTGGTAGAGGAGAGGGACTGGAAGTAGGCAGCTGTGCCTAAGCAAACATATGGTCTGTGCCATAAGCTAGAGCAGGGCTGCAGCCTGCTGGAACTGAAGCAGCAGCAAGAGATAGAGATGAGGGTGAGGAGAAACAGATCAGGGTGAGGAGAGCAGAGGTGGCAGGGAGGTAGGAGGAGATGCAACACTGCAGCGGGATGAGGCTGTGAGGTGGAAAGCGGGGATTCAGAGATGCCAGAGGGATAGAGGCAGTGCGGGGCAGGCAGCAGCTGTGGCTCCAGCCCTGACCCTAGGTTGTGGCCAGAGCTAGAGCCACAGCAGCCACCTGTCCTCACCCCCTATTCCTCACTTCATATTCAAATCCAAGATGTGGAGGTTTTTCCTCCCATTTTAAATGAGGGAAATGTGCACCTTGTGCATATAGGGATGCTGTCTTTGGTTGAGGTATTGTGGCGCTATTGTGTTTCTGTGTGGAGGTGTTCATATAATATGTTCATATAAGTGAGCAAAGGTAGTCTTTCAGAGGGTACCCCATCCAATACAGTTCCTAAAGGCATACAGATTTAGTGGAGTCTTTTTCTATTGAGTGTTCAATAACTTTTGAAAAAGGGAGCCCAGCTAGTTTAGCAATTCACAGATTTCTTAATTTCTCTCTCTCAATTTGTATGTTGCAGAGGCTTTGAACTAAGTTGAATTTTTTAGATATTGTGATTCATTTTGTGTTTAACTAAGCAATAGCTTTCACATAGGACTCCAGTTTAAAGTTACCATAAAATGGACTACTCATGTACTGTAACATTTCTAAACACTTAATTACATAAATTGTAATTATGTTTAAATAAGAGAGAGGTTTGCATAACAGGCAAGATACCATATTTACTAAAATAGAAGACCCTGATTATAAGCAGATCCCACAATAATTAGATTCTATATGTGGAAAATTTATAAATTTGTTATAATCTTACAGGTATTTAATTTAATTGTTGGAGGTTTGCCTTGAATTTGCCCCTTCCACCTGCTACAGCAGGGAAAATAAAGCTGTGGGGGTGTAAGGTAGCCCTTTGCTCTGTGCTTCTCTCCAATTTTTTCCTCTGGCAGCCCCTTCCTCCTCTTCTTACTGTCAGGCCTTCCTCTCCCTGTGCACATAATAACTTTGAAATAAAATATGGCTATAGCAATGTGCATATAGTACCTATGCACTTAGTTCATCCAGAATTGATATATGTTATCTTTTTTTGAAACTGTTACAGGTTTTAGCATACTCCATAAATACACTTTTGAGCAGTACTTTGGCACCTACTTACATGCAGTACAAACTATGCGTGATATTAGTCAAAAGCCAAAGCTTGTGATTTACCATATAGTTCGTTGGTCTGGGCCCCACCAGTCAACAGTATTTCAAGCCACAGTGACCCCACAGCTCCGCACTACTCAATTTGTGTGTGTACTCCAGATACCTTCCACAAAGGTTCCATGTGCTAATTAGCCCCCACCCATGACTGGAACTGGGTGTTATTGTCACAAGTCCTAGGATGCTCCAAAAATTATATGCAGATGAGGCGCAGGGCAACCTGGTCTGGCTTCACCTCATGGAGGCTGAAAGCAGGGCTGACAGAAGGATTCTGGGTGAACTGTATGCCGTGTAGCTCACCATAACTTTAAAAAGAGCCAGCTGTGAGGAGTACTGTGCTGAATGGGTACTACCATATGTCTTATTTATATGAGCTGCACTAACTTATTCTTGTGGCAGGTTCCCATTAGCATGTTTGCCCAATGTGGGCTATGTATTTTATGGTCGTGCTCAGTGTTGGCTGGATTTAAGCAACTTCATAGTTGGCTTCTTTTGATGAGCAATTGCTGCTTTTGCCAGCAGTTTAATGATAGACTATGTATTTTGTGAGATTTCATTGTATGCAGTTACAAGATAAGGGGCTTTTTCCCTATGCCATTTGGGGGAAAAGGCCTAACCTTGTTTTTGAGTAAATACAGTATATTTCCTTCATTATCTGACAATAAAGAAACTATTTTATTTATTTGTGTGAATAGCTCTACTCTTTCTGAGGGCTATTTTTAACCTGTCTTGTATAACCCCCCCACACTTTTATTTGGTATGTCCTACTTCTCTTCCTCTGGATTATTGTATTATCTCCCTCTCCCTCCTTCAAAGACTTAGGCTACAAAATAGTCTTTCTGGGCTCTTTGAAATTATGCTATTATAGATGTAGGTCTTGGAAGGGAAAAAGCATTTGAGGCCTAGAAGCTCCAGGAACCAATACCTTCAGCTACTCTCTCTAAACCTGCACAGCTTTGGGGTATTTTGTGTCCATAAATAGGAGGACTTGACACCTTAGATGTTTGTACAGAAACCTCAAGTGCAGTCTTCAGAACTCACTATCCACTTCCATGTCAAGATTGTTACAGTTTGGTACGTTTTAAGGATCACAACCTGGTTCTAGTCTCCCTAGTATAGATTTGGGGCAGAGCTATGTCACATGGGTGTGTTCCATATGTATAGATTGTTGTGCAGACCTTGAGTTGGGCACCTACTTTTAGCCATTTCATAACTGAAAAACAAGTCTTTTGCCCAATATATGACCCCCTCCTTTGCTCATGCAAGTTTTTTGAATTAGATACGGTAAGGTAAAAAAAATGCCTATCTAAGCAGGGAGATGATAGTAAAAATCAGTGTTTTTATTCCAAGAGCTGCCAATTCTCACTTATATCCACTCACTTTCTTGTATTGCTTCAGGGGTTCAGCTTAACCTATGCCTTTCCTTTCATGCTGCAATAAGCAAAGATCAAGGATTGAAGACTGATAAAAGTGAATGACAAGAGTCCTCTTGATACACCTTGACTAGCCAGGCAGGCTCTGTTCCAGAAGCTCAGTATAGCTTTAGATCATAGGAAAGTAGAGTTGGAAGGGACTTCATGAGGTTGCCTAGTTCAGGCCTCCTGTTTAAGGCAGGATCATCCCTGACTAAACCAGCCCAGTCAAGTGTCTCTCTAACTTACTCCTGAAAATTTTCGGGGATGGAGATCCCCTAACTTTAACTAGCCTGTTCCAGTACTCAACCACCCTCTTAGTCAGAAAGTTATTCCTAATCCCCAACCTAAATTATTTCCAATGTAGTTTGAAGCCATTGCTTTCAGCCCTCTCCCCTACAGCCCCAGAGAAAAGTATATCTCCATCCTCTTTTAAATTGTCCGTCAGGCATTTAAATATTGTTATCAAATTCCCCCTAAGTCTTCTTTTCTCCAGACAAAATGGTTCTAGTTCTTTCAGCTTTTCCTCATAAATCATATTTCCCAGACCTGTATCCATTTTTGTCATCTCTGCTCATCTCTTTTCAAACTGTTCACATCTTCCTTGAGGTGTGGGCCTAAAACTGCACTCAGTACTCCAGAAGAGCCTTTGTTATCAGTGCCAGGTAGAATGGAAGAATCATTTTCCTTGATTTGCAAGAGAAAACTGCAAATACCATGCAATACAACCTTGTATGCTGCTGTGGGGTGGGGGGAGAGGGGGTTTGCTACAAGAGCACACTGTTGTAACCCCTAAGCCCTTCTATGCAGTACTGCAGCTGAGATGATCACTGCATGTTTTTGTGCATGTAGTTGTTTTGTCTCTTGTTCTCACTGAATATCATCTGATTAATTTTAGACCATTTTTCTGGTTTCTCTTAAGTCATTCTGGATCCTAGCCCATCATCCTCTCCATTTTTCTGGACAGCAAGTCTTTCTGACTTTGGGCCTGGATTATTTTTAAGACTTTAGATGTGCATGTCTTTTTAACTGGCTTTTCAGTAGCTGCATGCAGAAAGGGGATGTTTTGCAGACCAGAGATTTCAGTCTTGCTGTATAAGAGATCTTCCATGTACTACAGAGTCTGTTTTGTTCACCCCATCTCAAAATAGCTACATAATGACAATAGCTACAATAGTGACAAACTCACCCTGCTGCCCCCTGGTCTGGACCCAGATGCAGCATCAAAGCAGGGATTAGGGTGTGGCAGTAATGGGGGGAGAGGGGTGGCCGGGTGAGCAGCCGTGGCAGGAGCTAATGCAGCCATTGCTTGCCCACTGACACATGGCATATTACCACTTGTTGCTTCACCCCAATGTGGAGGTGAAAGGACAAGAGAAAGCAAAAACAGTTGGCAGATGAGTAAAGATACATAAAAAGAGTTTGTAGTCTCTCAGAAAAAAATATTCTAAACCATATAGATTTCTCAAAATTGTCACACAACATACCCATCTGTGCATAGTATGTGTAATTTATTATCTTTCAGAAAATTAAGTTAGAGCCCCTATTAGCTGTTTGAAATATCAGGGCACATTCCTTTTAACTGAGATAGATAAAAACATCATGGCTACAAATTGTTCTTGAATTTCTGCCAAGGGTAATGTTTGATGGTAGACTGCATGGATGCTGGTCAGGTTCAGAAACTGCAGCATAGCCCATTAAGCCCTCTATGTAACCTCACAATGGGCTCTCCTGAAAACCCTATTGTCTAGTTTTGCAACATAGTTCTAAGTGCATTTGCTGGGTGTTTCACATACCATTCTATACTACTCAGGCTATTCTGGCATGAATATGATTTCCCTAAAGGGACAGTCAGTGTCATACACTGGCTAAAACAATTGAACAGAGGTTGGAGACAGTCAATTAATATGGGTTCCCTAAAAGGGTAGTCAGTGCCATACACTGGCTAAACCATTTGAACAGTTTAGAGATTATCTGCATTATGCACAAACCCCCCTAGCACTCTGTGGTTTTGGGAATATACTCTTTGCAATAGAAAAGCATACCTCCAGTAAATCAATTTTCAATTTGTGGGGTCCACAGATTATGTTTAAGGTAGTGGTCTGCAACCTTTCTAAGCACAAGATCACTTTTAGAATTAAAGTGCAACCCAGGATCTACGTGAACTGCGCCCCCTGCTAGTCCGGCAGCGGGACACATGTCGTCTCCTACCACTCGGGGCAGCTGCAGTGGGGCTCAGGGTTCAAAGACTAGTGCAGCAGCAGCTGCCTCTACCCCACACAGAGATCAGAGGGGCGTGTGCCCCCCAGGCCTTTGCCAGGGTATGTGCAGCAGTGGGAACCCCCCTGTACCCCTGGACAAGCCACCTGGGCTCCAATTGTCTCACCACCCAGCCTGGCCAGGGCCCCGCTCTATAGGGTTACCATATTTCTAGTACCAAAAAAAGAGGACACCTGTGGGCGGGGGGGATGTGCCAGTGAGGGGGGGAGGGATACATGGCTGGGGGGCAGTGGTATGTCTGTGCCCTCCCTCTGCCCCTCACGTCCCCCCACCCCTAGCACTGCCGGTGCCCCTCACTCCAGACCCACAGCCCTTCCCCCCCCAAGCCCTGCTGTTCATGCATTGCGTGCACACATGCAACATGCACGCACACGTGTGCAGACAGACAAACAGTCTGTGTCTCTAACCTGAGAGTAGTTTGCTGGGGCCTGCTTGCAGATCACATGACTCCCAACAGCCAGTCACCTTGCCCACTGCTCCCAGCTCTAAGCAGCCAGCCTGGGAAAGTAGAGGCAAAGGAAAAACCTAGACATTTGCTAGCATTTCAAAAAACCTGCCTGAACATGAGGACAGGGCCAAAAAAAGGACATGTCTGGGAAAACCAGAATGTATGATAACCCTACAAGTGCTCCCCCAGCTGAGATTGACTGTCAGAGGCTCCATGATCAACCAGTCAATCGCGATCTACCGGTTGATAACTACTGGTCTAAGGGGTCCACAAAATATGACTGATCGATCAAAAGTATGTGAATACCCACACCTACAATTCAAATGGGTCTACATCTTCATTCAAAATGTTTTAGCAGTTCATAAATAAAAAAAGGTTGAAAATTATGTCTCTAGTATAAAACACTCCAACCCTAACCTAAACCACCATGAGGCACAGCAAATTACTAGACAATCTAAGTAAGAATGTGGATTTTAGAATTCTTATAGGAGGTATCCTTTAAGCAGAAAGCTCTGGCTAACTATAGGTAATACAGTGCTTCCTTACAATGTAATTGCTTGGGAAATGTTTAATTGATCAGTGATCACAGTCAGTTAGCAAATTCTCTTTCTAGGGGTGACTTTATAAGAGCTTTGTCTTCTATTCTGTCTCCATTCATTGTTAGGAGGACCTATGTCTACTGTCTGGACTGGCAGACAGGATTTAGGCCACAATTCAGCAAATTATTTAGGCTAAATACAGCTGGTCAAAAAGCCTGAGGCTGAATCAGTTCAATCTTCACAGGCAAGTCTAAGCTGCATAAATTGAACCAGTAAGAAAGTGAACAGACATTCACTTTTGATTCCATAAATGCAGATGTCTGCCTGCAAGGGTCCAGGCCAAAAGCTGGTGGGTCCTGGAGCAGACAGTTTGGACCAAGCCTAGCCTGCCCACTCTGTGAGGGGAGGTTTTCACGGAAGGTGCAAAGCATCCTGGGATGCTTTCAGTAAGCTGATTTATCCTAAATCAGTTAAGTCTGATACAGGGTTGTTGGTTGTAGCTGTGTTTTTTTCACAGCTGTTTAGTTGGTCTAACAGAGGATATCACATCTACCCAAAGAACCTTGCCTTGAGTCTGATACTACATCCATCCATCTTAAACCAGTTTCAACCAGTTTGGAAGCAGTTTAGATGCACTGAACTTCTTTTGTATTACAGGTTTGAACTGGTTTCCTATCATTTATAATGGTTTCTGTGTAACTTCTGTCCCTAGCTTTAAACAAGTATTTAACTTTATACCTTAAGACTTTAGAGCGTTCATAAATTTCATAGATTTCATAGACATCAGGGCTGGAAGGGATTTAACAAGTTCATCAGGTCCAGCCCCCTGCCCAAAGGGCAGGTAGTCATCAGGGGTCAAATGATCCCAGGAAGATGGGCATCCAAGTGTTTCTTAAGAGCATGTGTTTCTCACATTAACAAATAAGATATGTCCAGTAGTCTTACTAGTAAAACCTCATCTGTAAGAAGCAAATTTAAGAGGATGATTTGTATTGCTAGGAGAGCTATAAAAGGTAAGTGTTAAGTCAAATTTATGCTGAAAACAGAAAATATTGAACTACACTGCCTTGCTTATGGGATCCTGGTTTTCTCTGATAAAAAAAAAATCACAAATTCTCTGATGAAAAATCACAGTCTCTAACAAACCCCCCAAAATTCATTATTAAAATTAAAAGCCCCCTGCAACACCGCAGCAACCCTGCTGGTGCCTTTCACCGCACTAGCCCCGCCCCCCCCACTTGTGCCTCTTGCCCCCACCCACAATCCTTGCCTTGCCCTCCAGCACTGGCCCCAAGTCTGCAGCTCCCTTCCCCCAATAGCAGGTAGCTGCAGCAGAAGCATCATGGAACTGGTTCCCTCACTGCTGCTGCCTGCTCAGGTGTGGGTGGGGCCAGCTCCTTGCTCCCCACAGCCATGAACTGTAACCCCTCCAGCCCTGCCAGAGGGGCCCCTAGCCCCCTGCAAGCCCCACTTACCTCAGTTTCAGAAGAGTGAGACTGAACTGAGCCAAGTGGAGCTGTGGCTGACTGAGAGTCTCAGGCTCTCCCCTTCCTTCCCCCCCTCCCCCTCCCCCTCCGAGCAGGGCTGGGGTTTTCTGCCCTGTTTACAAACAGCTTTTGCAGGCTGGAGCTCAACCAGTCTGTAAAGCTGTTTGCAAAAGCAGGAAATCCACAGGTTTCTCTGCTAAAAGGAGAAATCTGCATTTTCTCTGATAAAAAAGGGAAATCTGTAGTTTTCTCTGTTTTTCCTTGGGAAATGGAAAACCTGGATCCCTGCTTATGAAACCTTTCTGGTAAAGTTTAAAGAAGGAAGATCTTAGCATCTTAATTTTAAAGGGTACTTGCTACTGGTCTGTTCCCAAATATCAGTGCTGGATATGTAGATAGATAAGGCAAACACAATAGCTTTATCAACAGTGGTGAAATCAAGTATGCCCATGTATTAGTTTCCTTTTTCCCAAAAGTTGATTACATAAACAAGAATCTTTTCAGATGAAAACTTAGTATTAGCCATAAAATTGCTTTACAAAGCAATGGGGTAGGTAGTACAGATTAGTAAATGCAAAAAAGAACAATTATTATGCAGTGAGTGCTGGCTCTCGCAAAGCTTTGTAATTTATAACTTTTTTCATTGAATAATGTTAGTCAATTGTCTTTTTTCTGTCTCTAAAGAATAGTATTAATAAACTCTGTTAAGTGAAGTATTTTTATAAATACTCATTATTCTTATTGAATATATTATAGTAAGTCTCTGTAAAAAACTAAATTTTCAAGGTTTAAAATGAGTCCAGATTTAGTTTACAAAAATCTTGCTTCACAGAATGCAAATGAGAAATGTTCATGCTATTGTTGCTTTCACTTCTCAGTTTTACTTGTTGTTCAAAGAAAAATGCATGTTTTTGCATTCCATAATAGTGACCTCTTGTGGTATAAATGTGTCTTCGTTTCATAAGGTTCTTTTTGAAGGAAGTGATATCTAAATGTAAGTAGCATGTTGTATGTAGGGACAAAATAATGACTTACGAAATCATGAAAAGATACTGAGTTATTAATTGGAAAGCATACTGATCTCATATTAACAGTGTTTGGAGAAGGAAGCATTTTGGTTATTTATCTTATAGTAGATTTTTTGTCTCTGTTTCTTTCAGTGATCAGATTAAAAAACATGGCATGGCTGGATCATGTCCAAGCAATGCTGACTGTGGTAAATCAGGAAACCAAGAAGGTACAACATATGCCATTTTAAAATCTTTCACCTACTCATTTTTCTTTTTTGTATATGCTGACTTGAGGAGTGAACAAATAAATCGTCCAACTTAAGTTTTTCCCCAGGTTTTCTTTTCTTTGCTCTCAGTGGGATAGTGGTTTTTTTTTCAATTGTTAAAAACATTGTGGATCTAAAAGGACAATATTGGAGATTTAGTAGCTTAATTTTCAGAGACATTGAATAGGACTTCCTAGCACTTTGTCATTTGCAAATGCTAATTTTTCTGTTTGGTCTTGAGAATTTACCAGTGCTATGTAAAGATTGTAATACCTAGGACAGGGCCTCAGTTGTTTGAAATTGATACACTCCTACTGAGGTTAATGGACCTATGCAAAGGATACAGCTTTTTCCCATTGTGGGTTCATTCCATTTATATAACAGATTCTTATTATAGTTAAGAATCTGATTGATAATCCTACAGCTGCTGCTTTGCTGCTAAAGTTATATATATTTTTAATTGATTATAAGTTTGGTCATGGAAAACTGTAGGTACCACCTGTGAGGTAATCAGCACCTACAATTTTTGTTGACTTCAAATGTACTTGACAGCACTCAAGGTTTTATAGGAGATGGTCAGTGCTTTCTAGGTTCATGTTTTATATATGCACAGGTGTCTTAATTTGCACCATTAAAGGGGCTGTGTGGATTACTAGGGCTTTTTTATTTGTAATGTAAATTAAGCATGTAATAACCTTTATCTTTACAAAAGAAATCATTTTTTATCTATGTTAGGTGAAATATGTGGTTGATCTTTAAATAGTTGTATGTTGTGGAATACCAGTATAAATTCAGAAATACATTTCCTTCAATTTATGTGCAAAAATATTCAAATGAGATATCAACATTTTTCAAGTATGATTTTATCTGTACACTTTTAACCACAGTTTTTAAGAGAAGAGCTACACTATCTTAAGTTTGGTATATTTGTGGCCTGTGGGTATTCTGTAAAGAGGCTAAAAGATAATAAGGTAGGACTCAGCTTTTTAAAGCTTGGTGTTGCTAAGGCTCTGGTATTTATATGCTAAAAACAGCAACCAATAAGCATAGGCCTATTAATAATATAATTTTTTGTGACCAAAATGCAAAGCTGTTGTTGAGGCCTATGAACCAGTTGAAACAGCAGAATCTTCAGCATGCTGAACTTTTTGTTTTAAGTATCTGTTTTCTGTTGAATCATAATTTGCACAGTTGAAAAATACAGGATCAACTACAGTATTTTGACTTCAGCTACTCATTCTCACCAAGTTTCTTAAAAAAAACAAAACAAAACTTCCCAAGTCTGCAAAGTGCAAAGCTTTATTGTCAGTATTCTTCAGTATCACAACATTAGATGCTTCTAATTTTGTTCTGGGATTTAATATTACATATTACAAGCTGCGTGTTCGAGGTTACAAGAATTATCTTGGAAACAAAAAAAGAAAAATTGTGGCTATCACAATTGGTGTATTGTTCTGATGTACCTGAGTGATTTTAAAAATCTTTCTCTTCACTCTAATGAAAGCTGAATAGTCCAGTTTTAGGTTGACAGTATATTTTGGTTTTGTATGAACTTTGGCAAAAAAGTACACAAATGAGTAATCCTGTTCATTGAGATTTCTCAGGTGGATAAAGGTATGAGTGTGCATGGTTACTAGAAGGCCTTAGCATGAACTTAAGGCATGATATGTGAGAATCATAAAGGGAAAGCAGGCAATTTTATTTGCATGCAGATGCTGTGGCAGGAAGCAGAAATACGAGCTTTTAACATTTCATCTGGGCTCCCTTACATTATCCAGAGCAGAGACTTCTTTCTCTTTGTTGCAAATTCTGGTGGAGAATTTTATTAAATAAACTGTTGATTGGTAGGAACCCAAGCAAAACTATCTGGTCATTTCATTTAGGAAATGTAAAAGGTCTGCAACGGAAATAATTTTGTATAAATCCTACAAGACTTTTACTGTCCAGTCTTTTTCCCAGGGAGCAGCAACTATTTTATATAATCCCTTGAAATAGATATTCTGAATAGATTTTTCAATGGGTATATCTTAAACAAAGTAACAGTTTACAAAGTACAGAAAAAACTGGATTTTTCAAAGTATATCAGAGATGAACTTTTATCCTTATTTCACCCCTCCAAATAATTCTTAACACACATGGTGACTTATGGGTCAAAAAACTGTGCTGAGGAAGAGATCTTAATTTTTATGTTTTCATTAAAGGACACATTGTGCGTGTAAAATAATTGCTATGCTAAGACTTGTATAGTGAAGGAGCTGGACAAACTCTTATGTAAGTTTGCACCTAATGTTATTAACCAGTGTTTCTAACTGGTGTACTACTGTCTCAGTAAAAGGAATACATACTCTAGTGTTCACAATTCTTTTCTTGTTATTCAGCAGTCATGTATGAATTTTGTTCCCCATCATTTATTTAAAAAAAATGAATACTGAAAGTAATCTTATGTACATGTTATTATAAGAAGATAGATTCAGTGATTAAATAAAGGTTAGAGATAAAATAAATGGGTTTATAACATGGCTTAAATAATCTTTGAACACAGTTCAGTAATATTCCAGAAGATTTGCAAGAGACAATGACCCACACTCCTTGTTGCATACAGTTTCTGACCATCAGAGTGTAGGGAGGTTGCTGGGAGTGAGCTGATTTTTCAGATCTGTTTGATGCCAGCTCTAAGAGACTGTCTACCAGGTGAGAATAGCAAAAGTGTACATCAGCATTCAAGCTACATCCTTTTCCATTCTCTCTGAACATTCCCTATTCAAGGGCCATTAGAAGGAAGCAATAGAAACCATCTCTGTGCAACTGATCCAAAACCCATTGTCAAAAGAAAAGTTCCCATTGATTGCAGGTACTGTGCCGGCTAAGGATTCTTGTATACTAGCAGCAATCCAACCTGGTATGGAATCTGTGTGGTTGTATTCCTCCAGAGAATGGATCAAATTTAAGAATATTTTATAATTATTACTACAAGGAGACAAAATACTTTGTTTGAAAATTCTCAGAATTTTAAAATATACCATTAACTAAAAGAATATGCTAAATATCTTGAAACTGAATAGTAAGAACACATATGAACATTTTGTCTTCCCCAAATTGCCTCTTTCTGTTCAATAAACATTCACTCTGAACCTTTCCTATTATAGTGAAAGCAAACTGATCATTGCCTGAAAAAATACTACTGAGGGAGGGACATGTTACATTCCTCACAAGTCCCTGAGGGGATTTGGGAGCATGATTTAAAATTACAATCAATGAGATTTGTATTTCTAAGTCCCTTAGGTGATTTTGAAAATCTCTCCCTCAGTTTTTCAGCAGGCCAGAAAGTAACTATACCATTAGAAAAGAACTGCTCCACTAATAAGCTAATAAAATTACTAATGATAACCAAAATCTTGCAGTGCTGCTAAGCTTCATTGACTCAAAGACTTTTCAGATTATTCATTCCCTTGTATCCCTAGCGAAACCCTGTAAGAAGATATACCACAAGATCCTCAAATTGCTAAAAAATCACTTTTAGTGATTAGTCACACCAACTGCTGAAACTTCCTTAGCATGACAAAGGGTTTTTTGAACCTGAAAGCTTGCTTAAAAACTTTTTTCCAACTACTTAAGTTGGTTTAATAAAAGATAACAGATTCACCCAAAAAACCTTGTCTGCCTATGTCCTTTGACCAACATGGCTACAACCTATACCCCTAAAAAATCACTTTGCACTCCTGTCTGAAACCATGTACCAGTTTCATTTCAACTAACAAAATCAGTTGTCAGAGGAAGGAATTGCTGTATAGATAGCAGTCTTGTGTTAATTGTCTGAGAACTGTAATTTTAACATCAGCTTTGGGTCTCTTAGAGATCATCTTGTGTGTGGGGTTTGAGACAAAGCCCTACAATGCAGACTTCTTGCAAAGAATAACTTAATGTTTGCCTTGGCACTATAAGAATTCCTTGCATATGAAGCTGCTTCACTCCATTCAAGGGAAATCTAAGCATCCAGTCAGCAGTGCCTATATGGTCAAACTGCACAGTGGTGGGGGCACAGGGGTCCCTCCATCAATCGGCAGCAGGAGGCAAAAAACATAGCATGTTTAAAACCGTGGTTTTCACCTCCCCACCTATCAGGGATGAACTGCAGAGCCCTTTCATCAATCAGCAGCAGGGGGACACATGAGAGAAACTGCAAGATTAAAGGAGCTACCATACAGTACACTTTTGGAGCAAATTCCAGTGGTCCTTCTCTATGAGGGCCAGCCTGTGTCATTTATATTGGATCTGAGTCTGGCTCCAGTTTGACATGTTGCCTTTACCCTTCATCCAAAACTTTGACACAAAGATTGATTGACTTGCTTCTAAGATATCTTATTCCACAAACTTAAATCCAGCATGGGTTTCTCACATTGTACTGACCATGAAGCCAAATGTTGATATTTGATTATGTGCTGACTACAAGTGTACTATTAAAAAGGCACTACAGAAATACCCATACCAGATTTCATCAATAAAACAGCTCCTTACCACTTTTGCTAGAGAGAAGGTTTTCCTAAATTAGATTTGGCTCAAACATATCAACAACTCCCTATGGATGATCAAACCACTGATGCACAGAAAATCACTACCCGTAAGGGAGCCTTTTGAGCTAAGTGCTTACAATTTTGGAATAAACATTGCACCAGGAGTTTTTCCAAAGGTTATGGATAACCAATTTGAAGGTCATAAGGGGATAATGCCATATTTTGATGACGTCCTCACTGCAGCAGGGTCGTGTCGGAATTAGTTTTCCAACAGTGAGAAGTATTATACTGTATCTCCAATGCTGGTCTGAAACTCAAGAAAGAACAAATGTGCATTTGGAGTAACCAGTGTGGAGTTCCTGAGGTTCCAAGTTGATGTAACCAGAATTCATCCAATGGATGCAAAGGTAGAAGCTATTCATAAGGCTCCAACACCTAAGAATAAGCCAAAACTGCAAGTGTTCCTGAGTCTGCTCAATTTCTACCATTCTTTCCTAAAAAACAAGGCTACAGTTGCTGAGCTTTTGCATTATTTTGGATAAAAATGCTGCATGGAAATGGATTAAACTACATAACCAGGTTTTGAATGATGTGAAGCAATTGCTTTCATCTGACAGTATGCTATTTCTTTATGACATGGAGAAAACACTTCTGCTTACTTGTAGTATTTCACCATATGGAGTGGGAGCTTTCCTTAACCACCCGCAGAAAAATGGATGTAAAGCTCCCATTGCCTACCTTTCATGAGGTAAGCAGGAGGACCTGTCTCTTCTGGTGGCTGTGGAAGACCCGAACTTGGTTGGGCTCACGGAAACCTGGTGGGACCCGACCCATGACTGGGCCATAGGCATCGATGGCTATGCCCCTTTCAGGAAGGACACGGTGGGAAAAAGAGGCAGTGGGGTTGCGCTCTATGTCAAAGAATGCTTCTCTGCATCGAGCATCAACTTGAGGGCGACTGAGGACCAGGTGGAAGCGATTTGGGTCAGGCTGCAAGGAGGACGAGGGGAAAGGGACTTAATGGTGGGTGTCTGCTACAGACCACCCAACC
>JAGPOW010003642.1:83731419-83817288 GCA_030014935.1 Caiman crocodilus
GCTTCTCTCAGGGACTGTTATCCTTTGGGCCTGGAGGATCGCCCCCTTAAGGTATGACCATCCCTCGTGGGCTCCCATCTCCTCTACCTTCTGGGCCCTTAGTGCCTTTCCCACTAGTCTCCTAAGCTCATTCAAGTTGGCCTTTCTGAAGTCAAGGGCTTTAGCCTTGGTGTGAGCTCTAGACGCCCTGCATTGGATAGTGAAATCCAGCAGGTGATGATTGCTATTGCCCAGGTGGTCAAGGACCTGCAGTCCCCTCACCAGGTCATGCCTCATGGCCAGGACCAGGTCCAGCAAGGCGTTGCCCCTAGTGGGGCTGTGCACTTCCTGGAAAAGGTGAAGGTCCTGTAATACAGCCAGGAACCTACACGAGCGGTCAGACCTGGCTGTCTGCTCCTCCCAGCAAATGTCTGGGTAGTTTAGGTCACCCATGATAATAACATTCCTTGACCTAACTGCCTCTATAAGCTGGCTGGAGAAGTCCTGGTCTAGCTCTTCCCCCTGGTTGGGTGGTCTGTAGTAGACACCCACCATAAGGTCCCTTTCACCACACACCCCTTGTAGTTTGACCCATGGTGTCTCTGCCCAACCCTTCTCTAACCCGAAACTAATCCTTGATGATGTGAGGTGCTCTTTGACATAGAGCACAACCCCCACCTTTCCTCTCTGTCATGTCTCTTCTATATAGGGTGTACCACCGAATGCCCACTGTCCAGTCGTAGGTAGGGTCCCATACGCTGTACTCCAGTTGGAGTCTCACTAGTGTCGAGTAGAGTAGAAGAATCGCCTCCTTGGTCTTTTTGGAAATGCATTCAGAGTATTATTTGGCAAGAGTCACACTGCAGGCTTATATTCATGCTGTGGTCTGTTATTACCCCCAGGTCTCTTTCATTTTTAGTGCCGGTCAGGTTGGCGTTGCCAAGCCTGTAGTTGTTGCTCAACTTTGCTCAAAAAACTCCTAATTCCAACATGAATAAATCACGTTGGACAGCACTGGGCCCAAGATAACCCTATGGGATTCTATTTGAAACCCCCTAACATTATGACATGGATCCATGTATAATTACACTTTCCTTGTAGCTATTGAAACAGTTGTCTACCTACCTACCTGACAGTAGTTTTGCCTAGCCCACATTTTCCATTTTGTTTATGAGATGGTCGCATGGGTCAGAAGCTTTGCTGAAGTCCCACAATTTCATAAATATTATTGTCGGGGCCCCTGAGATGTAAATACTATACTGTTGTATCCACAGCATTCCCTTCATGCCCCCAAGTAGTTACTTTGTTAAAATGTTTACATATTGAGATTTTAGAATCTTTGAATTCTGTATGCCTGATTCTGTTCCAGTGAAGTAATAGGAGTTCATGCTTGTTTAGCATGGTTTTTTTCTTCTTAAATCTATGCTGGTTGTTTGTGGAAGAATCTTCCTTTCCCTACAATAGCCCAGATTTCGTCATCTAGATGTTTGCAAATTGGGTTCCTTAGGATATGTTTTAGTAAGCTCCTGGGAACTAATGTGAGGTTAACCAGTGTGCAGTTCCCTGGGTCCTCCTTTTTCCCTTTTTATAGTAATGTTTCCCCTTTTAGAGTCCTTTGGTACTTTGCCCATCTCCCACAATTTCATAAATATTATTGTGAAGAGCCCTGAGATGACCTCTCTCAGTTCTTTCAGCATCCTGAGATGAAGCTCATCAGGTTGTGCTTGAATTTATTCAGACCCATCAAAAGCTCTGTTTCTTTTATTATCTCATCCCTCAGCTCGCCCCTCCTGTAGCCAAATAAACTTGATTAGGTGTCTGGCTGCAGCTCAATTTTTTTGTTTCATTAGAGGCTCCTGCACATGTAACTAATAGCCGCAGTCCAGTCCAGAGCAGAGTGGCTCCCTCTCTCCTTTGAAACCTCTCCAAGTGTACCTTTGAGAGATGGTCTCTGCACCAGACAGCTTACAGTCTAAACAGACAAAACAGACAAAGGGCATAGGAATGCAAATATAATCTTGTTTGTTATACTAAGGAGGGTTGGAGGCATAGAAGGCAGAAATCATAAAGGATACTTAGACCCAGAGTGAAATCAAACCTGAGTTATGTATCTAAGATCCCTGTAGTTTAGGTCAGGAAGTTTAGGTGCCTAGGACTGGGATTCACAGCATCCACTATGCTGAGTTTGGGGAGCAACACCTGAATTAGCCATTAGGAAGCACAGAAGCAGAGGTAAGTTCTGAAATCTTTTCCCCTCTCAAATTTGCTCAGGCCTAGCCATATGTCCCCTCAGCTCAGCATTGTGGAAGGGAAGAAAGGATTTCTCTAGTTCCCCCTTCTCTCCCCCCCTGGGTTCTAGCCTGAGCCACTGTAGGCATGTGCCAACACTTCTTCAGTCCAGAGGGGATGTCTGTACAGTTACAAACCAGTTCAGCCTAGCCAGGTTAGACTAACCTACAAAGATTGAATCAGTTTAGGCCCAGGCTCCTTGGATGTCTGTCCCAAGCCCTGATTTTCAGGCCAGCCAAGATGGCAGCACCATGGGCACATAGAGTAAAAGAACTGTAGGTGCCTAAGTCCATTGTAGTCAGAAAACATGGGTAGTTATGGGGTTCTCTGGTACCAAAATGGGCTAGGAAGCTTTTTTGTGATGCTTATCCAAAAAATTAAGTGACTCGTCCAAGATGGTACAGGCTGTGACAAGAATGAGTTGAACTCTTATTTTCCAGTTCCCAGTTTACTTAGGACTTCAGCTTATGAAAATTAGTTGTTCACAGAGTTTTACATCAAAGCTGGGATTTATTCTAAACATAATTAGAAAGTTAATAAATGTTGACGTATTTACACAACTCAAACTAGAGTACCTGATGAACGTTGTGGTAACTTAGTCATACTTGTGATGCCAGGAGTTTCAAAGGTAATCCTGAAATTCTCACCTTCTTTATCTGTGCTAATGTTATTCATTACTGATGGAATGAATCCTCCAATGGTCCAAGCATGATGCAGCATGTCAGTACTCCCAGGGCACCGTGCATGTTACACACTTGAGCAGCAGAGTGGCATTTCTAATCATCTCTGCTATTTGCTGTTGGGTGCTGGGTTGGAAGGCAGCATTGAAATGTTTAAGAGATATAATTAAAATGCCTTAGAAGTATTTTAGAAAACAGTATAACTGAAATAAAAAACCTGGAATTTTTGTATTTTGCAACAAATAGGCAATTGAGGAAAATATTTAGTATTAATTTTTTTTTAGCAAATTAATTAACTTTAATATATCCCATACCTTTCACAACAAAAGACTTCTACTAAGCTGTTAATTGCACCCTTTAAATCATATAATTAAAATAAATAGTTCAATAAACTTATCTATTTCATCGTTTAGTTCAGTGGTGTTGTAACTGGCAACCTTAATTGTAATATGCCAAGTTTTCTTCATTTTGTCACTATATTCAGTCTCTGACTGTGGACAGATGTTACATTTGTGTTGCTAGGAAAGTTGACCATACAGACATGCATATCCTAGATAGTGCTACAGAATGGCAGAAGCACCACAGAAATGTTTCTGAATTAAACAAGTACTTCACCTTAGTTCTGTGTTTGGTAGCACCACAGGTCATGTGTCCAGTGCACCATAGCAATGAAGGGAGTCTCTCAGTCCTCCTCTATCCCATAGTGCTTCACTATGCTTGTGGGAGGAAGCAAGCAGAACTGCAGAGCTGAACAACCATGTTTGGCCCCTGGGCTGGAGAGCATGCAGAGTGCCTTTGCAGCAAGTGGCTGAGGGCTTCAGATGTTTAGCCATGTCTGGCATTGCTACATTTCTGTAGCACTTCAGAGTGCTGCAACATCTGTAGCACTACAGATGCACCTCTGCCTATGGCCTCTCTAAGGAATTGTATACATGAAAATGTTACAGAAGATGTTGATAGATAAAACTTGTTTTATTAGTGTTAATATCAGTCTATGCCTTCAACTCTTAGAGGTAGAAGTGAGGTAAGCATCAGATTTATTAAGAGATTTCTTTTAACTGTATTTTGACAAAATTTGTTTTTCATAAGGCATTGATGTGGCATTAATATTTCTGATAAGATGTAAAATCCATAGCTAAGGCTGTACTGTACTTTGACCTTCCTACTTAGCTAATTTCCTGATAGAGATTTTAGTGATCACATTGTTTTTACTTCAGTTTTCATGTATCTTTTAATCCTGAGATAAAAATTAAAAAATGTTCATGTTTTTGTTTGTAGTGCAGAATTAAGAATTATAGCAGTGGCATTTTGCCATTAAATATTTTTCATATTGTGACTGGGAGGAAAAAGTAATTAATGACAAATGGAGGAAGGATTTTTACTGTATTTTTACCTTTTTCACATTCCTTTTCAGTTTTCTTTATTTTTTCTTGTGTCTTCTGCTGTCAGATTTCTCCCCTGCTGACTTAAATCATTTAAGTTACTTCCAGAAGTTTGAAGACATCTTTCATTATGAAATGTATTGTTTTGTCTTATTTAATTATTCACCATAACTGCTCTTATATTTTTGTTGTGTGGCTACCAATGAATAAACAAGGAACCCTACTCAAAGGAAGAGGCAGATTAGAATGATTTTTAAATAATATGCAGTCCTTTTAAAGTTTTACAGATACAATTTTTTTAGGTTTTGTTTTTTTTTTACAATTTTACATATTAAGATTTTAGAATCTTTGAATTCTGTAAGCCCAATTCTGTTCCAGTGAAGTAATAGCAAAACCTCTACTCAGTTCAGGACCAGAACAGACCCAGTAACTAGTTGTTGCTGCTTTTCGTAGGACTTCTGAAAGTCTGCCTATTGAAGTACAGGATTACCGTATACCTAACTTAAAATAATATGGGAAATTTTCATTTTCACAAAAATATAATTGTAATTTTTGTTTCATCTCTTTTTCTCTGCAGATGAAAGTGAGTGGAAAGAATATGCTTAGTGTGTGCAAACTTGCATTTAAAATTTGCAGAAATGAAAAAAATGATTTTCTTATCCAAAATGACAAACTATTGGGTATGTATTCTATTTTACATGCTCTAAAATAAATGTTAAGTGCTGAATTAGTAAAATTGTTTGTCCTTCACATTCTGTAGAAAAATTCTGACCATTAACTTGTGCCAAAACTGAATTCCACACTTTAAAAATATACACAGTGTAGAAATGATGGATAAGTGAGAGAGTGATGTTCAATCCTATTTTTAATTTATTTCCTTTTCAGTAAAACGTTATTACATGTCTTATTAATTTAGGCCTGAATATCTCCAGTACTTAATAGATGTGCTAAGTAAAGAGTTTGAATAGTCCCATTGAAGTAAATGGGACTACTTACATCCTTAAATTTAAGCACATTTGTAGAAATGGAGTCTTAGGCCAGATAATTGTACCAGGTACAAAGCAAATGCAAGAGGCCTTTTGAGAAAGAAACTTTGAGAACAATTTCAGAAATCAAATTTACTCCTTTGAGGGAGATGAGGACCATATGAAAATCTAGGTAGGTACATTGACAATGTCTATATGAACATCATTTTCTCTTCAATCCTGTCTTCCTATGGTTTTCTTCACTAATTTTTAAGTGGGATTTTGATGGAAAGGGTTTTTATGACAGATTAATATGTAGACAGAAAAAAGGAAAAGTTTTCTTATCAGTAAAATAATTGCTTATTAAATGTTTTACTTGAGTACAGATTATCAGTTATTAAAGAAAATACCTGATTTTTTTTCAATCAGACAAAACACTAAAAAATTGTTTTTTCATCATAAATATAATTTTTTTGAATTTGAAATGTTCTGTGGAATTGTAGCAATTTTTAGAAGTCTTTACTTGGGAAAGGTTCCCCAGGTTCAGAATAAAATTTCTGAGCAGAAAGGAAGCTCTCACCCTAGGGCAGTGGTTATCAACCTTTTTAAACTCAAGGAATTCCAAACAAAATACCGGCTCTTCATTTTCACACACTTTTTGATTATGAAAAAATAAAACAATTTTTCTGTTGCAAAAACTCCAAATATTTTTGATGCTGTGGATTCATGCGTCTCAGTTTATCTTGTAAATCACATGGGTGTTTGTATACCCAACAGTACTATAATATTACATGGTACCCTCTTCACCCTTAAAAGCATCTCATGACACTGAGATGCCACAGTGATGATACTGGGTGCCACAGTGTCCTGGTTGAAAATTGCTCTGTAGAGTAGCCAAGTGTTTGGGACACTTCCATAGGGTATAGGGGACACAGTTGTAAATTCCTGCTGTGTTGTTTCAGACCACGGACTGAACCCGAGTCATCTTCATCCTGTGTGAATGTCCTAATCATTGGGCAATAGGGGCAGAATCCCTTTCTTGTACTATGTATATTTAACTATTGAACCATAAAAGAAAACTTTACCAAGAGAGAGAACCCAGGATAGAAAACAGTCTTCTGAGTAGATTAGTCATGTTAAAGGCAGGAGACTGAGTTTCAAGGTCCTGTTCCGATTTAGCTAGGTCTCTTGCATCCTTGGTAATCCTTTTGACCACTAGGCAGTTGTAAGATCTTCGGTTCATCCTAATGCGGAGCGGGAAAGGTTTAAAATGGGATGGGAAAATTGTTTCTCTTCTATTTGAACTGAAAGTGACTGAAGAAACAAAAGTCAGTATTAGTTTCTTTTTAACAGATCAAGAAAATAAAGGTTCAACAACTGACTAGGATTGTTCTGTTGGTAGGGAACATCCTCCTGATTCTGCTTGAAAATGTAAAGTTAAAAAATACCAAGGGCAAACTTTTCAAAGGTAACCATTGATTTTAGATGCCTGACTTTTTAGGTGCATAATGAGGTATACCTTAAAGAGGCCTTATTGTTCACAGGTACTGAGAATACTCTTTTGTTGAATAGTGTACAGTGTTCTAAACTGAGCACTCAAAAAGTAAGGCCCATAAAATACTTTGAAAATCTTGATCAAAGATTTTAGTGATGACCACTGTTTTTTCAGAATTGATGTGCTTTTCTAAAGACTAGGAAACCAAAGTTCGATCCTTTCTGCTACTTATCAATAATTGCTCTTGATTTCAATGCAGATACCTAATCTTCCAATTTATGTAAAAGAAGAGTATGATAAAGTTTACAACCATGGTTTTCTTTTGAAACTATGGGGGTTTTTTTTTAAGGACAGGGATAGCTGAAATATAAATGTCAGTGTCAGATTTTCTAAATGCTGATTTTTATTTTAGATTATTTGTTGGAGGTCCTGAGAATTGAAGATTTACAAGCAAACAATGAAGCTCTTCTTTATTGTATGGGGGCTATAAAATTCATTTCTGGAAATGCAGCTCTTCTTAATGAAATGGCCAAGAAAGGAGCTGTGGAAATACTGTTGCAGTTAGTGAAGCAGATTAATAACATTAGAGAAAATGACACACATTTCTCCATCTTGGGTCATCTCTTAGTCCAGGTCAGCATCTATTTTTGTTTCTAAAACAGGAATTCTGCGGACTAAATTTAAATTTAAAATGAAATTGCTTTAAACTGGCATATGGTACTTGTTTGCACGTGAATAAATTGATTGTAAATTTTCATAGACTTTTTAAAATGAAATTGTTATGCAGTTTTTCATGATAAAAATTAGATATTTTGGAGTGTTCATGTGTGGTTTTTGTAAAGGTGTTAGAAAAAAATCTACATTGTAGAAAGATTTTTAGGAATTTAATAAAATCATCTTTATAATTAGTTTGAATGCTATAGCAGATTGGTTCCCAGGGAGTTGGGAGTCCAGAGGAATCTGGCATCAGAACTAGATTCAGAAGCCATATCCATAAATCAGGACAGGCCAGAGTCCAGAGCCAAAGTCAAGGGTTAACTGGGATCAGAGTTCAAAAGCCAGAGCTGAAAGCCAACCCAGAATCATGAGCAGAGAATGCCAAGGGTCTTACCAGGAATGGAAGCCAAAGTTGGAGCCAGGAATCAAAAACCAGATGCCTAACAAGGAAATGCCTGGGAGGTCAGAAGCAAGAACTTTTGCCTTTGCCCAGATACAGATACTGCAGGCTGTACCCACATTTTAAGGGCTGGAGCAGGTGGGGCTTGTTGCCTGTGGCCTCAGGGAGCTAACTGCTTTACTCAGTCCAGCTAGGACCAAGGTAGAGTTCCAGGCTTGCTGCAGGTGGTGCCTGTTCAGAGAATGACTTTCTCTGATCTCTTGATTGGGAATGGCTAGGTCAAGGGTTCTGGCTTGGCCTTGTTGCATGAACCTAGAGAAAGGAAAGTTCCATGCTCCAACAAGCATAACACTAAAATAGAAAATCAGTACAGTTCAGTTCCTTGATGCACCAGAAAAGTAGAAAAATCCCCTTTTCCACAAAAAAAAATGTTTTTTTCTTAAAAAGAGGGGAGGGGTGAAGGATTATTGCTGTATTTTGATGGCTAGTTTAGTGTCTGTATGTTTTGAAAAATTGCCTTTTAAGGAGATAAGAGATAAAACATGCAGTCAATCCACTGAAAAGTTGTCTATTGAGAAGGCAGCACATCTCCCTCTAAAGTATATGGAATCTATCAGGTTCCATTAGCTAGTGGTATTTGTCAAACAGGTTCTTTGTCCTAGAGGGTAGTAGTGTCCCAACTGTCCTTAGTCTGTAAAATAAAATACTACTTGCTCTTAGCTTGAGATCTGGTTTTGTGCAACTGTTTTCTGACTTAGTCATCATCTCTGATATATCTGTATGCATGCTCTGAAGTAATGCACTCTGAGATGCTGGAGGATGGTACTGTGACTTTTAGAGGAAGGGTAAGCCTATATGCATTCCTTCTCCCACAAGAAGCATCTCCCAAGAGATACTTCTATTTGGTTGGAGTTGGGTTAATTTTATTCTGAAACCACCATTTTTGTTTCCGGAGAAACTGTGTGAACATTTGTACACTTACAGTTTCTACCAGGAGAACTGTGATTCTCCCACTTGAAACATAACGCTTGTACGCACCCAACTATTTAAGCTATATACTCAAGTATATAAGCTAGTTCCTGATATAACCTTACATGGATAACTTCATCTTGTTTTGAGAGAATTTTTTGTAGGAGGCTGGGTGTCAAGAATAAACTCTTTTTTCAGTATAATATGTCTTATACAATCATTTATTCATATGAAAGACATAGCTGGATTGATAGATACATTACAGCAGGTGAGTTTCCAGAACTGTATAGTTATTTCAATTATCAAAGTACATGAACTTTTTTTAAAGAGAATTTGTGTATATTGTACATCAGGTTTTACATCTGCCAAGGAAACCTTTACCCTTTCTTTGGAAACATGCAATACATAAAACCTGTAAGAGTGTTTGATGGATGGCTTTGGCAATATCAGCTTAGCATCTGAGATATGAATGGTTGGGTTGAACAGAGAAGCAGAATTTCAGCTGAAAATCCTTGTGAAAGAGAGAAATCCTTGGTACAAGAAAAATTATTCAAGAGCAAAATTTGTGAGTTGGATAGATGTTGAAAGCTGGCACTGACTGATAATGCCTTAATAGAAAAATAATTCAATCAATGGCCAACTGGTAAAACCAGATAAAGTATGGATTCATATTTTCAACTGTTTGGCACCAGTAGGTCTGAAGTTCCTGCTGCTTTGCATTATTGTTTTGCTTTATGCTTAATGTGGGAAAAGTGTAGTTTTAATGACAAAAATTTAACTTGTGAATGTGTGACAGGAAACCATAGAGTTCACATTTTTATGTGACCAGTACAATAATGCTTTCAGTCTGGTTAAAATTATAATGCTGTAAAGCACAAAACCACATTATACAGCTAGCTACTAGAGTGGCTTTTTCTAAATGGATTTGGTGGTTTTTTTGAGGAAAAAGCAGTATTGGCAACTGTGTCTTTTCTGTAAAATAATTATACTATTGAAATTGCTTGGCTTACCCTAGATATTGTCTCTGAATATTTTGGATTGGTAAAACCACTTTATTTTTCTCCTTTCCTTAGAAAATTTATTTTTTCTGCTAAATCAAAAAATTCCCGATGTGACTTGTTCCTGTCACTCTCTCTAATAGATCTACATTAAAACACATGATTTCTGATTCTGTGTTAGAATTAATTAGTTATCATAGAAAAATGTTAGCTGTAGTCTGTCAGTATTTTCCAGGATAATATGTGACAGAATATTCTTCCCTGTGATCCATGCCCAGAGAATAATGACTGACATTGAGAAATGCTTGCAAAACTGGATACAATTGCAAAACACAAAATACTAGATAACAGAAATGGTTCTTGTAGATGAAGTGAGATTTTTTTCCAGAAGAAACAAACCCAAAAGATTTATGATGAAATCAGAACAGATAGGAGTGAAAAAAACACATTAAGCAATCTGTGTCTTCAGTGCAGTAGAGGAACAGGAAGAGTAAAAGCCAAAAAATGTCAGTAAGCTGTAGAAACACAGAAGGAACAAATCAATGGATGTATTAGGTTAGTGGCAATGTGTAGGGGGTGCACAGGGGCACATGTGCACCCCTCAGAGCGCTGGTGCACCCCCAGCAGCCAGCACTCCCTTTTTAGATGACGGGCAGGGGGGACAAGACTGAACTCCTTAACAAGTTCTTTGCCTCAGTGTTCCTAAGCGAGGTGCAAGACAAGTCTCTCACTGGGGTTGTAGAGAGGCAGCAGCAGAGCACCAGACTACCAAGTGTAGACCCTGAGATGATGCAGAAGCACTTGGAGGAACTGGATGCGTTTAAGTTGGCAGGTCCAGATGAGCTCCATCCAAGGGTACTGAAGGCACTGGTTGACATAATTGTGCAGCCACTGGTGGGAATATTTGAACACTCATGGTACATGGGCCAAGTCCCGGAGGACTGGAAAGGGGCCATTGTGGTCCCCATTTTCAAGAAGGAGAGGAATGAGGACCCAGTCAACTATAGGTCAGTCAGTCTCACCTCCATCCTAGGCAAAGTCTTTGAAAAAATTATCAAGGCTCACATTTGCAAGAGCCCGGCATGAAAAATTATGGTGAGGAGAAACCAGCACGGGTTCATAGCAGGTAGATCATACCTGACTAATCTAGTCTCTTTTTATGACCAGGTTACAAAACACCTGGACGCAGGAGTAGTGGTTGACATCTGTAACAGGTCGGCACTCGGGCCCGCCCTCTATGCGGCCCACACACCTGTCTCTGGGCAACCACCCACCTTGTCTCGTCTGCCACGTCTTTGATGTTACTTAATTAATTAGGGGGAGGCTGCCCTTCTACTGCCCCCTCCATTAGGGGGCGCTGTCTGCGGCTCCTTCCTCCCCAATACCGCAGCCCAAGCCTCACAGATATCACCTTGATCTTGCCTATTGCGGCCCCTCTCTCTCCTCTCTGGACCGTCTCACGTGTTGTCCCCTTCCTGGACTCCACACGCCCACACTGGGACTCCTCAGTATGGCGCTCCCCTCTCTGGGCTCGTCTCGCCCACACTGGGCTTCTCAATATGCTGCCCCCTGTTGAGGGCCTCGATATTGCCCCCTCCTTGGTGCTGACTGTGCCCAACTTGGGCTCCTTAATAAATGCGGCCCCCTATCAGGGACTCCCAATGCCTGAACTTGGGCTTCTCAATGTTGCCCCCTCCTGGGGCTGACTGTGCCCAACTTGGGTTTCTCAGTCTGGTGCTCCCCTTTCTAGGCTCGCCATGCCCCCACAGGGCCTCTCAATATGGTGCTCCCCTCTTTGGGCTCACCGTGCTCCACAGGGCTTCTCAGTGTGGTGCTCCCCTCTCTGGGCTCGCCGTGCCCACACACAGGGCTTCTCAGTATGACGCTCCCCTTTCTGGGCTCGCTGTGCCTACACAGGGCTTCTCAAACGTTGCCCCCCTCGGGTTCCTCAAATGCTGCCCCATTCCTGGGGCTTGCTGTGCCCAACTCAGGCCTCTCAAGGTTACCCCTTGCTGGAGCTCTACAATGCGGCCCCTCCTTGGGGCTCACTGTGCCCAACCTGGGCTCTCCAAATGCTCCTCTCTGGCCTGGGGTCTATGCACCCCTGTACTGCTGTGCCCTCTCTGGTGCTAGACTGTGCCCTCATGGGCGCTAGGGCCCACACAACATTCAGTCCTACCACAGCCCTTCACCTCACAGCTGCAGCCCCTGCCTCAGGCTTCCTCTCTCTGCCTGGGCAGAGAGCTCCTTTCTCTGTGTTAGCTGGCAGGGAACTCTTGCCCTGGCCTCAGCCCTGGGCTTTGAGGGCCAGGCCCTGCCCCCGCCGGTCAGCTGATGCTCATTAGTTGCCCCAGCAACTCGCAGCTGTGCTGCTTAGTCACTGCTAGGGCTCCTTCCCTAGCAGTTTTCCCCTCTTCAGGCACAGGGCACTGGAGTGCCCTGTGACAGCATCATTTACTTAGACTTCAGGAAGGCCTTTGTTATGGTATCCCACACCAACTGGTGAACAAGTTAAGAGGCTGTGACTTGGATGACTGCACGGTCTGGTGGGTGGCGAATTGGCTAGAGGGTTGCACCCAGAGAGTCGTAGTGAATGGGTCGGTATTGACCTGGAAGGATGTGGGCAGTGGGGTCCTGCAGGGCTCAGTCCTTGGACCGATACTCTTCAATGTCTTCATCAGTGACTTGGACAAGGGAGTGAAGTGTACTGTGTCCAAGTTTGTGGATGATACAGAAATGCAAAGTGCTGCACCTAGGGAGGAAAAATATCCAGCATACCTACTGCCTAGGGAATGACCTGCTTGGTGGCACAGAAGCAGAAAGGGATCTTGGCGTCCTAGTGGACTCCAAGATGAACATGAGTCGTCAGTGTGACAAAGTCATCAGAAAAGCTAATGACGTTTTATTGTGCATCAGCAGATGCATGACGAACAGAACCAAGGAGGTGATACTTCCCTTCTATCGGCCGCTGGTCAGACCGAAGTTGGAATACTGCATGCAATTTTGGGCACCGCACTTCAAGAGGGATGTGGATTACCTGGAGAGGGTCCAGAGAAGGGCCACTCGTATGGTTAAGGGCTTGCAGGCCAAGCCCTATAAGGAGAAACTGCGGCACCTGGACCTCTTCAGCTTCCACGAGAGAAGGTTGAGAGGCGACCTTGTGGCTGCCTTAAAGATCATCATGGGAATACAGAAGGGAATTGGTGAGGCTTTACTCACCAAGGCGTCCCTGAGGGTTACAAGAAATAGTGGCCACAAGCTGGCAGAGAGCAGATTTAGACTGGACATTAGGAAGAACTTTTTCAGTTAGAGTGGCCAAAGTCCAGAATGGGCTTCCAAGGGAGGTGGTGCTCTCCCCTACCCTGGGGGTCTTCAAGAGGAGGTTAGATATGCATCTAGCTGGTGTCATCTAAACCCAGCACTCTTTCCTGCCTATGCAGGGGGGTCAGACTCGATGATCTATTGAAGTCCCTTCCGACCCTAACATCTATGAATCTATGAAAGTTCAGAAAGCAAAGCAGTAAATTGGGCAGGAAGCACAGGGTAGAAAGCAGAAAGTGGAGCAGCAGATTGGGTAGGGAAAGGAGATTGGAGTAGTACTCAGGGAGGATGCAGGACTAAATTGTGGAACACCTACCAAAAAGTTTAGCCTCTACTAGTCTGTCCCATAAATGTAACAAGAATAAATAGTCTTATTATACTGACCACCACATTACAATGATGAAGCAGTTAGCAGTAGCACATTGAAATAGACCTGGAAATATACACTTAATTGTCCTTTTCATGCGGTGTAAAATGAACAGCCATTTGTGATCTTTTGTGAAAACTCCTACAGAACCTAAATATATGAATAACACAACAAATCAGTCTTCTGATACTCTAATAACTTATAGAGGTATGTTCATACAGCACTGCATGGTAACAATTATGGATTAGTTTACATGATGGATGATAACCACTTCAACATACTGTAATAGCATGATAGAATAAAGTGTATAATCAAAATGAATAGCATTGTGTGACAGATTCAAAGCATAATGGCAAAAAGTTTGATTGAAATAATAGTAACAATGGCAGCAAAATAAAAGTGATGTTGAATTAAAAGTGAAAGGTCACTTATCCTAATAAGAACCGAAATCTAAATAAGTAATAACAGAAGTATCATGTAGAGGACAGATGTTGCTCAAAGGTAGTTATGCTGAAGGAGACTGATGATAGTTAAAAGCCTGTCTCTACCCTTCCTGTATTATTTAAGTAACAAAATCAAAGTGGAAGAGAGATTATTTCAAATGAGATTAGAAATGAGATAGAGGGTCAAGGAAGGAAAGATGCAAATAAGATGTTCTGGATGATAGGATCTGTGGAGGGCAAAATTCTCAATGACAGTAGTGATATTGTATGGAATGGAATGGAGGAGAGAAGTGCTGTCAGGCTTGACATGGGCAGACAAGGTTCTTTGGGTGAATATGATATCTTTTATTAAGCCAACTTAAATAGTTGGAGAAAAAAAATTAGCAAGCTTTTGAGTTTAAAAACCCTTTGTCAGGTTAAGGAAGCCTCTGCAGTTGGTGTGTGCTCTTCCTAGATGGAATGAATAGTAAACGAGCCAGAGGCTGGGCTGGTATGCATGCAAGATAGGCAGTTAGTAAAGATGTAGATTGAGGAGGCATTGGGTGAAAGACAGGCTGGGTGGAGTGGGGAGAGAAAAAGGGGATGAATGTAGCAGTTAAATAGTGGAGAGGTACCTGGGGAGATGGGTGTCAGGCAGGTTTATGATGCGTCATAAATCCAGTATCTATATTTAGTCCATGATTTTTTGCATCCAGGATGTTGATGAGATGAAGTTCATAGGCTCATGAAGTGTTTTGTAAGTTCCCTTTGAGGATTAGAATGGAGAGATTGGAGAGAGTGTGGTTTTCTTGTGAGAAATGTGCCCCCACCGGTAATTGGGTATTCTTGTCTGATAGATTTCTAGTGTGCATTCATTCTGGCACACAGTTGTTGTTTTGTTTCTCCTGTATATTTTCTGTCAGGGCATTTGGTGCATTGGATGAGATATAGTACATTTCTGGAGGTGTAGCTGTAAGATGTAAGGGATGCTAATGGCTCTGTTGTGGGGTGTAGTAATTGTGGGGAGTGTTGGCAGGTTTTGCATTTCTTGTCATGGCATGGTCTGGATCCATTTGATGTGTTCTGGGCCTGAGGAAGTTTGCTTCTGTTGATGAGATTTGGTGCTTGTTTGAAGGCTAGGATGGTAGTTCCAGGAAGATCTCTTTAAGAATAGGGTCTCTTTTTAGTATGGGTTGCAATTATTTGCAGATTTTTCATATGGGTTTGAGGGAGGGGTGATATGTCATAACCAGCGGTGTGCGATTCGTGGGGGTTTTTCTTCTGTATTCCAGCAATTCTTCACATGGTATCCAGGTGGCTCTTTCAAACGTGCAATCTCTCTCTCTGGAGGAGTGTCCTTGTTGGGTAAAAGCCTTTTTAAGATTGGTGAGGTGAAATCCCAAGTGTTCTCCTCAGTGCAAAATTGTTGGTATCTAAGGGCTTGGCTGTGGTTGGCTTTCTTGGTTCATTTTAAGGTGATTTCTGGTTCTATGCAGATAAGTATATTGGTCTGTGGATTTCTTGTATAACGTGGTACATATTTTACCATTCTGGATACTGATCATTGTGTCTAAAAAGGAGATGTTGGTGCTGGAGTATTCAAGAGATAGTTGGATGGAGGGATGATGATTGTTGATTTTTTTGATGGAACTCATTCAGGGATCACAGGTTTTCAGCCCAAATGATGAAGATGTCATCAATCATATATCTTAAGTATAGCAAGGGTTTGATGGTGCAATCCTTGAGGAGTTCTTCCAGGTGGCTAATAAAAAGGTTGGCATACAGTGGGGCCATTTTGTGCCCATAGCTATGCCCATGATATGGAGGAGGTGTTGGTTATTAAAAGTGAAATTGGTGTGTGTGACGATGAAGTGTATAAGGTCAGTAATATATTTGGGTCTGTACTCTGAGTTGCCATCTTGCTCTTGTAGGCAGGGCCTATCACCGGGGGTGGGCTTGGGGTTGGGGCGGGCGGGCACCAGGAGGGCCATTTGGCCTGGGCCTCATTCACAGAGGGCCTCAAATTTAGACTTTTGACATTATCTCCAAATGAGGTTATACATACAAACACGGAAATCCACTGACAGGATTGAAAGAAGAAAAAAGCTAGCAAAGCACTTGTTAAATAAAAAAAGAACATTTATTACAAATTATTGCATTGTATTTTGAGCCTCTCTCAACCTCTGAGAGGGCCCTCTCCTAGGTATGTAATGCAGGCTTGGATGCCATTCCGATGTGGGATGCTGGTAAGCTTGTAACATCCATGGTGGCAAGGAAGACCTGACAGGAGTTCAAAGGAAATAATCGGAGAATAATGTGCCTTGTTTTGCATTATTGTGGGCAAAGACCTTTCAGTTCAAGCCTGTATGTGAAAATGATGCTCTATGTTAATTGTAGAAATTTTCTGGGTTGTACTTTGCTGAAGGGGTGCAACATCAGTTGGTCTCAATTGTTACAGATTTGCTTTTTCATTTGAACTGTCTGGTAGCAGTATATCAGATACCAACAAGTTATGTGCATGTTCTTAGCTTAGTTGTTTTTTTAAGACCAAGTCTGAACTTGGCTACACTACAGCTCTATATACTAACAAGGTTTTCTTTGACCAAATTCGCTGAAGAATATGCACTGCCAAAAGTAATCTATGTATATTGCAAATATTTATTGCTTTTGTTTTTTATTTTCTCTTTTGTATTGGCATAAATAAGACCCATTGGATTTGACGTAGCAATTTACAAGTTTAGAACAGTACAGCCAAATAGAAGCTACTCAAAGCCAAGAACTGTTCTGTTTCTAATGGCATTTTTGGCTTGTCCATAAATCAAGGACCCCACATTTGCATTTTATATCTTTGGAAGATTGCTCTTTGTATATTACCTTTAATCTTCCCATCAAAAAGATTAAACTTTATTATTGTTTGTTTACCAATTTGCCTTAAGTTGCTATTAGAACTATCATTTGCAGTTACTGATAAAATGTAGTTGCATATTAAGAGCTGGTCATTCCAAGACTGATGTTTCCAAAAGTCCCAAATGTGGATTTATATAATAGACCTTAAACATATATCAATTATATTTTAAATATCTGTAAATATTCTATGTATATTTCTAATAGGCAAATTTGGCCTAAGTTTAAAGCCATTTATAGTCTACTCTGTGTACATGCATGCAAAATTTTAAGACCTGTTTCTACTGAGAATACTGGTGTTTGGTATTTTTTTAATACCCTGGGCTTTGCTTTTCTTAAGAATCTTACTTTAAGATGAGCTAGATAAGATCACTACTTAGTAGGATGTAGAGGGACCCAGGCCAAGTGGTCACACCAGGGTGGGTCTGAGTGCTGCACACTTAGTAGGTGTCTCACTCCCCTATTTTCACATCTCAGCTTCCATGAGTTGGTGCACCTGTATGAGGTGGTAGTACCTGATTGTATAGGGCTTGCTGAGACCAGTGTAAATCACAGCACCCCACACCCTCAAATACCCACAACACGCACCCTCACACACACACATCTCTCCCTCCACCCACCATATGTACAAGAGCAAGGCTTTATTTTGAGCTATTATGCAATTACCTCTAAATACACTACTCAACCCCCCCCCCACACAGGCACACAAATCAGGACAAAAAAATATTTTTGAAATAAAATATGTTATAGTAGGTATTTTATTTTGAATACATTGATTTTTTTTTTTTATCTATAATATGTGAAAAGGATATCTTCTAAAAGATTGTGGGTGCAGCCCTTGGCAGTTCATCGAAACTCGTTAAGTGACCCACCAGCCAAAATAATTGCCCACCCCTGTTCTAATGTATTTCAGAAGTGGAGGTATTATGACGGTAAAGTGAAAAAATGTGTAAAGAGGCAAAAGAGTTGGATTGACATTCTTTAAATATATTTATATATGAAATGGGCATATATATGCATAGTTAAATAAATAAATATAAATTGTTTAAATATATCTGTATGTACATTGGATATGTATCATTTTGTTACCTGTATTACATTTAATAATATGTCTAACAGTTATTCCACATGTGACTACCCTTGTTGTTATCAGAGTAATGACAATTTCTAAAGCAGTTTAGGTGAAATCTGAGCCTTATTAAATTTTCAAACATGCAAGGATTTGATAGAAGACAACTTGATGATTATTAATTCTTGTAATAATTTCTCTACAGCTGACAGCTACTTTACGAAACTTGGCTGACTTACGTCAGTCAAGATGCCAGCTCCTATGCAGTGATGCCATTTCAGAGCTCTGTGAAGTCTTGGAGCAGCGTATAAGTGATAAAGATGTGTGTACCAATATCGCCAGGATATTTAGGTATGAAACACTGTTTTAATAATCATTAAAAAAAATTCCAGAAAACCTCTCCTTTTGGAGATCTGTGCTTTTACCCATTAAAGTTAATGGCTGCATAGCCAGCAATTTGAAATGGGCAGGGGCTCAGGCAGTTCTATTTGAAGTTTCCACGCGTTCCTCGATTGTCCCCGGCTGCAGCCGCTCTTTGCCACCCTGGGCATGCTGCTTCGGGCGCTGGGCCGGGACTTCTCCGACGACGTCTACGTCCACTCCTTCCCCTACTGGGCATTGGAGTGGGCCGTGGTCAGCCTGGCCAACTTTCTGCTGGGCCAGGCCAAGATGGCCACCTTGAAGAGCCGGCGAAATCAGCTCGCCGGGACTGGGATGGTCGACACCCTGCAGCTGTTCCGCCTGCTGGTGCGGGCCCGCCTCCCCCTTGAGTTTGAGCACGCGGTCCTGCGGCGGACGGTGGCCGCCTTTGAAGAACGCTGGGCCCTCGAGGGGGTGCTCTGCCGAGTTGAGGCGGGGCGCCTGCTCGCCCTGTAACACCCCCGGCTGCTCCAGCTGCGGCAATGTGTCCAGCGGGCCAAGGCCTCAGACTGTGCTTCATGCGGGTCGACCGCTGAGAACTGCCTGTGGGGGTCCCCTCTGGCTGAACTCTAAATGTGTAAATATGTAAATAGTCTGTTGGCTCACTAGGGTGGTTTTTACTCGAGAATGTATGGGCAGGCCGTGAGCCCAGAACCATGTCTGTGAGGCCCAGGTGTTCGGGCCAGCCTGTAAATACCCTCTACTGGTCCCATGGGTCACCCTCCCTGGAATAAACGCCTCTTAAAAGTCAAAAAAGGTCTATTTGAAGTTATAGAATCATAAAAAAATAGGGTTGGAAGGGACCTTAGGAGGCCATCTAGTCCAACCTCCTGCTCAAAGCAGAACCATCCCTAGCTAGGTCATTCCAGGCGGGGCTTTATCAAACCAAGCCTTAAAAACTCTAAGGATTCCACCACCACTCTAGGTGTAACCTGTTCCAGTGCTTGACTACTCTCCTAGTGACAGTGTTTTTCCTAATATCCATCTTAAACCTCCCTTGCTGGAACTTGAGACCATTATTCCTTGTTCTGTCATGTGTTACCCCTGAAAACAACCTAGTTCTATCCTCTGGAACCCACCTTCAAGTAGTTAAAGGCTGCTGTCAAATCTAGCCCCCCCAGTCTTCTCTTCTGCAGACTAAATAAACCCAGTTCCCTCAGCCTCTCCTCATAAGGCATGTGCTCTAACCCCAAAACCATTTTCATTGCTCTCTGCTGAACTCTCCACTTGTCCACATTTTTCTATAGTAGGGACAAAACTAGGCACAGTATTCCAGATGTGGCCTTACCAGTGCAAAATAGAATGAAATAATTACTTCCTTCAACCTGCTGGCAATGCTCCTACAAATGCTGCCCAGTATGCTTTTAGCTTTCTTGGCAACAAGCACACACTGCTGACTCATATCCATTTTATTGTCCACTGTAACCTCCACGTCCTTTTCTACAGAGTTGCTGCTTCGACAGTCAGTCCCCCGGCTGTAACAGTGCATGGGATTCTTCCATCCTAAGTGAAGGACTTTGCACTTGTTTTTGTTGAGCCCCATGAAATTTCTTTTAGTTCAATCCTCCAATTTGTCTAGATCACTCTGAATCCTAGCCCTACCCTCCAATGTATTTATTACACCTCCCAGCTTGTTGTCATCCATGAGCTTGCTGAGAGTGCAATCAGTTCCAACTTTCAGATCATTAATGACAATATTGAACAAAACTGGTCCTAGGGCTAACCCCTGGGGCACTCCACTTGATACCAGCTGCCAGCTAGACATTGAGGCCTTGATTACTACCTGTTGATCCTGACAATCCAGCCAGCTTTCTATCCACTTTACTGTCCATTAATCCAGCCCATACTTGCTCAGTTTGCTTGCAAGGATGCTGTGGGAGATGGTATCAAAAGCCTTGCTAAAGTCAAGGTATATTAAGTCCACTGCTTTTCCTGTGTCCACATAGCCAGTTATCTCATCATAAGGCAATCAGGTTGGTCAGGCATGACTTGCCCTTGGTGAATCCATGCTGACTCTTCCTAATCACCTTCTTGTCTTCCAAGTGCTTAGAAATGGATTCGTTGAGGATCTGCTCCATGATTTTTCTGGGGACTGAGGTGAAGCTGACTGGTCTGTAGTTACCAGGATCATCCTTCTCTTTCTTAAAGATGGGTGCCATATTTGCCCTTTTCCAGTCATTTGGGAGCTCCCCGATGGACACAAGTTTTCAAAGATAATGGCCAGCAGCTCTGCAGTCACATCAGCCAACTCCCTCAGTGTCCTCGGTTGCATTGTATCTGGCCCCATAGACTTGTACACATCCAACTTTTCTAAATAGTCCCTAACCTGTTTTTTCATCACTGAGGGCTGCTCACCTCCTCCCCAAACTGTGCTGCCTGGTGCAGTGGTCTTGGAGCTGACCTGGCCTGTGAAGACCAAAATAAAGCAGGGATTTTTGGCCTTTTCCTCCTCATCTGTCACTAGGTTGCCTCCTCTATTCAGTAGGGGACCCACATTCTCCTGATCTTCCTCTTGTAGCTAGCAAGGGACAATGTGAAAAGTAACAGGAAGGGTTTCTACAAGTATATCAGCAACAACTCCAATTGTGCTTTGGCCCTCCTGACTTCATCCCTTCATGCCCAAGCAATATTCTTATACTTCTCCAAGCTTCCACTTACAAGTTTCCTTTTTGTGTTTAAGCTCAGGATAGTTACTTGCCACGTTTGCTAGTCTTCTTGTGTATCAGGATGGTTTGTTCCTGTGCACTCAGTGAGGTTTCTTTAAAATACAGCCAGCTCCCTTGGACTCCTTCTTCCCTCAGACTGGCCTCCCAGGGGATCCTTCCCATCAGGATCCCACTCCTGAGGGAGTCCGTCTTCTTTTCTGAAGTCCAGGGTCCATGCCCTGCTGCTCTCCTTTCTTCCTTTTGTCAAGATCTTTAACTCAATCATCTCGTGGCCACTGCTGCTCAACTTGCCATCCACTTCTACATCCTCTATCTTCCTTGTTTGTGAGCAGTAGAAAAGCACATCCCTGTGTTGGTCCCTTCAACACGTGCACCAGGATGTTGTTTCCAATGCTTTCCAAAAACTTCCTGGATTGTCTGTGCACTGCTGTGTTGCCGTCCCAGCAGATGTCAGGGTGATTGAAGTCCCCCATGAGAACCAGGGCCTGTGATCTGGAAATTTCTGCAAGTTTTCTGAAGAAAACCTCATGTACCTCACCATCCTTGTCTGCTACAGACTACCAGACAGCCACCACAACATCATTCCTTGTTACTCTCCCCTTTAGCCTTAACCCAGAGACTTTTTCAACAGGCCTATCTCCAGTTTCATACTGGAGCTCTGAGTAGTCGTACAGTAGGACTGTGCAAAGCTTTAGTCACTGGTTCAATTCAGCGGAGATTCAAATCCGAATCAAATACAGCCCATTTTGCATACCCTATCATACAGGTGTTTTGTATGATACACAGCGCAACTCCAATTCTTCCTGGTTGTTTCCGAGTTTCTATGCATTTTGTTACAGATACCTGAGGTGACTAGTCATTTGCCCTATGTTCTCATGAAGAATGAGGCCTCCCTTGCTGTCCCCTCCTGCTTCTGCTTCCTCCAGGTTTCCTGCTTCCCCACTTACCTTAGAAATGATTGATTTCTTGTATTAACTTGCTTTGAAAAGCAAGGCATAACTGTTTTAATGATGACTTGATTTACCGTATTAATATTCATAAAGTTATGTATCATAGCCCTACAAGCTTGGAATTATTTTAGCTTTTAGAATGGTTTTATGTTTAAAAAGGAAGGATAATTTAATACAATTGTGTCTTTAATAATCTTATTGTAATAGTTGTTTAAAAATGAAATGTGAAATGATCTTATTTGTAATTCATACTTTGCAGTAGGAATTGCATCTGTTATGCCCCAAAATATGAGGTATAGATTCATAGTTATTACTTGAAACATTACAGGTCATAGCAGGAGATTAAGTTATAGGAGAATGGGCTTCCTTGTGCAGATGGGAGATCACTGTTTAGTTTCTGTAGAAGAATATCACTACAGCACTATGGAAGCCCATTGGTTGTTCCCCAAAAAGATATGCTGCCTCTGAAGGAGGTCTGGCAGAGAGGGAGATACCTAGAAAGTTTCCTGTTCCAATATGAATAGCCCCTTCAGCTTTGTCTTCACTTGGAAAAAAAAAGGTGTGCTTCTAACCCTAAATAGCTAACTCAAGGTAAAATCCTAGTGAAAACAACATTTGTAGTTTTCATGCAAGTCATTCAACCTGCTAACTCATCTGATCATAGAAATATTCTGGTTGGTAATTGCAGGATCATAGTGTTGGAAGGGAGGCAACTCAAGGACCATCTGTCTAGTCCAGCCCTCTGCATTGATACAGTATAGGCTTTGTGGTTCCTAAACCATCCCAGATAGATACCTCTCCAGCTTATTTCTGAAAAACTCTAAATAAGAAGTTTCATCAGCTTTCCTAAGCAGCTTTTCCTATTGTTGTATATATGTTACAGTTAAGACGTTTTCCTGAGATTTGATCTAAATCTATTTGCTGTATTTTAAACCCCTTACATCATGCTATCTCCAAACTAAACAAATGTACTGTATTTACCCAAAACCAAGATATTTTTTAATATAAGGCAATCCCCAAATAATTAGATTCTAGACATGGAAAAATTATGTTTGTTACAATTTTCCATGTCTAAAATCTAATAACTGGAAAGTTGTATGAAATTTGTCCTCCATGCTGCTGCAGTAAGGCAAACAACAGTAGAGGGGCAGGCATCCTGACCCCCATCTTTTACCAGCACCCCCCCACCATGCCTGTGCCCCCTGTTGGAGCTGCAGCAGTCTGTCTTGTGTGCCCCTCCCTCCATCCAACTTGTTCTCAAATACAAGAGAAGGGGGTTCCTCCCTTCTCCCCCCTCCCATGTTGAATGGGGCAGAGTTGATGGAAAAACTTCAAATACTGAATAATAAATAGATTAGTAAATTACTTGAGAATAGGAAAAAGGCTGCTGGTGAATTTGTGGCAGTAGAGGGTGGGAGATTTGCCTTTGCCTTTGGTGTTGCTGTGAGTTCCTCTAGCTCATGACTACAAGGGTTCACTGGAAAAGTTCCCAATCCCAGCAATCATCCATCCTCAGACTTCCTATTAACAATGTTACCCAGTACTAAAGGGAGCGTGCTGCTTAAAGCAGGCAGAACCTGACTCTTCAATTTGTACAGTATGGTTTCCAGGGGTTCTCTCCACTTTCTACCTTCAGTATGCTTTCTTTTATTGAATCTGGTCTCCAAAGATGGATCAGTTCTAGAGTTGATTAGAACTATGTGAGTAGTTTTCCCTGCAAGGAGAAAGTGGTTTTACTTCTAGCTTGTTAAAATACCAAATAATGTGGCCACGAAGGAGGCCTTTTTGTAATGTAATATAAACTATGCTTCTATGGTATTTCTACCAAACATTTTCTAGATCCCATGTATAATTTAGTACAGCCACAAACTTGGATTTTATTATTTGAAAATGTTCAGTTCATTAGGCATTATCTTGTATTTGCTGATTACGAGCACTGATTTCTCTCTTGTGATCTGCGTGTTGATTTGGCACCAAAAAGCTATACAGTAAGCCTGACCATAGCTAACAGTTGCTGTTATGTAATAAAAGCAATACCTGAGTAGCATAGACCAAAGAAATGCTGTTCTTTGACCTTTGAACATTACTACAGCCTCCATATTTATTATCTTCTCATGTGAAATATTTAGCTATCTTCTTTGAACAGAATTTACATTTTCAGATCAGTTCATATTGTTCTTTTTTCTGGCCCTGTAAATATTATGGCCTGTTCTGATCCTACGTGATTCTGCAGATATTTGCAGGTACTGGAAGTAAATTATTACCCAAGTCATAACACGGTGTGTAAACTAAAATATGTCCTTACTCTTATGTGTAAGGATAAGGGAAAGATATACAGAGCTATAGCAGCCAGAAGGAGCTATAATGTCAGGGCAGTTGCAGGAAGGAGTGTTCTTCATTGCTAATGGTGAAAGATATGTTCCATCAGTACTAAAATCAGACACTGGTAGGTATGCAGCAAGGATAAGGACCTGTTCTCATCGTCAGCCTGGCTTCCTGTGCTGACTTGAAGTTTTCCTCTTAGTGCTTAAGGGCTACTAGCATTGGTACTCTGCCTAGACTTGGCATATGGGTTGTGGAAGGCACGTTATACCCTCTTTTTCCCTAGTGTACTGGAACAAGAATAATTAGACTTTTACTCATTGTTAGTGGCACACAACCATGATAATTGTTGCTATAAATTCAACAGAGTTCAGTATTGTACTGTTATGCAACTGTCTGCATGCATGTGTAGCAGAAGGGAAAGTACTGGCATTTGATTTTATATATTGGAAAATGTTACTTGAGGCTTGAAAGTAAATTGTTTTTTATATTTTGCAGAAAAGATAAAATGCTTTCATTCATTTATATTTTATTTTTATATATTTATAGCAAACTTTCTTCCTACAATGACTGCTGTGCAGCTTTAGCAGATTGCTCCAGATGTTATATCTTATTTTTAGCCCTCCTAAACAAACACCAAAAGAAGCAGGTCAGTTTTTTCATCTCTTTTTTTTTTTTTTTTTTTTAATCCTGTGTTGTGTCTCTGTGTTACTGTATGTGTGTAAGCCCATTTTCAGTGACCTACTTTCCTGTGCATTTATGAGATAAAAAATTAGAACGGTTGACAGCATTTCTAAGTAGTAAATTATTGAAATGGAATCATTTAGATTCAGGGCAGCGGGGAAAGACAGACAATTGATTAACTTGTCTGTCCTGAGCATACATGAAAGGTGCCTTCTGAACACTTAATATTTTTCAGGTTTTAAGCAATTATTAAAGCAAATAATTTATTAAATAGAAAAGTTATCTGTATTTAAAATTGCTTGATTACTGGTTGAGAAACTGAATGTAAAAAGTTATGACTTATTGGTACTGTATTTACTCAAATATAATACAAGTTTTTCCCCCCAGTCAGCATGGGGGAAAAAGCCACTTGTTTTTCCTTTGCATACAGGAAAACCTCTTCATTAAATACATCATCTGTCACTAAAATGCTGCCAGAAGCAGCATGTATTCAGTAATGGAGAACAGCTATGAAGCCAACTGAATGCAGCCCATGCTGAGCATTCCTGGAAAACACATGGCCCATATTGGGCAAAAGTACTGATGGGAATCTACCACAAACCTAATTTAGTGCAGCCCTTCTCAATAAGATATAGTGCCTGATAAGCTCAGTCCACCTCTGTCAAATTTTTCAACTCATGGTGAACCATAAGAACCTAAGAATTGTTGTTTACTAGGTCAGGCCATAGGTCCATCTTGCTCAGTATTCTGCATAAACACTGTGGCAGAGAGTGGACCCTGAAAGGTATGGCCAGGAGTGGCCAGTGGGTATGGCCATGGTTTCTTCCCCCACTGTTCCATTTTAATTTGTAGCCTCCAGCTTTTAAAGTCTAGGAAGTTCTAATTCAGAGGCTGTATCCCTAACTCCCATGCTCAATACCTACTTATGCCCTTTTCCTCCAAGAATCTGTCTAATCTCTCTTTTAATCTAGCTAAACTGCCAGCTTCAACAACATCTGGTGGAAATGAGTCCCACCCTTTAATTACACGCTGTACGAAAAAGAATTTCCTTTTGTTAGATTTAAATTTACTACCTACTAGTTTTATTTTGTGACCCCTAGTTGTTATATTTTGAAAGAGTAAATAATAAATCCCTATTTACCTTCTCTTCACCGTTTAGTGTTTTGTAAACCCTTATTATGTTCCCCCTAGAGCATCTTTTTTCCCCAACTAGGTCTACCCTCTTTAGTTTCTCCTTTTATGGAAGCTGTAGTAAGGACGACTTCCATGCCCGGTACCAATACCAGTCTGCCCCGGTCTCTAGGCAAACCACCCACCTTGCTCGCTTGCCACTCCTTGTTGTTATCTAATTAAGATGTTAAGTAGTCAGGAGGCTGCCCTATGAATGCCCTAGTTGTAACGGGGCAGTGCTTACACACTCCAGCCTCCCATTATGTGTCCCATGCCTTGCAGATGTTTCCTCCAGTGTTTGCATTGGTTCTTCCTTTAGACAGGCAAACATACAAACGTACACAAACACACACTGGGCCCCTGGCCCCACATATTGGGCTTGCAGCCCTCTGTTCCTGCTCACTGGGGTTCAACACTGCCCCCTCGCTGGGGCTCCTCAGGGATCTTCTACCCCGTGGGACTCAGGTGGCCCCAGCTGTGCCTGCCCATGTCTCAGGGCTGCTGCAACCTCAGGTCTCATGGGGAGCCTGGGCGCTGCTCCAGGCCCTCCACTGATCTGGACCCTGCCTCAGGACTCCTGTGACCTGGGGCTCCCCCTTTGTAGATTGAACCCACCAGGGATGTGGGGGATGGGGTTTTTAGGAACCCTTCCTTGCCATTCACTAAGATGGTATCTTGCCTGGCATTTCTTGAGGGATCCCATGACGCCAGAAGCCCCACCAAGCCACCCTTCCCCAGCAGGGTGTGGTTTCAAGTCACGCCCAGGACCGATGAGGCCTCCTCCTTCCCCATAGCCTCATCCTTACCTCCAAGATGATCCTGGAGCCAGAGCTCAGGAGGGAGATGTTTTTTCCCTGCTGGCTGATCTCAAACTACTCTCCCCAACTGCAAGAAGCTGAGCATTAAATGGCCACCCGATTAGGCACCTGCCTTCTCTCTGGTTTAGCCCTTAAAGTAACAGAGCACTAAGGCTGCTCCGTCACAGAAGCCCCTCCATGCTATTGATCATCCTCGTTGCCCTTCTCTGTACTTTCTCTAAGTTCTTCTATATCCTTTTTGAGGTGAGGGTACTAGAACTGGACACAAGATTCAAGGTGTGGATACACCATGGATTTGTAAAGAGGCATAATAATACTTTCTGTTCTATTTACAATTTCCTCCTTAATAATCCATACCATTTAGTTTGCCTTTTTGACAGCTGCTGAGCAGTGAGCCAGTGCTTTTAGCAAACTATCTACAATGACTCCCAGATCTCTTTCCTGTGTGGTAACAGCTAATGTAGAGTCCATTGTAATGTAGATGTAGTTTGGGTTATTTTTGCCCAGTTCCATCACTTTACCCTTATCTATATTGAACTGCATCTACCATTTAGTTACCCATTTGCTGTTATGCTAAATCCTTCTGTAATTCCTCATAGTCTACCTTGGTCTTTATCACTTTGAATAACTTTGTGTACTAGTCAAATTTGGCCACTTCGCTACTTGCCTCCTTTTCCAGATCATTTTTTAATATGTCAAACAGTCATGGTCCCAACACAGATGCCTGGAAGACTCTGCTGTTTACTTCTTTCCACTCTGAAAATGGGCTTTTTATAGTCACTCATTGCTTTCTATATTTGAACCAATTACTAATCTAAGAGTGGACATTCCTTGTAGTCCCATGACTACTTAATTTAGTTAAGAGCTTCTGATGGAGGACCTTGTTAAAGGCTTTTTGGAAGTCCAAAGATACTATGTCAACTGGATTGCCCCAATTTACCTGCTTATTGACAGCCTCGAAGAACTATAATAGGTTGGTGAAGCATGAAAATTTCCCTTTGACAAATCTGCATTGATTCTCCCCAATAAGTCATGTTCATTCATGTGCTGAACAACTCTTTCTTTTTTGTTTCTAGCAATTTTCCAGAAACAGAAGTTAGGTTTACTGGCCTGTAGTTCCCTGCATCCTGTCTAGAGCCTTTTTTAAATATGGAGTCACATTGGCATCCCTCCCTGTAGAAACAACTCAAAATAGTGAACCACTACACTGAATACATTTCAACTTCCTCTTCATTCCCACAGCTGAGTAGCACCTTTCTTTCCTATTTCCGATGTTTCCTGTTTCTTCACCAGTCTTAAATGTCTGGCAGATGTCACAAAACTTCTCTGTAGATGAGAGGCTGTGTTGCCCCCTTTCTTGGCCCGTTGCACATGACCTGTGTGGCCCCATCCTCTGTGAGGTAGAGCCAAACCAGGTGGCTCTACGCCTCGTCTGCATATAAATTTGTGGAGGGTTCCAGGACTTGTAATAACACATGGTTCCAGTCATTAGTGAGGAGCTAATTAGCAACATGGATTCTTTGTGAGGAGTATCTGGATTACACACACATAGTGAGCAGTGCTGAGCTGTGGGATCACCATGGCTTGAAATGCTGTTGACTCTAGTGGGGCCCAGTCTAAAGAACTATGTGATAAATCATAAGCTTTTTGGCTTTGGACTAATGTCATGCATAGTTTGTACTATGTATAAGTAAGTACAAAATTACTGCTTAAAAGTGTTTTTGTAGAATACTTATACTAAATCTTCTAGCAATTTGCAAAAAAAGATGAAATGGATCAATTCTGGATTAACTAAATCTGTAAATACCTGTAGTAATTTGTACATATGCAAATTAATACTGGTACATCTATTTTGAATGTTTTTTGGTTCCCTGTGTTTCATATTAAGCATGGCTTGCTCCTTCCCTTGTTTTATTGTGCTTAGAGAAGCAGCAGAGCCTAAGCAGGGTCTCATAGTCAGAGGGGGGAAAGGGCTAACCTACAAAGATTGAATCAATTCAGGCTCGGCTTTTTGAATGTCCGTCCCTAGCCTGGGTCTAGTTAATGACTCAAGTTGCCTTCTGTTGTTAATCTGTCCTTTCTCTGGCCCTCCTGGCTATTTTTGTGAAAACCTACCATTGCACTGAGCTCAATTATATAGTCAGCCCTCAATAACGCTAGATAGCTACAAGGTACCTATTGTTTACAGTCAGTCATTTATAGCGATCATAGATTAATACTGAACAGCCACATGCCCTTACTGGAGGTGCTAATGTTGCTGTTATATTTATTTAAATTAATAAATTTGCCTCTTCAGTGCTCTTGAGAGCGTTATTGGTGTTCCCTTTGCTTTGAGGCATCCTAGTCTTATGAGGCGATTTTTTTTTAAGTTAGCTGATTTTATCTTCTGCAGTATTTCAGTGATAAGTTTCAATATCTGCTTGTGGATTCTATTTTGAGTTAGCATGATGTCTTTTCTCCTAAATCTATACTTTCATCATTTTATAAAACATGTTTTTTCAATTCAGTAGTGCCTGAGATGAATACAAAACCATAAATTTGAATTACAAGCAGACCCACCAAATCAATTAATTGTTATTATGACTGGCCATTAAAGAGCCATTAAAAATTATAATACAGTATTTTCTCCTAAGATGTCTTCATCTACAAAGAAATATCATTCAGGAGATGTTAGGATATAATTAATAATTGATGATTGAGTCTCTCTCTTATTACATTTTGCATATGAAAAAGATACTTCCTAAGATAAATATTTTGAAAAATCTTAAGGAAATCTTCCTGCTGATTAATCTAGACAGCCACAGAGGGTCACCCTTTCCCTTTCAGTATTTCTGACAGAATGCCTACCTAACAAAGTGTATGACTCTGGAATATTCTGGTTAGGATGTGTTTATTTCTTTAAACAGGTTTTAATAGGAAAATATATGCTCTTGGCACATAGTTGGCTTTGAGGATGTAGAGCTCAGACTTACAATAACTAGGGACCTACTTAATTCACAGTTTGGTAGATTTTGTGGAAAATGCAAAATCTTGGATTGTCTGCAAAATCCATGAAATCAACAACATCTTAATTAAAATAAAATTCTGGCCCTCCAGTGGGAACCAGTGGTCCGTGCTGCTGGGAGGGGAAGGCGCCAGTTGGTGGGGCAACGTGAAGGGCAGCCAACAGGATGGCGGCTGCCCCCTTGTCCCTTCTCCCCCCATCTCTGCCAATCAGCACCAAGAGACAAAGGGCAGCCAGCAGTCAAGACTGAGGCTGCCCCCCACGTCCTTTCTTCCCTGGCTGGGGCCTCTTTGCCAATCAGCACTGAGGAGCAGGGCCACACAAAGGGATGCCAGCTGTCAAGACGGCAGCTGCCCGCTCATCTCTCCTCCCTAGCCTTCCGCTGCCCCCAGTCTTTTCCACCAGTCAGTGCTGAGGGGCAGGGCCTCCATGAAATGCTCACAAAATCAACTCTGCATGCTACTAGCAGGCTGTGAAATACCTTTTGTCTCACCACAATTTAGGTAGGCCCCTAACAATAACCAAAACTGTCTCATCAGCTAAAATCACAAACAAACTTGCTGTTCATAGTACCAGTTGGTTACTGCTATAACCTACAGGTCCATATCTTTAGACAGACATTTGGCTGGAGTATCTTAGGAATGATCCTGTGTTGAGCAAGGAGCTGGACAAGGTGACATAATGAGATCCCTTCCAGTCCTCCTTTCCTATGAACCTATGATTATAGAACCATAGATTTGAAAGGGACCTCGAGGGTCATCTGATCCAACCCCCTGAACAAATGGAACAAATGCAGGATTTGGTTTTCCTAATCATGCCAGTAAAAGTCCTATCCAGCATCTCTTCTGGAAAACCTTCAGCACAAGAGATTTCATAACTTCCATAACCAAGACGGTGAAAGCAATCTTTGAATGTTTAAGCAGTAGAATGTCAGGTAGGACTAGGAAGAGGGAGTTTTATTTTTACTTAGTGTGATTTAGATCTTTATTAGAATATTCTATATGGGGCATGTCTACATGTGAAATTTATGTTACAATAAACTCCAGTGCATATTACACTAGAGTTTATTGCTCCCATGTGCCACGTTTAAATTTGTGCCTGGGACCACCGCAGGTTGAACTGGGTTGGAGTAGCCCTGGCCAGCAGAGGGCTGGGGGGCCAGCCTGGGAATGCTCTGACCCAACTTAGCATACTGCAGAGGGGCTGGCAGCCCTCCCACTGAAGCACCCTGGTACCCCAGCCAGCCTCATCAGCATCTACATGTGTGTTGCTTCTCATTAAAAAATGCCACCATGAGATAGTACTTGTGGTTATAATACTAACCATTGGACTCAATGAGCTATTGAGGTCCCTTCCAACCCTAACATCTATGAATCTATAACAGAGTTAATTAGTTTCCTGTGGCCTAATAGGGGTGCACCAATAGAGATTTTGGGGGCTGATACTGATAGATGATTTTTAAAGAGGCATATCAGCTGATACCAGTTCAATTTCTGATACAGTATGGAGAGCTGTGTGAAGCTGATAAGTTTGTTGAGGTGGAAGAGGAGAGGGGAGGGAACAGGTGTGGTTAGATGCATCAAGGTCCCTGCAGTGAGGGACGGAGTGAGACTGGGGCAGGGGCTGGGGCAGGTGTTGCTGAGCCAGGGTGGGGCAAGGTGTGGGACAGAGCTGCAGCTTGTCTGGGGGGGGTGCAGAGAGGTGGGGACAGCTCCTGCTGCTGTGCGCACCCCAGGAGGGCCTGGGGAGGAGCCCGGATCTGTGTGGGGCAGGGCAGCTGGACCTAGGGCCAGGGCTGTGCTGGGCTGTTCCTGGTGGAGGCTGGGCCGGGCTGTGCTTGGGGTGGGCAGTGGTGCTGGGACAGGGGCTATGGTGGAGGGCTGCAGTGATGCCAAAATTCACCATAGCCCCCCAAGTGCAGCCCAGCCCAGCCCCAGCCCACAGCTGCAGCCTGCCCTGCTCCACGCAGATCTGGGGGGTACATGCCCCCCTATGCCCTCCCACAGTGCATGCAGCATCAGAAGCTGTTCTCTTCCCCCAGTCCCCAGACAAGCCGCAGCTCTGTCCAGTGCCCTGTCCCACTCCGCCTGGACAGTGCCTGCCCCAGCCCCGCTCCCTTCCTCACCACAGGGGTCTTGATCTGCCCCACCCTTTCCTTCCCCTCTCTCCATCCACCACAACAGACTTACCAGCTGCACTCAGCTCTTCAAGCTGCCAGGCTGTGCTCCTCACCACCTACATGCTGTGCTGTGGCTGCAGGCATACACAGGCAATTTATCAACCACATTATCAGCCACATCGGGTTATTTTCTGACACAGCGAATTTTCTTTATATCGGTGCCAATCCAGACAGTTCATTAGCACAAAAAAGTATTACAAGAACCAGTGACTGGAAGCTGAAGCTAAACAAATGAAGACTAGAAATAGATGCCTGTTTCTAAAGCCCATGATAGGCATTCAGTTAAAGGCACTATGGAATCAGATCTTCAGTCCCAGCAATCACTCCTCCTGGCTTGCCACACATATGTGGCAGGAGGCATGTTTGTCAGATCAAGGATCAGATTATAGTCACACCCTGTTGCTGGTGCGGGACATGATTCTGGGCTCAGCATGCACTGGTAAGTAGCAAGCCAGGGGCCCGGTGCTTCCATGTCTCAGAATGCTAGTCAGCTAGCCAGTATTCCTAGGCAATGGACTCCTGTGTGTGCTCCAATATTTCTCTGTGACTGGGAGTGCTGATCAGTGCCAGGGGAGTGCTGCAGAGCCCTGCAAGGGCCCGGTGTGCACCTTCAGCTAGGAGCACTGATCAACTGACTGGTATTCTAAGCCTTGGGAGCACATGGGAGTCTTGAAGGGCTCTGGTATGCTCCTGAGCCTGGAAGTGGCCACACTTTCAATTTAAGGTGCAATGGGAGCCAGCCACAAAGTGATTACACCTATTTTATTCCCTGTTTTATCGCACTATTAATTGCTTGAGCTACTTATTAATTAAGGATTGCTAATTACTGCTTCCTTACATGTTATTACTTAAGATGTGATTAACTAGTTAATCACATCTTAAGTGTAACATCTGCCAATGGTCTAACAGTGAGGGTAACTAACTACCAAAACACTTTATCTAGGGACATTGTGACTAGGGACAGAAGTTATACATAAACTGGTTTAAGTAATAAGAAACTGATTTAAACCTGTAACAGAACAGAAGTTCAGTGCACATAAACCAGTTTCAGAATGTCTGAAACTGGTTTAAGATAAACCTGATTGACTATAGTATCAAGCTTAACTGATTTAGGTCAAACTGGTTTATGAAACTTCTGTCCCAGACCCCTTCTTGGTTAAATTGCAGTCACCCAGTATCCCAGCATGCTTTGCAGCTCTGTGCTGTGCACACTAGAGCAGTCTAACTGGAGCAGTGAGGGCTGGCTCACTGGCCGGCTTACTGCTCCCCCCGCAGGCAAACCCCAGCTAGTGTCTTGGGCCAGGGACAAGGATTAAACTCACCTTCCCCTGACTACAGAGCTGCTCTGTTCTGCTGGCTTGCTTTGTACTGGCTGCTACTGTGGATTACAAATCTCAGAGGCACCTGGAAGCAGGAAGAGGAAATGATGAACAACCCTGCAGAGTCCTGTTGTTTTGCTTGTGGACAGCAAATTCTAGAGACTTCCGGCAGCAGTAAGAGGAAGCAAACACACAGCCTATGCTGCCTATGTGCCAGAGCACCAGGCTCTAGCACCCCCTGGCTTCTGGCTTGAGCCACTGCAGGCATGTGGCTGCATTTCCTGGATTAAAGTGAATGTTTGTTCATTTGCTTACTGATTCAGTATTTGTAGCTTAGACGAACTGCAAAGACTAGATCAATTCAGGCTTGGGTTTTTTGACTGTCTGTACTTAGCCCATGAGGTCTCCACCACTTAAAGTATTTAAGACAAAATCGATGATTTTTTAAAAGATACTATGTAACTCAAATAGAAGTGATGGTTGCTGCAGTAATTAAGTGAGGTCTTGTGTTGTACAAGAGATCAAAACAACATTAATAATATTCGATATTTCTAGTCTCAAAACATATTCATCTGTGAACTGTATGAATTTTGAATTCATTAATCTATTTTCCCAAGCGATGAGGTAATTTTTTTTCCCAAATGATGAGCCCCTTTCTAATAAAGTTAGGTGTTTCTTTCTGCTTTGGTGCTATTTATGTTCCGGTACTGAAATGAAGAACCTCAAACCCTAGAGTTTTTTCTTTTAAGTGCCTCCTTTGCTAGATACCTGCAGGATCATTTTTCCTTCTGGCTTTCCTTTTTGGAAGTGAAGATTTATTATTGGAACGTTGATTATTGCTAGTTTTAACTTTGAATTTTCAATTACAGAATGTTACTTTAAATTGTGTCCTGAACCTGTTTGGAAGAGTTCCCTGCTGGTTTGACATAACTTCTATGAGTTTGTTATGGGATAGCCTACCATACATGGAGGATGCTGCACTCAAATTTTCTTTCCAAGACCTGGTGGCAAAGCTGAAAGTCAGATTTCCTTGTGCTGGCAAAGTACACTAGGAGTGATTAATTCTAGTAAAGAGTAGACAGAATTAACTTCCTCAAACTGTAAAACACAGGAGGAAAAACAGATATTTACAGCCAGAGATTCAGTAGGAACCCTGTGATGGAATCTTAAGTTTTTAGCTTGCCTTTTATTCTCCCTTAGGCTAGGTATGGTCAGTCAAAAAACCTGAGGCTGAATCGGTTCAGTCTTTGGAGGTTAGTCTAAGCTGCACAGATTAAATTGAAACAGAAGTAAACAGACCTTTGATTCAGGAAATGCAGCCACATGCCTGCAGCAGCCCAGGCCTGAAGTTGGGGGGCCACACTAGAGCAAGGCGCTCTGGCTGCATGCATTCGTCTTTGGAGGTCTCTGGAGGTGCGTTTCCACATAATACCTCTCCTGTTACCATATTACACTTTTCCGGTGTCCACGTTACAAAATCACCATTAAGTTAGCTAAATTGTGCCTTGTATCCACATTATCAGCTGATTTTATTGTTTTAGGTTTTTTTCTTTTGTGATAATTTAAAGCTCTTTGACATGTTTTATTTTTACCTCCTAAATTTCTTCCAAAAGGGTTATTTTTATTGTTTTAAATTTGTAACGTGGATCTGACTTATGCCTGAAAACATGATATTTTTTCCCCTGCTTTGCAACTATTGCATTACCAGGTACTGCTTGGGTTCACTTGTAAATTCACAGGAATCCATGGAAGTTCATCTAATTTCTCCTGCACTGATTCAACTGGACACCGGGTACTAATCTTGCAAAATTTTACTGATTATTTAATTCCTTATTTTAGATTAATGAAAAATGAGATTTCCAAAAAAATATGTTCCGCCTTTTCACATACACCTCACTTCTGGCAGTCCTTATCAGCCTCAGCCACATTCCACCCGGACACCAAATTTTTTCTCTTGCCTGGATTTGGGGAGGCACCCCCACCCCTGTGTTCCCCCAACAGTGCTGCTATCCCCCACCCTCCCTTGATGTGCTGCCTGCCGCTTATCACAGTGAGCCAGCTGACCAAGCTAGCCTCAGCCTCTTTCCACCCAGACCCCAAACTTTTTTTCCCCCAACCCCCCATTGGCCACCCAGCCTCAGCCACTGCTATTTAATTCCGCTGCTCCCCCCAGCCACTATTTTCCTGCTCCTATTCCACCCTCTTTGCTTTTTCCTTAGTTCCAGCAAGCACACAGAAGGTCGTATTGTATTCAAAAAACTTTAATAACCTAAATTAACTTAATAGATTTCATAGATGTTAGGGCTAGAAGGGATCTTGAAGATCATCAAGTCCAGCCCCCTGCCCAAGATCAGGAAGTCAACTAGGGTCAAAGGATCTCAGAAAGATGAGCATCCAAAAGTTTCTTGAATGAGTCCAGAGTAGGTGCCTGCACCAGTTCTGGAGGGAGTCTATTCCGGAACTTGGGGCTTGGACAGTAAAGAAATTTTTTCTTATGTCCAGCCTAAAATGGTCTTGGAGGAGTTTATGACTGTTGGTCCTTGTTTTTTCTTGGGGTGCTCTGGTGAACAGATGTTCTCCCACATCCTGATGCACACCCCTTATGTACTTGTAAGCAGCTGCAAGGTCCCCCACGAGCCTGCACTTTTCCAGGCTGAAGAGTCCCATGGCTGTCAGCCTCTCTTCATAAGGCCTGTTCTCCTGCCCTCTGATCACGCATGTGGCTCTCCTCTGGACTCTTTCAAGCTTCTCAATATCCTTCTTGAATTGTGGAGCTCAGAACTGGATGCAGTACTCCAGCTGTGGCCTCACCAAGGCCAAGTACAGCAGGAGGATGACATCCTGAGATTTACTTGAGAAGCATCTGTTTGCTTTACCACCTGTGACATTGCATTGGTGGCTCATATTCCTCTTGTGGTCAATCATGACCCCCAAGTCTCTTTCAGCTGTGGTGCTAGCAAGCATAGCACCGCTGAGCCTATAAGTATGCTGCAGGAGGTTTTTCCTTCCGAGGTAGAGTACCTCACGTTTATTAGTATTGAACATAGTCAGGTTTTTATCTTCAGCCTGGATCACTAGCCCATCCTCAGGTGTGGACACCATGCTCCAAAGTTTAGTCTCATCAGTGAACTTAGCTAGTGCGCTTCTGACATCAAAGTTCACATCGTTGATAAAGATGTTAAAGAGAACTGGTCCAAGGACAGAGCCTTGGGGGACACCACTGGTCACAGAGCACCATAATGATTTGCTACCATCGACCATTACTCTCTGGGTCCAACCTCGGGGCTGATTTCCCAGGCATCAGACTGTGGTGTAGCTGAGGCCACAGCTGGCCATTTTTTCCGTGAGAAGGTCATGGCACCAGCTCAAAGGCTTTTTTAAAATCCAGATATATGTTGTCAATCTCTTCTCCCTTAACAAACAAATATTCTGTTTACATATACTTATTGCAAACATATACATGTTTACAAATACATATTAACAAACAAATACTTTAATTTAATCATATAATTTAACTTTTACAAAGAAAAGAAATGCGGACAGACGGACAATTTTTTTTCTTCCTCCGTCATCATGCTCCTCTGCCAGGTTTCACTCCTGCCCAAAAAAGAATTGAAATTTGTACTGTACAATGTGTAGTGTCTCTGGTTGCTAAATATTAGAATCCGAGTACTTGGACTTTCTTATCACAGGACATAACTGTATTTAACAATTCTTTCCATTACATATGTACCTAAGTAATGAATCTGTGTCCCCATTGATGCCAGTCCTCCTTTGTCTGTGTTGTTGCATCTCTTCTTCGAAGGCCTGACAGAACTGTCAGGGGATTTGACATTGAGCAGTTACTCCATTCCAAAAATTCAACTCTAAATCACTGTCATTTTGCAAGCTACTCCATCATCTGCCAACTTACCACAGTAGTGTGCACTACAATTATCCATGTTAGCCATGGAGTGGGTTGGGGGAAGTACCCTAAGTGGGTGCCCATGCCTGATGAGAAGGTTGGCACATTGGGCAGTGCAAAGGAATCTTGCAGCTGTCTGTCTTCCTGCTGTACCCCATACCTAATTTATACTACATTATGTAGGGTGTTTCCCCTAATGCCTTTGTAAAGGCCTAATGGCTTGTGATCTACTTGATAAGTGCCCTCAGCCACAAGACACTAGCCTTGGTCATGCTGGCCCCAAGTTAGCTGTCACCAGCTTTGGGGTTCATATTATTGGGTTTGTCTCAGGGGAACAGAACCAAGAGCATGGAAGACCCCTTCTGCAGCAGGACCTGGGGCAGAGACAACTTGTCCCCGCAGGGGGGACAAAACTTACCTTTTCCAGGGAGAAAAGAGATGGATGAGCCACGCTGGGATGAAGCACCCACACAATTTGTCAGCTGCTTTTATTTCCAGCTCAAAGTGGCGTAGGCAGATGACATCACACAGGAATGCCGCCCAGCAAAGATAAAAGCTGGCAGCAAAGGAACAGCTGGGGAGACACTGGAGGGATCAAGCTGCAAGAGTACCTCCCATGCTGGGGAAGGATGGTACCGGCAACCATCAAAGGACCTGAGAGTAGGCCCACTGGAGGCCTCGAGCAGTTAAAGTGATGGGCACAGCTTTGGGGACGTGACTGTAAACTATAACAGGATTCACATGCAAATAAAACAATTGATTCAACAATAGCCTGGTAACCACCGCCCCCTGCCCCCGCAGTGCAGTCTGTGGGGGGCTGAAGTAGGCTGATTGCGGATCGGGGCTAAAGTAGGCTGATCGTGGACCCCCAATACGGCTTTGGGGGCAGCTGTCCTAAGCAAGGGGATCCCCAGTAACCAAGGTATCTTGATAATCCTTGATAGCAACCACTGCCCAACCACTACAAAAATTTCTTATAGTTTGACACGATACAAATGAAAGAAGACACAGGATTCTTTCTGTTTCACTTACAAATTTATGTTGTACTGTTTCCATTGAGGCTTTAGATAAACTATGAGTTACATTTTTACATTTATATTTTTACATTACATTTTTATAAGTCCAAGCATTGACATTTATGTTTTTTACATATATGGTGAAAGCAGCAGGGGGAAGAGACTAGGAGGTTCTGTCCAGGGAGGGGAAGGCGTGTAGGCCAGGACCAACCAAGGGTGCTAAGAGAGAGCTCCCCCAGTCATGGAGAAAGCAGCTGTTGGTATTCAAGTGGTAAAGCTGGCTGAAAAACTTTTTTATTTGTGAAGAAAATAATATTGTATCACAAAACTGTTCTATATATGTCACAATTATATCACAAAGTTGTTATATTATATCACAAAAAAACCTAGAGGAGGTTTTTTGCCCCAGACAGATCTCCACCCAGGAGGCAAGAGGCAGGAAGAGAGTTTGCCAACTGCTCCCAGGAATGATCTGGAGAAGTTGAGTCAGAACAAGCTGCCCAGCTTGGTAGTATTGGAAGGCCCACCATGGAGTGGGGAAGCTGGGATGCCCTTGGTATTGAAAATATGGCTGATTTTTTTTTTTGTTTTGTGAAAAAGAATAACATATCACAAAGTTTACTTTCAACCAGCACTGTTCAAACTTGCATGTAATTTTGGTCTTGATTTTTAGGGAAAACCCTTTTTTTAGATTTTACCCAAAAACTAAAAAGAAAGCTGCTGTCTGCAGTGAAAGAACTGAGCATTTTCAGCACCCATTTTTTGCCAGCCCAAAGCAGGGTGGGGTGTGTGGGTGTATGTATTTGTGTGTGCACATGCGAGCAAGCTGGGATGCCGTTGGTCTAAGTCAGGGACGGGCAGTTATTTTGGATGGAGGGCCACTTACTGGATTTTGGTTAGCCATCGAAGGCCACATGATAGGCAGCCAAGGGCAGATAAATATTAATTCTCTACATTTTTTAGGGGCCCTGCAGGCCAGATGGAATGGCCTGTCAGGTCATATCCAGCCCCTGGGCCTCATTTTGCCCATCCCTGGTCTAAGTGGTGAAGCATAGACAAGACGAAGGGAGGGAGGAAGTTGTTGGGAAAACTGCACTGTAGCAGTAGTGAGAGGAGAGGGCACATAGGCCAACACCAACCAGGCTTGCTGAGAGGGAGTCCCCTGCCGTGGGGAAAGCGCCTGGGGGAACAGACTAGATATTTCAGTTGAGTACTGTTGCTACTGTAAAAAGAGAGAGAGAGAGTATGTGCATGTGTGCGCACACATGCACCAGCTGGGATGCTGTGGGTCTACAAGTGGTGAAGCATAGGCAAGAGGGAGGGAGGGAGGTAGCACATGTGGCCCACAAACTGACCTTCCTGGTGGAATAGAGCCAAGTCAGGCATGGGCCTAGAGGGACAATCTGGGCAGGGGACCTTTTTAAAGCAGTGATGATAGCATGTATGTGTGTAAATGTATGTGTTCAAATAAATAAATACCTGGTAATCAAGTCGTTAGGAGGCTTGGAGGGACTGTGCAAGTTGTGTTCCACATTGTTGGAAAAACTGCACTGTAGCAGTAGCGAGAGGAGAGGTCACATTGGCTAGCATTAACCAGGAGTGCTGAGAGCCCCCAGCCATGGGGGAAGCACCTTGGGGAACAGGCTAGAATGCAGGTTCTTAAAGAAGCTGCACTATAGCAAGAGTGAGGGGAGGCATTAAGGCCAGCACCAACTAGGGGTGCTGAGAGGGAGCTACCAGCCATGGGGAAAACATAATTACTTGGGATAATTATCTGGGCTACATGAAAAGACAAACAAAGAAAAAGGAACATTATATACATGATCCTTGAAGCATATTTCAGTAAGTAGCTAGCTGCTTGGAAGAGCTTTACCATTTGTAAGTTTTTAGTATTTTGAAATCTTGCATACAGCACTGCAGACCGGGGCACATAGAATCAGCAGGAGGAAGGAGGGAAGGCTGAAAGCAGGGCAAAAAAGATATTCATTGGCAAATACTGGCATATTTATATATGAAACAAATATTAATTTTTAAAATATGAAGGGATTATTTAAGTGCAAGCTTAGTTCCTCACGTATTCACACAATGCGAGGACTTGTCTAAAGTGAGGCAGAGAGAAGCTAATGGTGAATTCCCATAGGCTTCTTTTGCGGTCTAAAAGTGTATTAAGTGTATCGAATAAGCACCTGGCAGTGACATTGCCATCCTTTTTTCTGGAGACGAAAGTGGCATCAAGCAATTTTCCCAGGCTTGTGTTTTTCTCTTCTGCCTGCTCTGCCTGACAATAGTAGCATAATATAAAGCATAGCATTCAGGAACTAGAAATTGGAGGGAGGGAGAAGTTAAGAGCCTAAGAATTTGTGTTGTAAAACCACCATGCAGCCATTCCAGCCCTGAAATGGTGGTAGCCCACCTGTACAGGGGGAGGGGGGCCAGGGAAGGTGGAGAAAGGCAGCTGAGGGTTGAGGAAGGGTAGCGATGAGCAGGGATCTGGGTTTTCCATTTCCCACAGAAAAGCTGAGAAAACCTCGGATTCCCTGTTTTTCTCAGAGAAAACGTGGATTTCTCTTTTTAGCAGAGAAATCAGTGGATTCTCTGCTTTTGCAAAGAGCTCTTGCAGGCTAGCACAGCTCCAGCCTGCAAGAGCCAATTGCAAAAAGGGCGGGAAACCCCCAGCCCTGGCTGGAGGAGGAGGAAGAGGGGGGGAGGGCGGGGCCTGAGGCTCTGAGGCAGCCAAGGCCGGGCTTTGGTTCAGACTTGCCCTTCACACCCAGAGCATGGAGGTAAGTGGGGCTGTGGGGCAGGGCTGGGGAAGATGGGTGGGGGCTGGGGGAGTGAGGGTGCTGCTGGCTCCAGGCGGCATATCTCAGCTGGGAGCAGGGCAAGGGGGTAAGGGCAGGGGTGCCCCTCTGTGGGGGCTTTGTGGGAAAGCGATGCCGTGTGCATTGTAGTCGTGCCCACCGTGTGCAGGTCACACACATGCCACCCAGCCACCTGCCTGGGGGAGGGGGAGAGGGAGGCTGGCATGCAGCTGGAGCACAGCTCCGTAGCCAATACTGCAGCCAGGGCGAGGGATGGGGGCACGGGGGGGGCCTGGCTGCAGCATCAGCCATGGAGCTGTGCTCCAGCTGCATGCCAGCCTCCCTCTCCCCCATGCAGGCGGCTTGTGTGCAGCCTGCACATGCTGAGCGCTACCGCACTGTCTCCCCCAATATCACTTGCCGCAAAGCCCCCGCAGAGGGGCACTCCTGCCCACACCTCCTGGCCCTGCTCCCAGCTGTGATGTGCTGCCTGGGGTTGGCAGCATTGCCTGCTCCCTCCGCCCCCAACCATCTTCCCCAGCCCTATCCCACAGCCCCCAAGCCCCACTTACCTCTAGGATCCAGAGGTGAAGGGCATGGCTCCTCAGTGGCAGCGCTTGCCCACAAAGCCATGCAGCCAGTTGTGGGGCATGGCACTGCATGCAAGCCCCCCATTTTACCCCCCCCCGGCCGGGTGGCACATATGTGGCCTGCACATGATGATTGCCACCACAGTGATAGAGTTGCAGTGGTGGCCTCCATGTGCGAACCTCCTGTCAGGCCAGTCGGCATGTGTGTAGCCCACTGAGTAGCACCTCTGCCCCCACCCCCAGGCCCTGCTTCTGAGAGTGGGCATAGGGACACACTCCCCCCTTCTTGATCTACACCCCCAGCACCTTCCCTGTCCCCTGCCCTGCCCCACCACTTCCCCCCCACACACATTTACCTGCTGGGGTGGGTGTCAGTGTCTGTGTCTGCAGGTCTGTGGGTCTGGGGGCCTGCTACAAGAGAATGGAGGGCTGGGGGGCTGTTGAGAATGGAAGGGGAGTACAGGGCACCAGCAGCACTGGGAGGGGTTGTGGAGCACATTTAAGTTTTATCACAGATTTTGGGTTTTTAACCAGAGAATTTGCAACTTTTAATCAGGGAAAACCAGGATCCCTGGTGATGAGGTCCCGTTCCCGTCCCCCCCCGAAAATTGCCTTGCTACTACAGGATGCTGTTGGATACCTAGCAACTTCATTCACAGCAGTTAAACCCCATTTATATGAAAGACAAAGTAAACAATGCAATCACCCTCCCGCAGGGCACAGCCAAGTGTTTGTTCTCACTTACCAGTGCATAAACTTCCCATTTGGTTGTGAAATAGGTTGGGGTGTCATCTTTCAAGTGTTACAAAAAGCTGCCTTATCCTTCACTGAAAAGCAATACTGTACCCCACATAAGCAGCAAACAGCAGGCTGCATTCTTATGGAAAAGGTGCTGTGCTACCCAGGGCAAGTGTCCCACAGGGCTGAGTCCTTGTGCCTCTAGTATGTTGCCATCTCTCATCCACCTCAAAAGTCTACAGTGTACAAACCCCAGTCAGTCACTGCTCCACGAATGTATAGGCACTCAAGGGGCCAGACCCGTGCCTCTCCATCTGCCTTATTCTGATATAAAAAAAAACCCAGACAGACTGGCGCCAGCCTGGTAAGCACACAAAAATTTTGCACCAAAGCGTGAGAGGCTTTGCATGGAAAGGTTTGAGGCCAAAAAAAGTGCCCAAGTGCTCCATGCAACTAGCATTCAGGGAAGGTGAAGGGCATCAGGCTAGGGCAGGGGGTGATGCCCTTTGGGACCCTGAAGGCAATGCTTTGAGCACACTTGGGGTAGCCTGAAGGGTGCCCGCCTCCCCTTTCACCTAGCCTTGGGAGATGCATGTGTACACTTGGGGAGCCCTGCGGAGCTTTGTACAGAAAGGCCTGACACCAAAAAAAAAAGTGCTCGAGTGCCCCATGCTTGGGGGTTAGCTTTGCATGGAAAGATTTCATGCCTCAGCCCCCTGAGTGTCCCATGGAACTTGCACCCAGGAAGAGTGGCAGAAGTGCTGCGGCTGGGTGTTTCTTGTCCTAAACCACCGCCTGGCAGCGAGGTAGGACTGAAAGGGCATGAGGGTAAAATTGTTCTGACATGCCCTCTAGTAATTTTTACTAGTCATAGCTTAATAAGTCCTTATGTGGTAAATCACGTCCATGTTACTTATTTAGCCGTCTTAAAGTAAGAAAGAAAAATTAAACAAGGAACATTTTTAGCAACTAAATGTCAAGTACTTGTACAAGAGCCCTGAGATTTGCAGTCCAGAATTACAACAGCAGGACTCTGCAAGGTTGCTCATCACCTCCTCTTCCTGCTTCCAGGTGCCCCTGGGATTTGTAGTCCACAGTTGCAGCCAGCAGTGAGCTTGAGCTGGGGAAAGAGATGTTTAATTAGCTGGAGTTTGCCTGGCAGGGGGGCAGTCCGCCCCTCCCCCCAAAGGCCAGGCTGTGTTCCCATTCCCTTGTCAGCCAGCCCTCACTGCTCTAGCTCTAGCAGAGGAGTGAGGCTAGTCCTGCTTCTGGAGCAGACAGCCCAGCCCAGCCCAGGGCTATGAAGCATGCTAGGATGCTGACTTTGATTTAACTTGAACCAGGAAGGACAGAAGTTTCATAAACCAGTTTGACCCGGATCAGTTAAGTCTGATACTACATTCAGTCAGGTTTACCTTAAACCTGTTTCAGCGATTTTGAAACTGGTTTATGTGCACTGAGTTTCTGTTTTGTTACAGTTTTAAACTAGTTTCTGATCACTTAAGTCAGTTTCTGTGCAACTTCTGTCCCTAGCCTCAAAACTGATGTGGTATGAAACAGATATGAAGATTGATGCGTAGCACATCTTCAACTGCATACTGAAAAGTTACTTCTTTACTTGACAAAACAACCTTAAATCAAAATTATTTGTCCAGTTGGCTTTCCAGTGTCTTGGTTAGCAAATCTGAATTCCTTATGGCTCTTTTCATCATGAACTATGGAAAAAAATGCTTGTGAGGTTTACCCATGAAGGGTAATACTTGTTCTTTTTACTTGCTAAAGTAAACCTCTGTCAACTTTGAGTCAGCAAATGCAAATGATAATTTTTGCTACAAATTCAAGTGTAAAAGACTTTTTGGAATAAGCTGAGCAAAAAATTGGTCCATCCAAATGGTCAAATGTGCATGACCATGACTGTCAGCAAATTCAGATGAAGGTGTTAATGAGGTGCATATGTGTGCTGTGCTTTGCTACTTCCAAGTACATGTATACATTTGATGTCAGTACAAAATGTTATAGAAAAATGTGTTGCATGGGCTGCCTGCTAGATTGCAAAGATTCATATAATGTCGTTCCTGGAACTTAGAGAGGAAAGTGACATGCTTCTTGGAAATTATTTATATAAATGATGTCATTTGGCTTCACATACAGCCTGCAAATCAGGTTTGGGTTCTACAGGAGCAGGGGCCAGTGTCAAGAAAAACCTGGTTAAATGAGTGCTGTCAGTTCTTTTATCCTCTCCTCAGTACTTAATCAGTATATTGTAGTTTCAAACGCTAGGTCATACCTGCAAAAACGTGTTCTGTGTAAATTAACCTGTTGGTGTAAATTGTATAAATAATAGATGCATTTTATAAATAAGTGCCTATTCATGTACTTAAGTACTTCTTTAAACATGCAAACATGTCTAAAATTGGTTGCATGTTTTCTCAGTAAATGTTCTAAATATTTGCCACCCCACTCTGTATTTTTCAAATGTAAAAGAATGACTCTGTATATATGCACATTAATTATACTTGGGTTCTAAGTGGCATTAATCTCTAATGTGCATGCCTCTCTGAATGGTGATTTTGGGATAATACTTACCATTTCAGTTGTTCAAACACCATTTACATTTTTGAAAATTCATCCAAAAATAGAAATATGGGCTGTAAAATATACTTCCTAAGCAGTTTAAAGTCACACTACATTTGTTCAACTGCATTATTTAAGCTGTGTTAGCAGATGATAATGAAACTTCTGTAATATTTCTCAAAACCAGATGTGCTAAGATAAACGAAGTAATATTATGTAGGGGTTTTTTTCATAGTTTGTAGATGGAAAGCACAGTTGAGATCACGCTCTCAAAATACCAGTTGATTGCTATTTGGTACCTGCTTGTTTGCTCCCTGATTGGTTAGAACTGTTGCTGGGCTGATACCATTTTAACCAAAATTAGAAAGTCCATATAAATGAGTCAAACTAGACTGCCTGCTTTTTTCAGTTCTCTCTTCTGATTCATCAGTTGTTTGTTGCAGACTTTCACTGCCTTTGTGAATTGGGGATTGTGGCTCCTTAGGTGAAAACTATTGGTGATTACTTACACAGGGAAAATATTCATAAAGGTCTTGCGTTGATGACATTCAGATGTTATCAAAATTATCACTCTTAGAAAAAGTTGAAGGAGAGACACTGTAGTTAACCTAAATAGGTAAGGGGAGAGACTATTTCTATTCTGTGATTGTCTCTTGGTCAGCTATAGGATATATACCTTTCAGGATTATAGTAACTAGATATCACTACTGCATTTTAGGAAAAAACATAGACTGTTTACCAAAACCATGGGCTAGTGCAATAATTTAAGAGTTAGAGGTGAAATGTTTATGCTGCATTCAAAGGAATATCACTTCTTTCTCTGTTGAAATTAAACCTATACTCAGACTTTTCCTTTTGAAAACAAGCTAGGTTTTGATGGCAAAAGGAATATTTTTTCCAGAAATTTTACATTTGGACAGCTTTAAGCCTTTATTATTCTTTATTTTTCCCTCCCAGTGTCATGAGGGAAAATACTGGTGAATTAAAATAGTGGTTAATACTGGTGAATTAAAATCAGGATGGTGGTAGAAGGTAGTTTTGGGATTTCTGTTGAGTCAAAGTTTGCTGCACAACAAAAATTCTGCTGTGGCCGAAATGAAGATAACAAGAGAGATGTAATCATGCGGGGAATTCCCCAACGCGGCAGTCTTTTCAATTGCATTCCCGCCTCCCACTCCATTTGTTGAGAAGAGTAATGTAAAGAGGAAGTATACCTTTAATGACAACATCTAAACAGACTCCTTGTTTGTGATTCACAGTGCAAATTTGGTGAGATTACTAGTCTCAACTCTTTGACCCTTGAGGGTACAAGCAATGGTGTAAGGTTACAACTAAGCCTTATTGGCCCTCACAGATTATATTTGCTTATTTAGAAGACCAATAAACTCCAGTTTATATGGCTAAAATATCCTTCTAAATTGCTGTCCCATGAACCTTTATGAAAATAATTTTCCTCAACTTGGTATATCCCAAGATTAATGGCCTCTGTGATGCAACAATTCTGTGCCTTAGTCAGGTGTTTTTAATTTCCTCTCTGAACTGTTTATGAAATACAGCAACGTAGAAGATAATTTCCTATTTGCTGTATTTAATGCTTCTTCATTTACACTGTAACTGCTTATAATTACATTGTAGAAAATTTAAGAATTGTTATCTTTCAAAATGCTAGTGGTTTCAACTTTTTTTCTCCTTTTTAACATGGGTTATTCGTTTTATTGCAGGATTTGGTTGTTCGTATTGTCTTCATTCTTGGTAATTTAACAGCAAAGAATAACCAGGCCCGTGAGCAATTTTTTAAAGAGAAAGGGAGTGTAAGCATCCTGACATCATTATTCCAAATCTACAGTGAATTTGATTTGAATGAAAGAAAAAGGAAGCATGAAGCAGGAGAAGAAAAGAAAACCCAAAACCATCCATCAGAAGCAGAAGATGTCCTTATAAAACTGTTAAGAGTGTTTGCTAATCTCTCCATTCATCCCAGTATAGGAGCAGCTCTGGCAGCTAATCACTACATTGTGGCACTACTCATTATGGTACTAGGTAAAGTCCGCATTTCCTTTTCTTGTATTTTGTTTGTCCAATCTGAAAGGCAGAAATACTACTTGACCTTCACATAAGGCAGAACCTTAATGAAATCTGCTATGTTGGTGATATGGCTAGGTCAATTAGCTAATGTTAATAATTGCAGTATATGAAATATCTTATTTTAAACAGCAGCAGCATTATCACATTCATATTGAATTTCAGTGCCTAAGAGGAAGAAGTCTATAAAGGTTCCCCATGAATCATATCATAAACCATAAAGCAAACTGCGCAAGTAAAATGGATGAATCGGGAGGTCTCATGTTATATTTGTGTCTCACTATGAAAAGTCACATAATTAAGACTTCCTTATTGCCACATACTCTATACACTGCTTATTGTTGTTGAGACAAAAAAAGTTTATAATTAAGTTTGTCACAGATTTACCGTGAATTATTTAATCATTTCAGAATTTGCAAACTTTTAGTCCTTTGGGGATATTCCATGTTCACATAAGGATAGCCTTTGACGTGTCCAGATTTCCAAAGTATGTCACAGACTTGTTTCTATGTGACTTCTGCCTTCATAAAGCATATGGGATGTGCAAAATTAACATTATAAATCAGTAGATTCTACACATTGTTATCCAACTCAAGAGGAAATTATGTGCACAAAGAGTTGGAAGAATGGGACTCATATTGGCATTCCTGGGTCACCTCCATCTTATTGAAAAGTGAATAGTTTCTACATTGGCAATACAGTGGTTTAATGTCTGAAACTGTAAACTGTTCCCATTCTACTTTTATACTTAACAACAGGAACAATTTTAATGTATCAGAAGTGCCAGCATTCAGAGTTTTAAAAAAAACACTTTCCTGATAGCAGGATTCTGGTATGCTACAGCTGCAGTACAAATGTTATTGTATTGGACAGGACGAGACTGCCAAGTGTCCTTCAAACTGCATGTAACCCATTAAATTTTGCCATACCACTCAACAAATGTAAGCTTCAGAGCTTATGGCCACATCCGCCAAGGCTGGATCCTCCAGGGAGAAGCTTTGGCTGCCAGCCAGCGCATCTCCCCTCCTCTAGTTGACCCCCAGCTCCTCCAGCATGCCAGGAACTTGGAGGAGTGGGGAAACAACTGTTTCCCTGAAGTGGAGCATTTTGCCCCATATCAAACCCCACATGCAGGGGCATGTGCAGCAGCAAAAAGCAGCATCATAAATTTGTATCAGTGCTATTTTTTGTGCCTCTGCACATGCACACTCATCTGGACGTGCCCTATATGTGTTAACATCAGAGATGATTGAAAATTGGAACATTTTTCACAAATTGCAAAGGTTCATCTTAAGTAGAGAAACTGGCTTTATTTCATGTTAATGAGTTGTGACCGCCCTTTGATCCATGCAAACAGGTACTGTAACCCTGACTTGGGCAAATTTTAGGTCTCCTACATCTACATTCATGGGAACTGTGATGAAGCTTGCTATTCAGTGTTCCAAAGCATGGCTTTCCAGAGGGGGGCCCGCAGGCTGCATGTATCCTACGAGGGGTTAATTTGCAGTCCTTGGGCTCTCACTCAGCTGTCATTCCCCCCTTTGCTCCAGCTACAAGAGCAGTTAGACTCTCCAGGCTCCTCTCTCCCTCCTTACACTGTGCTTCCTGCCTTTACTTGAGGGGACGGAGCAGTGTGGTAGTGTAAGGAGCTGAGGGAGAGTCTGGGGCCACACCTGGGTGAGGGATTAGGGCTGTATGTAGGGCCCTCCCTGCATGGGGTTGGGCAGAACACATGAGCAGGTTGCAGGGTTGGGTCAGGTCACATTTGCCTGAGCTCACATGTAGTGCAGCAGTGGGGCAGGAGCATCTATACAGCATGCTTGGTGTGACCTATGCAACATGCAGCTTTGGGAGCATGTGGCCCTCAGGGGCTTAAAATTTGGACTGCCCTATTCTAAGGTATATTTTTTTTCTATGATCAGAATACAAGTCAATTGATGACTGTGAGGAGCTGGTCATCAACACAACAGCAACACTTAATAGCCTATCGTACTACCAAGTGAGGAATTCTGCAGTTGAAGACAAGAAACTACACATTGCTGAGTGTAAGGATTTTTTTAATCAATTCGTTTTTCCTTGTGTTTTAGAATATTGAGATAAGTTATTTGTTTTGATTATATTAGGGTCTTCAGGAAGACAGAATAATTAATAATAGTTAGCAGTATACTTTAGGACATACATTTTCCAGGGCCAAAATCTGAACTACAGACCATCCCAGCGTGCATCTAAGGCCAAAACATAATATTTAAATCAGTATGGAAGTATCCATGTAGATAAAAAAAAACAGTCCTCCTCCTCCAAAATTTCGCTGCCTCAGCAGTTTGTTTTCTGTTGTGTAATTTTTGGTTAAGATCTTGAAAGCCTATGTGAAAAAATATAAAAATAACGCTGTGGGATTCCATGCTTTTGACTTCAGATTAGATATGCTTCATTTCCAAGTAAAAAGGCAGTTGGTTCTTTTTAATTGCTAGCCTTGTAAACTCTGGTCAAGAGGTGAAAACAAAGCTGTTTTCTTTCTGGCTCAGAAATCGGTTCCTGGAAATAGGGATTCCGCAAATGGAAGTTTGTAGTTAAGTATAAGAACAATTTGTTATTGAGGTGGTTGTGAGGTTTTTAGGCCTTTTATGGTAAAAACTGTACAAAAGGTAACAGACTCCTTGCTCTGAAGAATTTCCATTCTAAATAGACATGACAGTCAAGATGACAGAGAAATGGAGGCACTGAAAAGGGAAATGGCTTGCTCAAACTTATAGAGTAAGTCAATGGTGGAAATGGGAATAGGAACCCAGATGAGTATGCACGTGAATTTCCCTGGGGACAAATAGCAACCGTGTGCCACTGCTACATGTCCCCAGGTAATGCCCCTGCACATGTATTCTGATGCGTGGCAAATTGCTTGGGTAGGGTGGGGGGTTAGGGTTACCTGGGCTAGCCCCAGAAGCCTTTCCTGGGGGCCTCCTGGAGCTGCAGTGGTAGTGATCTGGGTGTGCAGAGCCTGGCTAGAAACCAGAGTGTGGCTACTCTGATCAACTGGGCTCTGGTTTCAGGTGGCGCACACTGCAGCAGTATACATCGCCCCACTTTTTTTTGAAGCTTTATTTTTTAGATACCAGGATTACCTAGTATCTAATTTTGGCTCCACGCTACAAATATCCAGCACAGAGAACTTTTTGATGTGTACCACATGTGTTTTGCAGCACCTCAGAAGCCTTTGAGGCACCACAAAGCACATGTGCATGCTCAACTGGACATGCCCCATGTCTCCTGACTCAACACCAGGGCCCTCTCACCTAGACAACATTCCCTCTATTAAATAACAGTTTTGCTGATGTTATATGATCCAGAATAGAATCCACCTTGTTCTCCCAAAGCTATACTGGCCTGATTGCTAACCAAATGAGAATCAAAAGCTTATTTTGTCACTGAAATAAACAGACATAGGGAACAGAACTGTGGAGTAAGAAGGACTGAGAAGGTGCAGTTTTTACCATAGTAGCACTTAGGAAAATTGCCCTATTGTCTAAAGGAGGGAAAGACTTTTTACCTAATTCCCAAATCCTGAAGGCAGAGAGTGACCAGTGGGTTTGCATAGCAGTAGATCCTTCAAACTTCTTTATCCTAGACTCTCCTCCAATAAAGTGCTGCTTCATTTTGCTCAGGAAAAGCAGAGTCCAATGCTTCTGGCCGCCCATGTATAGTAGGACCCTTCTACTGGCTCTGGGACCCCTCATATACATGGAAAAAGGAGCTGGACTTGGTCCGTTTAAAATGTAATTAAATCTGCAGTTATATAATTATACATAGTCATTGGACTTGTTGCTGTTTAGGAGACAATGTGATATATGGGAAGGAAATTTGTTTTTTAATGATGTGCAGGTCAGCAATGTCTAATACCATTGCAGAAAAGTAACTGATAAACCATAAACTTTGAGTACATTTAGTTTCAAGATGGGCAGCTGAACTTTGCTCAAAAATAGACATTTCTACATATTAGAATTATGTGTTCAAGTGTTTATGTGCCTCTGTTTTCTAAGGGTCTCATCCAAAACTTATTGAAGCTAATGAAAAGACTTCCGTTGGCCTCAATGAGCTTTGGATCAGATCTTTAATCACAGGGAATCATAGATTTCTTTTAAAGACCATGTTCCTAGTTAATCCAACTATTCAGTTAATCTAATGGGATTGTATATATAGTGATGTCACCTCTGTAAAAGTGTGTTATTTATAAGACAGCTGATAGCTGGACAGTTTATTTAAAGTAAATGCTCATTCTAATGCATCTTACCTCAAGCTGATATGTGAAATGGCTAAAACATGAAAATCAGTTTATAATGTGGTCCAGTCTTAAAGTAGATGCAAAGGAATCTACTTCTCTTCAACAATTCTTTTTAATAAGAAATGCTATGTTACTGGTAATGTATATATTATGCACTGGTAATTCATGTATTGTGCCTTTATGCACACTTTAGTCTGAATCTTTGAAAGTTCTCTAAAACATTAATGAATTAAAACTCTACACCCCTTTTGAGTCAAACCGGTTTATGCAAGTTCTGTCCCAGACCCCTTCCTGGTTTAAGCAAAATCAGAGTCCCCCAGCATCGCAGCATGCTTTCCAGCCTTAGGCTGGGCTGTCTGCTCCAGAGAGCAGGGCTGGCTCTGGCCCTCTCCTCCCTAACTGGAGCTTCAGCTGGCTGAGAAGGAGGTGGAGACTGCAGCCAGGAGACAGCAACATCTGCCTGGCTTTCCTCTGCCCTGCCCCCCTCGCTGCTTATGCAGGGATCTCCCCCTATCACCCCACTCCCATGGCAGGGACCCCAGTGGAATAGACCCAAGCTGGCATCTGGCCATGCCCCCCTCCCATTCTAGCTAATGCTGAGAGCTGTCTTTGTGTGTCTCTCTGATTTTACTGGAACAAAGGCAGACAGAACAGTGTATGCTTAGAGCTAGAAGCCAGTGGCTTGCAAATGTAAATAAACCCTGCATATAAGATCTTGAAACCAATGAGAGAGATGCGTAATTTCTTTTGTAGGACTTGAGCAGCGAGATGGGGAGGGGGAAGCCTGGCAAGGGCTGCTTTCCCCTCCAGGCACTCTCTGGCTGGGGACTGTGCTGCCCTGGGTGGGAGTCTAAACCCTTCTCTAATTATAGCATCCTGCCAGGGCCTGGGCACATCCCCTCTCAGCTCAGCACTGTGGAAGGGAAGGCAGGGCTCACTCTAGTGCCCCCCAACTTCTAGCCTGAGCCACTGCAGACATGTGCCTGCATTGTCTGATTCAAAAGTGAATGTCTATCCACTTGCAAATTAGTTTAGTCTTTGCAGGTTAGACTAACCTGCAAATATTGAATCAATTCAGGGTCAGACTTTTTGAATGCCTGTCCCCAGCCAGGATTATGCTACCTCAGATTTTCATCTCTTAAGATAGGACTCTTTTAAAAGTGCTTTTGTTCCCATGTTTGTAACAGTATTTTAGATTTCATGATGAATTCAATTCTGCAAGTCTATTTGCTGAGCAGATGGCTTTGCAGAACCATAGAACACAATAGAGTGGTGGAAATAAAGATTGAAAATATCCTAGAGCCAATGATGCCCGAAAGCTATTGATCAGAAGCTAATTCCATCTCTTTTCCATGCTAGAGGAACCAACCATTTTTACCTACTGCCATCTCCCTGGTTGAAATGAGTAGTTTGTAGGAGAGTTAAAGCCCTTTTAGCCAGATGGTCAACAAGTTGCTTCTCTTAGGAAACATTTTAAGAAATGCTGCTGTTAGATGTAGCTTGGGTAGATTTTGGAGAAAAAAGATTATCACTTCAGAAATTTCTGAGTCAAATTTAACCCATCTCTGGCGACAGCCAAAGGAATGAGAGGGAAGCCAACTTCTTCTCTTTCCTCTGTGGCAAAAGTATAGACATTGTCTGTCATGTCATCCCTTCTGTATGGAGTGACAGTGGTTCTATCTTTCATCATGAAGGCTTTCTGTGAAGGTTGATGAATGATTGATCCTGCAGTGCTCCATTACTGTGCAGTGAAATCTTCCAGGGCAAATTGCCCCTTCCAGGCAATGGTGGAGACCCAGCTGTTTCTTCTAAAAAAGTCATGCAACCTACTCAATATGAAGTTAACAGGGCAGGAAGGTGGCCAGCAGGAAAAGCCTTCAAATAAACTGCAGTGTCAATAAACTGTGCAGGCTGTGTATGAGTTGTATTTGCAAATATAATTATATTATAATAGATCATGGTCCAATACGACAGAGTTCTGTTATTCTTAATAAACTTCCATTGCCATCAGTAGGAATATGGTTCAAGTAAGGGATTCATTTAACATCATTCTCCATTTCTGTCAACAAAGCCACCATCATTTCTTCCCAATTTGCTTGCTATCTTTGACTCCCTTCTGCTTCCCCTCCACACACTGATGTTATCCCTAAATCCTGCTGTTTTCCATATGGAGTATGTCCAAAATCCATCTACTCCTCTTGGTTCCTTCTGCAGAAACCTCTGTCTGAACCCAGGCATTTCTCATTTTGTGGCAATCACCTCTTCTCTGCCCTCTACCTGTGCCTTTTCTATTTCTTTAGCCATGCCAGTCTTCCAGTCTCTGGCAGAACTGGGGATAGCAATCTGATTTAACAGTTCCTTTTATGTTCTAAATCCATTCCTAACCAATCCTTCTCTAGGTCACTCCCAGGTCTACAGTGAGCCAGTGTACCATATTTCTCTACCCATTGAATAAAAACCATTCCAGGAAATATTGACTAAGCAGATATTCAAACAATGGAATAACCTGTACATATGCTTATGCTTGCCACTTCTTTTTGTGTCCCATCCTACATTTATGTGTTCCATTTTGTTTGTAGATCCATCAGCAAAGAGATTTATCCTCATGTTTGTCTGTAAAGAATGAAGCATGCATTTTGTGCTATATATAAGTAATGGTAATTGTCCTTTTCTATTTCTCTCCAAATCAATAGTGCTTTTAAAACTGCTAATGAGCAGCAATATGGATGGAATTCTGGAGGCTGTGAGAGTCTTTGGCAATCTTTCCCAGTACCATGAAATCTGTGACTTCATTGTGAAGAGAAAGAGTGAGTTCATATTGCATAAGTAGTGATGCTTTTTAACCTATTTCGGTGCATGCTTATATTTCTAAACATAAGCAAGCAATCTTAAGAGGTGTGACTGTAATGTAGAATTGAAAAACCCAGTAGCCAGAGTACCAACAAGAATAATGAGTCCACTTTTACTAGAGCATTATTGAAACCAAAGTTACTTGAGGGAGAAAGTGCATTGAAACTTGTTGCACAGAAAAAAATGCAGAAAGTTTTTTCCGTTTTAAATTATTATAAACAATTTTGAAATTTCTCGCTAGCTCTTCCTTAGCATCCACATTATTGATTCTGTCAGCAGTGATTCAATATAATAAAATAAAATCTAAGCATTTTTAAAAGTTTGGATTTACAGGACCCTGATTTTTGTATGCGACTGTGGTTTAAGTGCTCATTTGTATACTTTCAAAAACATTTAATGGCCTCATCAAAAGAAAACAAAAAAGTGTAAATGTAAGACCCACCCTCTCAACCCCTGCAGTAGTCTTCATTTTTTCCTTTTGATGGATGAGAAACCCTAGAGCAAATGACAGCTCCTTCGCCATCCAGAGAAAGTATCTTGTAAAAGTTTAATTACTGCCACTTCTCTATAATCTCCTTGTGTTATGACATCCATGTGCTAATCTAGGATTTTGAAAAGGTGGTGCAAGTGGTGTGGTGAATTATTACATATACTACAACATATATTTTTCTCCAGTTATAGAGAAACTAGAAACTTTAGTAATATGGTAGGGGCCCAGGGCTATATTTTTTGGTTTAAGAGCAAAGCAAAAAACAAATGTAACTACTGCAATGTGTACTAATTGGGTAGCTTTATATATAAAGAAGAAAAAAAACACTACAACCTACGCAAAATAGTATAAAAATATTGTTTTATTGGTCATGTGGTCATTATAGTTAAATGTACATCTGTTAATAAGATTCATAATACAATACCTAGCCTTCTTGAGTATCTTGACAGTATTTCCAACACTTCACTGTCTGTCATTTCCACACTTGAGTAAAGGTTTTTAGCTTGAACTAAATAGTCTGCAGGGATAACTAACCAATAATAACTAACAGATAGCAAAATTGCAGAAGAAAGGATAGCTTGATTAATGGAACATCAAAATCATTAAAAAAGAGTTGGGTTCATTTACCACTCTGGAGTGGAGAGAGATTAACAGGAATCAGATGCATTAAAATGAGGCATAGAAACAATTGATTCCCTCATCACTGCCTGAATTGAAATGCTGCAGCCTCTCCCAGGCAGTTGGTTTTTAAAGTTTGAGTGGAACAGGAATCAAAGTGGGGTGCTACTGTAACACTGCTGCTACCCTCCCCGATTCAGATCCACCCCTGACAATATCTGTCTCCTTTCGAGCTCTGTCTTGAAGTGTTCAAAGATCTAGTTCCTGCTGAGGGTTAAACCAGTATTTTCAAATGTGGTACCTATTTTTAGGCATCTATATAGGTGTTTTGATTTTTTTTTCAGAAGCAGCAAGGACTTTTAACTCAAACTGAGGTAAAGGGGGAGTTCAGTACCTCTGAACTCATATACTTGTATGCATAGGGACCTACTCAAATCACATTTTCATGGAAACCATGAAAAATGGCAGTTTCTGTGAATACTGCAAAAAACAGCAGTTTCTACAATTTTGCCAGAAAAAAAAACTTACTAAAAATAAAATGCTAGCTCCCGAGTGGGAGCCAGTGGCAGCTGTGGCCTGGCCACGCAGCCCACTATGGAGAGAATCTGCCAGGACAAAGGGGAGCAGCCAAGGTGGCAGCCACTTCCTCCGCTGCTGATTGGCTGAGGACTGCCTTTCATGCAGCCCCACCGCCTCCACCAATCAGCTGGGCCCCTCAGCAAATCAGTGGCTTGGGGGAGGGCGGGCACTGTGATAAGCCCATGAAAATAGAAGTGAGCACCAGTATTGGCCCATGAAATTGCCTAGCTACCGCTTCAATTTGGATAGGTGCCCAAAGATGTTTTAAGTTAATTTTATTTTAGTCATATGAGTTTGAAAAGTGGCAGCTTCTCCTCCTCTCCTCCTCCTGCCCCTGCTGCGCGGTTCCAGGCACTGGATAGCGCAGGGAAGCAGCAGCAGGCAGGGAGGAAGCTGCCCCAGCATGCGGGGTTACAGCTCCAGCTCCTGGCTGCCTTCCATCCACTCTGCCTGCCTGGTGAGATAAGCATATTTGTTGCTGTATTTACACTACCTTTTGGCAGCTGAGTGGGTAGATGGCAAGTCCACTGGCAAGTTGTGCATGCTGGCCAGTATGATTGGTGGGTGTGGGCAGACTCACAACATGGGCTGCCCCGGGTGGGAGTGGGTGGGGCTCAGCCCCATGCAGTGCACCATGGAGGGCAGCCATGACTTGGATGGGGGATGTGGGGAAGAGGGCAGGCCACACCTGAACTGTACCACCTGGGCGAGTTCTGCTGCACATGCCCCCTGCCGCCTCTTCCCTCCACTGCCCTGGCCAGCTCCTGTCACCTAGCACACAGGCAGCCCCTCACACACCACCCCCCATGGGCCCTGCACACACAATATACAAGAGTAAGACTTTATTTTGAGCTATTATTCAATCATCTCTATATACACTACTCAAAAAAACAAAGATCAGGACACAAATATATTTTAAAATAAATTTAAAATATATTATAGCAGAGATTTGATTTTTAATATACGATATTTTTTTTACCTGTAATTTGTTAAAATGGTATCTTCTGAAAGATTTTGTGTATGGCCCTCAACAGCTCATCAAAACTCGTTAAGTGACCTGCCAGCTGAAATAATGCCCACCCCTGCCTTAGGCAGTTCTGGCAACATTGTGCTAACATGGTATCTGGTAACATTTTCAGGTGTTTCTGGCTCCTTCTCTGAGCATATGAATTTAATAAGTGTATTGTTCCATTTGTATAATGCCCTTTGCAATACAAGTCCATTTTCTTGGGGGTAATTTTGTTTCCTGCTGTACAATCCAGTCTACAAGTTCATGATTGCTTTGCTCGATGCCAAACATCAAGATGTATGCTTTTCCGCCTGTGGAGTTCTGCTCAACCTTACTGTGGATAAGAACAAACGAGTCATACTGAAGGAAGAAGGAGGAATTAGAAAGTAAGTTTCTGATCAAGGTTACAACAGGTCATGATCACAACAATGTGAGTTTAGATCATGAGTCTGTTATAATCAGCTGTTCTCTCAGTCTGATGTGGTTTCTGCATTCTCTGGAGTTTTTGCAAGTGCTCTCTCTCGGTCAGCATAAGAGGGTATGCAGATGATCTGATAATAACATTTCATCAAATTATAATAGTTTTAAATTCAACTTCCAAATAGAGGAAGTAAACAAGCATTTTTTTTTCCTTGGTTCACTTTTTGGGTGATTAGCTGTCACTTCAGGTTGAATTAAATGGCCATCAGAGTCCCTTCCAACTCTGTGATTTAGGGTTTACTCTGTGCTGCCCCATAGTAGGCTTGAGTTTTTGTTTGGGTTCAGTGATAATTTGCTGTGGCATGGTTATTATGCACAAAGGGATCACTGCACCATCCCTGTAGTGTAGTGAGGAGTAGTTTCGTTTTATAGTCCCAAAGAAGCCCCTTCCTTCCTCACACTGGGTACAGTACAGGTCTTTTTGTGGGGTGGAGAAGGTACTTAAGGTAGAAGAAATACTTATTTGGGCCTCTGGCAGACATTAATGGCACAATTGGGAATTTTATGACAGGATACGATTTTTGAGATGATACATAAAATTACTCAGATCCCGGTCATATAACTGCCAGCACCAAACCTACTGAACTGAGGCTGGGGGCCTGTCCTCTGTCTGATACTGTTGATCAGCTAGTCAATTGGGTTGGGAAGGGGCAGCCTGGGTCCCAATTCAAGACCAGAGGCTGTCCCCCATGCCCAATCCTATGGATAGTGACAACAATGAGGTACTCCAGGTAGTAAGCTAGTTTTAACCTCAGTACACAAAGCCACAACCTGTGCTTTCTTCCCACATTCTCAGTAGCTTGCAAAATGGAAAATGGGAAAGAGATAAGAATAGCAACAAAATAAAGTCAGTATAAAAAGTCAATGAGAGTTTCTTGCTTAGACTTAAAAAGAAGGGAAAAAGAGCTGAGAATATATAAAGAAGGAAGAGTGAACTGAGGGAGAACAGAGCATGCAAATGTAGATGATGGGAAATATAATGCGCGTGGTTGGCAAGGAAGATAATCCTGACTATCCAAATCATCCTTGGTATCTGGGTTGATGGCATTCAGATAATTGTACCAAGATAAAGTAGACCATGTAAACATGCTGGGTTTAGTGAGGCCTCAGTTGAACCAGAGGGTCAAATTCCAAAAACATAGAGCAAGTTTTAAAGTCTGCCGCCTGTCAATCTTCCATAATAATTGCGTGATGAAGAGAGAAGAAACAGATCACTCTCTTTAAGAGAATATAGCTTTGTAACAAGTCGCCCTTCCCAGCACCATCTTCCTAGTACTCCGTGCCTTGCGTGGGGCGCCCTTGGATCCTTCTTTAGGGTTCTTATGTCCCACCCTATACTCACCTGCCATGTCTTGATGGAAATTATGAAGATGTTCTTGCGAATGGGAGGCTGCCTGTTATATTGGGTATGTTGGGGCCTTTCCTCTTTGTGAGACTGACCCCTGGTTTTCTCTAGCTAGGCATCCCTGTCTAAACCCACCAAACAGGGTTTGACTCCAAGGCTCTAGCCTTTTCTATTGTCTTGAGGCCTGTGGCCCCTTTTTCCCATTCCCAGAGGCCCAGGCGCCAGCCCCCCAGCCGGAAGGTCGCAAGCCCCAAAATCCACTACCCTCTGGGCCTTCTCCACAATGCTGCCCCCTTCTCTGGGCCTTCTCAACTGCCCCTCTCTGGGGCTGGGGTCAGTGCACCCCGAATGCTGCACCCTCACTGGCGCTGGGCTTCCCACACTGCTGTGGGTCCCCTATGAGGCCTCCTCCAACACCTAATAGCCTCACCCAAACCACTGGTGACAAACAGTAAACCAAAATGCAAGCCCTTGGCTATAACATAAACAGAAGCTGCTTGGCCATAACAACATTCAAGCCCACCAGGGATTATTCATCTTGCAGCCATGTCAGGTGCTGTTCCTGCATCCGGCTTCTTCTCTCTCCCACAACAGAGAGTTCCTTCCTCCTGGCTGCTGGCAGGAAACCGCCCCCTTCCTCTCAGTCCTGGTGTTTAAATGGGAGCCAGGCCCCCCCCTTCTGGTCAGCTGACCGCTAGCAGGTGTGGGACACTGGCTCCCTCTGGTTGTCCTAGCAACTGGAACCTGAGCAGCTATTCCAACTCTCCTATTACCAGTTTTCAGGTTGGGTTTTAGCTCTTGGTACAACTCTCCTAGACATTATTGCAGTTGTGTTTGGAGTGACAACAGTTTTTTCTTGAGCTTGAGTGGAAAGTTCCCCTTACCAAGGATCTGGGCAATTGGTGTAGGATTTGGAGACTCTTTTCCAGATTACATTTTCATGTTTCTCTGATGTTCTGTTGTAGTCTCATGATGTGATGTCTTTTTATTCCTGACACAGTTAATGTCTTTTTGTAGCAACTTGACCTCTGGTAAGGGATAGGCTGATTTTTCAGCATAGATTCATAGATTCATAGAATCTATTCATAGCATCTTGGGGCTCCTCCTCTTCTGGTAAGTGGTTTGAGAAGAAGCAAAGGACTTGATCCTTGTGGAAGAGCTTGGGTCTTCATTCTTCAGTCAGCAGGAGCTAGAATGCCTAACTACCCACAGCTGATGCTGCCCACTTCTATACATGAGTGGGGACATTCAGTTTATTTGTCCTTGGGCTCATCCCATCAGGGATTGAAGGGAAGGGCATGATTCATTCCTAGGAAGCTGCTTCATTCTAACTTATTCCTTCCAAGTAACTTGCTTTCTTAAGTGACTTGGTGGTGGGGATCACAGGTCATTTGGGAGGCTAAGGGGACATGGAATCCCAGAGTGTCTGCTGGACTCAAAGCCCTTACACAGAATATATGCTCTGATTTGGGGTCCCCTGTCACCATTGCTTTGCATGGAATAGCCCTGTATTAGCTCAGGGCTTTTCTCTGCTCTGCCATTGTTTGGTGTCAGGGATGGAAGAGGCAAGTGCATTTGTCTGTGTTGCTTTTGGGGTGTACAGTAAGTTGGGTCCCCCCCCAAACATAGTAAATAGCATTGGAAGAGGCCTGCTTGGACCACAAAGACCAGTCCCCAAAGAATGAAAAGCTTAGGTTACGCTGTGCTGCACCAGTGGTTACATGTGTTACTTCTCTGTAATGGAGCACCAGAAAACTGCTGTATTTAAATTAATGTAGGTTGAAAGGATGCAACTTAATTTAGGAGTCAGGTCATGAGTCTGGACTACATTCACTATCTACACTATCTACACTTATAACATTTACAAACCCGACATTTAGGGGTAAAAGTCCATTCTTGTCTAAACTCCTCTGTGATGTTCTACAGTAGGTACAATGTCACCAACAGAATTCATGCTGGAAGAATGCAACAGGAAGAAATGATCTCTAGTGTGGCAAAGTTCCAGCAAACTTAAAAAAAGAAGGGGCAGGTGAATGAGGATGAGGGTAAAATCTTAATCGTACTATATTATGCCAATGCCGCTCATTCCCTGCATCTTGACAGATGTCTGTACATGTTGTAGGCCAGTGATTTTCAACCTGCATTCATTTGTGGACCCCTAAAAAATGTCAAATGGAGTGCAGACCCTTTTGGAAATTTTGAATGGAGGAGCAGACCCCTTTGAATTGTAAGTGGGGGTATTTACATACTTCTGACTGATCACAGTCATCTTTTATGGACCTCTTAGATGTGTTCTGTGGGTACCCAGGGGTCTGTGGACCACAGAGGTTGAAAGCCAGTGTTCTAGGCTGATTTGATTCTTGCAGAGACCAGGAAAAAAACAATTAAGAGTATTGTTTTTGTCATGCTTTCTGACAGGTTAATAGATTGCTTAAGAGACTTTGGGCCTACAGACTGGCAGCTGGCTTGCTTGATATGCAAAACCCTGTGGAACTATAGTGAAAACATCACAAATGCTGTCTCCTGCTTTGGGGAAGAAGATATCAACACACTGCTTATGCTACTTGCTTCTCTTTTAGGTAAGATTTTACAGGCTTGTTACCCTGTCTCAGGAAGCATAACACAGTAGGAGAAAAACCAAGGATGGTTGTATGTGTGTGAGTGCAGTAAGCAGTTAGACTTCCATGGCTTACCCAGTGACATCATAGATTTCACAGATTTTATAGACATTAGGGCTGGAAGGGACCTCAAAAGATCATCAAGGGCAGGAAGTCAGCTAGGGTCAAAGGATCCCAGCAAGATAAGCGTCCAAATGTTACTTGAATGAGACCAGAGTCCTACCTCTGGAGGGAATCTATTCCAGGCTGTGGGGGCTTGGACAGTAAAGAAGTTTTTCCTTATGTCCAGCCTAAAACAGTCTTGCAGGAGTTTGTGACCATTGGTCCTTGTTATCTATCGGGGTGCTCTGGTGAATAGATGTTCCCCCAGATCCCAATGTACACCCCTTATGTACTTATAGGCAGCCATGAGGTTCCCCCTGAGTCCGTGCTTTTCCAGGCTGAAGAGTCCCATGGCTCTTAGCCTTTCTTCATAAGGCCTGTTCTCCTGCCCTCTGATCATGTGTGTGGCTCTCCTCTGGACTCTCTCAAGCTTTTCCATGTTCTTCTTGAATTGTGGAGGCCAGAATTGGATGCAGCACTCCAGCTGTGGCCTCACCAAGGCCAAGAAAATAGAAGGATGACATCCTGAGATTTACTTGAGAAGCATCTATGGAGTTTTGTTCGCTTTGCCAGCTGCAATATCGCACTGGTGGCTCATGTTCATTTTTGGTCAGTCATGACCCCCAAGTCTTGTTCAGTCATGGTGTTAGCGAGTTGCACTGCTGAGCCTATAAGCATGATGTGGGTATTTTTTACCCAAGGGGAGGTACTTTGCATTTTTCGGTATTGTATATTATCAGTTTTATATCAACACACTTTCTAAGCCTGTCCAAGTCAGCCTGGATCACTAGCCTATCCTCAAGCGTGGATGCTTTACCCCAAAGTTTAATGTCATCGGCAAACTTGGCCAGTCCACTTCTTACAACACAGTGGCCTCTTACCCTCCATGGTTGCTACTCTTCCCATGGTTTAATTGACTTTCCTGTATGATTCACAAGTACATACCTGCCAAGATGCCTTCTTGCATGCATAATTGTTATTCTTTAGAAGCATAGAAAATTGGGATTGGAAGGGACCTCAAGAGGTCACCTAGTCCAACTCTCTGCTAAAAAGGACAACCTCATCCATCTTCATACCATCCCCATTGCTAGTATGTTTCACTCTGTTTGATCCAGCTGTGCTATACATTTTTCATTGGAACTGGGCCTTTGCCCCTCCAGTGCAAATATAGGAATTTACAGCAGATGTTGCTCAGACATGCGACAGTTATTACTGAGTACCACCTTCTGCTTTCAGGGGACATATCTACATGTGCATTAATGCACCATAATTACAGATACTAACTTAGTGCACTGTAATCAGCACTACTGCTCAGTAGCATCCTCATCAATAAATTAAGCGATTGTGGCATTGATGCCTACATAGTTGGATGGGTAAAAACTTAGGTGATGGGGCGCACCCAGAGAGTAGTGGTGGATGGGTTGTACTCAGCCTGGTGAGATGTGAGCAGTGGGGTACCCTAGGGCTTAGTCTTCGGGCCTGCACTGCTTAACATCTTCATCAGCGACTTGGACAAAGGGCTGGAAAGCACGCTGTCCAAGTTTGCTGATGACACTAAGTTGCGGGGTGAGGTGGACACTTAAAGGAAGGGAGAGAGAGGCTGCAACTAGATTTAGACAGACTACAAAAGTGGGCAGATGAGAATAGGATGGGGTTCAACGTAGGCAAATGCAGGGTGTTGCATCTTGGGAGAAGGAATCCACAGCATACATACAGGCTGGGGAGTTCCCTTCTTGAAAGCACAGAAGCGGAAAGGGATCTTGGAGTCATTATACTCCCTCTCTATGCTACATTGGTCAGGCCACAACTGGAGTACTGCATCTAGTACTGGGCACCCCACTTCAAAAGGGATGTGGCCAGCCTGGAGAGGATTCAGAGGTGAGCCATCCGCTTGGTGAGAGGGCTGCAGGACAGGCCCTACAAGGAGAGACTGAGGAACCTGAACCTGTTCAGCCTCAGCAAAAGGAGGTTGAGGGGGGACCTGGTGGCTGTCTACAAACTCATCAGGAGAGATCAACAGCAAATAGGTAGAGCCCAGCACCACCTGAGGTGACAAGGAACAATGGTAATAAGCTGATGGAGAATAAGTTTAGGTTAGAGATCAGAAGGCAATATTGGCCAGTTAGGGTGGCCAAAATCTGGAACCAACTATCCAGGGAAGTGGTCCTTGCCCCTACCTTGGGCAAATTCAAGAGGAGGTTGGATAATCTCCTGTCTGGGGTCTTGTGGACCCAGCATTCATTCCTGCCTGTGGCAGGGGGTCAGGCTAGGTAATCTGTTCAGGTCCCTCCTGACCCAAGCTACTATAAAACTTTTGTTTCAAATTACTATGACTTGATTACCACATAATATTGCAGTTACTGTATTTAAACTTCCCTATTTATTTCACTCCTCTAGCTTTTTATTAAATTTAATTGGAGCCATCTTACAGTTGTTTTAAAAAAGAAAAATACAAAAGAAATTGTGAGATATATTTGGTCAATTTTTTTAAAATTTATTTTTATATTTTGAAAACGTGTGCAGTGTTTTGTTGCTAGGGAGAGGTGTGGGTACTAGGCCTGCCAAGCACTTCCCTCTGGCCCGTGGAGACCCTTCAAAACCCACGTAATGGTGGCTGCCTCCTCTCTAAAAGCCTCCAGCGGCACCAGCTGCCGCCTGCAGCACCTCAGGCTATTTCCTTGTGTTCTGGTTGCGAGGCAACCAACCCTGATCTCAGCCTGCCCCAGCTGGCCTTGCCCCACCACTGGCTCAGGCCACGTTGGCAGCTTGAGAGGGATGAGGGGGCTGAGCCAGAACCTGTGGTGTTGGTGAGAGGAAAGTGTGGGCTGGGTTCTGCTTTGCTGCACAGGACTGGAAAGGGCCCTGCTGGGCAGGCTTTCCCTGTGCTGTGCTGCTCGGGCCGTATAGGGTCAGGCTGGGTTGGCACTGGCGAGGGGAAGCACCAGCTGGGCTGCAGCTCCGGCCCAATCAGCACCAGGGAGGAGAGGTGGCGGCAGAGCCATGTGCCGCTCGGGACAGGATGAGCACAGCCAGAGTGGCAGGGCCTAAGCTGCATTTTCCCCCTACCTGTGCCAGTCAGTCCTGAGTGGCGTGCAACTCTGCCACCACTTCTGCTAGCTGGTGCAGACCCAGCTGGGCTCACCCCATCCCCAGCAGTATGTGGGAAGCTGGCTTCAGCTGCATGTTGCTCTGGATGGGATGGACCCAGCCAGATCTGCACTGGCCAGGAAAGGTGGCATACAGCTGAAGTCGGCTCATCACGTGTTGCTGGGGACGGAAAGAGCCTGACCGGATCAGCACCAGCCAGCAGAAGCAGCGGCAGAGTTGGGGACTGACCTGTGCAGGCTGGAGGAAAGTGCAGCTGAGCCCCTACTACTCCGGCTGGGCTCATCCCATCCTGAGCAGCACACAGCTCTGCTGCCGCTTCTGCTGTCTGGTGCAGACCCAGACAGGCTTCTCCCATCCCCAGCAGCAAGTTAGGAGCCAACTTCAGCTTCATGCTGCTTTTCCTGGCCAGCGCAGACATGGCTGGGTTTGTCCCATCCAGAGCATGTGGCTGAAGCCAGCTTTCCAGGTGTTGCTGGGGATGGGGCGAGCCCAACTGGGTCAGCACCAGCCAGCAGAAGCAGCGATGGAGCCTCCTCCTTTTGGGACCAGCTGCCCTTGACAGCTCACCAAAACTCATCAGGCAGCCCTCTGCCTGAAATAGTTGCCCACCCCTGATATGTACCAATTAGTTTTCTAACCCTAGTTTTCTGTTTCAAACCCTGTAACAAGGACAAGGCAGTATCTTCATTGTCCCCTTGATAAAAGATTGTACTGTGTCAGCTGAGGGCAAGTTATGGCCTAAAGGCTGTGATAACCTTTAAGTTACCACTTAATTCTCCAGCTGTTCACCCAATTATCAGATGTGCTTGATCTCCAGTGGATTTTAAATTTGGGAGCATGTTTATCCAAAATCCATTTAAGGCTCCTATTTGAAAGGGTTTCTACTGCTTGCCACATATGCTAATAATGACATCATTGCCAGGTAGGAACACATAACAAAGTAAATTAATTCTCCAGTAAGTTTATTTGATGGAGTCTTTTCTTCTATCATCCTCCATCACCGCCTTTCTTCCTTTAGGGAGTGTTACTCAAAGAAAACCTTCCAGTCTCTTTGAGTTTACCATTTCCTGATCTTGATGTCCCTAAGACGAGTAGCTTAAATATTGTATTTATTGACCATGCCTCCTACTAATGGATTAAAATAAACCAGTGAACGATCACTAGCAGAGTGAATAGTCACAGGGGTCTAAGATGATTGTTCACCCTCACTAGAGTGGGGAATTAAACTCACTAGAATTCTTGCTGCCCGTGCTACTAAAACCAGAATAAAAACACCTTGTCTTGTTTCCAAACTGGCAGTTAAGCAGGGGGAGAGGGTGGGTAGAAGGAAACTTCTTGTTTGTAGACAAGGAAGCATTGTGAAACCAGTGAGAGGTGATAAATATAGAAGCATACACCATCATTTTTACACTTGCTTTTCTGACCACAACTTTATTTGTTTTTCCATTCTAAGTACTGCTCATCTTTCAGTACTTGCTAATTTAACTCAACCATGAAATTGCTTATTAAACCATGACTATATAGAACAAGTAAAATTGTACTGGCCTGGAGATAAAATCCAGAGCTAGTTTTTTCTTCAGTGTTCATAATTGCTGATATTATCTTGCCAATTGCAGACGAGGAAGTAGCACTGGATTACAATTTCGACAATGATTTAAGAGACTACCACAAAATGTATTGGGAGACAGAGTTCAAACCTGTGGCAGAGAAACTACTCAGTAGACTTCAGAGACAACTCTCCTTCTTTCAGCCTATCACCGTGACTTCATTTTAATCCAGAAGCTAGAGTTAGCAGTACAAACCCTAGAATACTTCAGCCATTTAAAATAGTAAGTAAATGCAAACAGTGATTGTTAGCAATATGTGAGAAACAACTCTAAATGCTGACTGGTTATTTTTTCATGTAGATTGTACAGTTAAATATTTCCAGTGCAACCTGTACATTAATAAGCATGTTGGACATTATGGAGAAAGATAAATAAAATTCATTTTAATCTGTTAAGAAACTTAAAAGAAAACGTGGTCACCCTCCCTGAAATAGATCCAGTCTTAGTCCATAAAACTAACATGCAGGTGTTGATTTCAAGGATGTTTGTTTGTCATAAAGTGGTTTATACCAGCCACATAAGATGAGCTTTTAGATGGGCAGTTCCCAATAGAGGTTGGTAGATTTGGTTATTGATAATGCTAAGGATATTTACAGAATTCCTGGTAACTCAGGAGACTTCAAGTGCAAGTTTATGCATACTTGGATGACTGTCACACATGGGAAGGCTCATTAACAAACTTCACTTTACGCTTTCAGTTAGAGGCATAAAGAATACCTCCCCAGGACAGAGCTGGCTTAAATTTTGATACAAGCATGTGAGGTTTAGTTAGACCAACAATGGGATCTATTTGGATCACACAGTTGGATTTGCTACTGAGAGGGAACTTAATTATTTAACTGGCTAAAATAAAACTGTTGTGTCACTTTGAAGATGCCTATTGACCAGGAAGTTTTCATGTGTCCTTAATGCACTGCACTGGTGTATAGTTTGACAGTAGGTGTATGTTTGTGTAAGTGAAAGGTTAGAAGAACAACAAAATATGGCTACTAGTAGACATTACATTTATCCTGCACTTAACGTTATTCTCATGATAAATGATAATATGCAACATCAAACCAATTCACTGGACAATAAAAATGGAAAAAAAATCAGCTATGTTGAATGTGGAAAATCTTTGTGGCTGAGTGGCATCATAGTTTAAATATGAACACATCGTGTAGTGCCCCCTCATCCCCAGCTGTCTGCACCTGGCATGTGTTTAGTCAGCTGTGGGCAGGCCCAAGCAACTAGGTGCAGGTGTGCCATTAAGGCCACAGTATGGACAGCTGAGGATCAGGAAGTTCCTTAGTCCCCAGTAACCTGGGTCCAGGCATGCACATACAGCCAGCTGCACACTGCAGCAGACACGCAATGTGATCTGAGGAATTTTATCCCAGATCCTATCAATAAAACTTCCTGCCATGCCAGATCTTGAACATCTGTGACTTTCTTGAACACTGCTACTATAGCCCAGTTTAATGAAGTACTGAGCTGTAACATTTAATTAATCCTTAACAAGCAGTAATAAATGATGCAGACTACTTAACACAAATAGGGGAACAGGCATGTATGTGGTACTTCTATAGTAGTAAAAGAAAAGAAACTGTACCCAGCTATGGACAGTTGTACAACAACTGTATGCAGCTTAGTATATAGAGCTTGAGGCCTGCAGTACCATCTGGGAAGGGCTTCATGGGATTCAACACTTTTCTGTTTGAAGGATCTTGCTTTGTCTGCAACATAACTCTGTTTCTGAAGATCAATCAGTCATCCTCCATTCCTGTAGGCCCACATTTTCCTACTGTCAACAAGGACCAGGTTGAGCCCATTTTCAAATTCCATCTTCGCTACTGAGTTGCTCTATGGCCTTAGGAAATCAGTCACTCTTCTCTTGCACAAGGCTCAGAAGCAATTATCCCTTCACTCATTATGTTGATAGCATTTTAAAAAATTGTATGTGTATCAAGTACATGTATAATGAATTGCAAGAACATGTTCAAAGAGCCAATTTGTCTCTTTTTCCAGCAAGTTTTTGCAACAGATAATCCAATTAATGAAGTGGCTTTTAAAACAAAAAAGACTATGCAAAATGAAAGAATAAGAAAAGTTGTTACCCTTTATTTAAAAAAATACCAGTAATACTGACAGGATTTTCAAAAACAATTGACACTTATACAAAAGTATTCATGTGTTCTCCAAAACCAAATATAATGTTAAACATGAGCATTTTATGCATTTTTTCCTCCTAAACCAGATGTTTTTCAGCCTAATTACTTAAGCAGCTGCAAAATCAATAAGACCAGCAATAAGTGTGACCCATAGGCTTCTTTGCAGCCTAGAGTAATATTCCCACACCTTGCCCTGTAGTTGTGTGTCTAAGGGCCAGATAACAAATAAAAGGGCATCAGTGGCAGGTGTTCATCCTTGAAAAGCAAGTTACGGAGCTATTCAGCATTTCACATTGTTATATAACATGTCTCCAAATAGCCCAAGGACTGAATTTCCCTCATAGAAAGACCACCATGCTTTGGCTTTTCACTAAACAATGCTGTACAAATTGTCCTACAGCATTTTTAAGGCTAATCTACGTTTAAGAAGACTGTTACCTTCAAAAACTGTCAGTGTGGACAAAAGAGGTTTAATTCTGATTTTTTTAAAGTTGCTAAATATCAAGACTTCTTTAAAAACCACACAAAATGTAGGCTCAGACAATAGCAGTGCTCATGTTCACTTTTAGCTTAACTCAAACAACCTCTGCCTGTTCATTACACCAGCATAAATAGCAGCATCAAGATTTTAGAAAATTGTTCTTGTATCAAAAGCAAATGTCCCACTTCGTTGCAAATTCTCTTCATGTTCCAGCTCCTGCTGCATTTGCCCTAATACAAGATTTATATATCTATCATTTGCTAGATTGCCACAAGTCATAGGGTTTCCTGTGTTGTCTAAAGCCAAATGCTGTGATCAGACAGCACAACCCTATCTTCTGAACTGCCAAGCATTCACTACTCAATGAGAGCAGTGATATTTCAAACAATGAAATAGCTGAAACTAAAGGAGTTATGGCACAATGGACATCTCAGTTTTTAGCTACCATTGGCCTCCAGGCTTAGTAGCTTTGCTCTAGACTGCTGAACGTTCCATCGTCATTAGCCTGCCAGGGATATCAGGTCATATAGCGAGTAATAGCTCTCAGAGCATAAAGTAGTTCAGCTTGCATGCGAGCTTCTATCAGAAGCAAATTAACATGAACCTTAAAACAGAAAGAAACAAAACAAGAGGTTAAGTTTGGAAACATTTCTGCAGTGCTCAAAAAACACCTTGTTAAAGGAACTATGTGAAAAAATGCACAGACACTTCTATGGTAGCTGTCAACACTAACAGCTGCATATGTAAATTAGCATTCTCTACCAAAAAGCTCTTGGATGGGGAAAGAGTTCCAGCAAATGCTGTGGAGGAGGGGAGTGGTTAGGTGTATGGTAGGTTTCAAACAGTTTTAAAAGGACCTTGGCTGCTCACAAAGGCACAGGCATTCAAGACCTGATCTGGCCTAGGAATTACACGTCAGCAGAACACAAGTTTTTATTAGAAGAAAGCTTCTTGACTATTTTTATGAACAAAGTATAATGGATACTCATCTAGCCTGCAGACAGCAGGAAATAATACTCAGGTGTAAACACCACCATATTTTATCAGTGCAATGTTAACTGCAAGAGCCACTGCTTTTGAAAGACACAATAAATTCATTATTGCAATATATGGTACCAATAACACCACAGTAATTTCAGTAGAAGCACAGAGGCCATCTAATAACAGTAGCTACAATGTACTTCAGATTTACTAAGCCACACAGAACACAGGCAGACCGTACCTTCTCAGACTGCTTGAACTGCCTCCAGAAGCTATCATACATTCTTTTTGTGGTCTTTTCAGGAGTGCAAACCACAGTTTTGATATAAACTTTAAAGCTGCGGTCCAATAACTGATTAATCTCACCATAGTCATAATCATCATATCTGTTCAGAAGTGAAAGAAAGATGCATTTATTTTCTCATTTCACAGGCTTAATGTTTCACTGAATTTAGTGTAAAGTGCTCAGAAAGTGACTAAGTGAACTGTCAAGACAGACTTTACTTTCTAATATGCACTGCTCATTAAAGTAGAGTATGGCAGGAGCCAGATTGCAGGGGCAGTGTAATATAAAAGGATTAGCAAAGTAACCGGCTTTGCTTCCACAGTAGGTGGGGGAAAAGAAAAAAAAACCCAGCAGACACTGGCAAATCCAGGAAAGTGATAGGCCTAACCTTATTCCAAACATACAGTGGATATAGTTCCAGATTGCACGCCTAAGCATGGAAGTATCCACATCTTTGTGCATAGCCATTGTGTGGTAAGTCAGGTTGTATGCAATATGAAACTTCTCGTCAAGTAGCTGCCCCACATCTGGATAAAGACGATTAACCAAGGAATAGCCATGGTCCTCCCAGGAATAATCCTTGAAACAAAGAAAGCACAAGTCAGTGCACAAAGAAGAAACACACAAAGGTTAAGCAATTCCATTTACTTTGTCTCAGAATAAATAAGATTCAGTGGCTGCCTGCTTAAGGGAAAGAAACAAAAAAGTCTAGCCTGTTCACCACAAAACGGTCACTAGTTCTCAGGACTTGGTCTGACTTTCGCCAATTATACAGGGCATTTCCTGAGGCTTGTTACCAACGACCTGCCTGTTACCTGAACACGGAAGGTAGGCACGTGCATTCCATGTCTGGAGAAGTCTTTATAACCATAGCTTGTATCTTCAAAGTGGCGAGAGACATCTCTAGTTGGTGCCAATTCTTCTTCCTCTGTTAAAATCACATACGGAGTGGACTTCACAAATTAGTTTAGATGCAGTTCAAAAACAAAACAAAATGGAAGTATATTTATGGAGTTATTAAGGATACTTTCTCTTTCAACAGTACTTGCTCTCCAGTCCACCCATCCAAAAAAAAAAAAAAAAAAGATATTTAACATCTTGATTTCTCCAAATCAGTTAGGTAAGGCAAGGCATGATGAGCACACACATCCACTATATATTTTTACCTGAAAAACACACAAACATACTCTCCCTCTTCTCTCTCTCAAAACGTGTGGCCATCTCTTCTTGGCTGGCTTCTTCTTCATCCCTGCACTCCTGTAACTGCTTCATTTTCTCCATGAGCACTTCAACTTCACAGAGAGACTCTGCAGTCTTAAGAAAACCCACATCCATTTTAGGGCTCTGTATACAGATTGTCAAATCTCAAAGTTTAAATTCCTTAATCTATCCTTCATTTGCATAATTCCAGTTACTGGGTTTTTCCCCCCCTTTTCCCTAAAAAGAGCAGAATAACTCTTAAATTAAGGTGCATTAGCACCTCAGCAGCTCTGGGATGATTTTCTCACTTAAAATTGGAGGTTATTTTAAAACGTATATTTTTCAGTATCAGCAACTGAAAACACAAAGAACTATAGCAGAAATTTCTAAGGACAAAGTCACCATAATTTTATTACTACTTTTTCCTCCTCCTTTCCCCAACTATGGCTACTTGAAATAGTGAAGAAATCTATCCAAGGGAAAGGGAAAGTGTGAAAGTAGATTTTATAAGGCCTAAGATGACATAATAAGCACAAGTGCGACATACTTTGAGAAATAAAAGTAATCAATATAGTATTTTAAGGGGAAGTATTAAAATCATAAATGTGTGATTTTCTAGTATGAAAGAACTACAAAGCAAAAATCACCCAGCCCAAAGTAAAATTCCCGTCCACCTTTGTCCGCTTCCTCGCTGTATTGCAGTCTGCCTATTCCTTCAGACAGCACCTCAGTAAAAAGATGTGCCAAACCCAGACCCTGTTAAGATAAAATGAGAGCAAGACCCAAAGTTGGGTCAAACTCAAACTTCTTGTTTCTACTGGGGCCATGGTCTGAAGCCTGAATTGTACAAATTAGAAACCAATACAATCCACAGAGCAAAAATGCTATAGGCAAGAAATGCCAGAGCGCTCAGGCATTCAAAAGAGTCTGGATAGTCTAAGCACAGGTAAGCTGGCAGTGAGACTGTTATCTCAAAGGGACAAAAATGAGCACCACCTTCAGAGGAAGAGGTTTCTATATTTCAGCCAAACAGATGTTTACATTTCTTTTGGCTACTACTGCTACCTATACAGGCAGAAGTAGTCAGGGGGCTGAGAAGACTCCCAGTCTGTCCTCCCTGTGACACATGGAAGGTAAACAACTGAAGGACAGGCACAGCCTATCACTTCTGGCTGATTCCCCCTCCCTATCAGCACCATTTCAGCTTCACTTAAAATTTTATCTTAACCCAGCTGTCTTCTTCAAACTCAGTCAGACTCCAGGTAAAAATCACTCAGTTTTGCCACTAATGCGAGACAAAATGAAGACAAAGACCTGGGTGTCATCCCCATGTTAAATTAATGCAGAACTATCAGTTTGAGACTGCTAACACTGAAAGCCATTAGTATGGCTTATACTTATATTAGTATTAGCTGATACTTACTGAGATGCTTCCAGTGGGGCTAATTTGCATTTCATCAGCCCCATGATTACCATTTGCAATATCGCAGATACAATAGTTACTGACTGAAGGAGGCCGGAAGGTGTGGCCCCCATCGCAATGAATTTCCGGACTGATTCCACAGCCAAATGTGAAAGAAGCAAGTGAATGGTAGTGTGTGAGGAGAACTACGGCGTGGATGAGCTCTGCCAGGGACCAGCTATGCTCTTCAGTCTTCAGAAGTTGCTTTAAAAGAAATGCAAAACAAGACTTATTTTAAAAACCCAGCGGTGGTTCAAATGCTTGATTAGACTAATGAGCCTAATCCCACAACAGTTTGTTCTCTAGAAAGCCGTTCTTCTAGAATTCACAGCCTCTTTTGAGACCTCAGTGAGCCAAAAGCTATGTAGACAAAAGCAGTGTTTACTCTTTACAACAGTTAGAGTGGGTGAAGTAAAGGGTAAAGTGTACAAGTTTGAAAGTTAGATTTGCTATTGCCTAATTAAAAAAGAAATATTCTCATAAATTAAAAAGAAATATACTGATCTTACCCCCCAGTATCTAGACCAAAGTGTCTCCTGGGATCATTTTATTCTAGATTCTCAAATGGCATTTTACCGGGAGGTGTGGGGGTGTGGAACGGACACAGGAATGGATTGGATTCACATACATAAACCAAACAGCAGATCATTTTTTATTTTTTTGGTTTCAGAAGCAATTGGATCCATCTGAGGGTCTTTATTTTGCTTACAAATTTCTACTAAAAGCAAGTAGGGTTTTGGAATCACACCATTAGTAAAAGATAATGCTGCTGCTCAGGGTTTTTAAATCCAGCATGCAAGTGCAGAGGTTGCATATTTTTACTCTGTTCTTGTCTCAGAAAGCCCTAGGCAACTCCTGGCAAATTAGCTACGTAAAGAAGGTCTGGGGGTGGCTGAGGTCCTTGTCTTCCCCACGTGGGTGGAATGCTCTAGCTGACAGGATTCTTCAAGCCTCAGCTTCCCCTTCAACCAGGAAGGAGTAGGAGGTTCTTGGCCTTTTTGCAGACAGTAATGCTCCCCCCTCCTCCCCACAAAACCAGCCTCCGTCTTCCCACCTGGCAGATGTTACAGAGCAAGTATCAGCAGACTCCTTCCTCATTGCTAAGATTAGAGAAAAGCTTAAAAAGAGTTGCTCTGAACAATATGCCAATTGATGCAAATAATACATAGAAACAGCACACATTTTCCATTAAGAAGCGTCAAAAAAAAAAAATACCAAAAATGTATTTGTCAACAAAACTGCAAAAAAAGATTAAAAAGGGTTGTTTTTATTTGTAAACCTGCTATAATTTCTGACCAGTCAAAAAAAAAAAAAAAAATGCAGCCAGTTGACCAGCTTGCCAACCCTATTTCTAACCCCGTAGCCAGGGGTGTGATCACAGCAGGTGTAAGTATGTTCAAACTAGCTGTAAACCAGTTTGTCTCTGGAAACAATCACAGTAAAGAGCCAGCACAGGCTTCATTGTGGAACACCCATCTGACTAAGCATGAAGGGCTCCTGGTGAGTCCAGACAGCATGCACCATTATATCTTCACCCTGACTGCTACTTTGGTTAGCAGGATGAAAGCTTGCTTGGGTATGTCTGCATATGCTACAAACATGCTTCCCAGTGACAAAGGCTAAGTGCAGACAGTCAAAAACCCCAAGGCTGAATCGATTCAATCTTTGCAGGTTAGTCTAAGCTGCATAAAAATGAACCAATAAGCAAGTGAACAGACATTCACTTTCAAGTCCAGAAATGCAGCCACATACCTGCAGTGGCCTAGGCCAGAAGCTGGGGGGCACTAGAGCATACCTCCCTGCTTGGCTGGAGCAGACAGCTTGGGCCAAGGCTAGCCCACTCACCCTATGAGGGGGAGTTTGTCAGGGAAGTGCAAAGCATCTTGGGATGCTAGAGGATTGAGTTACCTTGAATCTGGAAGGGATCCGAGACAGAAGTTCAATAAACCAATTTAACCTAAAATCAGTTAAAAGTCTGATACCACATGTATCCAAGTTTGTCTTAAACTGGTTTATGTGCACTGAACTTCTGTTGTGTTACAGATTTGAACCACCTTCTGATCACTTACACCAGTTTGTGTCATTTCTGTTCCTAGCCAAAGATGATACTAGCAGGGAGGCAGTTTGTGACCTCAGAGGTGAGAGTAGGGAAGCTTCACTTCAGATTTGCTTAATTTATTATAAACAAAATCTGCTTGTAAACAAATTTCCAAATAGAAACCTCATGAAGTCAGTAAAAGAAACAACACAGTAGGCTAAATACTTTATGTTAACAGTAGTTTTCAATGATTCAGATAAAAATATGTTGATCCACTCTTGTTCTTGTCCACTGATCTCTCAAAAATACTCAAATCACACTTGCTTTTGTTTTAGTGCAAAACACTAAATCTGAGCACATACATACACAATTTTTAACGCCTCAAGTGGGATTGTATAGAGCCACAGGCATTTTGTAATTTGGTTCCAAGCAGGCCTTAATTGGAGCTGCAAAATTGGGTGCTGCATGCCAATGCCATATTTCATATGGATTGGCAGTGCTCATCCTAGTAGGGTTAAATCTGAAGTACCAGCATTCTACATAAAAAGCAGATTGCTTTAACATAAATTCTTATAATCTCCCAGGGGATTCCCAAATAAGAGCTCCACTGAATGCACTGGAACCAGTAATTATCAAGCCATTTCCAAGATGCATCATGTAACATCACAACTGTAAATAAATATCACAGTGCTTCTTCCCTGGGCCCAGGATATGTAGATTGTGTTTCACATAATAAAGATTTGCTGCATACTGCACAAAAGAAGAGCTACCTCAATATGTTCTTTGGTGAGAAGCCAGGGCCGATGAGCCAGTATTTTGTTCAATTCTCCTAAATTCTGCAGTTTTTGAGGTGCATTTTCTAGGCCATTCAGCCATTTGGGATCTCCTCCAACATGAAGGAAATCATTAACATGGAGGTTAACAAGATAAGAGCACTGATGCCTTGCTGCAGCCTAGGAGGAAAACAAATAGTTTTAATCCAAAAAAAAAAAAAAAATCCCTACAAGTTAGTGCTTTACAATGGCATTGTCTTTTCAAAGTAGTCAACATAAGAATCTGTAGTGGTCAACATCTGAACTTAAAGCACTAACTTCTAATTAACATGGTAGCTTGTTTAATTATTCTTGAAAATATACAACTGAGCCTTTTTTATTCCATCATACTGTAATGTCTTGGTTTTGCATCCTTAAAATCCAGTCAATTACAAGAGACTTGCTGAAAGCCAATTCTTAGACACCAAGAGAAACAGAGAACATGATAAAGCACAGTTTACTTAAGGCAGGGATCCAGCTCAGATCTGGGTTGTGGGGACTCCTCTAAGGCCAGATCCTCGGGGCCAGCAGCACCAGTGTAGGTCTGCGAGCTTCCCTGTGGTCATGTCCATTGGTCCAGGGACCCAAAACTACAGCAGGCCATGACCCCAACTTCTGGTGCCCGTCAGCTGGAATGGTTTCATGGGGTGAATCCAGCCTGCAGGCCATATTTGACAGTCTGATTTAAGGGAGAACATCTTCCAAACTAGTTTTGACCAGGCCCAAAGTTTCAATATAACAGAGTGGACACAATACAACAGATTGTGAAGGCTACACTACCACCTCTTGCACAACACTGAAACAAGGTTGAAAACTGACAGAAATTTAATTGGGATTTGCAGCTTCTGAAATATTTCTGGAATGGTTAAGCTAGTTGCATTGAACTGTGCTGGATAAGTCACAGATTTTTAAGCATTTGTCTTGAACAGGTTTTTGAAGTACCATGAAACTGATAATAATTCATTTCCCTACTTTTATGACACGCTTTTACCCTTTTCCATGCTCTTACTGAAAGTATGAGTATGCAGATGCTAAGCACCAGCTTTGTTACACGATTTGGAAAAGAAAATACAGAATACTTGTATAAAGCATAAAGTACCTTAGGTAATTACTCAGACGGTTCCTCCCCCACCCCAGTCACAGAGATTGAAACATCGCTACTCAACTGAAAACAACAAATTACAGTTAACATCTGTTGAAAAAAAAAAAATTAAAGTTGCCAAGGTGGCTACTCCTCCTTGCTGTGCTGCACTCAAACATACCATTATTCCAATGTAGTGTCGGTAATGAAGAGGCAACGGACCATCCATCTGCAATAGATAGTGCTGAGTTTTTAGAAAACTTTCTAGATACTGTGGGTGGAAAACCATCACCAAGGTAACATTGTCCAAACGGCCCAAAGCAGCAAAGGAATCAGCAAACAAAGCATGCATCTGGGCATCTTCATTTCCCACTTGAAGAATCTGTTTGAATTAAATATATATAAATCAGTCATTAACACTTCCTTAAAAAAAAAAAAAAAGAAAAAAAAAGAAATCAACAAACGAAATATTACCATAGAACTCGGAAGCCGCAATTAAATTGAGAACTGAACATTAACTAAACTTTTCGAAGAAACCTATCATTAAAAAGCCTGAAGCTATCAACATGGCACTTTAGGGGCAACACTGAAATTTAAATGACAATGGTACAATTATGCCCATATCTCCTGTAGACCGAGGTCATGCTCCTTTTAAGTCATGTCTACATGCATGTTCTTAAGAGTTAAGATGGTTCAACAAAAAGTATTCAAAAAAAAAATCAATGCACATAAAGTAAAGCACATTAGACCTTGTTTCAGATGTCCCCAATCTGTAATTAGATGGCCTTTGTGTGCTATAGCTTCATACCCAAAATGTTTAAGTGTTCATTAAATAAAGCATGTTATTTCACACTTTTAATTGACTCACCTAACTTCCCCAAGAGTCTCCACATAGGGCCTTTACAGCATAACTCACCTGCTGCAGAAGTGCAGAATTCATAACTGCAAGCAACTTCCAGCTAAGAAAAAAGTTAAGAACTATGTGTGTTGCTAACAAGGGCCTCAGATTTAAGATTTTAAGTTTCCTAGAAAATTGTCTACAGGTACATCGTTAAACCTTGCTATAGAAGCCCCTCCTTCCAACAGATGCACACAGCAGCATCAAAATAAATTAGTTACATGGGTAAAGGATGCTATAATTTTGTTTGCTTGTGGTAAGAGTCCTTAAGACAGACAACAACTATCTATCACCAGAAATAACTCAGGCCCACTGTGGACCAGTAGGAGAAACCAGTCTACCTATGCATAGGATGGAAAAAAAAAAAAAAAAAAAAAAAGGAGCATGGTGCCAAAAAATAATGCTGAATTCTTATATAATATCTAGTAGTATAAAAAGAGGTGCTGTAAGTTTCCAAAATTCCACATGGGCTTCACCACTCTCTATGTCATCACAGTCACTGCCAGACGGTCAGAGTGATTTAGGGCAATCACTCTGCAAATGTTTTCTAATTCAACAGCTGTTCTGAAAACAAATGTGGGTTACTACTACAGAAGTATTCCTTAAAAGCATAAAGTACACTGTGCACTTGTGAACATCAACAGACCTCCTTCTCTGGGATGAATCTGCTTGGTCCATGTCCCACTGGTCTAGGAATTCTAATTCCAAGTTCCTAGAAAAGAAAATTGTATCGTCTCAATTTTTAGTTACAAACACCATATGGCTTCAGGGAATGAGAAATAAATCCATAATTCAAACAGGGCTGTGCTTATTTTACTAGTGCATTTTGGACAAATACAATATTTTTTTCTACATATTCTAACTAGCCACACTGGTTTACAGTATACTATGCAGCCCTAATAAAAAAAACTACGCAACCCCAATCAAAAACAATAAAACCTGGTTCACTGAAAACCTTTGCTTTGCATAAAGAAGTTGGCAGAGTGTCCAGAACACAGTGTTCAGTACATAGCTGGCTGCTGTGTTGTATGTCACTGATACAAAATGAGACTGACTGCAGATGTGCAGACATACATCAGCTAGAATACAACTCCATGCGTCTGTCACAAAATGAAAGTTACAGTTTTAATCTGATTTTCCCTATTTTAAAGAGGTCTATGAATTACTGAAGGTACTAGCATCTAAGTTTTTGTTTGCTTGCTTTTAAGAGGAGTTAATTAGCTATTTAACACAGAGGTAATTATGCCCAAATTGAGGAAAAGCACTTTGCGACAAGAAATGCTGAAACGCAGACATGTTTTCACACTGTCTGAAAGATCACTTATCACACCTATGCAACTATTTTCACTACAGCTTCTCAACTGAAAGAAGCTATGTATTAAATCTGTTGCTCTTGTGAATTCTGGGAGCCATTTATACCCTTAAAACCCAGGTAGTAGAGCCAATAAAGGACTTGAAGTATGTAACAATGTAGTATAGTGGGATTGGGTACTCCCCTGGGCATGGAGAGTCCCGAGTTCTGGCTTCTGCAACTGTTTATATATGCATGTATCTAACAGGCACTGGATAAAATAAAAATTTTAGAACGGGGACTAGAATCCAGGACTCTCCCCTCCCTGCTGAGTCCTCTAAGCTAGAAAAGCCAAACACGCTTTGTGTGTACACTCTCTCTCTCTCTAACCCAGTGATTCTTGCATTCTTGGCTGCTCAGTGGCACAGTTCAACAGGAGGCTTTGTGGGGTGCCTACATCCAGCTTATTCTGTAGCCTGATGATTATGGGCACTCTCTGGACAAACGGCTGGTGTGGCTGCTTGATTTGTCAGAAAAAAAAAATTAGGTAAATTCATGTCTCGGGTACAGTTACAGAGATTTATTTTAGGAGAAATCAGTTACAAAGAAGCAGACTGTACAGATCTTCCGCTTCTCTTAATTTTTACATCACATGCTTTTCTTGAGTTGCATTTGGACAAAGTGTGATATAAGAGCTTCTCTTGTTATTAATATCTTCAAATAGTAAACAGAAAGATAAAGCTTTCATACTGCGGTCACAAGATTGCACGTATCAACTAAATCAGTAATACACTACTTCTCTGTGTTGGATTCAAACGACTCTTATTCCACAAAGGCCAATTACTTTTTGTTTGGCTACCCTACTCTGCTAAATTGAAGAAAGAAATATCCTGCATCCAAATGACACAAGCAGGCCCATACATAACATTTAATTTAGCAGATGTCTCCAAATCCAGCTGCCAACTCAAACACACCAGGAGAAAATTCCTGGTCAGCTATGTTTTAGTCCTCTTTTCCAAAACAATTACAGGAAGAAATACCTTCAAGTTCTACAGTCTGACACTCAACATGCTTGCAAATTTATTTTGTGCCAGATGATATCTAAAATATAATCAATAGGTACTAAACTTGACCCTCAGAGTTTTTAAACAACATATATCATGCAACATATGATTATGCAACATATATCAAGTTAAATGAAAAACAGTGTTTTTTAAAAAAGTTAAAAAGAAAGAAAAAATCTCAATGCAGAGACCATTTCAAGAAGTGTTAACAAGGAGAGAGGCGTGATCCAACTAGTCAAACAACACTGCTGAACTTTGGAGACCAGGTTCGAGTCGGTGATCAAGTCAGTTTTTCCTGGTATCCAACATTAGAAATGATGTGTTGGCTATGCAGCATTTGAAGTAAGACTTAACTCTTGATGAAGTGCTCTTCTCATAGGGATCTTACCCTTGGCTCTTAGCACGTGGCTCCACTCTTGCAAACTTTTCTCTAGGCCTTAATATTCTAATGCATCCAAGTCTCCCCCTCCCAGGTTGTCCTCATATACACAAAGCCTGCTCTCTGATCCAACTATAAGGTAACTAGGGTCGCCTTCAAATCTCTCTAAAGGAACTTTTGCTCTGGGGCCTACAAGAAGTCAGTCAGTTAGGAATGGTCCTGGAACCAGCAGCAGTTGGAAATAGCCACCTTCATGTACTGTATTTACTCAATTCTAAAATGAGTCAGTCCCCCCATTTAACATGGGGGGGGGCCCTCATCTTAAAATCAAATACAAGGGCAGCAAGGGGGCAGGTAGCTGCAGTGGCTCGGCTCCAGGGTCAGAGCCATAGCTCTGTTTGTTGCCTAACCCCATTGCCTCTGCACCCCTCCATCTATCCTGCCTGCCCCCCATGCAGCCTTTGCTCCCCTGCCTGCTTCTATCCTTCCTCCCACCCTTATCTTTTTTCTGTGCTAGCAGGCCCCAACCATGCTGCAGCCTGGGGCACTGAGCATGGCCCCAGCCCTATAAAAGCAGTATGCAGCCTGCAGAGCTGCTATGGGGGCTGGGCTGGGACTGTGCCATGCCTCAGGCTAGAACAGTGACAGAGCCTGCTGGCACAGAACAAAGGCAAAGGGGTAAGGGGAGGGCAGACCAGAAGTGGGGGGGAAAGAGAAGAGCGAGTGGAGGCTAGGGGGAAAGTGAAGAGTGGAGGGCAGGGGGAAGAGGTGACATTAGGGCAGGCACAAGCAGGGGGGAGGTCATGTGACCTCCCCAAACCACCACTGCCCCCTTGCAGTGGTGAAAGGGATGAATTAAAGATGACCCCCAGTAATTTTATTCTATACATGGAAAAAGAAGGGTTAGAGAGAGAGTGTATACACAAAGCAAGCTTGGCTTTTCTAGCTTAGAGGACTCAGCAGGGAGGGGAGAGTCCTGGATTCTAATCCGTTCCAAAATTTATTTTCCACATATAGAATCTAATTATTGGTGGGTTATCTTATACAGCATTTGAGTAATGCTGTATATTCATATTTAAAGTATGAATTACTTCCAAATGACACCCAACCATCAAGTTGTGCATGTAACTGACTGTGTAATTGTGCACTACTACCTTCCACCTCTCTCCACTTCCCTCCTACTATTTGTCATCCTTGGTGCATCTTGTTTCCCAATACTGCACAACAATCAACACAGCAGAACGGAACATCACCGTGACATTCTGGGGCCTGTGGGGGCTACTGAAAGATAGTAATACCAACGAAACAAAGAAAATAAGCAAAAAAATACCCCAAAACACTTCACATCACATGTATACTCAGTCTTCAAGGCCAGATTATAGTATGTTAAGACTGCAAAATTAAGCAGCAGAAGTCCAGATTTATTCACCTTTATCTCATCTTCCTTATACATCATAATGTCCTCTTTAATCAGAGGACACATACTACCATTTCCAAGTAGCCTTACCTCACTATTTAGACATCTGTCTATGCAATTTATACGATTCTTATCACCATAGGATCTGGACATTCACAATCTTTAAATATCTTCACACCATCACTGCAAGGTGAGAGAATGCCGTATCCCCATGCAAGAAGAACTAAGAAATAAAAAAGATGAGCGACTAACCCAGACTCGCAGAGAAAACCTCTAGCAGAGCAGGGACTTGAATCTAGGGTCCCTCAAGTCATAGGCTAGCGCTCTAATCACTGGACCATCCTTCCTCTAAGACATGTTTTTCAACTGGTGTTTTATGCAAGCAGAAAATCTGCTCAGCCCTGTGAAGACTGAACAGCATCCAATTCATGAAGCAGATGTGCAACCATAATTACACTTCTGAATTTACATGTATTATTTTCCTCCACTACTGTGCCTACTTCAATACATCACAGCCAGTTACAGTTGTCAAGCAATCCTATGTGCACACATTTTCATGCAGCTCATTTTCATTAATAATGTTGGAAGATAACCATTCGCGTTATAAAATGCTACACACATACAAACCCTTACATGTGGGCTTTCACTATCTCAGAACTTTGCCTGTTCAAGCCAACGGGTATCTCAGATACAGAAGAGCACCCCTCCATCATCTCTCTTTCCCCAGATACATTTTCCTGACAAGTTTTTGTTTTCTACTACAAGCCACTGCTGCACTTTAAGTGCTTAAAGAGTGACACACGTCATTTTCTGCAAAGTATGTATTTCTACTCTCCCAGTAGTCAAAAGACATCTAGTTTGTTTTCATATAAAGTGTAAAGTTACCCCCAAACAGAACCCAAACGTGAGAAACTGCATCCAGAAGTGAAAAGGGGCCTTTATAGCTGAAATGCCTTGATAATCTAAACTATAGCTATCACATTGCAATGCACCTAGGACACTTTTGCTGACTGACACTCCTCATTGCTGGCTCCCAGCTACTATAGCTCTGCTTTTTCTCCCCCTTATCAAAAGACCACATTCAAGATTCAATTATAGTTTGTCACCTGTGGATGGTGTACTGTTGCCAACTTTTACAATAATAAATTCACATTTTAAGAACTGAACTTTGACCACAAAACAGCCTGTAGATTGTTTCCCTGTACACAGTGAATCGATCCATTTACCATGAGTACAGCAAGTACCAGTGCTAAATGTTACAAGTCTATGAAAGATATATTTAGGTATTTACTTAAGCCTCTGTTAAGATGTAGATAAAACACTACACACTGCAGGCAAGCAGAGTAAAAATATTATTTATCTATTTAGTTCACACAGCTACATTAGCATTAGTATCATCTGAATCTTATTTTCTGAATAACAACTGAACAACCCCACAGGATTTGGACATAACCACCACAGAATCAAAAATCCTACCACAATGCAAGGCAGTCTTATAAGAAATGTATCTGGCTCTTTGTTCCCTTTTCTTCTTTCCCACTTCCCTCCCCCAAGAAGTGCAAAATAAGCAAAAGCTGCTTATTACTCCATACCACCAAAGTGCATTTTTATTCTGGCACACAACTACAACTAGTGTCCTGAGTTTTGGTTTTAAATTCCTCAGTGACATCTGCTAGCAAATTTAAAGTTGGGATTTATTTTCTTAAATGCCAGCCCTACAGACTCAACTTAAGATATTTATGCATATTTTGATGTTCACTTTAAAAAATAGTCATTTAACACTATCACCTCCTAGGATAAAAACCCCCAAATGTTCAGTAACTAAATAAAAAGCGCTGTATAGAAAGCCTCTGGCACTTAGTTCTTCAGGATCCTTTTGATGTTTTGGGAAACATTACTCCTAGTCTTCTACCTCCTTTTCAGAAGTCATTTCAAAACAATAACTCCCCAAAAGTGACAGGGACATACCATGAATTTGGAAGGTTTCCTTATTTAGCTCTTAGTGACAACTCTTGCAAAGCAGCACCGCAGCGTGGGTTGTTTTGATCTGCCTGTGCCCTATCAGTGAACTGATAGTTCTCAAATTAGAAGCCATACTTTCAATTCTATTCATCACGGTAACTAGAACATATCCAAGAGTTACCCCAGCTACATCTGTAAGCCTTAAGGCAGTGGCTCGCAATCTCTTTAGACTCAAGACACCCTCTGTTTGACTCAAGGCATCTCCTGGAAAGTGCCAGCTTTACCTTTCATTTGTTTCTTGACTATAGAAAAATAATAAGAGCAACTCTATTGTTGCAAAGAAAAAGACCACAACAGGGAACAATAGCATTTTTGACACTATGAATTCCAATTTGAAACCTTTGGGTGAATCATGTTTGCACACCTAACAGTGCTCACACTGCATAACACCCTTGAAAGGATCTCAAGGCACCCCAGCGTGCTGCAGCATTGCCTTCAGGGCTTCAAAGAATTTGGGTGAAAGAAGAGTTGACCCTGCTTCTGTAAATGCATACCCCCCACCACCACTAATGCTCCTCCTAGACAGCAGAAAGCAAAGTTGGTGGTCCAAACTGCTTACCTTAATCCACCAACTCTCAACCAGGGAGAATCACCTGACAACACCCTCAGAGTCATGAGATTCTCAGGGGTGCCACACAATATTAAACACTGATATACACACCTAACTTGTGGTAAACCCAGAGATTTCAAGTAGGAATCCATAATGTCAAAAACATTTCTGACTTCTGTTGCAAAAAACTTAAAACGGCTCTATTATTTTTCTGTAGTTAAAAAGAAAAAAAAGGAGTCCTGGCTAAGCCCCAGCATTTTCCCAGGGGTGACATGTCTAGCAAGAGATTCCTTGAATCTAGACAGGTTGAGAACCAGTGCTCTAATTCTGAAGTATGCCACAGCATTCAGACACAAAGCAACATAAATACTAAAACAACATATTTTCGAATCTTCAATTCCTTTGTCTGCCAATGCTTTCCAAATTCTGGCACTGGCTCCACTGGTTAGAAACATTTAGATGTGTTACAGAACAAAAGCAGTCAGCTTGCTGACACACATACAGATTTAAATGATTAAAAATAACTATTCTGTTCTCCAACCTTACTGAAATACATAAGACCTTGCATACTTGATTTTAAAATCATACCACTGCTCATGTGTTACTCCATTTTAAAGAGACCTTAATCTATTATTAGCTTTACAAATGGAGAGCATCTTTTCTCTGAAGATCTCCGAATGTTTTTAAAACAATAAATCTCTCAACATCGAGTACCACTTAATGTGACAACCATTTTACAGTGGGGGAAAAAAAGATATACAGATTCAGTGCCCAGCCAGGTGTATTAAATTTATGAGGGAGGAAGGAGTAAAACTCAGGGGGTTCGGACTCCCAAGCATCTTGCTCTGGCTACAGATCAGCAGCATAATCTAGTAGTTTTTGCCCTCACCAAAAAAAATCCCTGCCCTTTCTGGGATTAAGATATGAAGATGCAGATTAATGTACAACTCTCTCAATAATTTTAGAAAGAGTTTTTGCCACAACACTTCTGCCTGCTATTTCTCTTCTCTCAGTCAATTAAAGGCATTTGTAGTGCTGAAAGCGTTCCTGCATTTAAAGAGACCTTAATCTATTATATGCTTTCCATTTGTAAAGCTCCTTTCCTTGGAAGATCTCTGAATGTGTTTAAAAGAATAAATCTCTCAACATGTAGAATCACTTAATATGACAATGGTTTGGCAGGTGGGAAAAACAAGATGCAGAGGTTCAGTGCCCAGCTGTGTGGATTCAATATATGTTGGAGGAAAAAGGAGTAAAATTTGGGGAGCCCTGACTCCTGAGCATCTCATTTTAGCTACAGATCAGCAGCAGCATCTAGACCAGTTGTAGCAAAGGTTCTCAACCTCTTTTGTACCAGGACCCATTTGTTTCCATCAGTGGCCACTCCCGACCCAGCACCCCTCAATCCTGCCCTCTGCCCCCAATGTGTGGGGCAGGGGGTGTGTGTGGGGAAGTGCGGGGGGGGGGGGGGGAGAACGGAA
>JAGPOW010003642.1:83818142-83843004 GCA_030014935.1 Caiman crocodilus
GCCGCGGCAGCTGCGGCGGGGCCGGGTAAGTCAGGCAGGCGGGCGGGCGGGGCCGGGCCGGGCCGGGCCGGGCCGGGCCGGGCCGCCCCTGCTGCCGCCGCCGCCAATGCCGCGCTGGGGGGGCACAGCAGGGCGCTCCGGCCCCGCCCCCGCGTGCGAGCACATACACACACATCGGCACCGACACGCGCGCAGCTGCCTTGCTCCAGACCCAGCAAGAGACAGGGCGTGAGGGAAAGGGGCTGCTTGTGCCCGGCCTCCGCTGCTGCATCGGGACGGGCAGGGGGAGCCGGGGTGCGCACAGGCAGGCTTAAGGCAGCAGGGAAAAGTTCTGCTCTGGCAAAGACACGGAGGTAGTGGCGGGGGAGCCCCTAGCCCCAGCCTCACTGACCCTGGCGCAAGGACAAGCTCGGGCCCCCACCCTCCAGTCACACAAGCCCCGGGCCAGGCCGGGCCAACAGTACCACGAGCTCGGCAGCCAGGCTACCACCCCGGTGCCTGCCTAGGAAGGGGGCTCTGGCCAGGAGGACCATTTTCTAGCCCCTGGTTCATTCATAGCTCCGGGCAGTTTAATTGTTTTGCCTTTCTTTTTCCCACCCCCATCCAAGAAATTAGCTGTTCTTTTCTTAGAGGCTTATAGCTCTTCTTGATGGGCAACAGCCCACAATCCCTTGAAAAGTAACATAGGCCTGTTTCTGACCCCAATACCTCACAAGAAGGAGGCTCTGACTGGGGGAACTCCGCCATTGCCGGTGAGGTGTCTTCAGCTGGTCACACTGCCCAGGCAGAGTGGCACTGGGCAGTGTCCATTGGCTTCTTGGACTCATTTGAGGACTAGTAGGCAGTGGCCAGTGTGCTCTGCTCGGCATCCCCTCTTGGAGCACCCATTATTAACCTCTGACCCCCACTCCTATCCCAGTTTTTGCATTAGTTGTCTAAAAAATTCTGTTAGCTCCCTCTGTTATTAGAGAGGATTGCTACATATATACCAACCATTTCTGTGGGCCCATACCCATGTTCCCTATGGGTACCAAACAGGCCTGCAGGACAGGGTGCTTTATAGGGAGAGCATGCGTCTGGGGCATAACTAGTCTCATCCATCCTCTGTCCTACCCTCCCACATATCCACCATCATCGATTCAGAGAGGCCAGAGGATACGTACCTAACTGTTCTAATAAGAGTGCTATTCATAGAATTATCATCCACGACTTTGTATAGGCAGATAGTATAGCCAGGTTCAAAAAGGGACTAGACAGTCTCTTGTGTCAATGAGTTCTACCAGTTAATTATGCACAACTTTGAGTTCTATTTAGGAATTAGCCATTGGTAAGTCTACACTGCTAATTATCTACTTGTTGGGGTTGTGTTCCTGTCCCTACCTTCCTACCACATGAAAACCTGTTTCCCCAAGAGACAAGTAGTAAAGCCTAATTCCCCAAACATGCAGGTATCTCAAGTCAGCTGCATCATGTTGCCCAAATCTTTGACTTGTGAAAGTGTGTTTTGGATGCGAAAGGTACATTTGTATTGCCTATAGGACCTTCCAGTATTTGTGACTAGTTGCCCCACATAGGCAGTTGATCTACTGGAGGTGCTCCCATGTATGGTTACAAATGCACAAAGGTGAACAGCACTTCAGGGTGACAAAGCTGTACATCATGGGGAACTAATATATTTCACCCTTAGGCCCATTAAGAAAAGACAGTCTCCTACAATGCATAACAGACCAATTTGCACAAGGGTTTTACTTTGTATGGTACCAAGAAACCAACCCTCACAAATCCTAGCACTGCCTGCCTGCCTATCAGGAAGCACAGTGTGGATGTGGGCAACCAGGACTTCTTGCATGATAAGAAAAACAGTGTGAACAGGGATAAGACAGTTTGCATGATGGCATTTATCAGTATAGACATATGGTTAAGTTTATGATAGAATTGAACAACTGGAGTCAAATGTTAATCAACACAGCAAATATGTACTATAAGTCCAGTTAGATATTGATCTTTTCTCTCCACCCAAAGAGACTGCTAAGTAAGAGTATTATGTGACTGTAGGATTGTTATGCAAGGGCATTAAATGCAATAAACCAAAACAAAGACAGGTAAACTGTCCTTTCCATGTATGTTCTGTTACCCTTATGACCAAACAAGAATGTTGTGCAACATTTGTTTTTACTACAGAAACCATCAAAAGATATAGTTTCCTTCTGACTATTTCAAGTACTTTTATTCTCATCATAAAAATGCTTACAATGAGACTTTTTGTAACATCATAGTTCAAAACTATTATATTAAGCTGCAAGGAGGCAAATCAGATATAAAAGTTACACAGTTACAAAGGCCTTGATCATACAAACATTTATGTTCAGGTTTAACTCCTTAAACAGTTTTAAAGTAGTCACAAAGACAACACATTTTTTAAAAGTTAAACACACATACCTAAAAGCTACAGGTTTGGGGCCAAAAATTTTAAATTATTTCCACTGCAAAGTTATCCAAGCAGAAACACTTTCAAATGTTTGTTGCAGGAGAACACCAGATACAAAGCTAGTATTTGGACAGATTACTAGAACATCCCTCTGCAGGAGCTTCCATCATCGTCATTTACTAAAGAAACTTGATTTCATTTAAGTTCTTATAAAACTGTGTTTAAGTATAAGACACTACTGGCAATCGAACTCACTGCAAACACTAAAAAATTAGTGAAGTTCAAGGCAACATCTAGCCCCATTGCTATCAATACCCATATTCTGTATTAAGCCCCATGGGCATTTATACATGTGCTCCGGCAGTGGCAGGGGGAAGGGACAAGCTTTAATTAGAGCAGCTGACAGCATCTCATGTAGCAGCATCCTCAAGCTTCAAAATGGTGGCAGGGCGCTTCATCTAAAGCTTGTTTGATGAGCTTTAGATAAAGTGCCCCTGCCATCACTTTGACGCACATGGATGCTAATACACAAGACACCAGAGGCTGCTGAAGTGTGGTAATGCCACACTCTAGCAGACCCAATTAATGGAGCTTCCTTCAAAACACTGGAATTGTAGCGCATTGGTGCAGCTTCCCCGGCTTGTGTATAGGCACTCCCTGGGTCCAGGATTTCAGAGCAGGAGTTGGGCTTCTCAAGAATGCTGAAATAAAAAGGAACCTGACTTGTAATTGACTTTTGTTTTTGAGCCATTGAGGTTTACATTACCAAGTTTTGGTCCACAAAAAGGAGGGCCAGAATCTAAGGGACTGCCTATCTAGGGAAATGTACAGGTATAGTCATACTGGTCCCATTATACTGCTATAGTTATATTAGTATATTAACTCCTTGTGAGGAGAACCTTGTTCTGGACCAAGAAGGCTTTCTATGCCATGTTCAGGTGAGCATGATCTTTTGGTTCCCTGGGGACAAGCAGCAGCTGCACACCTTATACTGCTACTACTTGTCCCCAGGGAATGCCTGTGCCACAGGTTTGTGGCACCACATGCTGCACAACCGTGTCCATCTGGACACAGCCATAGTGTGCTTTGGAAATACCATGAGCTAAAATCAAAGAAAAGAGCTTCAGGAACCATTTTGGAGATCTAGTCTCTTACATCTGACATCTACAGGTACATGCCCAGATGCCTGTGAGCAGCAGGGAATAAAAAGTAGATTTTCAGTGTCTCTATGTTGTTTATGCAGGTCATCTGTAACCCAAGAAATATGCCTTCTTTAACTTAATATTGCATCAGAAAAAAGTAGGCTAGAAGCTTGGAGAAAATTATAAAAAAAAAGATCAAGTGAGCTTTAAACATACACTGCTGTCTGGGTTCTGACGGTCTCCCGATTTTATTTAAGAGCATTAGACAGTAACACCCCTGGGCAGGGTCTGTCTTCAGATCCGTTTGCTGGACATAGTGCCAAGCCTACTGCTAGCACTAGAATAGCAAATAAAGGACTTCCTAGAATCAGAAAGCAGCGGATGCAAACCTAGGTTTCATTGTCATAGGGCCTCTGACATCTCCCACTTATTCATTCTACATTCATACAACTTGCCTCATTCTCTAGGTATTGTTCACACTGAAGAGATACCAACTAACCCACCATCACCACAATGCCCTATTAAATTTACTTTTAAGCTTTAAGCAGTTTCCCCTCCATCCCACCAATACTTCTGCACCAAGAGAACTCTCCCAGAGCAGACAGATGCACCCTGTATTTGCTGCTTATTTTGTTAGTCCTATGTGGTTTTCTGTTCAGTTCAATCTTTAGCTTACTCTATTTGAACAGAAGGGCTAATGTTTCTTAAAAGTTGACCAGTGAATGGTATCTAAGTTGACCGGCCTCAAAAGGGACTTATAACAGGGTCCTATCCCAGGGGTGGCTGTAATACCCCTAAAGCATCCTCTCAGCCCAAGGTCCTCTCTGCTTCCTTTGGGCAATCTCCCCTTTAGCTCTCCTGCCATGCTTTGATGGAATTGTCTTTAGAAAAGGAGGCTGCCCCACATCTCCCCAAACAAGATCTCATGAGTGCCAGTGTCACTGTCCATCGCCTTAAGGGCACAACTTTTAAAACTCCCCTACAGCTGTGCCCCTGCCTTGCAGGCGTTTCCAATCATCCATCTGGTGGGTGCTTTGCCCCAGCTACCAGGCCACTTCAGACTTCCACTCCCTCGTTGGGGCCTTGGCACTCCTAGCCTCCACCCCTCTGCTCTGGCTAGTCCCTTTAGCCTAGACCCAGTGCAACTGGGCTCCAGCCCCACATCTGCCCCTCCCTAGGCTATAAGCCAACTCTGGCTCTAGCTCCATACCTCTCTGGCACTACTAGGACCTCCTCTCACCCCTACTAGTCCCAAACCTAAGCCATCAGCTAACTCAAGCAAAACACATAGGCACTCAGGCTCTAACAGAATTGCAAGCCAACTGGCTGTCTGCCAAGCTTCCCCATCTTGGTTCCTATCCCCATTGCAACAAGCATTTAGTGTCTTACTGGCACTGACAGGCATTCCAGGAGCAGCAGAGCCTCTCACTGCAGCTCTCCAGGGCAGGAGCTCTATAGCCAACAGGGTCAGATTGACTGCTTGCTTTCAGGCACAGACTTTAAGGGTTCCTATACATGTGCAGGGAGGCTGCTCCAACACTGCAATTACAGCGTGCTGCAGCAGACTCAATTCATGGAGTCAGCCAGAGCGTGGTAATTACTGCACTCCAGCATCTTGTGTATCAGCATCCCTGCACTTAAAAATGGCAGCAGGGGCACTTTTAACTAAAGCTGATCAAACACTAATGCACGTGACACTCAGGGTGCTTTAATTAATGCAGCTCTCAAAGCATTACTGATTAAAGCCGCCCCCCCCACCCCCTCCCCCATAAATGCCCTGTGTCTCCTAAGCTCTGCCCCATCCAGTCATGACTATGGCCACTCACAGGAGTTTCCCCTCTGTGGCCCATGACCTGTCTGCTCTCCCTGCTAGAACTGAAGTCACCTGTCTGCAGCCCCATGTTTCTAGGCTGACTCTCTGCCTGCCCTTGCTGCATTTTACTATTCTGCCTCCCTCCCCAGGGTGAGTTACCTTCCCATAGGCAGCCTCTCCCCGTGTTTTGCACCCTGATCTATTTCACTAGCAGCTAGCTTGTTTCCTAGCTGCCAGTCCTCCTTGATTCAGCTCAGCTTGATACTCTTTCCTCTTAAAGTAACAGGAGTCTTCTGGCTTCCTGTTACAGGACCATATCCATGTTCTAGAACAGTTCCAGGGCACCCCGAGGTCTGCCCCAGATCCTTTGAAGAGTGCTTTTGGCAAGATGTGATGAGATAACCAGAAAAATGTACCCTCAGACATGTTCCTGCCTGAACGATTCCCCAACTCCACTGCCCAGCTCCTCTGCAAGGGGCCTCAAGTCCAGTGAGGCGTGCCTCGAGTCCAAACACATTGAGAACTACAGTTCCAAAACTTATAAAGATGTCATGACAGCATTAGTGACCAAGTAGACGAAAGCAAAAGAACAGGCCTGTCTCATATCTGACTATCAAAAACTAACTCTTTCAACAGGTTTTAGCACTTTGACATCTGCATTAATGAATCCATTTCTAAGCACTAGGAGGTGGTGGTGATTAGGAACAGTCAGCATGGAGTTACCAAGGGCAAGTAATGCCTAACCAATCTGACTGCCTTCTATGATGAAATGGCTGGTTCTGTGGATGTAAGAATAGCAGTGGACATGATATACCTTGACTTCAGCAAGGCTTTTGACATGGTACCTCATAACATTCTTGCAAGCAAGCTAAGGAAGTATGGATTGGGTGAATGGACTGCAAGATGGACAGAAAACTGGCTGGACCTTTGGGCTCAAATGGCTTGAGCTCAATGGTTCAATATCTATTTGGCAGCCAGTATCAAGTGGAGTGTCCCAGGGGTCAGTCCTGGGGCTGGTTTTGTTCAGTATCTTTGTCAACAACATAGAAGACAGGATGGAGTGCACCCTCCACAGCTGACACCAAGCAGGCAGAAGCAGTAGATATGCTGGAGGGTAGGGCTAGGATTCAGAGACCTCAGCATATAGGAGAATTGGACCAAAAGATCTCTCATGACATTCAATAAGAAGTGCAAAGTCCCACACTTAGGATGGAACAATCCCATGCACCAAGACAGGCTGGGGAAAAATGACTAAGCAGCAGCTTTGCACAAAAGGACCTGGGGGTTACTAGTGGACAATAAGCTGAACATGAGCCAACAGTGTGCCCTTGTGGTGAAGAAGGCTAATGGCATACTGGGCTGCATTAATACGAGCACTGCCAGTAGATCCAGGGAAGTGATTATTCTCTTCTATCTGGCACTGGTCAGGCCACAGGCAGAGTACAGAGTTCAGCTTTAGTCCCCCCCGATACAGAAAGGATATGACAAATTGGAGAGTTCAGTGGAGGGTAATCGAAACAGTTAGGGAGCTGGGGCACATGCTTCCGAGGAGAGGCCGAGGGAACTGGGCTTATTCAGTCTGGCAAGGCGAGGGGCGGGATTTAATAGCAGCCTTCAACTACCTGACAAGCAGTTTCAAAGAGGAGTGTTCTCACTGGTAGCAGATGACAGAAGGAGTAATAGTCTCAAGTTGCACCAAGGGAAATTTAGGTTAGATATTATGAAAAACTCTCACTAAGAAGGTAGTAAGACATTGGAACAGGTTCCCTAGAAAGGTTGTGGATTCTCCATCCTTAGAGGTTTTTAAGATCTGGCTAAACATGGCCTTCGCAGAAATGATCTAGTTGGGGATGATCTTGCTTTGAGCAGGGGGTTGAACTAAAAGACCTCCTGAGGTCCCTTCCAACCCTAAGTTTCTATATTCTATAATGCAAACACTCTTACTGAGAACACTGCGAATCAACAAGACATTGAAAAGTTTGCCAGGAGAATACATAAAACACCTGATTTTTTCCCCTTAATTTCTACATGTATGTAGTATTTACTGTATACATACTGTGAGCCCTGCAATTACAGAAGTGTACTGAGCAAAGGCAGACTTCTGAATTGTATTTACATTGCAGTATTCTTATACTGCTATGCAATGTAGTCATTTACCTTTCATTTAATATTTTAGTCATTATTTCCATGATTTTCTCATCACAGTTTACATGGTAAGCTTTATTACCACTTCAGGGTAAGTTTAAATTACTTGAAAAGGACAAAAAAAAAAAATTATTAAAACCTTTAACCAAATGGTTTATTAACCTATTCTTTGTCAGAATACATTTGTCAAGTACTAAGAGCAAAGAGTTACCAGTACAGGGCAACCAGTGAGGAACATATTTACTTTGGGTCAAAGCTAAAAACGTATCTATTAGATCTACTTGGGGTACAGTGGCAAAGAACAAATAGAGCAAGGAGACTGAAGTGAGAAAAGCAGCCAAGCGTAGTTCAAACAGATCATACTTGACTTTCGAACTTTGCCTAAGAACAAAGAAATGAGCCTAGCAACGGGCCCAGCCAATCAGAGATCAGAAAAACAGGTACAAGGCTTGATTTCAAGAGATCGGTGGAGTCCAACCTCCTCAAGCATATTTCCGACTTGTAAGACTTGCTAGTTTCAAGTTTGAGAGTGCACCAAACCAAGCCAGGGTGAACTGACAGACACTATGATATCCAATACATTTTCCTGTAACTTGTAAATATCTATTTCTATTTAACAACACGCACTGATGTCACGAGACAGACTTATCAAACTGCTCTAAAATATTAAATTTTCATAAAGAGCAAACTTAAGACTCTTTGACAGTTTCTTGTGAAATGAGAAAGAATATGGTCGAGGCACAACAGAGAACTCACAGCTTAAGTTCAATGGTTACTTAAGGCAATTTTACAACACCTTTGCACCCTCCTAATCCCCATTTCCCTCAAAGACTGTAGAGAACCCCGTGTAGCCTGTTTAAGTTATAGAAACCTTCCCTGGACTGCCTGTTAAGGACAAAGCTGCTGGGAGTACCCACCAACATGCATGCTGAGATCTGACTCCCTAAATACATGCCAGGTTTTTACTAAGTTTGTGTCCTGCCTTCCATACCCTGAGTAACACAAACAGTGCTGCTATAATACACAAAGAGTTAAGACTTGTAAAGAAGCTGTCAAATCATATGAGGATTTCTGCAATTTGTATGGAACATAAATAGCACTGCAGACACTTTTGAGGGCTTTGCGAGGCAAGTGCCTGCTGTTTGGCTATGCTTTAATAGTGCAGGTATTATGTATACAAGAAACTAAGTGGACGAGTGGTTGCTGGACCAAATCATAAAAATATTCTCAAGATAATCTCTTGGCATTTCAGTGGAAAGTCATGCAAGTGGCTTCAGGTTTTTTGGTTTCATTTTGTGGGGGGTTTTAGTTAACCACAAAAAATGAAAATAAGCCTTTAAACTACTGTTCCTAGCAGATCATTATTTTTAAGTAGATTGGTTTTATGTGGTTTCATAAGGAAGAAGGGCCACCTACTATCCTTTTAGGCCACTTGATGTTATTGCTTATTGAACCTGACTTTAAAAATCCTGTGTTCCAAATACTCTGGGAAAGTAGCACTCTGCATAGATCCACTCAGATGTACTGCTTGTATTTTTTGTGTGCATGTGAAAATGCTCTGGTTTTCACAACAGAATCAGTATTTTCACAATGATGTTATCCAGTATTATAGCATGATTCAGAGCACCTTTTAAACAACAAAGAGTGAGGAATTAGTATTAAAACAAGCAGTGAGAAATTAGTGTTATAACAAGCCCAGCAACAGTACTATCAAATTGGGCATGTACCATCAGATTTAATTATATGTAGTAAGAAACAAATACATTCTTCTGAGGCACAGGACTATGGTATTTTATACTTGAGATGAAGGGGTTTTGTTTCTTTGAGGGTTTGTTCTGTTTTGGTTGGGAGGGAGGGGGTCTTAAAACCTGTTTTACTAATACAGGTGCCAGGCTGTCCCATCCCAATTACTTGCTGGTTTGTTTAAAAAAAAAGAATACAAATCTAAATATCAAGATACCTCTAACTGTTGAGAAGGGATTCCACTAGGTGAAAGGAACATAAATTAAATAAAGACCTTTGCAGACACAGACAGGCTTCACTGTTGATGAAAACCAGACAATGATCACCAAAACTTGCAAAAGGATGTTCATTTAGTTAGTGTCCTTTGTATACAGCATGTCTGTCGCTTAATTTGGAGACTTGTTCAAGTCAAATGTGGAGGCCGAGAAACCCCAGCGGAATGGGACCGCCGATAGAGTGGAATTAGGTGCAGAGAGGCAACGGCGTAAGTAAAGTAAAAAAACTTTACTTACAATCTGCAATACAGCAAGGTATGCAGCGTAGGCACACTCCGTAGACAAACAGCAAACGAAACCGTAGGCAAGCACTGACGTTCACACTCACGCAGGGTATGGGGTATGTCATAGTAACTGCGACAGGGAGTCGTTGGTGGTTGATCAGGCCCCTCCATGGCTCCAAAGTATACGTGGGGCTCTCTCCCTACACACATCCAAACTCTCCTCCAATTTGGGCAGGTACCACCCAAGCCTTTTGTATGGCCAGCAAGCTAATTGCTGACCGCCATGTGTGCATAACTTACACTGAGCCAATCGTGACCATGCACTCAATGGTGCAGCTACAAGCTTTTGGCGGGAGCTGATTTTGCACCAAGGACTCTTTCCCGCCTTACAGGGGAAATCCCTGCACCGGGGACTCGCAATGTGCTTAAACGCAGCTGTGCCAAGGCATCTCTTAACCATTTAGCTCTGACATTAACCACACTGCACTCTTTTGGACAGGAAGGACCTCGAGGCTGGAAATTCACTAGTAGGCAGGCTTCCTGGTCATTCCTGCCAATGCAGTTGGGCACACAAACTTCTCTAATCACTTCAGTGACACAATTCAATTCTCATCAGCAAAACCATCTCTCTCTCAGCAACAGGTCTATCCTGAGAGTTGTGCCAATGCACAAAAAGGGTGTTGGTTTTATAGAGGATGGTCTAACAAGACCTGAAGAAAAGGCTACAGATCCATTTAGGCTGAATCTAAATTCAGGATTAATATTTCAGATAGCACAGTGCTCATAAAAAGAGTCAAACTGAATCTCTGGAGAATGACTTCTGTGTCAAAGTACATCAGTCCTTTCCTGCAGGCCCACCTCTAGAAACAAAAGGCAGTATTCTGTATTTTTCTCCTTAGATAGCTGAAAGTGCTTGTCAGTCAGTTTGCTCAGTTCTTACGTCAATCAGTGCCCACAGCAGAACAACTGTCGTCATAAAAAAGACCATAACACCATAGGTGCATCTACATACGAATGCAAAGCATTACACTCCAGTGTGATTTGCATCTCTCACCAGAGTTTATTGCTCCTAGGTGCTGCATTTACACTTGCACCGAGGACCACAGCACTTTGAGCTGGGTCAGAGCAGCCCTGGCTGGCAGCGGTCGGGGGAGGGGGGGGAAAAAAAAAATCAACCTGTCAGCCCAGGGCTGCTCCAACCCACCTCAATGTGTTGGAGAGGGGCTAGCTGGGGCATGAGGGTGCTTCAGACTGGGACTAGCCAGCAGGCAGTTCCCACACTGAAGCACCCTTGTGGTCCAGCCAGCCAGGTCAATGTCTACCCATGCACTGCCGAGCAGGAAAAAAAACTCTGCAGCAGGAAAGTACTTGTATTTATAAGTACTAACCCGGTGCAGAGTTTATTAGCTTCCTGTGGTCTAATGGGGCCATAGGTGTAGACACTGAAATGTTTACTGCAGTGTTAATTAGATAACTCCACAGTAAACATCTTTTGTAGACACATCCCATGTATCCATCAGATAGCCATTTTTACTCACCATTAAACTGTCACCAGTTCAAATGAGAGTCAATCTAAAGGCAAAAGAAAGATGGGGAACTGAATATTGAGTCCAAGTCACCTAATCTGTGACTGGGAAGAAAAGGAACCGACTACCCTGCCCATGCATTCTAATTGCAGCATCACTCTTAATTGTCTCTCATTTCCATTACTGCTCATTTTCTAATACAAATCCATTCTAAACTTGTAGCAGGATTACATTGTTTACAAGTACAGATGCACCTTTTTTTAATTGAATTGCTGTGTGTTAATGTCTATGTGGGGCTTTAATCAAAAGTTTCCTATGTTCGATTGTATGGAAGCGTTCTCCATTAAGAGCTGCTTACAAATGCTGGATCAGGCTCTAGCAACCCCGATCCAACTAAACCTGCGAGAGAGGGGGCTTGTGTGATGCTCGATCTTAAGCAATCAAATTAAAATCTGATCACACCTAGCAAAACCGTCTTGTAAATCCACAGAGCAACCCTGAGCAAACCTTGTTTGGACTTCACCTCCTTTTCACAAAATCTGGTACTTGGGCCCTGACCACAACAAGAAAGAGTGAGGCTTTTCTAAATGAAGCCTCCCTGGTAAAGACACAGTAGAGCCATACCAGGGAGCTGTTGTCAAGGGAAGGACTTGGAAAAAAAAAATCCAGGGGATTCTGACAACTGACTAGCTCTTTTGCAAAAAAACTGAAAATGAACTCTCCGATTTGCCTTGTAACAATGCAGAAGTTCTCAAAAGATAAAACATACAGTCGACTTGGTAGTGGTTTTAATATAACACTTATCTGATCCTTGCCTTAGCTTTCCAATAACAAACTTTGGTTTTAAGAAAAAGTTGTTGGTCTATATAACTGGTCACAAGTTTCCAAAGGGAAAACCTAGCAGATGCTCAAGACAGGCCTGCAACCCAGTACTATGCAGCTGGCATACACTGGGAGTAGAACTTGCCTTCTAGTCTAAAAGAATGACAAGATTCTTTCCCAAGAAAGATAAAGTCACATGGCTCAACACCTAGCAGCTCTTCTGAGAGGTGCAAGATGAAATTAGTGAGGTGCAGCTACCCTTACAGTCATGGTATATCATCTCAACCATCATCTTTGAGGATGTATGTTGCTTCAACAACATACATATTTTCCACCCAGCACTCCCTCCCTCCTCCAAAGCTTTAAACTTAATCTGAAGCACCAACTCCACAATGGATGATTAATAACTACAGTTTTATGTCTGTCTATGTCTAACAGCTGAAGACATCCCCAATCACCAGCACCCAGACAGAGAAAGGACTTGTCACTTAAGAACCAGGGATATCATCAACTATTACAGAGAAGCAGAACTTAGCAAGTAAGCATTTTTTCCATTACGGGAATCTTTCCCAATGGTAACTATTCTAAAGTCCTCTGATTTTACTAAACATGATGTATGCCTTCAGTGATCCTATTGAATTTTTAATTAGGTATGTCTCTCTAGATTTGCACTATTTAAACCTCCTGTTTCCTGCACTTAAAAGTAGTATGTAAAAATAAACATAAAATCATTAAACACATTTTTGTTGAGAAAATATGATTAAATTGGCAAGATTTTTTTCTCATGGATGTGCAGACAGAGCTGTGTAAGAAATAAAACTCAATACTTATTTAATGTTTGAAAAATAATAATACAGAAGAGTCTTTACAAATGTTCAAAGTATCAGTTGCATCCAAATAGAAGCAGAAATAGCTTACTGTTTCGGTCATCATCAGATTTTATTATTTTTCCCCCCAAATATAATGCAGTTTTCTTTCCAGTAACTTTATGTTCTTCCTCCACCCAGAAAACTTCAATAAGCTGTTGATGCAGTTTTGCAAGTGTTTGACATTACTATGAACTTCCTGATAACACCAACTACAATCTCTTTCCCACCTTGTTCTCAGTTGTCTCAGGGGGCCATGGAATAGACAGCTGCTTAGAAAAGGTTTGTAACTAAACACAAAATACAAAAGCAACACAAAGAGGAACTGGGTCAAGGAGTCAGAAAATTAGGCTTTGAGATAAAAACTGTCACTGCACTCCCAGGGAGAAGAGAACATATTTTTAGCCTGGTAACAACTACAAGCACTCTATAAATACACTGTATACATTACTATGGACAGAATACACTTTGTGTGCTATACAGCCTGTTAACTTCCAGGTTTTGCGGCTGTTGACAGTTTACAATGTGCAGAACTACATTATCTTAGGTGACTTAGTTCAGTTTAGAAAGTTGTTTACCAGAATACTTTTGCAATTATGAGAGAGAAGTGGGTGGGAAGGAATATAAAGAATGTTCCCAAGCTTTTCAAGGAACTTCTAAACAACTTTCCTTCTAAGAATTACAGCTTAGCAAACCTCAAGGGTTGTCTCTTGGTTCCCTCCTCCTGTTGGCATCTACATTACTCACACAATCAGAATAAACATAAAAATTGTGATCCAAAAAAAGTGTGCTACATTCTATGTTTGGGGTCATTTTAACCAAGCCATTGGTTTATGGCTACCTAGTTTATGGCAGGGGGGAGTTTTATTGACTCATCTGGGTCAAATGGATTAAAAGGACCTTTAAGTACTAAATAAATAAGTTGAAAGACTTCCTATACTATGTAACAGCTGCTATATAGTTCTCCTTTACTTACCCATGCCCAGCTCTGTTCTTGAGCTGGTAGGTCCAGGACGCCAAGCTCTCCCCTGACAAAATGCCCCTTTAATACAAGGTGCCACATACACAAGTCAGAACAGGAAAGCCAGTCAGTGAAGCACGTGAACAGCTGGAGACAGCAAGAGGGCTAGAGAAGTACTCTGAATTTCTTTCAGATACAAGAATTTATGGGAAAGCAACAGCATTGTTGGTGTGCAGAGAGCATGGTTCATTCACAGCTGATCTCTATTTTCTTCCCTGGGCCTTCTGCCTTATGCCCCTTTAGCCCTTGCTTTCTTAGCCTATTTAGCTAATCACCTCCTAACTTAACCTCACTCAAAGAATAGACAGATTGGACAGGATAATCCACTTCCAGGCAAATCAGATAAGTGCATAATTCATTTAACTGCATAAATAAATAAATGCCAGTCCTATATTTTTTGCCTACTGCCTACGTTATAATAAATACTGGCTCTCTCTCAGTTAAGGGAATAGACACTGGAACTTCACCTCAGTGTCTATGCAGTAAATGCAACTGTGCTCTAACTATGAAATTGACAAAGGAGCCATCACATTTCAAAGCTCCTAAAACCGCCCTGAACTGACCTAGGTCTTGTCAACTTCAAGGCTGCTACTAGAGAGGTAAGAGAGTGTGAGAAACAAGGTAACAAGCCTTAATGAGGTGCAAAAAGATTAGCACAGGCTGTTCTTAAGAGTTAATTAGCTTCATTGATATCAAGTCCTTTTAAGTGCACACTGGCAAAGCATGCAGCCTGTTCCCAGTCCTGAAGAGATGCAATTAAAGGCAATACCCAGTAGAACTTAGCTGGTGTTTACAGGCTATCACACCATTCACTATATTACTGTCTATATAATTCCCTGAACCTTGCATCTATAAATTTCTCAGAAAGTTACAGGTCTTGTGTATTGACACTTTTCAAGGCAAAGACTGCTACTTACTCTAGGTTTGTACAGTGTCTACCAAAATTAAGTCCCACTCTCAGCTGGCACCTATAAACTATAAAACTATCACTTCTAAACAGTGAGCAACTAGCTTGATATAGAGCAGCAATTCTCAACCAGAGTGCTTTGGCATGCTGGGGAGCAGTGAGATACTTTCAAAAGTACTGTGGAGCTCTGCACAATTTTAACACTGTTACATGTGTAAATCACATAATTCACAAGATAAACACCAAGATTTCAAATGCTAACCCAGTGTCAAAAGTATTTTAATCAATTCTGGTCATTCTGAGTTCTTTGCAAAAGAATTGCCCTATTTTTCCATAATCAAGAAACAAGTGAAAGCTTAAATAGCTAGCATTTTCCAAGAGGAGCCACGTGTCTAAAAAGGTTGAGAACCACAAAGAGTATCAGAACAAGTAAACAGCACTGAAATATTTCAACCCACCTTCACCTTTCCCAGCAGTTCTCTTCCCTCATCCTGTCCTTTCCTTTTTCCTAACTTTTTTATTTTAATCACTTTCTTCTTTTTTTTTTTGTTAAGATCTGTTACTCTCTGAAAGCCCACCCATAGCATCTGGCAAAATATGCTGTTGCCTCCAAAACGAATGCCTCTCTAAATGAGCAAGCATGTGTCTGTTGTGGCATCTTAAATTGCTTTGAGATGCCACAAGAGACATGCTGGGGGAAAAAATGTTCCCCGTGCTGCATATTTGCAGTGCGGACTCTAATCTTGATATCGGGAAATCCCAGTATCAGAAAAATAATAAAATAAAACCCAACAATGCTGAAAAAACTGACGCAGGAGGCTGGGTCCTCCACACAGATGCTCTATGCCTGCCCCCTTCTCTTGCTGCATCAGCACACTGGCTGAAGATCCAGGAGGAGCTGCACAGGGTCAGTTTGCCATGTGGCATGTCAACAGTATAGAATAAGGAAGGTGCTGCTTCCTTTCTTGTGAATGAATGCTATCCATCTGCTAGCACCTTTTTATAAACTCCAGATGCTCATACAATAAAAATGATTGGCTATCTGCTGGGAGTAAATTATTTGCTGGGGCAGGTGGCACAATTTGCCCCATACCAAACTGCATGTTCAGGCACGTAAGCTGAGGCACAAATTTCTGGCACAAATTTGTGCCACTGCTACTTGAGCTGCCACAAGCACATGCACCTGCATGTGTGGATGTGCCTAAGGTGCCAGACTGCCCCACTTTGTCGAAGTAGGATCTGTTTGTTTTGAAATAAAGTAGTAATATGTTGCGTATGTTTTATCTGACAAAGCATTACCAATTGCACTACCAAGAGCAATTCTCTTTGCAAAGGGGAGTGACTATGCATTTCAGATAGTGGCTGAAATTAACAGCATTGAACCATGCTAAAATAGGAACTTGAAATTAGTTTACCTTCCACATTCTTTCCTAATATATCAATCATTTTCAGGTATCTTTCTCCCTAGAAAATAGTCTACCCCCAGCAGATAGCTCATCATTTTTACTGTATGAGCATTTGGAGTTTATAAAAAGGTGATAGCAGACTGATAGCATTAATTCACAAGAAAGGAAGCAGCACCTTCCTTATTTTATGCCACTGACGTGCCATAACCTCGGTTTCAAAGGCTGCATCCAAGGATATAAAAGTCTGATTTCTGCTGTCTGTCACTGGATGCTGCAAATTCCATCAAGCTTGCATCTATGCAGGACAAGATGATAACTTCTTAGAGGGGTCTACATGCTTACAGAACTTAATGCATCTAAAATCTCCCCACTGAAATATGGGGCTTGGTAAAAGCTTGTCTGGTTTATCATGAACCCAACATTTGCAACAATTCACTAACCCCCACATGGGCTGAATTTTGTCAAGTTTCAGACCATAGTCTCCTTCCTAAATCCCACAAAAGGCCTCCCATCTCCCCCGTACTTTACATTGCTTAAAATAGGAGACGAGCAGCCTACAGTCGTCACTCCCTACGTCACATATTTACAGGAGAAATGTAGCAGCCATCAGGGAGTTGCAGAGATGGGAGTCAATTGCCAGAGACTAGAACTGATAGAAAGTGAAGCTCAGATGGGGAGGCAGAGGAATAGCATCTCACTCTGAAGGTTACTAGGAAGGATCTCTCAGTTTTATCTGAGGTAGAAACATCCCAGTGCAAGGGCTACATATACTTATCAAGGCAGCTGCTTTGAAACTATTGCATATTAGGTCAGCAATAGATGGAAGTCACAAAGCTTAAGCAGGAATCAGTTTCCAGGCAAATTATTTTAGTTTACTTGAGATCCCTAAGGGAGATTTCAGTCTCCTTCAGACACCTATTGCAGACTGCAACTGGGAGCAACTTCAGAGAAGTTCCAACAGTTAAAGTATCAAACATTGCAATTATTTTGCAGAATTTTCTTTGCACTTTTCTGCAACAAAAATTGTAGCTCATGGTTTCAAATTGTTGGAAAATGTATGGATTTCTTGAAGTTGAATTTTTATTAAGTAAACAACTTGTCTCAAGGAACATGCAGAACCATTGGAGCCTTAAGTTTCTTGCACTCTAGCTGTGTATTTGTTTTATAATCAGCCTTTCTTTGGGCAAACACTTCCACAAGGTCTCTTGGATCAGTGCCAGCAAATTACATCAGGGGTTTTCTATTTCACTGATTAAATAAGAAAACTAGAGTTTTTGGTTTCACTTCATTGACTTTCTTGTAACCTCCTCTTACACAGCATTGCATTTTGATGACCATTAAGTACATTTTTGGCATAGGAATTTTATAACATCTTCAAGTTGCAATATGTCCATATGAAAAATAAAAGCCTGATATATGTTACCTTTTTTCCTCTCCAAAATAAAAAATGCGTCAATCCTTCACACTCCCAGTAAAACCTGTATAAGTAGTAGTTCCAGCTTGACCACCAATCCAAAGTTAACTTTGCAGGTAACATAATATGGCAGTGAATAGGTAATTCTTATATTATGTCAACATGTGATTTAATAAAACCAGCAATATCCCAAAATAAAGAAGAGCGCAAAGTTTTTCACAGAAAGAGACATAGCATGATAGGCAGCTAATGATGGCACATGCACTTGTTTGAGGTATTTAAATAATGTAACAGTTTATCACTGAAAACTCAGTGTGAATAAAACTGCCTTAAAAATTCTCTACCTAGAAGCACTGTTGAAAGTATTTAAGCTACATAAAAAGTGATCAACTCAATTGAAAAGTCTGTACAGATAATAGGATAAAAATGTGCTTCACATCTTATACCAATGAAAACTAGTCTAATGATTTTCCTAGTTAAAAAAAAGTCTCAAAGATTAAGTGTTTTTAAGATGTAAAAGAAGAAATAATTTATTGATTAATTTATAAGGAATGTTTACTCATCCATAGTGGCTAATCGCCGAATAACAATACCAGTACAACACAGGTGCCTTACTAAGACAAACTGCTGTCCTGAAATAGATCAGTGATGTAAGCTTGTGATGTAATGCAATGTGGTAGAACAAACAGAATTAAGATTTTCCAACTCTTGAGTTTTAATACTAACTTTATCCACAATTCCCAAGCTCTGCTTTAAGAATGTTGTTTCATCTCTGGTCCTAGTTCTGCTCATAAAAAACAGGAACAAAAATTCACTTCCTTATCTTACAAAGGGAGCAAGGTAAAGGTGTATATTATGACATTTAATGTTTGTATAGTGCTTGAAACCTGTAAAGAAAGTGATGTTTGGCACAGCTATCTAGTGTCTCTGGCACAGGCATATAATAAATGCTTCAAAGGAGGCAAAAGAAACAAGACTGTATATGGCCAGCTGCACTAGATATTCCATGGGGGTACGAAACTCCATCCCAATTCCAAAAACTCATGCTATTTTTGCTGTCTTCTGCAAGATGATTGAGCTGAAGAACACTCTCTGGTGCTATCTTGTCAGTTTCCATATTCTTTATCTGCTTCTCTCTATGACAAGAATATTATTGAAGATGAGTCCAAAGAATACTCTATAATTGACTTGACAATGAACATTTTATTACCTAGCTGATAATTATCTTACATTTACTTATAGAAAATATGCAAAGCAATTCACAAATATAAGTGGATATACAAATTGCACCGCAGCCCTTCTTTTTCCATTACTGCAATGCAGCCATTTGATATGACAAGCAAATAGGGATGACAGTACATGAAAACACGATACAACTAGGACACAAATGAAAAGTACCCATATATAGCTAGTCCTCGCTTAACACTGTAGTTAGGTTCTTGAAAAATGAGACTTTAATCAAAACAATGTTAAATGAATCCAATTACATCATGTGGGGGCTGGGAATAGCTGGATGGGGCCGCGTGATGGAGTGGAATTAGGCACAAAAGCTTGTCGGTTGAATTCAAAAAAACTTTACTTACAAACTGAAGTACAGTGTAGGCACACTCCATACAAGTTGCAAAAAAGAAAGAACCAGGTGGCACACTGACGTTGTCCGAGCATGCAGGGCACGGGGCACATCAGGGTGAACGGCAACGGGGAGTCGTTGGTGGTTGATCAGGCCTCCAAGTTCGCTCCAAGATACACAAGGAAGTCTCTTCTAACGCGCACACGGAGTTGTCCAACTTGGGCAGAAACTTGCCCTAACTTTTATATGGCTAGCGAACCAATTGCCAGCCACCAAGTAGGAATAATTTACGATAAGCCAGTCGGAAGCATGCCTGCAAACAGCGCAGATGCAAGCTTTGGCAGGAACTGATCATTGTACCAAGGGTTTTTCCCACCGTATCAGGGAACTTTTTGCATCGGGTACTTGCATTGTGTTGAGAATTCTACTGTGCCGAGGCACATTCAATTACTGAGCTTAGACACATCACAGTAGTTACCTACTAGCAGGTGGCGGCCAAACAATGTTATAACTGAACATTGTCCAACTTTAAATGAGCATATTCTCTAATAGATCAGCATCGTAATAACAAAACAACATTAACCGGGATGACATTAAGTGAGGAGTATCCATACTGTAGCCCAAAGAGGTCAAACACTTTTCCCATGGCTTTGAAACCCTTGTTCTATTTTTCTGGCTCATACAGAATATTCAGATTCTGTAAAAGCTGTATTTTCAGTTAAAAACAAACAAACAAACAAACAAACAACAAAAGCCCTATCAGTCAAGGCTATAAAAGTAACTGAATGAATGTAAAGCTATTTCAAACTAATGCAGTGCTGTTTTCCTGAGTCTGCAGACAGCTTGAAACAGCTATGTTCGCTACAAAGAACTCTACCCTTTTTTTTCTCAGTTAGGTGATAAAGCTAGTCTCATGATGATTCTTTGCATGTCAAAATAATTCTTGGCAAAACAGGTCAGAGAGTTTTGGATATGGGACTGGAGCAAAGTCCATGGGAACTGAGGGGTAAAAAAACCAGAAATGATCCATCAGAGGAAGTACAAAAACAAAGAAAGCTGAAGACAGAGAAATGAGAAGAAAAAAGAAAAGAAAGGAAGGGTTAAAGAGGAAAAGATAGAACAACATAAGATATGCTAAAAAACTCACCTTAATAATGATAAACACAAAGTTTAATTTGTATGTAGCAGCATTTTTCCCTTGGTTCTCATGCAGTCTCATTGACATTTGCCAGAGAACTGCTGTGTCAGGGGTGGTAGGTTGTTCTAACTTATTCCCCAGTCTAAACTAGGGGTGGAATTCAATCTCCTTCAAAAAATAATTTTGATAAAGCATACGTAAATCTTGGCACAAGTTTAGAGTCTTTGTATTCTGAAACCTTGAAATACAAATTAATAGTCTTTTATATAAAGGGGTAATTATTATAATATGCGCTAGCTATGCTTATGTGGTATGGCAAACTACTTTTACACAACTGGGTCTAGACTTCTGCAAAAGATCTGTTCTGTTCCAGCTACACTGGGAATTTTTGCCACCTTGGCTCTTATTTAAGCTTTTATTTCCAGGTCACACTAATGAAAAATCCACCCAAATACATTAATAGAATTAAGGAATCAACACAAAACTCAACTCCTGTGCTACCTGCAGCTTTGCTAAGCAAAGTGAAATGCACAAAGTTGAAAAGGGGCCTTCATCTGAGCTGTCAATTGGGATTTCACAAAACGGACATCAGATCTGTAGCCATTGAAAAATGCATGTCAAATCCAGATAGGTTCAACAGGGGAAAAGTTCTCAGAAGATATAAAAATCCTGAATAATTAAGGAAAAATGGAAATCTGAGATCTGTGGTAAATTCAAGAGTCTGACTACTGATGCTTCACGGTTTCATTCCCTGTTCTTCAGCAACTAAAACAGGCATCTTCATCCAGGTATTTTTGTAGTTATGTATTATTTCTACTGTAACAATGGGCCTGATCCTCAATCAGGGACCCTCTACACGAGGCACCATACCAACTTACAACAATAAGATCCCTGCCCCTAACAGCTTTATCTTGCACATTGAAAGAGTTATATCTACTTGTTTTCCTAACAAAAAAGAGGTTTCATTGCTATTTATTTCTGTTAGGACTTTAGGCTACAGCCAGATATCAGCATTTACTAATATTCCTAATTATTTCTTTTACAGAAAAAGTCAAAAGAGCCAAGATCCATATTGTTATCTAATAAGTAGTACAAAAAAAGGGAAAGCTTACAAATCAAGTCCCCATTCTAAAGCTTATGGTGTGCATGAAGCTCTTTACACTCAGAGAGCTCCACTGAAGCTCCAGGGTTGTAAAGACCTACCTATCTCTAGGTAGTGATAAGAGTGTAGTTGAAAAGTGCAATTTGACTCCCTCACCCTAGCTATAGCATGCCACTGGGGTGTCACGTCTGGAAGCAGTCAGACCTTCCTGGAAATTGGCTGCATGAACGCTATCAAATATAGCAAAGGAAGTGTCCTCAACCATTCAGCTTATGGAAATAAAACGTAGTCATATAAGCATAACAAGTGTCAGAGAAAGAAGTATTCTTGCTTATGCCTGGAAGTCCATGAACAGCATGGCAGAATAGTTCTGACCTACAGAATAGATTTTTGAAGCACTGAGGATTATGTGTACACACATGGACACATGCAGAGTCTGCTACTGAACTAGATTAACATGTACACTTCATCCACCATTCATATCTTTAAACAGTCCTTACTGAATGACCCATTTAAACATAACATGGAGGAAAAGACAGAGAGTCTCCCAAAAGACACAGTATAGAGCAGCACGGGTTCAAACTTAATGGAAATTCTTAGAATCTGTGAATGTGCTCTCCCAGAACATTACATGCTACTTTGTCACAGGCAGAAAAAACAATCTTTGAATTTTTCATTCTATTAATAATACTTACCTTGACTTTTGCTTTCATAGGTAAAGCAAGTATGTCAGCATTGCAACATACATAAAATTTAAAGAAGTTTTGACCCTAATGTCACTAACAGATAATGAGTAGGGAGCAAAGCTTTTTTCCCCTTGCATTAAATTTTGTAATCTGGATATTTCCACTGCCTATTCTACATGCTTTCTAATGTCCATTCTCTGATTTCTATCTATCTACAAAGCACTGGGTGTGGGTACTGCTATTTTTAAATTGGCCAGAAGCCGTCTTCTGAACTGACATCTGAAGCTCAGGAGAACGAAGGCCGAAGAGACCAGTGCTTAAAGGCACATATGCTTAAGGACACATATACATACAGACACTTGTGTGGGTTTGGATTTAGGACTTGGCGGGGGCAGGCTGGATACACTTTGTGGGTTACATCAGTGGGAGTATGTGTAAATTAGGGCTGATTCAAACTCAAAAGCTGTTTTAGATCACCAATTTTTCATATTCATAGAAAGAAATCCTAAAATCCAATCTTTTAAATTTCCTGACTGTAGGAAAGGCTATAATAGCACAAAATTTTGAATAAGTTTTTGCCAGTCTTGCATAGCAATACTAAACAAAGGGTAAAGCTCAATTTAAAATGTGTTAGCTAGGAACACAGCTGCACTAAACACAGTTTGCTAAATGCAATCCAGACTGAAGACTCCACATTGGCACTTAACACTCCATTCCAGCCCAGTCTCAAAGCTGTTTGTCTGCTTGTATCATGACAGAAGTTTATGGCCAAAGAACTGGAACAATCAGAAGCAGCCAGCCGGATTTGTGACTCAATACTTCTCTCAGAAAGATAAAAAGTATCCACATTCCTCCTTCTCTATGTTACTTAATGGAACATATATTTTTAGTCTAAATCATTAAAAACAGAAGAGATCATCTATAAAATGTACATTTAAAGGGTCCTCTAAGAAATAAAGCATTCAAGAAGTGAAAAAAAACTTAAAACACTTAACTAATATTTTTCTATCCAAAACTACTAGGTCAAAGATGGCCTCAGTACTCATACAATTTAGTTGGTGTGCATCAAAAGTGTATCAAATATGAGTTGAACCCAACAATGATGATAAACATTTTGGCCTTTATTCAGGTATGTATCTAAAACAATGGCAGTCAATTTTAGACTGTATAATTACAACATTATATACAAATAATGCGAAGGTAGAACAAAGGCGATATACCATCTTTACTTGAGTATAAAACAGCCCCCATAATTAGATTCTATATGTGGAAAATTAATAAATGTTATAATTTTTTAGATACAGAACCTAACTATTGAAGATACCATGTATTACACTGGATCAGTAATGGGGAACATATTTGAATTAATTTGTTGGGGAATGCAGGAGGATGCCTCAGGTACACCTGCAATACAAACTTAAGCTTCTGTTTTTAAAATGTGATGAAGGCAATATAAATTGGGTTTTGTTTGTTTTACACCTACCTTATGGCATATTAGGGGGAAAAATTAATAAAACTATTGCCAACTCTTTGAGATTCTTCTCTGTATGAAAACATAATCCTCTACAGGAAACAAATGAAAGCTTAGGCAAGTAAAACATGTAAAATATAATTAACCCATGAGATATAATTAGCAGGTGGTATTTAAACTCCTATATGGCTAAAGCATTGTTATCCTCACTTCTTTGAGGACTGCAATTGGACTATAAACAAACTTTTTGGGGAGGTGGGGAGGTAAAGTGGAGGGCATGAGATAAAAAATAAAAAATCAGGGAATGGAGCTACCAGGAAAGGCAAGAGTAAACAGCATTTACCCCAAAGCACTGTTCCTCAACTGCTTGACAGGGAAAGGGAGGATGGCCGGGAAAAGAAAGCTCTTCCTAATCCCTTTGCAAATCCCACCAAAAGCCACCATGCTAGGCTCAACCTCACCCATTTTTCCCCACAGTTACCAGGCAAAGAACATTCTCTGGTATTTCTCTTCCCTTCCAGGACTGTCCACAGATATTTTCCAGGGAAGGGCAGCATTGGCAAACTACAGCTAGTCACCTACCCCCTCTTCTTTTCTAGGCTTTATCCATCCTTCAAGGATAAGGGAAAGACTGTGAAAGTATCAGCCCAGAGTATGTTCCTGTCTCTTCCTGTAAGTTCAAAGAACTACCCTGACTAGGGCTAAGTACAGACAGTCAAAACGTCCAAGGCTGAATCATTTAAATAGTTGCAAAAACATTAGTCTAAACCAGGGGTGGGCAAAATGCAACCCAGGGTCCAGATGTGGCCCACCAGGTCATTGTCTCCGGCCCGTGGGGCCCCTAAAAATTTAGAAAATTAATATTAATTTGCCCTAAACTGCCTGTCATGCAGTCCTTGATGGCTTGCTGAAACTCAGTAAGTGGCCCTCTGCTCAAAATAATTGCCCGCCCCTGGTCTCAACTGTGTAGGTGGAATCAATAATCAAGTGAACAGACATTCATAGTATCTAGGGTCAGAAGGGGCCTAGAGCAGGCCATCTAGTCTGACCACCCGCCAATGGCAGAAACGAGTGCCAGGGTCACAGGACCCCAGCCAAGTACCTATCTAATCTACTCTTGAAGACGCCCAAGGTAGGAGCAAGAACAACTTCCCTAGGAAGCT
>JAGPOW010003642.1:83852543-83866712 GCA_030014935.1 Caiman crocodilus
CCCCCCCCCCCCCCCCCCCCCCCCCCCCCCCCCCCCCCCCCCCCCCCCCCCCCCCGCCCCCCCCCCCCCCCCCCCCCCCCCCCCCCCCCCCCCCCCCGGAAATCAGGATGACTGCCTCAGGCCCTGTGCTCTGGGGGGCACCGCAGAGCCAGGCAGAGCAATGGCTCTGTGTCCAGATGCCACCAATGCCACCGCCAATGACAGCGGTAGCCTGTTCGGGTCCAGGGCCCGTGGGATCGTAGCGAGGGTGGGGCCCTGCATGGGCTGATTTGCACCAGGCCCCGCACCCTGCTCAGGTCAGCTCTGGGGATAGGCATAGGGATAGTCCCTTAAAGAAGAAAATTGTTTCATGGCCATGGCTGTGACTTAATTTTCAAAGCATGTTGCACACTACACATCACTGTTTGTACTGTTTACATTTTTAAATGTTGATGTTATCTGTTCAGAAAAAGAATCTCTCCCACATTAGAAGAAGAAAGATTTTTCTTCCCCACCAATAAAGTTTCCAAGTGTGGGTTATCATCATAATTAAGTAGTCTTTACAGCCACTCCTCTAACTATTGTTAAAACAAACTCCTTCTCTGGCTAGATCATCAGGCAGGAAAAGCCTACTCTGAAGTGCTGTCAGTGCTGCTGCTGGATACCAAGCAAAGACCTTTTGCAACATAACTAAACACCACTACCTGCTGGTAAGGGAAATTGGAATATTGTTATTACCTCTGGGTCTTCACTATGACAGCACAACACCGTATTTACACATTATTGCTAGTCGGGTTTGTTAAAGGCCTCAATGGTATTTTGCACTGTTTTTATGGTGGAATAAGCTGCATGCAAAAGACTGGTTTGGTAATCAGAAAACTACACAGCAGAAACAGTGAGCAGTTAATCATCCTAGCCCCATCCAACTGCTGTCAGCCCTGTGTTGTTAGCAGCGCTGAAACTGACTGTGGTCTACTGCATTTCAAATCTTCTGTTAGATGCAAGATACTGGGTAACAAGTGAGATGTAAGTAAGACGCAGCAAGTTGTCCCCTCACAAATCATCTTCATAGTACCTTTAATACTGAAATCAGTGGGATTTGGCAAGTGGCAAGTGCTATTTCATGCAAATTAAGATGACCCTCCATCTTATTGATGTGTGCCTTAAGTGATTTATATACCTTAATAAGTAGCTTTGTTCATCTCAGATTACAAAATCTGGTTGGGAAACAGATTTTACATGTAATACATACAAACCACATGTACATAAACACAGGAATTGCTTTTAAAATTACCCTACAAATAACTGAGTAGAATGAGGATTTGTAATGCTACCATACTCCATGTGAGCTTTGTAGTATTTAGCACAAGTTTATTTACTTAAAAAAAAACAAAAAACACCGAATACTTTAAAACTTGAAACTCCCTTTTACAAGACATTTTACTGAAGACAAAGTTTAAGGAGCTACAAATCCAGTCATGACACACAGCTTTGGAATATACTTCGTGTTTCAATAAAGAGGTACACAAGTCAATTAGCTAAGGCGTGGGTTTGAGCTGGAGAATCAGTTTTACCCACAGGGCTCTTAAAGGACAGAGGAGTGGAAACATTCCCAGACAGGAGAACAACGTATTAGTGCCGGGTCTTAGAACCACAGAAGACTCCAGGGAACTCAGACATACAAACAAAAACAAGAGCAACTGGCTTTTGGAACCCTTTTCATGTCCGTCTGCTTCCACTAACTATCACATAACCCTGAACACCCACAATGATGAAGGCTTGGACAAGAGTGTACTTAAGCTATTGGGGGCACCTCAGGGACAGGGTGGGGGAGTGTTAGTCTGAAGGCCTAGGACAACTGAACTACATCAAAAGAAGAATAAGAGCATAGAGAGACAGTTCATGAGGCCTTTAACACAGCAGCATGGAGAATGTCTAGCCAGAGGAAAATCTAACTTGTGAATGCCAACTTTAAAACACCACTTGTATTAACAAAGCATGACCAGTGACCAACTTATGTTTCTCCTTCTCTGTGAAGCAGAGGACACGGGAGTAAGGTATAAAGAGACAAGGACCAATAAGCAGGATGGAGTATGTTATAAAAGGATCCAAAACTGGCAGAAGCACTGACCCTTTTGCCCTGGAGAACACAAACTTAGGATAGAAGTTAAAAGTAGAAAAAGGGCAACCTGTTAAGAACAAAGTAGCTGATCCTCACTACTCATTTTATATAGAATGGAAAAGAGCAACACTGACTTCAGAGAAGCAAGCTGTGACAATGGTTACAGTAATCAAGACAGAAGAGGTAGAGACAGAAGTTACACACAAACTGGTTTAAGTCACCAGAAACTGGTTTAAATCTGTAATGGAACAGAAGCTCAGTGCACATAAACCAGTTTCAAAATGCCTGAAACCAGTTTAAGATAAACCTGGTTGAATGTAGTATCAGACTTAACAGATTTGAGTCAAAACTAGCTCATGAAACGTCTGCCCCAGCCTGCTTCCTGGTTTAAGCTAAATCAGTCCCCCAGCATGCTTTGCAGCCCTGGGCTGTGCTATACTGTCTGCGCTAGCAGAGAAAGGGTAGAGTGACGGTGGGAAAGGAGGAAGGGACTGCCCCACCAGGCAAACCCCAGCTGAAGTCTGGGGCCAGGGAGGGAGGATTAAACTTCCCTTCCCTGGGTACAGAGCTGCTCCACCCTGCTAAAAACTTACTGCTGGCTGCAGCTGTGGACTACAGCCACCCCAGTCCCAGAAGAACCTGAAAGCAGGAAGGGGAAGTGATGAGAAACCCTGCAAAAAGTCCTGATGCTGTGATTATGGGCTGCAAATCCCAGAGACCTCTGGGGCAGCAGAAAGAGAAAGCAAGCACACAGCCCATGCTGGCTATGTGCATCCCTGAGCTTCTAGCCTAAGCCCCTGCGGGTATGTAGCTGCATTTGCTGAATCAAAAGTGAATGTCTGTCCAGAGGTTTCTCAGCTGAATCTCCACAGCTTAGACTAACCTGCAGAGACTGAATCAATTCTGTCTGTACTTAGCGAAGAAGAGGATGCTTATGTGAAAACATAATCTATTGTAAAGAAAGAAAAACTATTATGGAAGAAACAAGGACAGGATACAATCATCACTGGGCTATGTGGCAGAGGGAAGATTCAAAGTGATATTCAAGTGAAAGAGAAGATGACGCTGTTGTCAACAGTGGCACATAAAAGGCACATATCGTTTCTGAAAGCAAAAGAAAGGATTTCATTTTTATGGCAACATTGTAACATAATTTAGGCTGCATATACTTCCGGCTGGCTATCAGGGAACTACACAAAAAGGACAGTGAATTGTTAATCCAGCGGTTGTCAACCTTTCTGGTTGAAGGCACCCCACTAACTTCTCAGGGTTTAGCAGCACTTCATTTTAAAACACTAGTTTCACTTACCTTTGACTACAAGAAAATAATAAAGCAACTCTCCTGTTGCAAAGAACTCAGAAAGACCACGGAAGGTCAGAATGTTTTTGACACTATGAATTACCATTTGAAATCTTAGTGTTTACCTTGTGGATCATGTACAGATAGTCATAATCTTAACAGTGCTAATACTATGCAGGACCCCACAACACCCTTAAAAGGCACTCAGCATTCTAGCTGAGAATCACTGAGGGCATCTTTACACGTGCTCCGGTGTGCGGAAGGGGAGCACTTTAGTGTTTTCAGCATCTCATGTATTCAGCATCCCACACTTCAAAATGGCAGCAGTGGTGCTTTAACTAAAGCTTGTTTGACAACCTTTGGGTTAAGCGCCTCTGCCACCATTTTGAAACTGAGTACATGCAACGCTGAGGCTACTGGAGCATACTAATCAGCACACTCCAGCAAACTTGATTAATTAAGCTAATTCGCATGTGTTGAACATGTGTATAGGTGTCCTATGTTTCTCTTTCTGGCCCCATTCAATTGCTATCAATACTGTGCTGAAACTAACTGTGTCTGTTCATTTTCAGGACTTCTATTACATGCAAGCTAATTTTTTACCATATTAAGACTAAAATGAAAGAAAAGTTGGAAGAAGTTATCAGATATCAAGCTGCATACTTGACTAAACGGAACATTTTTCTAGTTGGGTTTTAAAATGTATTTTAAAAGTAAGTTTTTTGCTTACTTGTTTATTTTCCCTGCTACAAGGGGAACCCCTGGCCAGAGGGCCAAATCCGGCCTGTGGCTCCGTGTCATCCAGCCCACAGGGGTCCCCAGAGGTCCAGAAATTTGGTAATGGGAGCGAAGTGGCACTAATCCCAAAGAAAGCAATTGGAAAGTTTGTTTTCAGCACAGGTATTCTCTAGGTAGTGCTCATTTTTTGCCCTCCAATATATTATTGTATGTTACTTATATTCTTTAAAGTGCAAAACAAAAACAATAATCAAATGTTACTTTAGTGCCCTTGAAATGCTTTGCTAGTTTGAGTTAGGACTTACTCAAGTAATAAAAGATGATTAGCTGAGCAGACCTATCAGGAGACTCATGCTAATAAACACCTCATTTACACAGAGAAGCCCAGGCATATTCAGGCTACAAAGGAAGAGCAACTCAAGACCTCACTTAAGGATCTTGCTTTCTGTCAAGCGTTCAGCCTGCTGGCTGTATTCTCCTCTTCCTGTCTGAGCTAGCAGTGCTGACATAGCTGTTCCCTTTTACTATCAAACTATTATAAGTGGCAGTCCAAAATAAGATTACTTGAAGAGATTAGAAGTTTAACCTCCTATAGGTGGAGGCTTAAGTACCCAACTATCTAATGAAAAAGTAAAATCCACAAAAATGTGTGAACCATGAAGGAGACAACAAAGAAAAGAAGTGCTAGTCCCATATTTTAGACTCTGTTTCTCAACTGTAAAGCATTCTATTAATCACGACTTAATGCTCACACTAAAAGGTTCTTTGTAGCTTAAGATTTAGCTGTTTTAATCTATGTAGCATATATTAAAGCTTAATTACAATTTACATTTTCCCTGTAGCCCCAAGAGCTACAGTACACAATTTCAGTGCACAAATAAGGCTGCTAGACCCGATTAAAATAGAACAAACTGTCCATTGTTCATGATTACACTCCTGTTTTCTGCAATTTCAGCATTTCCAGAACTAGTAGGAAAGCAGGAATTAAACTACAATGTAACTGGGCTCCACCAGCAATCTGAGACAATGCATGTGAATAAGGGGACTTCCCTTTTTCTACTCTGGCATTCTCTGACCTATATAAATGTCTCTCACTCACACTCACACTCAAAAAATTGGGAAATGCCAGAATTAGAACCATGCTCATCCTGCACTCTGAAATACATGAGAAACTGGGAGAAAATAGTACATAATATAGTATAGTCCTTAACACACAGTCCTGCAGACTACATAGCTTTCTCTTAACTTGAATAGAGGAATTGTGTGCAGCTGCCTAGGGCCGTAGTCTTCTCTCAAAAAATAAAAGGGAAGCCCTGAGAGCATAGCCACATCTACAGTACTGTGCCCAGTTGAGGGTCCCTACTACAGAAAGCATGTGGACAAATTAGAGTGAAGTGGAAGGCAACAAAAGTGGTTAGAGGCCTGGGGCATGTGACTTGTCATAAAATGAGGTAACTGTGCTTATTTAGTCTGGAGAAGAGAAAACTGGGGGGGAATTTAATAAGTCTTCAACTACCTGAAGAGTGGTTACAAAGGGGATGAAGCTAGACCAGGGGCAGGAAAAGTCTGGCGGCTGGCTCAAGCCCCTGGCAAACTCCATTACTCAGTAGTCCCTGCCTGCCTCACCGGGGCTGGTTTCCATGGAAACCCCAGGAGTGCCAGAGCCCTGACAGTGTAGGGCCACAGTTTCCATGGAAACCAACCCCAACTGTGTTAGCAGGGCATGCAGCTGGGCAGGGAGCTGCTCTGGGGCTGGATCTTGCAGCGGTGATAGCCTGGTCTGGAGCCAGGGCAGAGCTGCAATCCATTGCCCACATGCCCCAGGATGGATGGATTTGAACATATACCCGAGCCCAAACTCATGCACTGTCACCAGCTCTGCTCCTGCAGCCCATTGGTGTTCCCCAGTGCAGCATGTGGAGTTCCTGCTGCTCTACAAAGGGTACAGCCCCAAACTTGGACTGCTCCATGATGTCAACAAGTTGCAACAGTTTGCATAAAGAACACAGATGAGAGAAAGGACATTGCATTTCTAATACTCTATACCTCTATCAAATCCGAATGTCATTTCAGGGAATAAAGAAAAAAAACCCACCTGTAGCTCAGGGGGATTCCCCACGCTGCGTATCAGTTTGCTGCAAACAACGAACTCTGCGAGTTTCTCTAAACAAAGGTCACAAATTGTTTCTTAAGGAGTCAAAGTCAGGGCTGGTTTGCACAGAGTTTTTGTAGTATTGCAATAATGTTTATTTTTAAACATACAGCGAAAGTGATACCACTGTCTAAAACAGATAAAGTGATCTGAATTTAGAAGGTGCATAAATAGGTATAGTCGCTTCCCATACACAAAACAGACAGGAATTGTCATCTGACACACTGTGATGAAATCTGGAAAAAAAAGACGCAGAAAAAACGACAACACAAAACGAAACAAAACACTTTACCAGAAGAAGTAGCATGTTAGCTCAACCCAGCTCTGCAGTTTCCCACTGACACATGCTAACATCAACACTATTAAAGCAGTGCAAAAGCATTTAACCCGCTTTAAAGTGTCATGCACACATGCCCCTCATTTCATCTACACATGCCCTTTGCTGCATTGCTTTACGTTTTTAGATATAGCATCTGTCGTTGGAGGGGAAATACAAGGAAGACAAATCTTTGGCTGGGATGATCTAGTTGGAGATGGTCCTGCTTTAAGCAGGGGATTGGACTAAATGACCTCCTGAGGTCCCTTCCAACCCTAATCTTCTATGTTTCTATGTATAGACTGGGTACTTCAGCAGGGCTTTTATCTAGAGCTGATTCAATCAGCTATTAAATAAGAGAGCCAAAAAGCCCCACTAAAACATCTGATCTATACAGACGTTGGGCAAGCTGAGTCCAACTAGCACAATGCTTTGGCTGGGCATGTGCTGGGCTCAGCATGTGGGCACATGGAGTTTGAAGTAAAGCACTGGTTTTGGCTGGGGGTGGGGGTTACATCTGTAAGCAACCTACTTACTACATTGCACAACAGTCTTCTAAGGAAATGGCTGGGTATAAGTGTTCATACAGGAATAAATTATGCTGATAAGATTTCTTTGTAGCAATATAATCCTGTGCACCCTGGGGAGCTGGACCATTTTAGAAATGGCTAAAGAAATAATATGATACCAGTCATATCTGCATGTAGAACAGCACTTTGTCAAACTAAATACAGGACGTTTACTAGCTCTAAGTATTATCCCACTCATCTAACTCCCAGCGAAGCCAGCATATTTACTGTGCTCTATTTTTCACAGCCCCATGAGCTGTGTAACTTGCAGCCAGAACAGCGCAAAGAGCGCTCTTGCAGGTATGAGTCCTAACAGCCGACAAGGCTCTCAGCTGCAGGAACTTGCTACTTGCCAGCACAGGGGTCATTGCAATCCTGGGCTCCCCTGACACCACCAATAAGGCATGATTGGATCTTATGCTGAATCCCACAATTTTGCTTCCTGCCATGAACGTACCATGGCAGGAAGTGTAATTGTGTGGACTGTGCATGAGATCCTATGATACTTTACCTGAATATCTAGAGGGGTCATGCCAGCAAGCTTTGGGGATGCAGTATAATAGATTCCACCACTTTCAAAAGTTCCTCCCATCTCCAACCTTTCCTTGCATTTACACAGCTTAATGGTTTTCCTTCTCTCTCTACCTAACAATGCAGAAAAATAACCCCTCATTCAGGTACTAAAGAGGATAGTAGGAGACATTTTGGTCATCAACATTAAAGAATACATTGTGCTGTCACAATGTATACTAGAAAGCCTCTTATCTACTACCTTTCTATGAATTTATGTACTATTGACTACATATTTGCAAAATTCTGATGTTAAGCAACAATAAGAAAATACAGACCATATCCATAACAATTTATAAGCCAACTGCAGCAGCTTCTTACCTCATGTAAGGCCAGATACTATTCCACTGAAATCAATAAAGGGAAAATAACCCCACAGTTGATTTCAATGGAAAGAGGATCTACCCTCAATCATTTTTAAATTGCCAGTTTAGCAATAGATCTGTTGAAAGGAATTACAGGGGGGCGGGGGGAGGAAATAGTAATCTTTCATAAATGGCTTATTTAAAGCTATAGTATTTGGCACTTTTACAGTTACCAAGCAGACTTATGCATCTGTGAACTTAGTTTCCACTTGGAACAAAATGGAATAACTAACTTGCTCTCAAATCCAATCCCTCAGCGTGGGAGGCAGTTAACTTATCTGCTTCCTTTTAGCAAGGATTTTTTCACCTCTTATTTAAAGCCACTCAGGGCACCAAGATGTTTCCTGTTCAGCAATTCATCACAGCCAGTTTATGAACCTTTAAACAGAAATGTAGTATGAAAAGGACACTAAAGAAAATGAACTACCAGACTACCAGGGGAAAGGGAGTCTAATGGAAACTAAGGCAGTTCCCCCAACTAGTTTGCTTGAGAAGGAAAAAAATGTGGAGTCCACTGACCTATCCAGGATGTTCCGATTTTATACAAGCCATTAGGATCAAGAATTAATCCACTGGGCTGTTGGATACTGCCCAAACCTTGTGGACCTGCAGGCTCCATGATTACATACATATCACACAGCACACCATAAGCAGTGTTCAGTGACAGTTTATTAACAAGAGGAGATTTTAAAAGCACAGAACAAGAACTAGAAGTCTACAGGTGTCTTCTACTCTTTAGAAAAAACAATAAGGAAAAAAACTAGACAAGTACAGTCAAGCTCCATGTAATCATGTTTTCCCAAATACATTAAATACAAGGCCTTTTCACCACTCACTCTGATATGTACCACTGTTCTGGCTGGCTTCTGAATAAACAGTATTAGTAGCCCAGCAAGCCAGCTTAGCCCCCAGAGGCTGGTAGTTTTTAGTTCAGGGGCCGCAACCCAGGTCTTCCATTTACTGCGAAACTACCTTAACAGCTAGGTGATTATGTAGAAGATAGGTTGGTTGCTAGGTGTGCTCTATTCTTGCCTAAGAAACTGGGGACTCAAGCAGAATGTAATCACTTCCCAGTACCAATCTGGATCACAACCATCAGCAGCAGTAATGTGGAACCTAGGTAGATGGATAATTTCTGAGCATAGACAGCAGCCCAAGCATAGGCCCCTTGGAATATTTTTTAAAACCCAAATTGGAGGATATAAGGAATCTTTTGCAGAGTGGGGGCATTGGTTAGCACCAGTTTTAGCAATGTAGCCACCTAAGTTTCAATGAAGTGCTCTTCAGACACCTACAAGAAGATAGGGACCAGCAATTCCACTCAAATAACACACAGTAATATCAGTCCTTCATTTTCAAGTTTGTGCACAAAACTACATTATTCTTTGACATGCTACTAGATGGGGAAAAAAAAAATGTTATACAGATGTTAACACAAACTGAAAAAAATGTCTAGTATGAATTAAAGATATTTTTTCAAATCAGAAGTGAAACATTGGGATATTGCTTAATAATTGAACCACCCTACAGGCATCTCTCTCCAAATTGATACTTTATTTAACATTACCAGAAGTACTTTAGTGCTGATATCACCTTCTTACTGATGTTGGTTAATTCATATCCCTCTTCCTTCCCTCCCTCTCCCTGACCCTGCTACTCAATGGAAGCAAAAGAGAGGATGAAATAATGGAAGAAACATCGCTGTTGACAAGAAGGTAACAGTAGAAATCCTAGCAAGGGCCTAGCCATAACTAAGACTCTTGACATTCTCATAATAGAAACAAACTCCTTTTGCCCAGACTCAGTGATGCAAATAACTGCTGATCTTCTTAGGAGCTAACCCTAACAAGGCAGTGGGACAACAGGGTTACTGTCTAGACCTATGCCCACAAGCATTACAAAACCACTAGCCAGGGAGCAGAAGGGGCTCAAAGATACTGGCTTGAAATCTCATTCTGCAGTCAACAGTAAACCTTTCATGATGAGGTTTAGAGAAAATAATCTTTACTGAAGGCCATCAGCTGGACACACAGCAATTCCCTCCCTCTCTGCCACACCCTTCCCCCCGCCAAACTTGTCAAAGTAACTGCTATTACTATAATCAAAGTAGATGGAGCAAAATTAGTTATACTTATATTTTCCAATTATCTTGTACTTTCAAGCTTTACTTTTTGCAGAGATTTGGTGTACAAATAGTTTCCCTTACATCAGTGTGTCAAACTCATCTGGCTGCATGGACCAGATGAGTGGTGCAGGGCCAGTCCATAGGCAAGGTAAGTGACATGTGGCCAGCCCCATGAGCCAGACTGGGCAAGGGAGGGACCTGCACTCCCTCACCCCCAAACACCAGATTGAATCAACACAGCACCCATTCCAGCTGGTTCAAAACTGGTTCTGCACATGGTACCTCTTCTGGGCACCACATGCATGTGTGTCCTGGTCTGGTAGAGGCAGTCAGGGGGACGCTGCATGCAACTCATACCCCAAGTGTCTGGGCGGGCAGTAGGGGGTGGGTGCCATATGCACTGCAAATCCTAGCCCAGCCAGAGCAGCCATGTACAGTACAGTCCCAGTCCATGCACTGTATGAGTCAACTCTGGAGCCAAGGGGCAGCACTGGGAACTGGATGGTGGGACTCCACAAGGTGGGTTTGGCCTGCACCAGCACTGGTGGCTGTGTGGCAGTGTTCCTGCCTACCACATGGAAGATTCAAGTTCAAGGTCTGGAACGGGCTCCCAAGGGAGGTGGTGCTCTCTCCTACCCTGGAGGTCTTCAAGAGGAGGTTAGATATGCATCTAGCTGGGGTCATCTAAACCCAGCACTCTTTCCTGCCTATGCAGGGGGTCAGACTCGATGACCTATTGAGGTCCCTTCCGACCCCAACATCTATGCAGGCCAGATCTTTGATACCCCTGCCCTACATAAGCTGAGACCCTCACTACTTAGATCTTGCAGAACAACCAAAAATTTTCGTACTTAGTTTAAGAAAACGTAATTATAGCACCACTAAGCCTAGCAGGAGTCAGATGTAAGTACTATACTTGCCCATTAATTTTAATTCACTTTCTGAAGCTTATTAGATTTCAAGTTGTTTTCACTTCATGAGGTCACATGTGTGACCTCATTAAGCAGTTTACTGGTCTTTACTGCTTGTGGTCCTTGCATATCAAATTCATGAAAAAATAAGTTACAGCATGAAGGGTGCTCTCATGGACTCCAAAAGCCTTCAGCAAGAGCACAGAAAAGAGTCACTACAGAAGTCAGATAATTCCCTGCCTTCACAACAACAATTATTGGGTCAGGAGGATGCCTTGCATTGATTGGCAAGCTTCCATCCTTCCCACAACAATCCTGAGGCAACTATTTATTTAAAAAAACTCAGTCACCACACTTGCCTCCTCACCATTTATCTGCACGTATTTCAACCCCACCCATGGGAAACTGGCTTTGTTTTTTTGGTTAGAACAACTTCCAGTTGTTCTATAACCAAGGACAGGCATGAAGAAAAGCAAGAATCAGCAGAGTACTCAGTTGCATTAACTCTTCAGCTTTTCCCCCCCCTTTTTTTGTGCTGATTAAGGCAACTTTATAGGACTTGCAAAATCAGAAAGCTTCAAATATTTTTGGCTGGATAATTCCTCTCCTCCCCCTCCAAAGTATGGTATTTCCCCATCATTCAGTTAAAGGCAAAGGGTGTCAAGGACAAGGAAAACATCTGACGGTTAAATGTTTTTACAAGAATATTAGACTTTTTAGAGCAGGTGGTTTAAATCAGACTAAGACAAACAAGTGATTTCTTGAATAACAGTAAGTTTTATCAGTTTCTCAAAAATTAGAACTGCTTCACTGTCTAAACAATTAGTATTTCAACAAACAGACAAATGGGAATGCTAAGGCAAAACAGAACAGGCTTTTTTTTCTTTTTTTTTTTTTTTTTTAACTAACTGTTAACTTTCTACAGTAACTAAACATCTAAAAATTCAAGAAGTGTAATCTGTTTAAATCCTAATCCTGCTAATATCCTATATTGTTCAAAGAGCATCTTCTTTGTCTCTGCTCTGTTTTAAATTGCAAGCCTATTTCATCCTTCCCCTTCCTAGCATTTGCCCCTTCCTCTTCAGTATAGACACTTGCTCAGCTGTTACTTGTCTGTTACCAAGTGCTGGTTCTTGAAACAAGATATATTTCACAAGCCTCTTGGCTTCCTGTGTCTGCTTCATTTAAACTATTACAAACAAATTATTTTCCCCCCATACTATCTACCTCCATTGGATGGACAAAGCATTTTTGGAGAAGTAGGTTAATGAGTTCTGATGTGTGCAGCTATGCCAGAAACACTGTAAAAAACTTCACAGCAGCCAGTTACATATCTCCTTTATCTCCACTTTATAGTCTTGCACTACTCAGTCTCACCATTAGTCCTTTTTATATTTCTTAAATCAAAGATATTCAGGAAAAAATAAATTAAATATACACTGAGGTAATGATGTACGAAGTGGCTTTACTTACAGCATAATTTACAAACAGATTTAGCAGTCCTAGGTAAAAGGGAGAAACAGTATACTCTATTTAAATAACCCTGCTGATATTTTCTCAGAGATCACAAGAAAAATAGCTTTAAGAATCAAACCTTTGATACCAGATTATGAGTGCATTATGAAGCTTAAAAATGGCTTTCAGCTTGGTTTAAGTAAAAAAAAAAAATTTGGGAAAATGAATATCAAAAAACTACACCCACAAAAAACCACCACATACACAGATCTAGACAACAACCCACACAGAACTCACTGCACTTGGAAGAATAAAAACAAACAACACTGAATTCATTTTACTCATTTAATTGAACCATTAATTAAGCTGTTTCAAAGAGACTAAGCAAACATTTGGATATTAAATGCAGGATAAAAAAAGATCTCTAGATGAAATGTTAAGATTGTATCTTATTTTTAGGGAATAAACAGATTCCAGAGGTGTGTTCTTGTAGAGCCAATCACAAAGCTGTAGCACAATACTGCCATGTCTCCAGGTCCAATCACAATTTAGAAGGGAAGCTTGTTTTCCTGTTTTTGTGGCAGTCCCAATGATGAATTGCTGCTTCAGGGAAAGATCAAGCTGTGTGGTAAACCTTTATTTGTTCCATCTGCTTTTCTATTTTAAACAGCTCCATCAATGAAGCAAACATGCTAAACTAGGCACATCTGAATTTCACAAAAGAAAAACATTTATACATGTTACAATATTTGGATTCAAGTTGGTCTTTCAAATCCTAAGCAAAAGTTAAGATAATCTGAATGTGACTACAGGGACTTACTTCTCAGTCAAGCAAACCCAAAATGAGTAATAAAAAATTGGCACTGCATCATTTTACAGCTTATAAAACAGGCTTTTGCAGGAATACAATATTTTAAAAGTAGTGCACTGATTCTGTCTCATTCACAACACCAAAACACACTTCCCTAAAATCATCCTACCCTCCCTTTTACATTACATAGCAGACAAAGGGAACAGATGTGCAACTGAAATCAAAGTGTTTTATGAAAATCTAAAATTCCTTCAAACAAACATGTACATGCAAAACAATAAGATTCAGTAATATACATATTTTGGATAGGGTAATGATAACATTATGATCACCATTTTAGCTTGCTTCAGAAGATCCTTGCTGCAGAGCAGTGCCTTCTGTGTGCAGACTTGTCAGGTAGTTACAAAGTGATAACCATACTTCGCTTGGTTTCCATTTGCCCTAGCCAAATTCCAACTTGGGAGATCCCTGCTTTCCTTTTGTAATTTCAATGTCATTTTAATCTGTTCTCTTACAATATTTTGGAATGAGACTGTGTGTGTGTGTGTGTGTGTGTGTGTGTGTGTGTGTGTGTGTGTATATATATATGTTTAATAATATATATATTATTAAACACCCCTCTTCCACATGAAAACTGGTTACATTTCGGTAGCCAATGAAAAACTCAGTAAGCTAAAACACTAGCAGGATTTGATTAAAGGAATGTAAATACTTAAGGATTATACAAAGCATAGAAGCTGAATGTAAATATATATA
>JAGPOW010003642.1:83866812-83940894 GCA_030014935.1 Caiman crocodilus
TATATATGCGCATATACCCTTGATAAGATTACAATTCAAGCTAAAACAGTTAATTTCTGTCACCCTTCCTTCCTCTCCTCCATTATTCATCCTCGTAAAAATTCTCATTGTTAACTCCCATAACCGAGTTTGCTTAGAAAGTCTGGACAACATTTCTTCAGCTATTTCTGAGAAATAGCAAAGGATGTAAATCTAAAAATGCATAATGCATTTAGAAAACAAGCAAACAAACAAACACACTGAATTGTTGTAGGCTGCTAGATGGACTAACATAAATTAAGAGAAAAAAGCTCCAGAAAAAAATCCACAATACAGTACAAAACATAAATTTAGAAAATAAGATTTTTTTGCATTTTTAAAAACAAAAATTTCTATACAAAAATAAAGCAGCTGGCTCAATACAAATATTTACAAGCACAGAACTGAATGATCATTGTATTGCTCAAGTTAAGGCCTGAATGCTTCATGTCTGTATGCCTCAGAAGCACAACACTGTATGAAAAATAAATTGGAGGCACTGGCATATATGCAGAAATACCCCTTCAAATTAGCATTCCAGCATTTTTTTTCTATATGTTTCAAAGCAGGTTTTGGAAAGTCTGGTAAGCATTATTTCCAGTTAAGAGATGAGGATAGGAGCTTGTGACAGGATGCCTGTGACAGGTCTGGGGTCATGCAACAAGTCAGTAGGGGTAAAGTCAGTTAAATGCCTATACTCAGACTACTGTTAAACCTGCTATGCCATTCTTTATATTGCTATAAAATGGAAAGATATTCAGAGGACACCTCAGGGGGAGGATTTGCTAGAACTCATAGAAAGATCCTGGAGAAGCTGGAAGTACAGCTCTTGTACTTAAGGTTAAGCGCCAAGATCAGAACCTCAGTTCTGTGCCTTGCAGTTTCTCTCTCAACAACAAGGAAGGGGGAAAAAAGCATTTTGAAAAAGGAGAAAAATGTAAATACAAATTACAAAAAGCTGGCAAGTTTCAGGGTAAACAAATATCGAGTTTCAGGGTCAGAGATAATATCTAAATGTACTGCAATTCATTTTAAATTAATATGAATTCTAAGTTCCTTTCAATTATTTTGCTATAAAACTTTATTACAGCTATAAAACTAGGTACTGGTTCTTGCTCCTGAATTTAAAACAACCCCCAATAATTACATTCTATACAGGGAAACTTGATATATATGGAAAATTGCAACAAATTAGTGATCTACTTATTGGAGGGTCATCTTAAATTCTCTCCTCCCACTGCTGCAACAGGGAAAGCAGTGGCAGGGGGGCTGGGGGAGGGGGACAGGCAAGCAGCTTGCCCCTGCCTGCCACCAACCACTCCCTGTCCCCCGCACTTCCCCTCTGCCTGGCTGAAGCTGTCATGCCACCACCACTGCTACAGGGTTGGACTAGGGCCAGAGCAAGCACATGCTCCATGCTGGAGTACAGACAGAGCCTTCTGGGCTCAGAGCAAGGGTAAATGGGGGGAGAGGGGTTTGCAGAGGGAGGTGGCAGGGCAGAGGCAGTAAGGCAGCAGCTGCAACTCTGACCCCTACCTTGGGTCTGGGCCAAAGCCAGAGGTGCAGCAGCTGGTTATTCCCCTACTACCTCAAGACTAGATTCCAAGGCAAGGGATTTCCCCCCCGCTTCAAGTATGAAACGTGGGGCAAGAAATTCGACTCTGAATCAAATAAGTACAGTAAGTGCCAATCCTTTAAAAGGCCTCCCAAACAAAGCTTTACTAAAAAGAAAAAAGTGGTGGCAAATTAAATGAACACATTATTTAATCTAAAAATCTTCAATGGTCAGTTAAGTTTATTTACTGAAAGGTTTACAATCATGATCTAAAGAAAATAACTCTTTCAATAGGGAAAAAATATGAATCTCAGGGCAAGGACTCTCTTGTTTGTATTTCAGTCAATCAAATGGCATCCCCACTGGAGCTTGTGGGCACTAATATAATATGTAAATATATATAAAAATAGACAGACTGTAAGCCTTCCCCACCCCCCAAGAGAACTGAATTTGATGTTTTAATGTACCTTAGAAAATGGTGTGACAAATGTACCTGCAATGGCACATTGCTGAAGATACTCTTGACCGTTATATAACTTCAAAAATCTATACAGGAGAAAAATAAAAGTTGTATAACTGCATGTGCCTGCTGTTGGCCTTTTCAGCTGCATCTTAGTCATCTAAGATCTCTGTTAAGAAACAGTGGCACTAAATTGTGACTCCCCACAGGCTGACAGTTTTTCTTCACTTCTTACTTCAGACAGTTGGAAATCGTTTGTCTTATTTCCTCCCAGTCTTGCCCTGTTTTCCCTTCCTAAAGTATCATGTATTGACAATACACAGAACTCCAGAACCTCTTGCATAACTAGCAGCACTGCATAATGCAAGTGTAGTATTTATATGACATTAATGAATTATGAACTTGACAGTCACTTAGAAAAAGACAAGATCTGTTTCCATCTGACTAGACTAGAAATGGTTATGTAATAAAAGAAGTGGGAACTGAGAATTTAAGTTCACTAAATAACTTGTTAACCTCAAGATTGTTTGAGTTTCTCTGCCCTCTTGGGAGAACCTTTAGGAGAACACTTACATTTTGAGGATGATTTAAAAAGTAAAGTGCAGAGACACTGAAGACCAGCTCAGGAAAGGGGTTTGGGTGTAAAGGACTGAATGGCAAGGAACACAAAAACAGTTATGACTATGTTAGGGTAAAGCAAAGGGGAGAAAAATGCAGGGTCTTGGAAACCAAAAGTGTTTAAATATTATACTGAAGCTGAAAAGCAAAGAACCGCAAATAAGTAAATTCTAGCACAGTGAGAGAGGGACAAGGCATAACTTTTCTATGGCAATATTCTGAATAGCCTGAAGAGAAGGGGAAAACACCAAGAGTCCAGAATTCCAGAGAGGAGGCGGTAGTAAGGTGAAAAATGATCCCAGTCTAGGTAAGAGTTTTAAAGGGGAAAAGAACAGGCTTTGTGTTACGCAGAAGCACACTAGCAGAGGGCTTTGTGAGAAGGGTCAAAGATGATGTTGAGGTTTAGAGGAAATGATTGAAGACTCACAGCTGATGAAGGTCCTAGGTGTGTGAATTTAGCGCCATCTAAATGAACAAGTACTCATGGCACAGACAAAGAGTCTTCCTTATATGGAAGTCAAAACAAACGAACAATTTAATTGGCCATAAACATGTTACCGAGGACATGAGCGGAAGTTTGTTGTCCTTTTATCAGCAGCAGCGGCAACAGCAGTAACACAAAAAAACCCGAAAAGGTTTTCTTAAATAACAAGACAGTTATTTATGTACCTCAACCTATCAGCTACTGAAGGGCCTCCGTACAACTTATAACGCTCCGAACCCTTCATGACCTTCTTGACCCGCCGTCTTCTCACCCGCTCTCCACCAATTACATCTTCCTAATGACTCGCCCATGTTGTAACCATCGTAATTCAATAAATTTTATCAACGCTACACAACAGAACTGTAAGTAAGTAATTTACAACCATTATGCTTATTTTACCATCAGCTGGGTACGCGGGTAACGAAGCTGAGCCGCGCACGACCTTGTGCCTAGCTGCTTCACTAAAAAAAAAGAACACCTCAGCCAGGCACGACACTAGGGAAGGGAGGAACAGAGAGGAATTAATTCTTTTGATTGTTGAATTCGAGCTGGCAGCAGAACTTCAATGCTCAAGTGCTGGATCTGAACAGAAGTCTTAGGATGGAACTAAGACAGGAAAGTAGATCTGCAAGTCAGAGATGATAGCTGTAACTCCATGACGAAAGGTAGCCAAGATGTAGAGGAATCAGAACAAGCCAAGAAAAAAAAAAAACCTTTAAGGGACACCAAAATGGGGGAAAAAAAGTACAAAAACAAATGAGGGAAGGGACAGAAAAGCTGTAATAATGTTTAATAGTCATAGAGAAGTAGGGCTGGAAGAGATCCCCAAAGGTCATCTAGTCCAAACCCATGCCTGAGGCAGGAGCATCCCTATCCAAATCATCCCCTATAAAAATCATGACCTAAATTCTACATAAAACTACCATCAACCCTGACACAGCATAGACATAACACCCTAACCTGCCACAGGTAAAGCAGGGGAATCATGGTAGCCAATGTCTTGCTTCTATGAAATGTCGTCAATAGATTATCGAGAGATCCCGGGTAAAGGGCCATGCTCCCCACCACAGAGGAAGGCATCCCCCCAGTCTGTACCAACCTGACAATGGGGGTAAAAAAATTCCTTCCTGACCCTGAGCAGAGGGCAAGACCCTCTAGCCAGCAACCTCTGGCTTTGGTCCCAGCAGGACTGCTGGCACACCCCAGTTAAAGTCTCAAGCTCTGGCTGTGGCCAACACCTGATGCTTCTGAGGGAGGCTTAAAACACCCTGACACAAATATAGGTACTCCTTACTTAACGTTGCCCTGGTTAACATTGTTTCGTTATTACATCACTGATCTATTACAGAACATACTTGTTGCATGATGTTCAGTTATAACGTTATTTGGCTGCTGCCTGCTAGTAGGCAACTACTGGGACGTAATTGGATTCGCTTAACTTTGTTTCGCTTAAAGTCACATTTTTCAAGAACGTAACTACGATGTTAAACGAGGAGTAGCTGTAGCACAAAGAGGGAGATGAGGGCAACCAACAAAGCCCAGAAGCATGAGAAATACCCAAAGCAGAACACAAACACAGCCACAGCTAGATCAGGGGTGAGCAAAGTCCAGTCCGCAGCACAGATCGAGCCTGCAGCAGACTCCATTTCCCAGCAACCCCTGTCCACATCGCTGCAGTCATGGAGAACCCAGCAACAGCTGCGCGGTGGCAGCATGGGGCCGGGGTTTCCATGGAGACCAGACCCAGCACCCATGGCAGGGCAAGGGGCTGCTCAGGAGCTGGGATCTGGTAGCAGTGACAACATGGTCCAGAGCCATGGCCAAGCCACGATCTGCAGCCCACACACCTTGGGCAGGGCCGTGCAGGCAGCAGATTGCAGCTGTGCCCCAGCTCCAGCACATACTGTCACTGCTGCAAAAGCCCAGTCCCGGCCCCGGAGCAGCTCCCCACCCAGCCACATGCCCTGCCACCGCTGCTGGGGCTGATCTCCCTGAAAACCCCAGCCCCGTGCTGTCATGGCACAGCTGCTGCTGGGGTCTCCATGGAAACTGGCTCCAGTGATGTGAGCAGGGGCTGCTGGGAAATGGAATCTAGCCACTAGCCAGAATCTAGCCAGCTCCGCCATTTTGCCCACCCCGGCCTAGACCGACCAGTGACTGTCCAACTTGTTCTTGAACACCTTCGCTAAGAGTCTACAACTTCCCTAAGCAGTCTACACCACTTTTTCTCAACAAGTATAAGTTCCAACATCCAATTCATATTTATTTTAAAATGAAAATGTAGACACAAAGTAAATTAAAAGCCTATTATTGACTAAATCAAGGGAATCAAAATTCTTGCTCTACAAACAAGTACTGCTTTTTGTTTGCTTTGTTTTGGGTTTTCAGGAATATAAACTTATCTGAGAGAGGGGAGCTTTAAGATTGTGCAGCACGTGACACCTTTCCTAGCAGCTGTCATATACTGCTCCACATGTTTCCAATGATGTCTGAACAAAAATCACCACTCTGGAAAGTCAAAGACACTAAGCCCAGTGTTTACATGCATTATACAAATCTGTCCCTTTAATGTTTTCCAAGTTCAGTTAATATGGGTGTTAAAACTAACAGGCACAAAGCCATCACAACAGAAAGGTCTAATTGAAACTCCTATACAAAGAAAAAAATCCAGGGGATAGTTTTTTTTACCCATTAAGTAGCTTTAATATCTGAGGCCTTCTCACTAGGATGTGCAAAACTTGATGCAATATGGAACATAAAATAGTAGGTGACTGAAATAAATCACATGCTGCTATGCCCTGATATTTATGGCCTTAAATTCTAGTTAAGTTCCTTCCACTGCCACTGATACAAAGCTAGAGTTATGAGAAAAAAAAAAGGGAAAGAAAGAATGCCATACAGGGCCACTATATACCCTGCAGCACAACTGAAGAACCCTTCAATTCTCACCTGGCATCCCAGAAACTCCATATCAAATGGCAAACGAGTCTATCATCATCAAATGTCTTTCCTTCTCTTACCTACATCAAACACACATGAATGTGTGCAAACTTACTATATTGGAAATAATGTTTCTTTTTGAGAATGGATTTTCGTTGCGTTCTCCACGTAATCTGGTTCTGTGCCTCAGCCTTGGTACCCCTATACATGACCCAGTTAAGCATTTCCTTTGCCTCCCAGTGGCAAAGCCCAGTAGCTTTTCTTCCCAGCTTCCTAGACTTAGCTACTGTATTGGTCTCTACACTGCCCCACTCATCAACCTACACTTGTGTCCCTCTCACTTCCTGTTGCAAGCTCAACTCTAAATTCTTGATAGAAAACATACTGCTGCCCAGCTTCATAGAACAGTACAAGGAGAACATTTTACAATCTAGTCAATTCCTCTTTACGGGGAAAGCTATAGAGCAAGTCACTATGGGCAAGTCCTGACAATGCATGCAGACAAACAAAACCCAGATCTTAAAGCAACCCAAGTACAGAAAAATATCTGAATATGTTTCCGCGCAGTCACAAGGACTTTCCTCCTGATAGGCTGCTAGTTAAAATCGCTGCAAAGTGAATCCTGATAAACGTAGCCTACTCACCTATGTATTGAGCTTCATGTTCTCCAAAGAGCTGGGTTTGAATAACTAAAAGCTCAGCATTCATGCTTCTAGGAGTCTGATGTTCATAAAACCTTTCGAAACTAGACCTCTCTGCATAATCATTTAATAACAAGTCCAGGTAACCCTTTTAAAGGCACTCACCTAGATTTCCCAAATTAATCTGAAGATGAACTAAAATTACTAACTTTTCTTCATTTAGCCTAAGCATAAACTTGGAAGCACTGCATATTCCTTTTGACAGTAATAATCTAGTTCCTGCATAGTCTATGCAAGTGAAAAATGGATGTGGGGGAGGCGGGAGGAGGAATAAACAGCATTAAAAACTGTATTAGACTCCAAACTTTCTATTACTATTTGAGGGAAATTTCTGGGCTTTTACTCAGCAGGCATGGACAGCACTCATTTGATTTTTTCCCCCGCTCTTTTTAGATATCTTTTGCATTTCTTCTAGCCTTGCCTTGCTAGTTCTGAGTTGAGCACGGTTTACAGCTACCAGATTTAGGTGGACTAGACATTTGCCTCTTGAATATAAAAATCAAAGAGACAGACCTGTCTGCATCAAGCTAATCATGTCCTTTCAGGGTACCAACTCACACCATTTTGATTACAGAGCTGCTTCACTAGGTTTTAAAAGAAAACTACTGAGTTCCTTTTTCTGCTTATGCTGAATCCCAAGAATAACTTACAAAAATCACCTTCTCTCTCTCTATAACTAAGAGCAGGTGAGGAAAAGGGAGAAATTGTTACTCTGAGTATTTTCCCTTCCCCTGACCAGTTTCAATCCATATCAGTAAGAAACCACGCAATTTTACCTCATAAAGACATACATGGCATTATAGTGCCCTCAAGTGTAAGGGGATGTGAAATGGAGAAAATAAGAAAATGTAAGGGGAAGAAAGTGATTCCCAAAGTTTCAAAAACACCAAATAAAAACATGCTGTTTCTCATCTGCAGCAAAAAAAAAAATCAAAAAAAAAAATCAAATAATTTTCCAGTAATATAGACATAGTATGCAGCAGCATCTTATTTATAAAACAGCACAAGCATTTCCACTTAAAATTGTTGTATATTCTCAAATCCTGTTTCCAGAGGCATCCCATGCTGTCCCAGTGCCCAGGATGGGAGAAGGATTATACTGATCACTTAAGACCTGGAGTACGGGAGTTGGGGGGACGAAAGCAGGGTGGGGGGCAAAGGAGTATTACCTGCCTGACCTCTCCTCACCTGAGCTGCAGCAGCTACAGCTGTTGTTTTAACAGCATGGGCTGAACTGCTGCCACTGACAGACAAACAGCAGTGAGGGCTCCATTCACCCCCAGGGGCAAGGCTGAGCCCCACATGGCAAAGCCCCAAATGAAGGAAGGGGTGTCATTCTACCCTCTTCCCCCTCCAGATACACTGTGGGGCATGACATTGTCCCTACCCAGCTTCACCTACCCTGCTCCATATGGCTGGGCTATGCAGCTCTGTGTGCCACAGCCTCTTTGTGGGACAGGACCATATTGGCATCCCCTCCAAGCTGTTTCCCTATTCACTCCACCCTGGTTACACTACTGCCTGTTCCACTTCACATGGAAACCTTAAAAGTTTCAGAGAGAAAACAAAAGAGTAAACATGATTTTCTTGTTTGTTGGCTGGGATACTCTCCTAGGTGGTATAAAACATAACTTTTAATCTCACACTATGCAAATACTTTAGTGACCAGTGGAATAAAGTTTAAAAGCATGAGCTCTAAGGCAAAGGCAAGGGAGCACCTAGTTTTGAATCCTAATACATCTTAGGTGCAAGAAACTACAGAGCTACTTGTAGCAGTGTCAACTCTCAAGTGTTTCTAAACAGCCCCAGAAGCAGAAGTTGTGGAAACAAGAGAACTCTGATATCAAAGACACAGCTGCCTCCAGAATTACCTGGTCAATGAGCAAGGATTTTAAAGAACTAAATTTGGACATAGACATCTTAAGTGGGACAAAAACGCCTGGAGTTCTGTCTTGGATCTGGGTCATAGTGTTTAGGTTGCATACATAACTTTTGTTTGATTGAGAAATGCATTATTCAGAAGCGTCAATGTTAATGGTACTCATGCAACCTTAAAATCCTTCCCTTTATAAAAATGATCATATTATTGTTTCCTTAATATTGCTGATTCTTCATTCTCTATGCAAGCTAGAAAGTGAATGAGACAGTCACTGAACAGCTGATCTACTAACTTAAGGACCACAAATTCAACAGGTAGAGATAAAAACAGTAAATTGAAACTTCCTGCTCTCCTACAGAGAGAGAGCAGCAGAGGGGCAGGAGCAGCAGCTGCAATTGCAGCCAAGGGGAGCAGAACAGCTCTGCCAGCCCAGACCCCAGCCAGTGCACAACTTCCAAAGGGGCTGTTCCCAAGGCAGCTGCCACCAGCCAGGTGCTGCTGTGCTCCTCTCACCTCCTGGTGACAGTGTGAGTCTGGACAGCTGCAGCCACATTGGGAACAGCCCCACCAGAAGCTGCATGCCATTCAGAGCCTGGGCTGGCTGAGGCAGGGCTCATCTCCATGTGGAGTGCCGCAGGGGCAGACTACCTCCCTCTCCTCAATCTCAGCCAGCTCCCAGGCAGCCAATACCCCAACATGCACGCACACCCCCACTCCATGCATCCCCATGCCCCCTTCCTCCTTTCCCTCACCCCTAGCTGGTTTCCAGGAACGCCCCCCAAGCATATGCCACCCACCCTCGGGGCAGGGCATAATCTTAAAATTCTGGCTGACCAACATAGGAATAGATCCATTCTACCAGTACTGGGGGAAGAGGGAAGGTTAAACTAATTGAATGGAGTAGTACAGCTACTGTTTTATAACAAGAATAAAAATAAAAAAATAAATAAATAAAAAAAAATCAACAGGAATTTAAGAATCAATTTTTATCATAAAGATGCTGTAAGCATGAAGAAATCTAATTATTTCCATTAAGAATGGTTAAAATACTTAAATGAAGCTACAGGGTCCCAAAATGTTTAAAAGTTAAAAAAGAGCCAGCTTTGTTCTTTATTTCTCCATGTTTCTAAAACCCGAAGACAATAGTCATTTCTGTGTTAAAAACCCTGTCCAAGTAGGATCCTAATGAAAGCTGCTACTGGAGAAAATTTCTTGCAGAATTTAAGCAAGCTAGAACTAGCCATGCCGTCTCTGGCAACAGATACAGTAGTTTCCAAATTCAGAAGCTTTTCATTTTTATAAGAAGAGTTCAACTTTCTAACTCCAATTGTTCAGGTTTTTCTCTTTTTTAAAGTCACATAAAAATAGGTATTTTAATACTGGGGAAGAGTACATTTTCCTCTCATTAACCCCCATTCAAAACATAAAAATTAAATAAAAACCATTTTATAAAGTGACCCAAATTTTGATCACACATAGACAGAAATCAGATCTGAAAAGTTTCACTCAGAAGGTGAATTTTCCAGAAATCTGAATGAGTGGAAACTGGGAATTAGAAGAAAGATCACTCACCCATATGCCCAAGGAATCTATGATCATCAGAAGCTCCCTCCTCATTTCCAGAATTTCACCCCCCTTCTCTGACCCACAACCAAGATTGAAAAAAACCAAACAAACACCCTCTCCAGTTTCAAGCCTTAGGCCTGGATTGTATCTGAATCCAGATACAACCCCATCTTAAAACATTTAGTAGGAAATGTGATGGGCTACCATCCATAAGAGGTACTTATATAATATCAAGATGCTATCAGAAGTATTCAGCACAACCAGTCAGTTGAACTATTCTTCTGTCACAATTAAAAGAAAAAAAAAAAAGAGGAGGAAAAAACAAGTTTCTTATTTCATCCACTTTAGAATAATACAACTTAACTTACATACAAGTAACTCATTACAGTTAAACAAAAAGAATCAACTGAAATCTAAAAATATTACATATCTTCAAGATATGAAGTCTCCCCCAAGTGTTACTTGGCAATCACTACATCTTTCTAAAGAGAGCATTCAAAATACAGTTCACACAGAATAGGAGGTAAGAAGTGCTTAAAAACAGTTAACTTAATAAAGCAAAAAGATTTTACTGATAGTATCTGAGAACCCTGCAACAAGACAATCTGCACCCATGAGAGCCAGGGGAACTAGGAATCGCCAGATCTATCCTTGGAAAGGGCACACCAACAAGGTATGTAGGATCAGTCTTATTTGAATAGTATCATGTAAGATCTGATGACCACCTTGATGGATACAAAAATTTCATTAAGCTCCTCCAGAAGATCCTGACCACCAAAAATAAGGAAACTTGCAGCCTACCTGGGGAATACAGAATCATCATTTTATTTCATCATTTTCCCATTGTGTTTTTGGCATGTGGACAGCAAGTAGAACACTGAAGCAAAGACCCAAGATGAATTTGAGCAAACCCATCAGCCTACATCCTTCCAACACGTATAACTTTACTAACTGTGAGCGGTCTCAGTAATTTCAGTCACAAGATTGTAATTATAAAGACTATCACTAAGCCATTCATTTTAGTAAGATGACAATGCCTGTGTCAAAGTACTATCGTTACAGAAAAAGACCTTTAAACATCATGACACCAAAGACTAAAACTATATTTAATGAAGAATAACTTTGCAATTCAAAGACCAGTTTTGTTAACTTCCAAATGAAAACGGTTAGCAAAGTTCTTCACCACAAAATATTTTCTGGTGAGGAACTTGTTATTCCACATAAACACAGGTACGTTATGTATGCATGTAGAAATTTGCACGAGGTCATCAACACTCCAAAAGAGTGAAGGAGATAAGTATATCTTCTTTTGTACTAAAGAGGAATTGTGCTAGACATTGTAAGAGAAGAACAGATTTTTAAAATGATCCCACAAAAATAATCAGAATTTACAGAAGCTGACAGAAATAAATACTATACTATCTGTGATGTGCCTTTGGACTGTCTTGCCTCAGCCCTACCTGTCTCCCACAGGCCTTGCCAGGCCTTAACAGAAGAAACTTTGCCAGCTAGATGAATACTCCTTTCTATAGAATGGGCAAGTCTACATGGTCAGATACTCTAGATTCACAAGTATTGCTGATAAGTGATTTGTAAAAAGATCATAAAAAGATTATAAGAAATAACGGAGCAGGTCCAAGGAGGTGATCCTTCCCCTCTATGCAACACTGGTCAGGCTGCAGTTGGAGCACTGCGTCCAGTTCTGGGCACTGCACTTCAGGAGGGTTGTGGACAGCATCGGAAGGGTCCAGAGGAGGGCCACTCACATGATTAGAGGGCAGCAAGGCAGGCCCTATGAGTGGAGGCTACAGGATCTGAACCTGTTCAGCCTCCACAAGAGAAGGCTGAGAGGGGATCTGGTGGCCGTCTACAAACTGGCCAAGGGGGACCAGCAGGCTATGGGACAGTCTCTGTTCCCTCCCCGAGCACTACCAGGAGGAATGAGAAATAACAGCCATAAATTGACCGAGAGTAGATTCAGGCTAGATGTCAGGAGGCGCTACTTCACTATCAGGGCGGCTAGGATCTGGAACCAACTTCCAAGGAAAGTGATGCTCACTCCTACCCTGGGGGTCTTCAAAAGCAGGCTAGACAGACACCTACTCTTTCCTGCCATGGCAAGGGGTCGGACTTTATGATCTGCTCAGGTTCCTTCCGACCCTACCAAACCAACTATGAAACTATGAAATCAGTAACCATATGCTGAGACACAGACAGCGATAGAAGAGTAAACAATCAAACAAAAATACTGGAAGAATAACCTGTTCTCACCCTGCATCTTAAATCCAAGGTCCAGTCTCTAGCCAGCTTCAATAAGTTAAAAAGCAATTTTTGTCTCTGACCCATCACAGCCTCCTGCTGTTTCTCCTGCCATCTTGCTCCACTCGGCTTCTCTGTACCCAGGGAAACTGCAGACAAAGTCATGCTCTCCAGGCAGGCTTAAGTACAGTTGCTTATCTGGCTATTCATGTGTCACCTTCTTGATTCTAGGGCATGATCACACTATACCAGTAACTTCCTGCCCCCAAAAAGGTGTATGTTTTTACCAGAGCAGAAGTTTTTCCTGAACCAATTAAAACATATGCATTCTTTCAGACATGGGGATTTACTAATCTAATGGACTGTCTCTATTTCAAGGTATCACTTCATGTTATAATTTTCCTTTTAAAATCTAAATTTAGCATTATCTGGTCATTACCTGGCTCCCCTGCCTCAGTATGCAGGCAACAGTGATGAATTAAACTCCTGTCAAATGCTAATTCTCAGTGATTACTTCTAAGTGTGAATAGGTATCGGGCACATAAAAAAAAAAAATCATCCCCTCACTAAAACACCATTGATTACATTATAAAGATATATTAAAATTACATTTACATAAAATATTACAATGCATAAAAGAATAAGTGCAAATAAGATTGCATATGCCTTGACATTACCTTTATGCAGTGACTGCACATGCCATATTAGCAAAAAAACCCCAAAATTATGCCTTGGCTATTCCAAACTGAAAACACCTTTAAGTACAGTAACTTAATTCTTCTAGTCTTCTTCTTTCATATGGCTGTAGGAATAAGTGCTATCACCACAGCTTTAATTCCGAATTCTCCAACAAGACCAATGCCCTGCTGGAAAGCAAATGTAACTCTAGAATGTCACCCTCCAACTTGCACCTGGGGCAGGATGTTATTGTATGCTTCATGGTTTGCTCAGGGTTTCCACAGTCACAGCCAAGCAAGGTTTTTAAGCACCACTTGTACATCAGGTGGCCACACCAGCCATGTCCAGTGAATATCCTATTAAGCGTTGTTCACATGGTCTGTGGAAGGTTGAAGCCCAGTTGTTGCATTGTTAGGTTGGAGACAAGATATTTAATTTGGATACGTGTTTTCTGCCCAAGCTTTCCTCCTTCAGTATAGGAGGCATTCGGTTAGTGTCCAAAAAGGTTTTCACAAAATCATGTGATGAGTTGGGAGATCTTAATGGTCTCTGTGAATGGAAAGATCCAGATTACTACTGATATGTGTTATTTCTCTGTATTTTGCTGCATCCCATCGAATAGAAGGAGAAGCAACATTTGAAAGGGATGGCAGCCACCGCACTGGAGTTGGTATCAAAGTTCCAGAGACAGTCCGTGTTACTGAGTGGAGTTGTATGTTGATGCATTTGGTGTGATGTCGTCTTGAAGCCCAGATGTGTGCACAGTACTCAGCTGTTGAAAAGACCAGGGCTATGGCAGAAGTGCAGAAGACGGCAGCTTTTGCAGCCCAGCTTGTGTTGGCAAGCTTTCAGATGATGTTCACTTATGCCTTTGTTTTCATGGCAGTCTTTTGGAGGTGATAATGATAGGTTAGGGAGCAGTCGAGGGTCACCCCAAGGTAAATAAAGTGCATCATGACCTGATTCTTTTCTCCACAGAAGGTGACATCGAGAATATTACACGCCTTGCGATTGTCAAAATAGAATGTGGAGACTACAGACTTGGTTGGATTTGGTTGTAGTCTCCATTTATGGAAATATTCAGCCATTATTGATAAATCAGAATTCAGTGTGGCTTCAATGCCCTGAAAAGATTTTGCTTGTGTTGTCTGTGGGGGCTGAGAATAGCCGGATGGGGCCGCACGATGGAGTGGAATTAGGTACAGAAGCTTATCGGTTGAATTCAAAAGAACTTTACTTACAAACTGCAGTACAGGGACTCGTGTCAATGCAAGCAGTGTAGGTACGCTCTGTAGGGTTACAAAACAAGTAGAAAAGCAGAAACCGGGTGGCACACCGATGTTGTCCAAACATGCAGGGCACGGGGTACGTCGGGGTGAACGGCGACGGGGAGTCGTTGGTGGTTGATCAGGAGTTCTCCAACTTGGGCGGAAACTTGCCCTAACTTTTATACGGCTAGTGAGCCAATTGCCAGCCGCCAAGTAGGATAATTTACGGTAAGCCAATTGGAAGCATGCCTGCAAACAGTGCAGATGCAAGCTTTGGTGGGAACTGATCATTGCACCAAGGGTTTTTCCCGCCGTATCAGGGAACTTTTTGCACCGGGTACTTGCATCGTGCTGAGAACTCTACTGTGCTGAGGCACTTCTAATTACTGAGCTCAGATATTATCAAAGAGATATCATTGGCATAGATAAATTTTCACAATAATGTGTAGGGTATATCATTTATATAGATGTTAAAAAGCATTGTTGCCAGAACACTACCCTGTGGGAGGCCATTGCTGAGTATTTTTGGAGTGTTGACCTTACCTTGTAGGTAGACCTTCATCCTTCTGTTGCTCAAAGTCCACAGCAGCTGAAGTAATTTGGCACATGGCAGCAGCAGGGACAGTTTGAGCATCAGTCCATGTTTCCATACAGTATCCTAGGCCAAGAAAAGATCTGTGAAGGCAGCCCTCGTCTTGAGCTTGCAGTGAAAACCAGCCTTGATGTTTGTAGTGATAAGGACTTGTTCACAGCAGGTGCAGTGCAGTCTAAAGTTGGCCTGTTCCTGGAAGAGAAATAGGCTGATGACAGGGCTGATTCTTAGAAGGATGTGCCGCTTCAGGAGCTTATAGGTTGGGCAGAGCACAGAGATAGAGGCCTGTAGTTCCCAGGGTCATGTACTGGCTTTCCTGGTTTTAGCAGGGCTATCACTATTGCCTCACACATCAGATTTATGGAATATGGCCGTTCTCCATCACAGTTGAAATGTGACCCAAAAGCCACTGTTATGCCAGTGGGCTAAGGCAGTGAAGGCACTCCAGTGAAATACCACCTTTCCCAGAAAATTATTTTAGTAAATAATATAAGAATAGATACATTTCTCAAGATATTCAAAACTTAAATATGTACATCCTAATTGTTTCTCAGTCTGTTTCTGCATACCTTTAATGAAAAAACAGTTCTGCTAAGCCAGAGGGTCAATGACCACTCCAATCCAGATGGCCTACTAAAGGAACTCTGCAGTACTTCATGTTCTTGCTACAATTGTGAAGCCTGGATAGTGTTTAGATTTCTACAGGATGTGATGGTTCTCCATGGGCCAGGTGGGACTGCACTGAGTACACCTGGCTAATATGGAGACCTAGGCAAATGGTGAGCACTAACAGCTAGATGAAACTGATGGGAAAAAAAAAGTTGGGAGGGTTAGATGGTGAACAGGAGGTTTAATAGCTGTACTTGGTTTGGGACAGTAGAGAAATGGGTGGGGGAAGATGCAGGATTTCTGGAAGATGGAGCAAGAATTTGCAGACTTGGTACATTTTCCTGGCATAGTCCTTTGGAATGATTCTGGTCCACCCATACCACAAAGGAGAGCAAGCTAGGAAATTAACCTACCTGTAGGCACTGAAGCTTAGCAGCACTAAATGGAGACAACCAAAAATGTAACTCTTGGCTAACATTAGAAGTATACAGACCAGTGATTCTCAAGCAGCAGTCAGAGCACTCTGGGGTGCCACAAGATCCTTAAGGATATCACGCAATATTAACACTGCTGAGTATGTACACACCTACACATGATTCACAAGATATAAAAAAACCTCAGAGATTTTACCTAAGGATCTATAGCATCAATTGACCTGCCATGGTCTTTCTGAGTTCTCTGCAATAAAACAATTGTTCTATTATTTTTCCATAGTCAAAAAATTAGTGAAGGCAAAGTGCCAGCATTCTCCAAGGGGTGCCTGGAGTCTAAAAAGGTTGAGAACCACTGACAGATGATCAATGGCTTTGTGCACCTTCAAGCCCTTACCAGATCTCCTAATTTTGGTGTAAACATGTTCAAAATAAATTTAATTACAGCCCTTCTGCATGGACAGGAGAAAATTTCACAAGAAATACAGGGGAAATATTTTTTCCTGTCCTATGAAAACCCATTTTTTAGAAGTTTTTCCATTCTGCATCAGGCAGTAACTGCAGTCTTCCAAAGTTTATCAAATGATCTGATGGTTCAGGCTTGGATTTGGAAGACAAGGGTCAAGTCACCATTCTGCTGGAATCAAAGCCAAGATTGGAATCCAAGTCTCCCATGCTGCAGATGAGTGCCCTATCCAAGAGGTTACTGGCTATTTTCAGACGAGTGACTGTCACCAACCACAGAAATTCCACTCTGCATAAAACAAGTATTTTTCCCAAGTCTCTGTTCTCTGCCCAATTCAGACCAGATGGAAACTTCGACTCCTCCATCCCATCTGACAGGCTGTTATGGTCTGTGTCAGTTTTTTTTCATCTCTCTGCACCCTGGGAGACAGTTGCACAAGCACCCATGTCATGAGTTTTGCCTGTTAGCAGCCAGAGGTGCAGGGCCCCAGAACCACTCTGCACCTATCTCCTTGGCAGCTGGCAGGCTTCTTGGCCGCAGCAGGGCCTGGCAGGCCTGCAGTAATTTTTTTCAAACCCTGTACCCTAAACACAATATACCTCAACTAATGTACCAAATACCCTATGTAGATAAAACAAAAGCAACTACTAAAATGCAATAATAAAGTTAAAAAGTTAAGTACCCAAGAACACTTGTCACTGGAAGAACACTTTTCTTAAAAAAACCCACCAAAATAAGACAAGACCAAAAAAAGAAACCAAAAGAACAAGCACTCAATTTCTAACCTGACAGACCTTGTCCTGAAAGGACACCTATACTACACCTTCAGACAGTGGGTTTCAGAACAACAACAAAAAAACATTACTGGACACAGAAAAACATGGGCTTTACACAACACATATGTGACTCATTATAACCTTTATGTTTCCTCTGCTATTCTCTGAGACCCATAGCTCATAACAGCCATCTTCCCTTCCCTTCATCTTTTATCTATTTCAACTGTCCTTCACTTGGTCTGTAATTACTTCTGATAACTTCTCTTTGCTCCATAGATTTACTGCCCACCTCCCTTTTCAAAGAGCTTTCATTTATATAATAGGGTTAAAAAAACAGAAGAGTTAAAATAATTACACAGTTCAGGTTGTATCTAGTTCTTTTCCAAACTTGAAGAAGAGCATTTTGTGCCAACGACCGTCGAGTTTCTCTCCCTGTTGTACACGGAACTGAAGGAGCAAGCAAACTCTGAAATAGCAGGGAAAGGAGTAGGGCTGGCCCGTCGTATGCTCCGAAACCTGCAGTCACCAGGGGCACCAAAGCAGCAAGAGGCATCGTCTTAGGGCAGCCCAGCCACAGGGTTCTACAGCAGGGGGGGCAGTCACACTGAGCTGCCCTGCGCACTCGCAGCCAGGATCACAGCCGGCCCAGCCACAGGCAGGTAAGTTTCTTTTAATCTGTTTTTCTTTTCCCATGGACTTGGGGGGAGGGTAGATCGAGACCCCTACAGTGCAGCACAGAGTGGGGCAGGGAAAGGGCGAATCATTCATCCCTGCCCCTGGCCTACTCCCTCCTGCACTGTCGGGATTGTCCCACAACCTGGCCCCCATTCACCATGATTGGGGCCCTGGCCTGCCTGGATCACAGGACAATCAGAGCCCGGCGGCTCCTCCAGAGGCACAGCGCCAGGTAGCCAAGTGGTGGGGCGGGAACGTGGCCCCCCAAGCTTTGCTATGAAAGCAGCGGGCACTGCCATGTCCCTCGCTGCCCGTCTCACCCAGTGGTGGGATGCACATGGCGGTGCCCACCACTTTCAAAGCAGCAGCAGCGAGGCACGGAGCAGAGGCTGAGCCTAGCTCACAGCTGTGGCCTGTGCAAAGATCAGGGGGGCCACATGTCCTCCCCCACACCATTGGCTGCCTGGTGCCATGCCTCTGGAGGAACCACTGGGCTCTTCCTGGGGACAATGCAGGACAGACGCAGAGGTCCCAGGGGCTCTATCCCCTCCAGCCCAGCAGTACAGTCAAGTCTGGCCCTGCTCCAGGCCCCCCAGACTGTACGTGGCTGGGGCCAAAGTGGGGAGGCAGCCAGGGCTGGTGTACCCAGGGCAGGTGCTGGGGCCCCAGCAGCCAAGTCAGGCATAGCCAGTGCCAATGCAGCCAGGAGGCTGCCAGGACCAGCACAGAGGCCGGTGTGGTGGGAGTCATAGCTGCTGCAGCATCTGAGGCTGGCATGGTCAGGGCCGGGAAGGTGGCCAGGGCAGTCCAATGCAGGGCAATGCCACTCCTCCCCTTGGTCTTTTCCCTTCCCCCCTCAGACTTTCCTATGGGGGGGGGCATGTGTGCACACAGCCCCCACAACTTTGTTTTTTTCCTCCACCTATGCCCCTGCGTCTGACCGCTCACCACCCCCCCCTTCTTTGGGGCGGGGGGGCCCCAAAACTATTTCTTGCAGGGGCCCCCCAAAAATGGTATGCCAGCCCTGGAAAGGAGCTTGTCTTCATCCTCTGGTAGTAGATACTTAGATGTGAGAGAGAGTCTATTGCCCTCTGGAAACTGACTACCCCAGACTGCTACAAGTTGGTGGTTAACCAGGTTGGAATCACTGTTGTGATGGCAGCAATACAAAGCAAATTAATGCTTTAGTTTGCCCAGAGGGAGATAAATGTTAATATGCCTGAAACGGTTGGGCTTGAGAAAATGAGGTTCCCAAACTGTGCTACTGCCAGTGGTGGTACACAGTGGGCACATCTATACCAGACTTTTGCTGCACAGTTGACTAATTAATTGCACAGTAGTAAACATCTCAGTGTCTACATGTGCCCTTATTAGGGCTGAGCCCTGTCTGAGCAGCCCTAGGCTGGCAGGCTGACCCCTGGAGCCCCTAGCAGCCCAGGCTGTTCTAAGTGAGCTCTGTATACTGCACACAAACAAACTCCAAAGCAATAAGCTTCAGAGTTTATTCACGTGCATTAATCACGTGTAGACACACAAAGTTATTACTTGCCAGACAAAGGAGCACAAAGAGGCTGATGGCAAACTATATTACACTTGGTATGAAAGTCTTGATCAACCATAAAGCCACACCTCAAACTGCAGATCAGATCAGTTTTAGTGTACTTTACAGCAAAAACTTGGTAGTAGCTGATACCCCAGCAAGGTAAACAAGCTCAGGTTCACAACATATATAAAACCAGGTTTAAAAGCTGTGTGGGGGAATGGTATGGAGGTCTCAGCTAAAACCCAGTTACAGCCTAAGATTAAACCTGCAGTTATGACAAGCTGCCTTCTGGTCTTCCTGATGAATGCTAAGCAGAGTGTTTTACTAAAATGCCAATAAGGAAAGAAAGCTCTCCATTCTTTCAAAGCAAAAAGCTGGTTGGACTCAATATTTCAAAGTCCCTTAATTTCTATGATTCTATGAATAAGCAGGACTCCCTAATCTGCTAAATCCTTGACAACTTATCTTTGTAAACTGACTTCAGAGAAGTGTTCTCAGATGGTATAGCTCACCCTTACAAAGACTCTACTGGAAACTTGCATGAAGACTGCAGACATCTTCACACGTGCTCTGGGGGTGCAGGTGAGGGCAAGGAGCACTTTAATTAGAGTGGCTATCAGGAGCCACTGTAATTAAAATGCCCACCGTATCTTGTATATTCAGCATCTCATGTTTCAAAATGGCAGCAGGGGCACTTTAACTAGAAGTCATTGAACAAGTTTTACTTAAAGTGCTCCTGCCAATTTATTGAGTAATTACAGCATGTCAGAGCAGGTGTCCTGTGCATCTACAGGCACCTTAGGTTACCTGTTTGAAGAGAAGTGAAACAGCTTCTAAGGTACTAAGTTATGGGATAGTCTATCTTAACTGCAAACCATAAAGAGAACACTTGTGACTAAACTATAGTGTGATCTCCCAAAACTAAAAAGATAAAATTAATAGTCAGAGATAAGCGATAAACTTTTGATGCAAGGCATGTTTTCCTTTAATTTGTCTTCATACTTCTGACAAACATAGTGAATGTCACAAATTCAAGAAAAGAAAGATTATTTTATTACTGAAATACACTGGAAGGGGAGGAGGTTATCAACTGCATTTCTTTTGAGCAAACGCCAATATCCAGTGACAACATCAACTATTTAGGGGTATCTACTATTCACTTGCAGCTAAATTTGAGACACAGACCTGACAGATGTATAGCCATAGCATCTTGGGGAATCTCAGAAGTTCTTCAGGAAATACCCTCCCCTGAGGCATAAGCTCTTCCCCTTAGTAGTGAAATGTGTAAACTCATTAAGCAAATTGTGTTGCAGAAGCAGAGTGAAGATGGGGGATTCCATTTGTCTACTGCCAAAAATTAGGATACAACTCTTGGATGGACCAGTTTCTCTACCACAGTGATGTTCAACCTCCAGGCTGCAGGGCTCCACATAGATCCAGAAATCTGGCAGCAAGGTAACAATGGCAATTAATCCTGCCACTACTTTGCCACCACTGAATTTCCAAGTATTGTGGTCTAGATCATATGCCCAGGCATGCAGGGCCAGGGCCACATCACTCATCTGGCCCATAGGGTTGAATGGTTGGGCACCACTGATCTACAGCATAAGTAAAGTGATGATGGCTGTTCCCAGCATCCATACAAAAAATGTGTGTAAAAGACTATTTAGAACACATGTACACATCTGCTCCAGCTATCTTCACACTTGTCTTACAACCACCTGTTTGCAAGCGGAAGCAGAGAAGCATAATCATCAGATGCTGCCATTTATAATGTAATGGTCTAGGTTTATATTTCAAATATATAGAAGTAAGGAAAAAGTTGACTAGATATCACCTTATAGATACAGGATTCTTGAAATACTGGCATTAGAATGTTTTTGTTGTTAACAGTGTAAGTTGAAGTTGAATAAAACTTCATTTTAGGAGGTAGCACCAACCCCCTTGAACAGAAAGAGACATGAAACAAGAGACAAAATATCAGACATTTCCCAGCTACTCCAATTCACACATTCTCTTCTACTGAGATACTGGCAAATATCAGTCAAGTAGAACTGCAACTTCCTGGATAGTTTAAAAAAAACCAAAAAAACCCAACACATACTGGTAAAATTCCTAAAGGCCAGACAAGAATTTCCAGTTGGGCTCATCTTCTATAGATTAGAATGAAATACCAGTAATATAAGTGCCAGAATTAATTTGGAACACTATTTATACATCAGTTTCTTCTTGAATTGCTTAAGCTTATAAGCCTGACAGTAAACAAGTAGTTTAAACCTAAACTATAGCAAACCCTGGTTAATTTACCCCTCCAAAGGAAATGCATAAGTGGCAAATAATCCAGTAGTGATACTTACCAAGAATGGCAGTGGTACTTACTGGAAATTAGAACAACAGAAACTCAAGCCACAGTGGTGAATTCTTCCACAGGGGAGTTAGCCAGAGTTTACTGTATGCTGTTTTCAAGTCTTTCCTATAACAAATACAACGTTCTCAAGCTATCCTTTAAAATTTAAATTGATCCTTTTGAGGCCACGATTAAGAAGCTTTCACTACTTAGACCATCTTAACCATGTGGTAAACTTTGGAAACCAAGCACTTGTGTCAACTGCCAATTACTTGCCCCACTTCAGAACAAGGGATCTTGGCATTTATTGTATATTCACAAGGACAGAGGCCCAAAGAGCTCCAAATAGGGATGAACAGATTTTTGTCTCATTTTCCCTCTCTGGGCAATGCAAATCTAGAGCATAATGGGGGGGAAAAAAAATCATCCTTTAAATGTGCAAACAGAACATACTGTTGGCCAACTGCCTACGTTAGGGTTAAGAGAGTTATGTTGTACATGAACAGCAACAGTAAAAGCAAAACAAGAGGCTACGATGCAAAGTTTTCAGATAAGTTCTGTAGTAGTAACATTATGGGATTTATTTAAAATTTCCACTCCTATATTTGTTCATTCCCTGAACAGTTTTTACATATTGGAGATTTCTTGCCTTTCTATAGTTTGCAAAATAGCCTCAAACTAAAGTAATTATTGAACAATCAAAGAACTGATACTTAAAAATTCAACAGGCTCAAACAGCAGCCTAGTAAAATTGGGCAGGGAGAGTTTAATCAAAAACATTTTGCAGCATAGTGTTTACCAAACTCATGGCTAATCAGAGCCACAAATAGCAACAAAATACCACCTATCAGAAAAGACATAACTGGGAGCACTGTACTGATTTCCATTCAGCCTTCCATATACAAGGTATAAAGTGATCACCTATGCAAGGGCATGGCTTTCTAAACCAAGTGTGTCATACTATACCTAAGTGTATACAAAACATGCTTGTATCATAGCATGGCTTTTTAAATGCACAAAAATAGTGATTACATCATTAAAATAATATATTATTAAAATATTTTAATTTTAATATAAGCCTTGCTCCAGTGTTTGTCAACAAGACTGAGGCCCTGACAGACAATCCTAACATTTATGCTTCAAGTCCACAGGAACCCTACAGGATGTGAAAAAGGCATGTTCAGTTTTCATGCAGAGCTGGAGAAAAGAATGATTTGCATATTATGTACCAAGTTGGAACAGAATTAAATATCTGCTCTGCCAGCCTAACACCATAAAGCAATTATAGTATCTCAATTCTCACAGGAGATGTTTGTGAGGTTTCTGAATGTATAGGGAGAATTATAAATAAGGAAGTACACAATTTTTTCGATGTCTCTCTGGAGCCCACGTGAAGGTTTGCATGTGTGGCCTACCTTCTAGAAAGAGACCTGAATCTTATTTCTTTCTGAATTGTAAACAGTTTACTGGAACATATGTAACACTACACCCTATTTTTGGACATTTAGAACATTTAGTATCCACAGGAAAGCACAAGCAAACTTCATCCACTATTTTTCCAGCCCACAATGATATACTCTTAGCTATTGAGCCAGAATCAGTACTTTTCCACTACCTTCATAACAAGGGCTACAGGCTTGACAGGCTGGAAAAGTCAGGAGATTAAAAAAATACTCACTTTGCTAGTACTTCTGTGACAACAGTCCAATTTAACTTCCTTTTTAAACAAGCTATTGGAATCCAGCACCTATGCAAAGGTATCATTTTATATATTTAATCTGGGAGATTGAGCACTTTATTTACTATGCAGGTACTCTTATTTTTAAATTCTTAAAGAGACAGAGAGGCAGACAAGGCACTGTTGTGTGCAGAATACCTATTTTTGTGTTTGCATACAAATAAGGCATAGCACTACACACTTGTGTCCACATTTTTTAAATTGGGCTCTCTAACAGTCTCAAATTAATGGATGCAAGGAATGAAAGTGCTGCAAGTTTATCTTCTGATAGATTTCCCAAATCAACAGATAAGAAGGACAGCATTATTCACGAAGTATACTAAACGACTTTACTCCATGATAAGAATTAAGAAAAACAAAGTTCTAGGAAAGTTGTGATGACTGCTCATCCAAAAAGTTAACATGTTCAAGGTAAAACTAACAAGTCAGGTTTGTTCGTTTTTTTTAATACTGATCCACTTTACATCCTATTATGCTAGTTACCACAAAGTTAAATGTTGGCATGGCAAAATGCCCTTTTGTAATCTGTTACAATCTTTCCCAGTACTGAAGATTTCATCTTAACACATTTCAAATAATTTAGGAACCAAATAAAATAAGCATTTCTGATTCTACAGACTCACAATATTAACTTTAAATAAAACTGTTTTACCTTCTTGAAAACTGAAGAGAAATGTTCATGGTCTTCTTTTCATCTATTGAAAAACATTCTTCAATAGCTCACCTCAGCAATAATTAGATGAATGATTTTCAACCAGGGGCTAGGGCACACAGGGGTTCCTTGAGTTCCTTTCAAGGGTGTTGCAAACTGTCACACAACATTAGCACTAGTCGGTGTGCAAACATGATTCACAAGAAAAATCCAGAGCTCTCAAATAAAATACATAGTATTAAAAACATTCTGACCTGTTGTGGTCTGAGTTCTCTAGTGCAGAAGAATTGCTCTATTATTTTTCTGCAGTCAGATGAGTGAAAACTGTGAGGGGGGTGTCTTGAGCCTAAATATGTTCAGAAATACTGAATTAGACAAATAAGAGATAAAGAAAGACTTTGCTTACCATTTTATTCACTTTTCTTCACTTCCAAGAACCCAGAAGATGTTTCTTGACTTTGATTAACAATATAAAGGAAGTTCTTCCACCACTTGTTTTGTATACAAACGTTGCAACCGTAAGGAGCTCACAACTGTTTAAACAGCAAACTCCTTTATAAAACATATTGCCCTTCAAACCTATTGATAAACTTAGTCAAAGCCAGCTTGCCAAGTGATGACTGTTATACAAAAAACACGGCAGAAGTTTGGCATAGGTAGTTATGGCAGTACATCACATAGCCGCACTGGAAGGAGAACTGATAGCCAATATTTAGAATACCTCCAAATAAAGCTTCCTAAAATATCTTTAGTCCATTCAAAAAGATATTACAACTGTGAATCGGTTCTATACTGAAGTAGCCTGGCAACATAAACCATTAGAGCAATGTCCCTCAACAAGTGGGCTACAAACCTCTGAAGACAACCAGGGGGAGGGGGTGGACTTGAACCTGAAGATCACCGACATCTAAACCTCTGAAAGACAGGATAATAGGCTAAGGCCTGAAAAAACAGAGAGAAAGAGGATAGCCCAAATGAGTGATGGAAATAGGGCCTAGTTTAACAAACACTTCAGGCTACATTATGAATGAAGTATCTAAGCAGCTGCATGTGCTATATAGGTATGAATGAAGCTGAAGAAGAATTCTTTATGTGCTGTTTCTAAAATGCTAATAGTATAATGGACAGGAAAACAAAGGGTGAGCTGGAAATGACAGCAAGGGCTGGAGGAGACAGGCCAGTCTTCTGTTATGTGCTTGAAGTAACTAATCGCCATACAATGAAACTCAGGAGTTTGGGACATAGCACATACCTTAAAGCATGACTAGTCTATGTAGTAGTGCACAGGAAAAACAGCACTTTGGCTATTACCCACACGCTACAAGATTTGCTTCTCCATTTAGACAGCTGTTCAATTGGTAGCCAGTAGGCTACATGCAGCTCCCAAAGGGTGGAACTGCAGCCACCAGGCTCCTGTCAGGCCACAGCTTCTCCCATTACACTGACTACAGCAGCAGCTGAGGGCTCCCTGCCTCTGCCTGGGGTGGGCAGGATCGTGGAGTCTGCAGTACTCACAAAGCCTTCAGTGCAGCAGGGGAGCTCACAGCCAGGGACCTAAGGGTGAGCCAGGGTGCCCAGGCAGGAAGTGCAACAGGGACATGGGGAGCAGCAGCAGGGAGGTATAGAGAACAGCAGCAACAGGGCCACCCAGCAAATTTAGCCAATTTTTTTTTATCACTAGTTATGTCTCTTACGCAAGAAAACATTCCCTAGGACTGTAATGCAGGAGGCCTTTGTCTTTCATAACGCCCAAGAAATGTGATGATGGGTCTAGTGAATAAGAAATGTTGTCTCTCACTAAGCAGCCTCTCACAGTTGACAGGGGTTTGAAAGCTTCCCTTCCCCATGGATGTCAAGATCAATAACGCCATAATACCTGCACGCTCTGCCAACCTAAAAAAACAAGCTCTCTCATTTAGGTTTGTCAATTCCTATCTTCAGTGTTTTGAATAGGTATTTATATTATTGTCAGTACTTAGAGTACCCAAACACTTTCTGAACTAGTTACATGGATCAAATGGTAATGTGACTTTTGAGGAAAGGATCTAATAGCAAAAGAAAAAATCCCCTTCCATACTAAACAATTAGAAAAAGAGTAGAAAAATACCTCCAGTGTGGTCTGGTAGAAGAGAATTCAGAAAAATACATATATGCTCATTTACTAAATGGTGAAGTATTAAAGCAAACAGAAGCTATATTTTTACATGTTTGATCTATAAGCAGATTAGCATTTCTCAGTTGGGTTGTATTTAGCCCTGGAAAGGAGAAAAATACATAAACAAATCAATGCTAAACAGACTAAAAATCTCAGAGGGATGGTCCCGCTATGTTTTATCAACGAGAAAACCATGAAAATATTTCACCCAAAATAGTACTCAACATGAGTTAAACTATCCAAATGAGAATGGCATTTTCCTTTGGGACATCTTAGTATGTTTAACTTTTTTGCTAAACTGTCACCTAAGCATTGTGGCATTTGATGAGGCATCATTTCCCCTAACCAGAAACAGAGAGACTGGCATGAAGATATAAAACGGTTTGACTAAAATTACACCACAGGCAAGTGAAACAGCTGGAAACAGAACCCGAGTCTCCAGAATTCCATTCCAGCATCCTATTCCCTGAGCTAATTTTCTTGACATCCAATGACCCCATCCAGAAGTGTCATTTTCTCACTAACCCAGCTTGCTCATAAGGTATTAAGCAATTCAGCTGTGCCAGATCTTCAAACAAAATAAGAATGGAAAACAAATGAGCAGAGGAGAAACCTACCAAAGTAATGGAAAAGGTGAACAAGTTGTTTCTCCACCCCTCCACCCCAAGTCTGCTGTTCAGTGGAATATGAGATACAGCAACCTTTCTGCCCAAATATCTATCAGTTATATAAACTGTGGAACATCAAGAGGGCAAAATACCAATTCCAGCTGCTTTTAGATGCTCCTTGGCTTTCTTTCCTGGGTCTGAATGGAGGGAGTTTCCGCGCTGCATCCCAACATCTGGGGAAACAGCTGCACATACCTCTAATTCCCACATTCTGTGCAAGGGACTAGGAAAGCTTTGAAAGGTTCTGTTAGCAACTACCCACCTCCATTACCAGTTTCCTTCAGTTACCAGGTACCATACAGGAGTCTAGGTAAGTAAGGGAATCTCCCCACTTCAAAATGTTCATACTGCTTTTTATTCTCTGCATCAGTGCATCTGAGCAGCCAGAATACAGAGATCACATGCATTCCTTTTGTCTCTACTCCCCACCCAGAAGATGGTGTGAAAGCATTCTCTTTACCCCAAACTCAGAGGGGAAAAGCAACTGCACTACAGTATTTCTGGTAAATAGTATTTTTCAGAACCAACACATTAGTTTCTCCAAAGAAGTTCATTAGAACAGTGCAAGTCACTATAAGCAATACAGTTACTATATGCAAGTCATTATAACTAAAGTAAACTAATTGAAAACCTACATTAAAAAATTTGTTCACTGAAAGGAACACACAAAATAAAATGGAATAGTGCATAAAACATCTTCAAATGCAAATCTGATTCACATTGTCCCATTGTTCAGTATTTTAAACAGCAGCATTTTAATTGAAAATACTCCAGAACAGTTTCAGTTATTTTGAATATGTTACTTTTTAACGTTCACCTAGCTTAGGGTCACAAGCCTAACAGAAATGTAAATGAAAATGTTGGGCTTCCGCTGGAAGCAGGGTCATGAGCCTGGAAAGACTGAGAAATGCTGCTTTATAACCCAACTCAAGTCAGTTTTAAGCAGAAAAGAAACACTCTCATTTTGCTGAACATGCATCCAGTTCTCAATGTTCATTCTTGCCAAGATTTAGGTGCAGCTAATATTAAAGTTTGTATACATCCCAAAAGGGCTTCTTTCTTCTGAGTTTTCTGATTAATGATTTTGGCAAAACTGGAAGGTTTAGAATAGAATACAGAAAAAAAATCCCATGTTCCAATATGTCTCCTGCAAGTACATAAATAATATCACAATTAACATACTGTATGCAACTTTTAGACTTTTTAACAAGAATTTAACTTTAAAATAGCAACTTCTTTAACAGGATCCCTGTCAAGGACATTATTAATTCGAAGCAAAAAGAGAAACTTAAATAGCTCCAAGTCCACTGTATTTGAAAATGATCTTTGTATAAAATGACTCCCTTATTGTGTAGTAATATATAACAAAAGTTTATTGAGTGAATTAAGAACCAGTGGTCATTTTGCCTCCTAAACTGTGAGAAGAAAACAAACTTAATTTACTCAACGAGATGTTATTCATACAAAATAAATTATTTTTTACTCTCAAAGCCTCTACACGACTAATAATCTTCTACATGTTAATGATGTTTCATCAAGTATTTCCCTTTATCTCTCGTCTTTATTGTAGAATGTTGCCAATGGCACAACTTCAGTCAAAACAATGCTTAGTACTGGACAAGATTTATTTTCTTTAATTTCACGGGGGGGGGGGGGGGTATTGGAAGAAATTATCAAAGTTTCCCAGAAATCCTGTTCTAAAAACCTGCAAATAAAATTTTCACCCAAAAGTATTACCCCTTTTTGATGCAAGATTCACTGTTGTTTATCCAGGAAGATTATGTTAGCGGAATTTATTTTTGGAGATTCAGAAATGTAATAAAACTTACAGGCATTGCTACCAACTTAATCATTTAAGTTTGCATGATATTATTTTAGAGAGAACATTGAGGGGAAAAAAACTATTTGATGGCTGTTTTCAAGTGTCATAGACGAGTCTTCGAAATAGCTAAAAGCTCCTGTCACAACAGATGGAGCGAGCAATCAACCCCACCCCTAGCAACTATCATTGCCGCCAAATATGGGTGTACCTTACCTCAACAATCCGGTCAGCTTACCCTATAAAGAACTGCTCAACTTCTGCCCAAGTTGGAGCTCTCTAAAAACACCTCAGAGACAGTTGGCAGCCTGATCACCCTCCAACATCTCCCCGTCATCGACCGGCCCAACGTACCCCTTCCTTGCATGCTCACTGCGTTCATGAATTGTCAACTTGTCGCATTACGTTACCTGTTACTGGTCGCGCTACCTGTTATCTGTTATGTCACTCATTACCTGTTTTCTGTAACCAAGTAATCGTTCATCACCTACGCCAGTGTCAACAGAGGCGTAAGTAAGAATCTATTGGCAACCATTATGCTGTCTCGACCTCTCCATCCACTCGCCTGCCTGCCTATCCGATCTTGTTTACCGGACCATTCTAGGCCATTTCTATTGGGTCACAGAACATGGTGTCACCAACCAAAGGCAACGTGGTAGAGACGAATCTAATTAGGTGCTGCTCCTGGCGCACCAGGGGGCGCCGCATGGATAACACAGAGGAACTCTGGGCGCATATCGCTTACCATCAGGCTGTTAAAGGGAAAGGAGAGAACCTCCTCGGGGGCTACTTCTTGGGGAGGGGAGAGGAGCCGATCATTAAGGAATGCAAAGTGAACATGTACCCTGAGGCATTCGGCTGTGTAATGGCAAGCAAACGGGTTCACTTTAGGCCTGTGGGCATGGTATTGTCCTTGTCCCTAGCAGGGGTGAAGACAAAGGGGGCAGAAGAACCGACCCCCACTCAGGAGTTTCCACAGTGCATGCAGTACCTGAGGGAAGGAGGGGAACCCACCTCACTGGACCAGTTTAATTGCCCAGCACTGGTGCCCGGGCCGAGGGGGCACAAGCTGCTCAGCCAGCTACGGGAGGGGCTGGAGACAGAGGGTCGCCAGATGGCAATGTGGTCAGGGGTCAAATGGAATAAAAGAAAAATGATAAACTTGTTGTTTTGTACTGTGACGGGCCTTTTGCAGGAAAACGCGAATTTAGAAGCACAATTGCGCACAGAGGGCATGGAGTCACTGGAGCAGGCAGGGGGCTCTGATCCACCACCTGAAAATGGCATTGGCCACATGCAACCCCCGCCAGAAAACGGCGCCGGTGGAAGTAAAAAAGGGTTCAAAGGTACAGAACCACCCCAAGGGGGATGGTTGGCCATGTCACCACCCTCAGCTCTGCCCCCTGGAGTGATGTTGAATGAAACCCCGCCCCCAGGATTGACAACAAGTGAAAGCACGCCCCCTAATGCAGGGCAAAAGGAGAACCCGCCTCCCTATGAGGGAGAAACATTGCATTCAGCGCTCCCAGCTGCCACGGAAATCCCTCCTGACTGCAGCTCACCTAGTGACGCTGGTAAAGCAAGTTACCGATGTGCAAGGCACCACCAGGATGACCACCACTTACTGCACGCACACCCGTCCAGAATTACAGGAGCTGTGCCGGGAATCAAAAGTAAAATCGAAAAAAACCCTGGCCATGTGGCTAGGATGTCTAGTGGTTGAATTTGGATCAGATGTATTAGACATTGAAGAAGCCAGTGCTCTGACCCGACAGGCGGTGTGGAGTGGCGGGCATGCCACCGATCTGAACGTAGTTATGGACACCGTTCATTGGCCCATCTCACTCCCGGCGCTTGTGGTGGGACAAGTGACCCACAAATTCCATGTTTGGCATGAGGGTCGCTTGCAAAAGACCAACGCAGAGCAACTCCTCTTAGCCATCATAGGAGTCTCGTAACTCACATGGAATCCTAGAACCCACCAGTTAGGACTGACCCAGGTACAATGCAGAGGAAGATGGGCTCATCACCACTTGCAAAACTCCGGGGTAATTCCAGCAACCCTGGAAGCTATAGAAGCCTGTGTGGAGGTGTGTGGAGGAGCAGATGCCATCACGTTCCGATTCCTTCTTAATCCGATGGCAGGTCAACCAGCCAGGAATCTCCTAAGTCACCTCCCCAGACTGCAGGCACTTATGAAGCCAGGTGAGGAACTCTGTACTGATATAAAGGAACGATCTTCGTCGTACCCAGTCGAGACCCCGAAGCCAAGGCATCAGGAACTCAACTACCAATGGGAGTCACGCCAACTGCCGCAGAGGACACCTGAGGAGAGAGCAATGTTTGGATTCCTTCTTAACCACACGAAACTTACAAAGCAGCAACTGCAGGCCCTCAGGGATGAAGGCCAACACGATCTAGCTTCAGCAATGTGATTCAAATTCAGGGACAAGCAAAAAAACGAGTAACGGCCGTCAGCTCAGCCAGCGGGCCCTCCTATCTGGATTCGACCGACCCTTGACCTTACGCCAAATTTATAGTGCAACATCCAAGGAACCCGAATGATCAAAGACAAATATCTTTTCTTTTAGACACCGGATCCCAGGTTAACGTTGTTACCAGTACCACCCCACACACGATGACATCGAAAACAATACAAGTCCAAGGACTCAACGCTGTGGCCACGACTCCCAAGATTCAAATTATGATTCGAGATCATATGCTGGAAGCAGTGAAGGGAAGTATCAACATTCTAGGCATCCCAGGATGAGAGCACTGGACCTCAAGAAACGTGTGCTACAGGCACTCCTGATTACCATATTGGGATCTGAGCGGCATGAACCCGAACTTGGTAACGCCTCCATTTGGCGATACTGCCCGATCCCAACAAAAGTATTGCAAGGTTAATGGCCAGCACTTATCTGTCTCCCAGGTGGGAAGTAGCCAAGCCTGACAAACCCAACGAAGCCCACTTGGTCATAGACCATCGTGAAGTTAATAAGTGATGTCAACCACTTGCATAGCCCACTCAGTCAACCCTACTGCAGTGCATGCTAGAGATGGCGCAGTACCAACACACCCATGGGTCGGAGCCACGCTAGACCTGAAGAACATGTTCTTTTCTATCCCACTGACCGACCCCGATGGAGTGCTGAATATGTGCATTGAGGGAATAATGTATAAATGGACTGTCTGCCCATAAGGATATCGCAATTCCCTGGCACTGGCCACCGGCACTATGAATCGCATACTGGAGGTCTTTGCGGCAATAAATGATAACCAGAAGAAGGATGAGTACAGAATTTGGAATTACATCGACGATACTGCAGTCATGGGTCGAAATCCCTCAGTTGTCAGGGAAGTCACTGTTCGCCTCATCAGACACCTTCAAAAGGATGGATGGATCGTCAATTCAGAAAAACTGCATTTGCATCCTACTGCAAACATTACTTTTTTGGGTACAACCTTAGACGGCAACACCAGATACGGCGCTGCTCATGGGGCCCCAGACTTTGAACCTCTAACAAACCCTCTTCCAACAGATAAAAGATCACTCCAATGACTCTTGGGCTATCTAAACTGGTACAGGCACTACATCCATCCTCTGCACCTGCCCATCGTCACAAAACTACAGTGACAAATCTGTGAGAAGACCTGGAAATCTACACCATGGACGGCATGGGATGACGACTACCTCCAACACCTTTTAGCGGCTCTTAAAAATACTTTGCTATCTGCTATCAACCTGAGTGAGCCTTTAGTCGTCGCCCTCGGATACACCGCCACCCACGTCTGGGTCACAGCGTTTAATGGCCGTGACGAAGTCGTCTTTACTGCACATAAGACCCTATAAGCTGCCCAAAATGGTTATGGTCAACTAGCAAAGATCCTCCATGCAGGTCAACTGGCCAAGTCACTGTCCTCGGGTCACGGGACCCTTCGAGCTCCTCTTGCAACCATTATACTTTCAATGGACCCAGAAAGAATTGACTCACATTTCCAAGGGGAGCCCAAGACGTGGAATACGTTGGTCCTTAACCATCACTATCATTGGCATTGTTGGAAAAATGAAGACACAACACCCACCTTTGATCCAGCCGATGACCACTCACCTATTCTATATGGAACTACAGCCCCTGCATGGATTGGGTCGGACAGAACGTCATGAGAAGGAGGGGGCTATGGATAGTATTGCAAGCTGTGCCATAACACAGAAATATTTAACTCGATCCCTGAAGAAAATTCGCCTCAACTTTATGAGCTTCTGGGTTTTAAGGCGGCCATGCAGCATTGCCTTGATCAGCACGATGGCATGCTTCCCGCCCCAGTAATAGCGACAGACTCCCTGTACATTTATAGGATTTTGACGAGTACAGCAATGGAGACTGAAAATTGGTCCATTTGGGAGGATATCAGAGAGGCAATTTCCACCTTCACGACCCCTCCGCTCGTGAAACATAAGCGCTCACACAGGCCTGACACTGATCCAGTACATGCAAGTATCGATAAGTTGCTAGAAGACCCTATGCAACGCGACGTGGTTCTGGCAGCCTTGACTCAAGAATCGTCCTCTGAAGCAGATCCATTCTTAATATGGATTCACGAACAATGGGGGCATCCTGGACCGCAAGCCAGCTATCGGCGATGGAAACTCAAAACTCAAAAACCAGGTCCGTATGCCTCTCAAGCCGACTGGAGGCGAATTGCCAAGAGCTGCGAGGCTTGCGCGAAAGAAAAGTGTCATTGCACTAATCACCACATTGGTGCACTAAACCCAGAAGACTTCCCTCCTGGGAAGACATGGCAAGTAGACCTACTAGGACCGTTACCCAGGGCAAAGCCACCAAGTAAGGGATTAGTTATCGTTGATTTGGGAACACGCCAGCTACAGGTCATTCCGCTATGGAAAAGTAACGCCACCACCATCATCGTCACGTTGACCACCGCATTTGCAGCCTGGCAAACCCCTCACGAGATCCAGTCAGACGGAGGACCACCATTTAACTCTAGCACTGTAGATAAATTCACTCATCTCCATGACATCAAATGGCACCTTCATCTGCTGTACCACCTGCAATCTAGCAGTGTCGTGGAGAGACATATCGGCTTATATAAAGAGCAACTTCGCCTCAGAGGAGGGGAACATATAAAAACTGGACCAAGCACAATCACGATGTCCTCATTTTGCTAAACACCGGAAAACCCCTATGGGACAAGGCTAATCCTAAGAAACCTCTACCTTGGGAACCTAAATTCCAACCCGACGAATTGGTGTGGATTTTGATACCACACCCTCGTGAATCTCATCCGGCAGACCACAAGGGAACGATTCATCAGTCCAAGCTGTATCCAAACACCTATTCTGTTATGTTAGAAGAAAAGTCCAATTGTCCTCCAATTATAGTCCACCATAATTAGTTAACCCGTTGAGCTGCAGCCCAGTTATAAAACCTTGTTACTGTGTATTGCTGTTTATGTTTCTTTCAGGTTAATCAACTGAGATGCCGTAACGTCGACGATCCACCACGCTACGCCATTTAGACACTGACATGAAACACATATGGGTCATCGTAGCACTATCCATCATGCTACACCAGTCAAGCTCGACTGCCACCCCGACCGACCTGACGGATGCTGCCCAGACCCTCAGTGGAGAGAACACCGTCCTCACACTACTGTCGTTGTGGACTAATGTTATAGGTGGAAATAACACAAAAGGTTTAACGGCATGTTTTCGCCTTCCCTGTTCGGTCACCGACTCGGTGTATACTTTCTCGATGTTGATAATTGGTTCAGAGCCTGGGATACCGACCCAACCCCTAGTATTATGGTAACTCAACGTTCTTTCATGTACTGTCAACGCCAACATACCGTTCATTACCGATATTCTTGGCCACAAAATTTAATTGTAGCTGAGATAAACAGCTCTGTCCACAGATCGAAGGGTATGTTTCCGCCTGTCCCCATCTGGCTCTTCCATAATACTGCATGTTCAGAGATACCGTGGGGAACTAACCCTGAAGGAATAAAGTGGTCCAGGGATGATAATTTGTTAACCTGGAATCCCACAGCCATTACACCAACATGGTACTTACCCCTCCCCCCAGGCCTGAATAAAACAAAGGTATAATATAATTCTGGCCTGGTTTCATCTGTTCTTCAGCAGCCCCGATCACTAGTCTCATGGAGCGGGTTGCTAGCCATTAATGTATCGAATGCCCAAGACTGGCACTTGTTTTTTTACCCCATCTTAAGAGCAGCCAGACTCAGTCAGTGGCGCCATGGCCACGACACACCTGCTAATACAGTTGATCTGCCTAGGGAGATATTCTTACTCAGATGGAAAGGCCAGAGCTGTGCACTAATCAGCACGCCAGCCCCTTTAGGGATGCTATGGGCCTGCTCAGACAGGCAGCTTTATACTAACTTCCCAGCTACCCTAACAGGTGTCCAATGTTTTTTAAGTACAGTAATGCTCTGCCCTCCTTTAAACGTTAATAAAGCTCACCCAAATAGCCCAGCCATACTCCGTCGCCATAAGCGACACATTGCGGTGTGGAGTAACTTGACATAAGGATAGGGTTAAGCCAACATTTGGCGTGGGCGCTTGAAGGTCTTTTTGCATGGGGAGTAGGGATAGGCAAAGCGAGAGTCGCCATTGCCCAGTTAGCTGAGCAAGTTGAGATTCTAGCCAACAGTACCAAGACATCTCTGCGATTATTAAATCAACAACTACAAGCTACATCACATATGACCATGCAGAACCGCTTAGCACTAGACACTATGTTGCTACACCTAGGAGGCGTTTGTCAATACCTTAACCTATCTAGAGAACACTGTTGCATCAGTATACCTAACATCACAGTTTCGTTAGAAGAGCAACTTGACAGCATAAAACAAATAGCCGCAGACACTAACAAAATCACCGGGATTGGAGAGGGATGGTTAGCCGACATTTTTGGCTGGATGGTATGGGATACATCTTCATGGCTCATGAATTTATTAACCTCCCTTATCACTGTGTTACTACCATTTATAACAATTGCTGTAGTTATTTGTATGGGATGTTGTGTCCTTCAATTAATCAAAAACCATTTTGTAAAGTTATCTGCCTATGTATATACCCGGTTGCCAGAACTCCCTGAAACTGACGAATTCATGGACAAAGCAGCCGTTTAAGCAAAACCATGGATCTACTGTGCCATGAGCAAGGGGGCATGCCATAGACGAGTCTTCAAAATAGTTAAATGCTCCTGTCACAATTGATGGAGCGAGCAATCAACCCCACCCTTAGCAACTGTCTTTGCCACCAAATGTGGGTGTACCCTACGTCAACAATCCGGTCAGCTTACCCTATAAAGGCCTGCTCAACTTCTGCCCAAGTTGGAGCTCTCTAAAAACACCTCAGAGATGGTTGGGGGGGCCTGACGTACCCCTTCCTTGCATGCTCGCTGCATTCACGAATTGTTGACTCGTCACGTTACTCGTTACCTGTTGCGCTACCTGTTATCTATTGTCACTTGTTACCTGTTGTCTGTAACCAAGTAATCATTCATTACCTACGCCAGTGTCAACAGAGACTTAAGTAAAAATCTCTTGGCAACCATTACACTGTCTCAATTTCTCCATCCACTTGCCTGCCTGACGATCTGATCTTGTTTACCAGACCCTTCTGGCCCATTTCTTTTGGGTCACAGAACATCAAGGACTAACAAAATTCAGATTTTCCATCTCCCCCCTGCCCTCGTAACAAGTAGAAACAGAACAAAAATTCAGACCCTTTGTTTATAGCCAACATAACTGTGGACCAGCTGTAGAAATGAAAGCTCACACTCACAAACCACTATGCTCCAAAGTTCCCCAATAAAAGATTCACTGATCCAAAGACACGTAATAAAAATTATTAACAGCTTACTATTTAAGAATTAAACAGAGGACAAACTGCTAATGCACATCTTGAAGTTATAATTCTGATTGCCAAAATATTGCTTTAATATGCATAAATACACATTCACACAGAGTGCGCGCCAAAAAATGGTCCATATAACAGAATCAATTAGTGTATATGCACAACACAGATCAAGCTGCCAGTAAACATAACCTTGTAAACTTTTTCAGCAGAGAAAACTTCCCTCTCCCTCCAATCTGCAGAGTCACTTTGAGTCTAATATAAAATAGTAACAGAACTGGAATCAATTAAACAAAAAAAAGTTGACACCTGTTCTCTCCTTGTACCCATAAATTAGGAAAGCGAAGGAAAGCAGGCCACTGGAAGCCAGGAAATCTAGGTTCCAGGCTCACTTCACTACTATATCCCAGGGTATGACGTACGTTTGGAGAGGTTTCCAAAAGGGGAGCAGCTGATGGGGAGTACAGGGCAGCTGTTGTGTTCCAACCCTTGTGGGTTCTAAGCCACAAGCAAGGAGCCATTCGAATGTAACAAAGCTGCTCCAGTACTGGCTGAAGCAGTATTGAAGTTGGAGCCATTTTGCTACATTTCTGCCTTGTGCACTGTTAGATGAGCTGCTTCAGAGTTCAGAAGATGAAGGTGTTATGTCTTGTTGTCACGACTGACAGATTTTGGTAAGAGGTTAGACTAGAGATGTGTATGGGATGGTTTTGATAGGGATGATCTTTCCTCAGGCAGGGAGGTGGACTAGATCACTTCTTGTGGTCCCTCCCAGTCCTACTTCTCTATAAGCCCCACTTTTGAAAGGCTTCAAATGTGCACATGTCCATATGCACTGTCACCTACTCTTCTGCATGTCAGTTTCTTTTTGTTATCTACATAAGATCAGATAAAAGGCCATTTCATGTGGGTAGCTATTTATAAAGCATGGTAGGACCCTTTCATAGAAGGGTAACATCAGTATTTTCTAGTCATTTGGAAAGCCTGAAAAACAACATAAAATGTTACTATGAAATAATCTACTTTTATCATGCCACTTAGCATGACCCCATAAAATAGTGAATGACCTTTGCCTTCATCACTATCAGAGAAGACTCAGAAACTGGTGGCATGTGAGGGGTAATTGGCAGCTTCCAGGCTACCACCCAGGTGCCACTCCTCGCACTGCTACAGTCAAGATACCCTTCCCTCTGGCTTTCATTTCCTGCTCACACCCAGGGGACAAGGGAGCATATGCAGTCTATGGTGTTCACTGAGCTTGCAACCTGGGGCACCTGCATGGCCTGGTGCAACAGGGGAACCCACAGCTGGGGAGCTGACTATGGAGGTCTGGGGGCCTGTATGGCACAGCAAGTCGGGGGTGCCTGCATGGCATTTGGCCTGGGGGGGGCTCACAGCTCATCCTGGTGGTGTGTGGCCCTCATTGCTACAGCTCACTGCTAAGTATGGCCCCCAGCCACATAGAAATTGGGACAGCCCCGGTTTAATTCACTGCTGGATCAACTTACTTGAACCCTTTTTGCCAGGAACCAACAACTTCTCAACAATTTTGTTTGAAACTTAATAATATGGCTAACAGACTGAGCTCATTTCCAGTGATTAAGAGCAAAAAAGACTCTACAATACTTTTTCCACATCTTGCTTCGTATCTTCTAACACACGAATATCCAACCTGGGATACAGGTGCCACAAGTGGCACAGGCAGACTCTGTGCATAGTACTTGGCAGATCCGGGAAGGGACAGGCAGCACAGCAGTAGATAGGGCAGGAAGCACAAAGCAAAGCAGGGCAGAAGTATAGGGAAGGAAGCAGAAGGTAGAGCAGTGGCTTAGACCATATTCCTTGGCCCGGAAGCGTAGGCGGGCTATTAGGAAGGCCATGGCAGCGATGGAACTCAGGCTAGCGTCCAAGATTAAGGACAACAAAATGTCCTTTTTCAAGTACATTGGGAGCAAGAAGAGGGCACCAGGCAACGTAGGGCCCCTGCAAGACACAAACGGTAATCTTGTGGCTACACCAGACAAGAAAGCTGATATTTTTAACAGTTTCTTTGCCTCCGTTTTCTTGAACAGGGACCGGGAAATCCCATCTACTAGAGGTAAGGATAATCTTGGGGTTAACTCTGTCAGGCTTTCAGTCAGTGCAGATGTAGTTAGGGATCTTCTGGAAGAGATAGACATTTTTAAATCTTCAGGTCCAGATGCCCTCCACCCAAGGGTGTTGAGGGAGGTCATCTGGCCAGGTGCTGGGGGATTGGAAACTGGTTAATGTGGTCCCAATTTTCAAGAAAGGGAGGAAGGAGGACCCAAGTAACTATAGGCCTGTAAACCTCTCCTTGGTGCTTGGGACGATCTTGGAAAGAATCATCAAGGAGCACATCTGTGGAGGGCCTGCAGGGGAGAACATGCTCAGGGGCAACCAGCATGAGCTCATCAAAGGCAGGTCCTACCTGACCAACCTGATTGCCTTTTATGACCAAGTAACTAAACCCTTGGATGATGTCACCGTCGATATAGTCCTTCTAGAATTTAAGAAGGCCTTTGACACTCTCTCTCACCCCATCCTCATCAATAAATTAAGCGACTGTGGCACTGATGCCTGCACAGTTGGATGGATAAAAATCTGGCTGATGGGGCACACCCAGAGTAGCGGTGGACAGGTTGTACTCAACCTCGGGAGATGTGAGCAGCAGGGTACCCCAGGGCTCAGTCCTTGGGCCTGAACTGTTTAACATCTTCATCAGCAACTTGGACAAAGGGGTGGAAAGCATGCTGTCCAAGTTTGCTGATGACACTAAGATGTTGGGCGAGGTGGACACACTTGAAGGGAGAGAGAGGCTGCAACTAGATTTAGACAGACTACAACAATGAGCAGACGAGAATAGGATAGGGTTCAACATAGACAAATGCATAGTGCTTCAAAAGGAGACTGAATGATTACATCTCTGGGGTCTTGTGAACCCAGCATTCATTCCTGCCTGTGGCAAGGGGTCAGGCTAGAAGATCTGTTCAGGTCCCTCCTGACCCTAGCTACTATGATACTATGATAGGGAGCAAAAAGCAGAGCAGCATGCCGAGCAAAGGGCTGGGAGCAGAAAGCAGAGCAGCAGATCTGTAGGACAAGGGAATCAGAGAGGCACTCATCAAGGGTGCAGAGCTAATTTGTGGCATAACTGCCAAAAATGTGGGATTAAACTGCAGCGGTGTCCAGCTGCAAACCCAGAATCTTTATTGCTCAGAATGTGCCGCATTTGTTCCAACATAGCAGCTCTCCCTCAGGGGCCAGAATAACAAGAGCGAGGAGCACCCTGAAAAAATGTCCCCAGCACCAGGCTGGTCCATGCTTGCTTCAACATAGACAGCAGCTGAATCCCATTAGTAATAGGCTGATGAGCTGATAAACCCCAGTGGTGTTGTCAGGCATATAACCAAGCTGCTTTCTTTCCAAAGCTGGCAGGCAAGGAGACCATGGGAAAGGTCAGCTTGGGAAGCTACTCACGGGGTTGGGAAGGTTTGCTGCAGGGTGGCAGTTGTATGGGAGACAGGTCACGGGATAAGCTAGTGATTCTCCACCTCGTGAAACTCAAGTCAACCTCCAAAAATGCCAGTTTGAGCTTCCACTTGGGTTTTTAATTACAGAGAAAGACAACAGAGTTGTTATTCTGGTGCAGAGAACTCAGCCAGCCTGCAGCAGGGCAGAGCAGTTTCAGGGTTATGGGCTCTCACAGGAAATCTCTAGGTTTTTCTTGCAAATCTTGCCTACATGCTGACATTGTGTGGCACCCCTAAGGCACCTCAGGAAGGCTCTCCAGGCACCCACAGGGGCATGGCAGCACATAGGCTGAGAGTCTCTATGCTAAATATGCAGGGAGCCACTGCTCTACCCAACCAAAAGCTTGCCCAGGTCACCTGTATCCACAGCCAGCTGCAAACTCAGAGCCTTTACCACTCAGATTGCACTGGTGCATTTGCAGCCCTGAGCAATACAGCCCCAGACCCGGTGCCCCAACATCGAGCCCCTGACCCCTGCCCACAAGCCACAGTGGAAACAGGCTAGCATACAAAGCATGGTGCCTGCCCCGACACGGTGCCTGACCAATAGCGGGTGTACATGTACAAGTGTTCAAATGAGCACATATATATGCAACACGTGCATGTGCACCTTTGTGCATATGCCTGCTTCTGCACATACAGATGCTTATGTACAAGTGTACACACATATATGCATGCACCTGCTTGCACATATACACACATGCTTGTGTTCCAAAAAGTGTGCACAAATGTGGGTGCATGCACCTGCTTGTGTGCACAAATGGGTGTGTTTGCATCTGCACAGATATGTGTGCATGTACACCTGCTCATGCACGTGCACAAGGGTGCACTTGTGTTCATGTGCCTGCTCGTGAGTGTCCACATGCATGTATGCATACACCTGACTGTGCGTGTACACGTGCTTAGGGGTGTGCACGCACGCACCTGCTTGCACGTGCACCTGCTTGCACGTGTACACGCGTGCGTGTGCGTGTGCATGTGTGCACGCGGGGCCTCACCTGCACGCCGCCCAGGATGGCCTCGCAGCGCTGGCGCACGTCGGGGAAGGGGCAGCGCCGGGACAGCATCAGCAGCCACGCCAGCTCCTGTGCCAGCCCGTGCCCGTGCCCCTCAGGCGCTGCTGCCGCCGCCGCGGGCTCCTCCGCCGGGGCGCGGGCGGCCACCGCCTCGCGCAACACGCTCTGCCCCAGGCTCTCCAGAGCGAGCGCCCGAGCGGTCACATCCCGGCTGCGCAGGCCGTCCCAGCGCCCTACCGCCGCCATCGCGCCCCGAGCCTGACCCCCTCGAACGAAGGGGTAGAGGGAGAGGGCGTGACCGCCCCAATGGTCACGCCCAACCCCGCCCCGGGGGAGGAGGGAGCGCCACGCTGACAGACGTGGCTATTAGCCAATAACAGCTCAGCCGCCGGAGCCAATGAGTACCAAGTATGGGCGGGGCAACAGTGGGAGAAGCCAATGGCTCCGGCCGCTGAGCTGTCCGCAAACTACAACTCCCAGGAGGCAACGCGCAAGAGGAGACAGGAGGTGGGTGGGGCACCTTTGGTGGAGGGGAAGGAGGCGGAGCTTAGAGCCGTGCCCGGCGTCCTGTGCTGCTGCGGAGCCGTCGGGTGGGGGAGCGCGAGGGCAGTGGTGCAATAGGGCCTTTTCCTGGACCTGGGTGGTAGGTAGCTACAGCCAGCCATTACAGACTGAGAGCGCAGGCGGACTGCAGCTGCTTCCGCAGCCTGAAGAAGGGTGTTTGTGCCTGAAAGCTTGGAAAGAAGGACTTTTCCAACTATTTGAGTTGGTCTAATAAAAGAGATTGGATTTACTCCAAGAACCTTGTCTGCATATGTCTTTACACCAGCATGGCTACAAGCTACACCCCTAAATAAGATATATGTGTAACGAGTATGTGTATATCTGTATCTTATTTAGCCAGTGAACCAAGGTGCATATCATACCCAACCTTCTGAGTGACTCCAGATGGACACAACTAGCTGTCAGTCTGAAGCCAAGTAGATGGCAGGGTAGATTTACACCATATAGATCAGGGGTTTCCAAAGTGTGGTATGGTACCCCTGGGATGTATGCAAGACATCTCTATGCAATTTCTCCTGGGCACCCCCTAATGGCAATTTTCATTTTCATTATAACTGGCAGAAAAGGTTCTTTGGGTAAACATGATCTCTTTTATTAGATCACTAAAATAATTGGAAAAACTATTTCCAAGCTTTTGGGTACAAACCACCCTTCTTCAAATAACTGGCATTTAAGGAATTAAAATATGCTGGTAAGTGTATGTGGGTAGCCGGTAAGTCTGGAAGGGGGTACACGGTAAGAAAAAGTTTGCCAGCAGCACACTGCTGCCAGTTGTGGGTTGGCAGGATTGGCCACCATGGGGGGAGTGTCACCTTGGTTGGCAGGATAGGCTGCAGCCCTCCCACATCCCCGACTTGTGGGCTTAGCTGTGTGGGGACCACCCCCTGCCGGGTCTAGTTGGGGGAGGTTCTCCCTGACACGGGGGGGGGGGGGGCGGTGTGTGTGTGTGGGGGGGGGTAAGCTTTTGTGAGCTGTAGCTCACTTCACATGTAGCTCACTTAGCTTCTTGTTTTCCCTTAGCTTATTTTCAAGAATTTTCTGGGAGACACTGCCAAAAGTCTTGCTATGAAAAATCTAGCAGTTTATCCAGAATGGTGATAGAGCTTGCATTTCTTCGACAATATATTAAAGTAAAAGATGGGAAATTTCCTCTAAGAAATTTATAGCTGTTTTAAACCTCAACGCTTCTTCCCATAGTTGTTTATCAAACTGAAGTTTTCTAAGAACTTCTACCATTCTATACAAACTATATTGAACTGCCAGAATAAATAATTTTTAAATATGATCTGCAAAGGGAAAATAACTGCATGCGTCTACTTTTTGCTTGTTCATAAAGTGTAAGATCTGAAAGAATGTGTTTGATTGGTGGTTTTCTTTTATGGGGATTTTTTGCTTTGAAAGGGGCTTTTGAGCCTGTCATATATCTGAAAAGTGGTCTGCTCTCTGCTGGAGAGACCATTCTCTTGATTACTGAAGAAATGGTAACAGGAGAACAAAACCTGAACAGCTGTGAAGAAATGGGATTTTTAGTTAGGTAGTTTTAAATTGTCTTTTTAAAACCAAATTAATTCAAGCCTACCTGGGAAAAAATCTCTCCATGAAAGTTGCAGCATTTCCTCTCCTTCAGATGTGGACTAAGAAAACTCATTTCAAAACTATCTGAGCACTTCACTATATTTAACATATCTATTCTCTACTGTGTGGCTGAGAGGTACTGTTACCCCTGTATTACAGGTGGGAGAATGAAGGCACAGGGAGACTAAAGGCTAGATTAAAAAAGCTTTACCAGTAAGTACCTAACATGGGATTTAGTCATATTTTAGGCATCAAAGTCCTAAATTTCAGTAAAAGAACATTCCAAAACCATTTAATCTCTTTTGGTACCTCAGTTGTAGTGTGCGTGCCCAGAACTGCCTGTCTATTAACAACAAGGGGGTAAAAAACACCCTGTTCAAATTTGCAGATGACAATAAGATGTGGGGAGAAGTGGACACACTAGAAGGGAGGAATAGGCTGTAATCAGACCTAGACAGGTTACAGGGGTGGGCCAATGAGAACAGGATGTGTGTCAACACTGACAAGTGCAGGGTGCTGCACCTGGGGAGGAAGAACCAGCAGCATACCTATGGGCTGGGGAACTCCCTTCTTGTCAGTGCAGAGGCAGAAAAGGATCTTGGAATCATGACTGATACCAAAATGAACATGGGTCGACAGTGTGGGGATGCAGTCAGGAAGGCCGACTGTACCTTGTTGTGCATCCACAGATGCATCTCAAGCAGGTCCAAGGAGGTGATCCTCCCCCTCTATGCAATGCTGGTCAGGCCACAGCTGGAGTACTGCATCCAGTTCTGGGCACCATGCTTCAGGAGGGATGTGGACAACATTATGTGGGTGACCCTCCTCTTGATCCTCTCAATCAGGGGTCAGCAGGGCAGGCCCTATGAGGAGAGCCTAAGGAAACTAAATCTGTTCAGCCTCCACAAGAGAAGGTTGAGGGGGATCCAGTGGCTGTTTACAAACTAATCAGGGGGGACCAGGAGGCATTGGGAGAGTCCCTCTTCCCCCAAGCACTACCAGGACTGGCAAGAAATAACAGTCACAAGCTGGCAGAGGGTAGATTCAGGCTAGATATCAGGAGGCGCTACTTCTCTGTCAGGGTGGCTAGGATCTGGAACCAACTTCCAAGAGAAGTGGTGCTGGCTCCTACCCTGGGGGTCTTTAAGAGGAGGCTGGATGAATATCTTGCCAAGGTCGTTTGACTCCAGTACTCTTCCCTGCTGTGGCAGGGGGTCAGGCTTGATAATCTGCTCAGGTCCCTTCTGACCCTACCAACTATGAAACCCAGTGCCCATTTTTATCTAATGCCAGTTAGGATTCAAGAATTAGGCAAAGCAACACCTGAATTCTTAGGGGCCTAATCTAGTGGGTATAATCTGCCTGATGAGTATGCTATCGGAGCAAGTTACTCACAAAATGCAGTTGTTCCAATTTATGTTTAGAAGCCTGGTCATGTCTTGAATAAGAGCTTAGTGGTTTGAGTGCTTGCTGAAGAAGTAGAGGACCAGGGTTCAGACACATCCCTGTGTTCACCTTTTTCTTACTGGCTCCATGCTCTATTATAGTTGTTTTGGATCCTTCCCTGAAGCACCTAATTCTCCACACAGAGTTAAACCTAGTTTTACAAGTCCCACTCCAGCCAATGGGCCACACTTCTGATTTTATGTACAGCCCCCAAAGAAGGAATTCTACATCTGGTAAAATGAGAGCTGGAGGAAATCTTAAAATATTTTCAATCAACTATATTTGATTTTATATATGTGTATAATTCTGTTGCTAGATCCTAGTAATACTGTACCTAGATTTGTCTTGCATATCTCTGCAGTCATGTACCGGTCTGTGGACAAACAACTGCCCAACTCTAAAACTATTGTGCTTTATACTGAGAACTCCAATCCATGACATTTTGTGAAAAAAAGATTTGTACAACTTAGTATAGAAATTGCTTTTCACCTCTAATTTTTATTTTTTATTTCCTTTTCCTAATGCTAATTGTATTGAATTGTATTGAATTGAATGCTAATTGTAATGTATTGTAGATCAGCTGGAAAAAATCCTTTTTCTTCATTCTGCCTTTTAAAAAGCAAGGTACTTATTTTATTTCAGGGTGCACTGTATATAAGAAAATATGGTATGTAAACATACCTATTTTTTCTTTCCTCTTTGATTTTGTTGCAAGTGAAGTAAAGTTACTAAGCATTTTCTTTTTTCCTCAAGGCAGAAAAGTCACTGGACAAACATTTTTGCATGACTCTTTGGCTGAAGAGTGAAAGAGTTTCAGCATACAAAGCTCCACAATAGTTTGGACCAAAGAATATTGAAGCTTGCTCTGTTCTTGGTCACATATTACATTCCTATTAGAAGTGCTGCTCTCCCACTAGAAGTTGGCAGAGTGCAAATGTTCATTCAGTTTCTCATGGACAAAACATGCCCCATCCATAAGAAGAATAATTCACTTTGACACCTGGAAGATCTCTCCTGCCCTGTAAGAGTGTCCTCTGCTAGAACGCAAAACTCTAGAAATCTTTGTTCAGAAATGATACTTTTTATCTGACCAACTAAGAAATCGCAAAAAAAAAAAATCTTCTTCTGCAAGCTTTTGGGCTCTCATGCCATTCATCAAGCTCAGGAAAACACTTGTCCACTTTCACTTGACTTCTCCATGATGGGAAGGAGTTGGGCAGATGCTTCCCCTGTGCCTTCCCCAGACCAGGGGGACTCCAGTCTGGAGAAGGTGCTGAGACATTTATCTGTAGCATGACTCTTCCTGGTCAGGGGGACCCCAGTCTGGCGAAGGCTTGGAAAACAGTGGCAGCTCAAATCCTCCTGATCACAGGAAGAGTTCTGTTGCTTCCCAAACACCTTCTCCAGACCAGAACTCAACTCTTCTTGTGGTTGGTAGGAGTTGAGCTGCTGTTGCTCTCCACAAGCTTTCCCCAGAGCAGGGTCCCCCTGACTCCTACTGATCATGGGAGGAGTCCAGCTGCAGCTCCTCCCACCCCTCCCCACACTGGGGTGGGACTTGGACTGGGGAGGGCATGGAGTGGAGGGGAAAAGTGGTAGCTGTATGCTGGAATGCCTATACTTTTCCTCTTGGGAAGATTTCTACTGCTGCAAATATCTGATTCTTCTCTCTAATTTTTCTTATAAAAATTCCCTGCTCCCACCAGGTCCCTCATTTAACAATTTAACATTTAGTCACATCCTTAAAATTCATTTAAGCACATGCTTAAATGCATATCTTGCTGACCTTGGGCCTAGGACTAATTTAGCTCCAGTACTTAGAAATAGCGGGTCTACAAGTAGAACTCACAAGTTTCTAGCCTGTTTGTCTTGGGGAGATTACAAGAATGCAAAATCTTTTAATGTGCTCTGATCAGGATTATAGTACATTGTCATTAAATGGTGGCGGCAGGATTTTAGTGACTGCTGTAAGTTATATCGCAGCTTATCTACAGCAGGCCTGAGGCCTGTCTACAGTTGATTCCCCCCACCCCCACCTCAAGTACTGGGCCAAGGCCTTCCTTCTGTGCCTATTGCCATGCCATGATTAAATTTCAGAGGACCTATCAGGATAGATTCTCCAGCTGTTCAACTTTCTCATACTTCTTGGAGGAAAACAAGAGGGACAAACAAATGAGACGCCAATTTGAATCATGTCAAAAACAGGCCTCTAAGTCCTTTAACAGCTTCGTTTGGCTCATTGTGACAAAGCTGCAGCCAGTATACTGGGAGTTTCTTGGTCCTGCCTCTGTTGTAGCAATTCATTTAAATTTTTCTTGTAATGTGTTAGATAAACAGTGAATCATTTCTTGGCATGTCTGAGTTTTTAGTATGTTCAAATGTGTTTGATCAGGATGAGCTGTTCATGCCTAGTAGGTCAATTTTTAAGATGGATATCTTTGTTTTCCAAAAGTACAATTTAGTTTCTTTGATTTCACTCTCCATAATATTTTGTTCATCTTTTCTTTTGCCGTTTCTAATAAACTACCATTAAAACCAAAGACACTTGCATTTTAAAAAAAAAAGTTTGTCTGATCGTCTACCATTTTAGACAAATTGGTACTTTTGGAAGGAGGATTAGATCTGAAACATACTGATGAAAATAAGTGAAGGACAACTATACCAACAACGTAAATATTTCCTATCCTGTGTGTACTCAGTGTGACTGCTACGCTAACATCATTCTTCCTAACCATTCTTCCTTTAAAACACCATTCTTCCTTTAAAAGTAAAATTAACACAACCAAAACCCTCAATATGTGCTGGTTGCATTAACTAGTAGAACTATACTTGTGGTGACTCACTTCCAGACTTCTCCCTATAAAGGCATGTTTTATGTAAAAGTTATATGTACTTGGTTATAAAGGGCTCATAACTGGATGTTAGGCTGCACTCAGCCAATTAGTGGTATCTATTAAGTCATTATTACAGACATGGTTATTTGTCCTGAAAGGCTATAACTACTTCCTTTACAATACAGCTATGTTATATACTCCATGTGCTGGGTTCCCAGTATTCCCAAAGCAGTGGTTCCTAACATTTTTGCCCCATGGAATGTGTGGACAGTGCCAGGCCAGGTCCAGCCTGTGGGCTCAATTTGGCAAATACTAGGCCCAGAGTGCAGGGCCCCAACCAGCCACAGGGGTATATAGCCCAACCTTGATCTCTCAGTCCAGGCAGAGGCAGGGAGTGTCCCAGTCTCTATCTGGATATGTGGGGAGAGTGTGGGACAGAGCAGCCCCAATCTGGATGTGGGGAAGTGTGTGCAGGCAGCAGTTCAGCTCTGAACTTGATGCACGGAAGGGGCAGGGGTAGGGTGGATAGGCCCCAATCTGGACCCACAGGAAGGGGATGTGGAAGCATGGGGGGAAGCAGCCCCTATTTTGACATGTGGCAGGGAGGGGGAACAGCTCAGCCCAATCTGAACATGGAGGGGTTGACTAGGCCCTGATGCCAGTTTGCCACAATGGCCTGGGCTGGGCTGGACCCAGCCCTGTGGAACTTCCCCCGATCCCCAATGACAATTTTTCTGACCCATGGGGATTCCCACAGGCTGGATGTCATAACTCTGTGGGCCAGATTTGGCCAGCAGGCCGGAGGTTGAGCACTCCCGTATTACAGCAGTGGTCCTCAATCTTTTTACTTAAGGCATCCCTCATTTAATCAAATCAGAAGATTCAGGTTGGAAAGGACCTCAGGAAGTTATATGGTCCAGCCCCCTCCTCAAAGCAGGACCATCTTCAACTAGCATCCCAGCCAAAGCTTTGTCACCCCCAGTCTTACAAACCCTAAGTATGGAGATATTCTACAACCTCTCTGGGTAACCTGTTGCAGTGTTTTTCCTCCTACCTAACCTACATTTCCCTTGCTGCAACTTGAGGCCATTGCCGCTTACTCTGTTATTTGCCACAGCTGAGAACAGCGGAGCTCCATCCTCTTCGGAACCCCTTTCACATAGTGGAAGGCTGTTATTAAATCCCACCCCTGGCAAGGCACCCCCTCAAAATGCCAGCTCTTAATTTTCACTTGTTTTTTGACTGCAGAAAAACAATAGAATGAGGGGCATGGGCTGCTTAGGCAGCTCTCTTGTCTAGGACTGACTACTAGTTAAGATGGAGTTAGACATGCTTTCCAATGCAAGATACCTGTACTGGAAAGCTTGTCTAACTATCCCAACTACCCAGTTGGCACAATAAACACCAGCACCCTGAGCAGCTGGTGCCTCCCATCATTTCTGGACCATCACAGCAGGGGTGGTGCCAGCCTCTTCCTGGCGGCAGGCTGAGGTGGGCTAGACAGAGAACTGGAGGGGCTTGCGCTATATATTTTCTGGCCAAAATACACTTATTTCTTTTTTTAACAATACCTACTTAAGGCCTCTGCGGGTGGGAGCGGGGTTGGTGGCATGGCTTGGACAGGGGTGGCTATGGGGGTGCTAAGGCAAATTTGGGGGTGGCTATAGGCCCCCAGGGAAAAATCACAGGGCAGTTCTCCTGTTGCAAAGAGCTCAGCCCACAGCGGGCCAGAGCCCGGCGTTTGCAGCGGGACAGATTCTGTCGCGCACTCTCTGGGTTTCCCCTGCCAGCCTCGGTTGCGCCCCTGCAGCATCCTTGCGAAGATCCCCCGGCGCCCTGGGTGCTGCGGCGCCCGCCTGAGAAGCGCTGTGGTAAAGGGAGGCAGGGAGCGCACCTCCCGGGCTCTGAAGTCCCGGCTCCTCGGCCCTGGACCCCGCTGCCCTGCCCGCGCCCGCCTCTAGGGGCGCGCAGCCTGCAGCTGCTGGGCCCCGCGGCCGCCGGGAGGAGCCGGGGGCGGCCCCGGGCAGAGGCGGGAAGGAAGGCGGCAGATTGAAATCCGCAGCAGCGCCGGGCAGAGCAGGTAACTGGGCCTGGCTTCTCGCTCGTCCCCCATACACCCCGGGCCCCTGCCCTGCGCCGCGGGGAGTGGGAGGTCCGCGCCCGGGAGGAAAGGTTAGGCTTGGTGGCCCAAGTCTGCGGCGGCGAGAGCCCCCCATGAGGCCGGTCAAGGGCGCTGGGAACAGCTGCTCCCTGGGGAGGGCAAGACCGCAGCCCCGGTGCGTCGGGAGAGACCTGGAGCACGCTGGGAGACCTTCAGGGAGGTTTGCCTCTCGTCCACTGACCGAAGGGGTGGGTGCACGCCATGAAGCGATCTTGGGCCCACATCCCTTGGGCGCTAGAGCTCGCCTGTAAGGGGCAAATCAGCAACTCTAAAGGGGAAGCCCTGGGAGGCTGTCTCCTGTAATCTGCCTTCTCCATCTTTTTGAATCCCCACATCTGCCTTTATCCCATCTCTTCATCTAATCGGTGGTGCTGGTGCTTTCACCTCCTGTGGAGATGTTTTAAAGGGGATAAGACAAGTATGTGGCTGGAGTTACTTGACCCCAGCGCTCTTTCCTGGCCAGAGCAAGGGTTGGACTCCATGATCTAAAAAGTCCCTTCCGCCCCTAGAAATCTGTCCATCAAATCTGATCTCTCAATCTACCTTAATCCCTTAAATTAATATAATCTCCAAAATCTAATCTGGGGGTGGGCGAAATACAGCCTTCCAAGGCATTTTGTCCAGCCTGCTTGGCCCAGGCACCAGGGGCGGCCCAGGCCACGATATGTGCGGCTGGTTGCACTGCCCTGGGCATGCAGCGGTGGCCAGATTGATTCCTGGCAGTCCCAGTGGTGGTTCCTTCCAGCAGCCAGTCCCAGCCCTGCTGCCCTGGAACTCTGCACCCACGGCCAAGGGATGGACCCTCCTGGGCAGGGTGCATAGCTGGGCAGATGAGAGAGGGCTGTGGGTGCGTGGGGAGCCATGTCTGGGATTGGGACAGACAGGTGAGGCCAAAGACTGGGATCAGGATTGTGGGGCAGTGACAGCGCGAGGGCCTGGGGCAGAGCTACAAATCCGCTGCCTGCACATCTCTGTAATGGGCTCCTTTTCCATGGGCAGGGACATGTGGGGAGCAGATTATGGCATGGCCCTAGGTCCTAGCCCCATGGAGTCACCACCTCACAATCCTGATCCCTGACCCTGCCCCAGCCCCAGCCCCGCCATCCCACTCCCAGATGCAGCTCCCCATGGCCCCATCACATCCTCCTGGCTGCATGTCCTGCCCATGCAGGCCCTGGCTAGTCCCCATGGACATCCTGGGGTCACAGACCAGTGATAACATGGGGCCAGGCCCAGGGTAGAGCTCCAATCTGTTCCCTGCATGCCTCTGCCTGCAGAATCTGTACCTGTTGCAGGGTTGTGCAGAGAGTGGATTGTGGTTTGGCCCTGGGCCTGGGCCCTCCGCTGTCACTGCTTTGCAATCCTAATCCCAGCCATGGTTCTGCTCACCTGTCCCGCTCCCAGGTGCTGCTCCCCACCTCCCTGTAGCCCCATCCCAGCCTCCCCACCACATGCAGGAGCCAGTTAGGGAGTTCTAGTGAGCTGTTGTGGGGTGCAGGTGCTGGCCTTGCCTGTGACAACTCACTAAAAATGCCTAAGTAATCCTTTAGCCAAAATAATTGCCCACCTCTGGTCTAATCCGATCTCTTAATCTACCTTAATCCCATTTAATCCAATCTAGTCTCTTAATCTAACCTGGTATGATAATCTAAATATAATCTCTTAATCTAATCTGATTTCTTAGACTGGATTAAATTAGACTAGAGCTAGTCTAAAAGGTCAGATTATATTATGAGAGTAGATTAAATTAGATTCTTAATCTGAATGGCTCTGTTAATCTATTCTGATCTAATCTGTTTACTTTGGTTAATCTATAAAGTACAAATCTATCCTGCCTTCTACTTGACTTCAGACTAACCTGGTTAACTACATCTTTCCCTACCAGAATTACAGACAGGTCACCCTACCACCAGGGCTTTTTCTTTAGATCTGTAGATTTGCCTATTATAGATTAACCAAAGCAGATGAATATAGCCCAAGGTTTTGTGGGCCCAAACTCACTTTGTCAGATGCACTGACTACTTTGGTCAGTTTATAAGGGGCAAATCTACCCTGCCTTCTCCCATTGGGAGTCTGACCTGAACTCTTTTGTTCTGTAAGGGAGGTGAATGCAAGTGGAAACCTCAAACTTCCCTAATGGAGGTGAATGTCATCTCTATAGTGATGTTTTGTGCTCAAATAACACATCAGTTAGAAAGCTGTCTCCATAACAGAAAAAAATGAATTTGTGCCTTCCTTCAAGGCACAAGATGGCCTGAAATTTGCATCTGTTCTTCCCCATCCCATCCCATAACATCCCTTCCTTGCCACCATACTTATTTTAGAGATGCCTGAAATGTCAAATCTGGCTTCTTTTAAGTTGGTTTACCTATATTCTGTCAATGGAATAGGGTGTTTGCATTTAAAAAAAAATCTTCCCCACTTAATCTAAACAGTTATTAACTAAATAAAGTATAGCATTTATACTTAAACATCACTTCCCCTCTTAAGTAGGGAAGTTTTGTTTGTTTTCTGATGACAATATTTAACCAGCTAACAATAGGGAGCCTGCTGTGGAAACCTGGATAAATCAGATTTTTACTTCCAAGGCAAAACACTTTTCAGGATGGAAACAATTCCAGGTCCTTTTTACATACTCATTTGAAAAATGTGCAGCCTAACTTTTTCCCTTTTTTCTGTTGTTAAAAATATAAAGGTTATCTTCGAAAGTCCGGGCTTTGTTGTACTGGTGCCTGTAAAACATATAATAAGAAACGGTATCCTGTCCTGAGACACAGCAGACAAGAAGGACAAAGGATAAGATAAAAGGAATTAATCTCTTTTGTTGTTTTTGTGTAAGGCTAAGCACATGGACACATTCTAGAACTGTGTTCCCTAAATGAGGTTGTGGCACTTAACGAATTCAATTATTATGCTCAGGCTCAGACAGGAAGTAGATCTGAGATCCCTCGAAGAGGGGTTGCAAGGGAAAAAAAATTAGGAATCTTTCTACCAGACCAGAGGCACCTTGCATCCTCTCTATTCCACTCTTATTGCAAGGACTGTCTGCAACCCCTCATCTTTCCTTCATACCAGGGGCCCTGTGAGTACCTGATATCCCAGACCCTATTCCCTCCATGCCCAATGACTTTGTATATCCCACTCTTTCTCATTTGTTCCATTCTTTCTCTTTCAGGATGTAAACATTTCTAAACTGCATTACTAAAATGGTGTGAAGGTGATTATGTTTAAATGTAATTAGCAACTGCTATCCCCTGGCTCTTTGCTGTTCAGCCAGTTACAGTGGTGGTTAGCAAAGTCAAAGGCTTCAGACACCGGGCTGAGTGCAAACATTTAAAAAAAGGAAAACAAAACAAAAAAAATACACTTTACCAGAAGAAGCAGCATGTTTCTTCAACCTGGCCCCACAGCGCCTGTATAGATCAGGTGCTTTGGCAGGGCTTTTTGGCGCTTTTTTTCTAAAAGCAGCTCAATTAGCTATTAGCTAAAAGTGCCAAAAAGCCCCACTAAAGTGCCAGATCTATATAGATATTGAGCAAGCTGGATCTAACTAATGCAATGAGTCTTTTGGCATGTGCAGGCTCAGCGTGGGGGTGTACCAAGTTTAGAGTAAAGTGCTACTTTTTCTTTTTTTCTTTTTTATGTCTGCAAGCGGCTCAGGAATTTATTTTCTGTCATTTCCTCTTTTGTTCTTTTCTCTCCAATTTTTACCCAAATTTAGTAGGTTCTGGCAGTTTATGCCCAATTTTCTCTAAAACTTTGAAATTGATTGTTACTAAATTCTCACTTTTTTAACTACAGAAAAATAATAGAGCAGTGGTCACCAACCTGGGGGTCTTGATCTATACGTAGAACCTGGAGTCTCTTTTGGCAGATCCTGGAATAAAGGACAGCTGGGCATGCATGGTTTATCTGACCAGCAGGTTGGTCTGTGGGGGAGGCAAGGGACAGGGGCCAGACTCAGGCCCCCATGGTGAGCAACTGACTGTGAGGCCCGCCCAGCCAGGAGCTGGGGAGGGTAAGTGGGGCCCCAGCCTGGCTGGCTGGTGGCTCCTCCAGGGATGCAGGGGGCTCCCTACCCATGTCTGCGGGGGTGAAGGCAGCAGAGGCTGCTGCCGTTGCGCCTCAAGTTCCACTGCAGCTGGCCACATGTGGGCATGGTTCGGTTCAGCTCGGCAGAGGGGACTCACATGGGGGCGGCCGTGGCCTGTCTGGGAAAATCTGGTCATCCAGAAACAAGGGGGGAGGCGGACACTATCACTGGGCACAGCTTGGCAGAAGCCCTGAGGGCCCATGCCCTGCTCCCCCGCCTGTGCTTGGGGTGCAGTGGATAGCCCACAGCAGCAGCCACCTCGTCCCAAGCACAGGTGGCAGGGCACGGGCACCCCGGGGCCTTTGGCAGGCTGTGCCTGGCAGTGGAAGACACCCCCCCCATGCACCCCTGGACTGCAGAAACTTCTGGACCAGACCCAGCCAGGCCAGGGCCCAACGCCACCTTCTACTGGCTGCTGGACGGGTGTGGCTCTGTACACAGAAGTGGGAGCGGGTGTGGGGGAGCGGTAGATCCTGGGGTGACCTTTAGTTCCAAAAAGTGACCTTCACCATAACAAGTTTGGAGACCTCTATAATAGAGCAATTTTTCTGTTTCAGAGCATGTAAGATCCACACCTGGATGAACTAAGTTAGTTTGGTCGGCCATTTTTAACATGATCTAACCTCCCCCTCCCCTCTCTTAATGTCTGTATGTACCCCTAGTGTAGAGTGGTTCTTGATTGTATAGAAACTTGTTACAAACAAACAATGGGACAGTTTGTGTCTGAATCAGGAGTTACCAAATCCCTCTGCAGTTCATGACTTCCTGCAAAATGCTCTTCCCTCTTAATCATGAACATGAAAAAAATCCCCAGCCCTCCTTCCTTGGAAACTAAGGGAAATGCTTGTATGGAAAAGCGTTTTAGAAGAATTATTAAGTTGGCTAGAAGTCCATTAAATGAAACATAGCATCTGGAAATAAAGAAGAGAGCCATTTCTCTTCAGAGTACACATGAGACACAAATTATGTTCTGAAAATCTGAATTAATTTTTAGTGTTAAAAAAGTAGTTTTATATCCTTTCTATGCTCAGGCTCCCAAATTTGTAATCACCAGTGGAACTGCAGTGGTGAAAAACTTAGTGTGCACATGCATGCACACCAAAAGATGCTAGCATAGACACAGCTTCCGACTTTTCAAGCAAAGGATTCTGATGGCTTTGGTGCCTATGGGTTTTTGAGGCAAAAATATAACTGATTGCTTAATCTTAGAAATTTTATGTTGCTGTAGCTACTGTACTGAACATTGATAAATGCTAGTTATTTGCTGAGGAGTAAGAAGCTAAATAAATAGAGGCTGAACACCTTCTAGTGCTAGTCGGAAGGCTAAGAATAGTAAGTAATAAAAATGTTGCTTTTCTTTATAAAGAGTGGAGCTTCATATTTAGAGGGTATTGCTAAGCAGAGGTGTCTAAGAGACAAACTAGCACTTCAGCAGGTTCCAAGATCAGCATTATTAGCATTCTCTCCCTTCTTAATGGGTAGCATGACTACAGTGGGGCTGGATTTCACAGATAGGACCTTCCCACTCCTTTACTTTTCTACATTTGCTTCTGGCTAGTAGGTCTTTGGTAAAAATGTGTCAAGCAGAGAATTATCTCCTGAAGGTGTCCCAAAATCTTGTAAATTTGAAACAGGTTATTCAGCTAGATTAAGCGTCCCTGTTTCTTGCACCATACAGGTGGGATTGTCTGCTATTGTATTTAATCTTTCTTTAGTAGTAATCTATAGATTCTCTGAGGCTTTTTGTTTTGGAGGGAGAGGCATTCTTTTCAATGAAAGTGACTTGTGGTCCAGTTTACTACAGATGACGTGGGTTGGCATCTCAGCATGTGTGATGTAGCAGTGTTTTGTGTGAGAGCTTAAAACACAGTGGTTGTCTGTAACAGTGAAACTGCATTGCAACGTTACGGTTTAACAAGCTGTCCAAAAAAGGCCTGTGACTTGTGCGCAACGCTGGACCAACTCTGCACCCCTCCTAGGATGAGTTGGAAGGGTAGACAATGACTGTTTGGGTTTCCCAAGATATGGGACACAGCCAGTAAGCTCTGCTACATGCAAAGGGCTGGCTGAGTGTCTTCCAAAATCAAGCTGTATGCCTTGGAAAATGTGTGCACTAGATGACAGCATCTTTTGATAGAGGTTTAGGAGAGCGAAATTATCTGTTAAAAACTCCAAGAGTCTTTGACAGCAGGATGCTGGCTAGCAGGATGCTTTGACACAGACAACTGGTAGGGGGGCACATAGCCCCTGAAAGTGCTGGGGGACCCATTGGTGCACCCCAACTCAGCACCACTCAGGACTGGGCCAGGTGGGGAACCCGCCAGCCTGATTGTACGGCCAGGGACCGAGCTCTGCTTCTCTGCTCAGCCCCACCCTCCCTGACAGTGCTCTTGAGTGGGACTGGGCCCTCGAGAGAGCTTTTGGGCCTCTTCCCCCCCACCCCACTCCATGGCCCAAAAGCTCCCTTGAAGCTATGCTTTCAGGCATTGTGGCAGCCATTTTGTCTGCTGGCCTCTGCTTTCAGGTGTCATGGCAGCCATTTTATCTCAAAGCAAAACTTGCCCAAGAGCGCAGCCACAGTGGCCCCAGCTCCACTTGGGGGTTTTTTGAGTGGTTCTAAAGTTGAAAAGTTTGAGATTTGCTGATTCTTCTGGAAGGTGTACTAAGACAAAAAGGAAATCACTGAGCGTTCAGCTTGTAAGTAGGGAGCTCACAGAATATGGAGAACAGAAAAAAGCAATTTGAGCACTCGCATTTACACTATTTGGATCCTAACCTTTAGTTCTCCTATGCTGTGTGCTAGATGGAAAAGGGAGAAGTTCATATCTCATTTAACCATCCATAGCAACTAATACTAAAGGCTGCTTGCAGTTGTGCATTGTTTTGCCTCTTGTGCTTGTTCTGCCAAGAGAACATAAAAACTGAGGGTAGCTCAGGTCCCTTCACACGCACCCTAAGTCCACGTTCCACTGTTGTCAGGTACTAATAATGTCCCTTTCCTTTAGCTTTGCAGAATGGCTAAGAGAGAGTTGAGTTTGGACTTTTTCTGTTCAACGAAGGCCGAGACTCCAGCCCCCAGCACAAACAGTGCAGTTCTGAATTATGGTGCTAGAAGCAGCCACAGTGAGAGTGACACTCCAGATTGGGATGCCACATCATGCACAAGCACTCATATGGACAGTAGTGCAGTTTCCAGTAGCAGAGACCCTTGCTTTGGGCCAGATGCAGCTTTGCAGTATATTGAGGAAGGGTTATATCATCCCATAATTGTGTTTCTAGGTACTCTGTCCAGCAATAAAATAAGAAAATTCAGAAAACAATGGTACAGTGATCCCAAATTACTTGAATACAGTGTCTGTCAGGACACAGCTTTCTGTTTCTGCTGCCAAGCATTTGGCAGTTCCCAAACAGGTGACCAAGCATTCCAAATTGTGGGTTTTAAATCATGGAAGAAAGCCAATGAAAGATTTTGTGAGCATTCAAGGTCTGAAGCACATCTCAAAGCTCTTGCTAAATGGCAGGGTTGGCTACAGACAAGGAAAAGGGGGAATGTTGCATCACAACTTGACAGTCAGAGGAAAAAACAGTGGTCAGTGCTGTGATGCAGCTGAGAGGACCCTATAAATGTGTGGCTACACAGATACTTAGTGAGAATCCTTTAGCTTATTATGTTCACTGCTACGCTCATATATTAAATCTGTGCATAGCAGATGTGGTTTCTTGTATTCTTTCTGTCCAGAATTCTTTCTCACTTCTCCACTAATTACAAACTTTCACTGAAAGAAGCACAAAGAGACATGCTATCCTTGAAAAAATAGGATCAGAAAGAAGACTATCAGAAACTGCTTCTTTTTCTGGTGGACCAGTATCTGTTAAACTGCTCAGTGACACTCGACGGAACTATCAAGTCGAGGCTATCAAAGCTCTTTGAGAAAATGTTGATGAAGTAGTTGAAGTCCTGGATGAAATTGAGCATGGAGGTTCAAAAGCTAGAGTTGAAGCTTGTGTGCTTCTCTGACACCTGCAAGACTTCAACTTTCTGTACTGTATGCTGCTTATCAGGAGAGCGCTTATGCAAACTAGACACATATCCAAACTTAAAGGATTTTACATTTCATAGAGCAATAGTGATGGCCAAATCCACAGCGTCTGTACTGCAAGGACTGAGAGTTTGCATTCCAAGTATTCAACAATGCTAATGAACTGTGCTGGAAAAATGGGTATCCTGGACCTTATGTCCCTCATAAAAGTGTTGTTCCTCGAAAACTGGGAGGAGGAAAAATGTCGTCCTTTGAGAAACCAGAGGACTATTACAGGACAAAAATACAGAACTTTGGATACCCTTATTAGTGACATCAAAGACTGCTTCACTGAGAATGACCTAAACATTTTCAAGTCTCTGGAAGATGTTCTGTGTTCTGAGACCCCATCAGAGGGAAGTATAGGCACTATTTCCAAAACTTACAGGATTGCTCTAGAGGATCTGAGGTCTGAAATCAACAGTTTTCCAGATTGTTTGAAATTCATGGCAGTGCCGGCACAAGTAGTGAAGCAGAGGAAAGAAGAGTGAAGTTATTTCATGAAATGTTACTGCGTGATACCCTTCCAAAACTGGGAAACTTTTTCATACTTTACCTAACCATCCCAGTTACTACAGCATCAGCAGAGAGAAGCTTTTCTTCATTGCAGCAGCTGAAAACTTACCTGAGGACTAAGATGGCAGATGGTCGTGTTTCTAACCTGGGAATACTACAGACTGAAAAACAAGCTATCAACATACCTGACATTGCAGTTTACCAACAAAAAGGAGGGCCTCTGAACCAGCAATGCTGGGAAAACTTGTTCTAGGAACTTGTTTCATCTTTGTTTGTTTTTTTTCCCCCCCAAATTAATAATAGTTTGGGGATTTAATTTATACATGGCAAATGCCCCATTTTATATATATGGCAACTTGTTTTTGCTTCAAATTGCTTTCTGTTCTTGTTAGCTGGTTTCTTTTGTGATTCTTTTGTAAATTTATATGTATTACTTTATCTAAACCGAAACTGCATTGTTGCTGTGTGGAGTAGATATTGGTGCTGCCACTGAAAGTGATCTGACAGATGATACACTTTCTGCTGGTTAGGGAAGATGATGTCAGAGGGGACTCTGTTTCACTCTCTTGCATGATACCATGGCTGTTAGATTATTGGTCCGTAATTCATTTGTTTTTATGTAATTTCAATGATCGTTTGTCATCCCATTTTTCATGAGACATTTAGCAGCTACTAGTCCATTGAGTTGTTGGTATACAATTAAGACTCGATAATCCATAAAGATTTTCCTTTTTTTTTCTCTTTGAATTAATTTTTGGACTTGGAATCTTGAAAGCAACCTCACTCTTTCTCAATGTGTTGCAATAAAAAAGCTTTTATCTTCAGAAGCTATTCTAATTTTTGATATACAGCAGAGAATGAATCAGGACCCCAGTTAAAAACTGATAAGGTTGAATTTGAAGCACAAGGCCTTGTAAATTCTTGGAAATAGTTCTGATATTCACAGATCATCAAAAACAGTGAGCAATTTAAATTATACAAAATTAGGTTTATGCTTTTGGGATTAAAACTTTTTTAAAATGTGCACCTTTAAGAGAGTAGTTCTGGCTATCCATTTCTCAATGTAGTTACAGGAATTGTTTATAGATTCTCCAAGCAACCAGTGGCTATGACAGCAAGCTGTAGCTTTAGTGATGAATTTATATTCCCCATAGTCTTGCTGAAAAAATGTTTGAGTAAAACACCATGAAAAATATTGATTGTACATGCCTGAAGAGTGGTTAACATGGTTAAATTAAGGAACAGGGCTAAAGCAACAAACAATCTTACGACTTATATTGTGGTGGGTGTCTGATAGCTTCTTGCGTTCATGATTTTGCTAGTCACCCAGAGGGGCTAGGAAGATTGGTTTGTTTAGGGGCTTTTTTTTCTTTTTGGTCTAATTTTCCAGCCCTCCTCCCCCATGCCCTCCCACACTGTTCTGTGTATTTCTTTCATTTCTGCCCTCTAAAGCACTGAGACATTGCCAATGTCTGCGGGTGTGGAGATTCTCCTGCCAGTCCTTTGCAAGCTCACGTTTTAGGCTAGTGAACCTGTTCTTGTGCTTGGGGTCATACTGATGCTGTAATCTGCCATTACAAAGGAATGTTAATCTCGGTCAGGTACGCAGAATCCCCAACAATCTTTGCCATTCATTTAGCATGGAGCACCATACTTTTCCTAGGATCTTCTGAGGCTATATTAACCAACTACTTGCCTATCATTGCAGTGGCAGGGTTTTGGCAGTACCTTCATCCCTGCTTTATACTTGTGGCATGATATAGGCTGTTCTTGCAGGTTTGGACTACTTTGCCTTGTAGTTGCATGTATGGCAAGGCTGGCAATTATTTTGGGCAGAGTGCCGCTTACTGAATTTTGGCAAGCCAGCGAGGGCTGCATGATAGGCAACCGGGGCACATACATATTAATTTTCTAAATTTTTTAGGGGCCCCGCAGGCCAGATAGAATAGCCTGATGGGCTGCATCCAGCCCTTGGACCACATTTTGTCCACCCCTGATGTAAGGGGTTGAAGTGGTAATTTGGGGGATTCCTTGGGGAAATGATTGCTTACAAACACAATGGACTAGACTTTATGGCCCAGGAGAGGTCCCATTCAGTCCTATGCTGCTATCCAATATCAGTAATCCAACACTACTGAAAAAAAAATTCTCTCTCACGTTTTTCCTTTAGTTGGTGAATTACATAACTGCTAGCCAGTGTTTGTCATTCTGTTTCTATTTTAAGTAAGAGGCAAGGATTTATTAGTGTGATATCTTTTACTGGGCCAGCTCTTTAGTTGGGAAACAGTTAAACAAGCTTTTGAACGCAAGACAGTCTTTGTCAGGTCTGATTAGACCAGGAGTGGAAAAAGTCTGGGCCCTGGGCTGGATTGGGCCGGCAGCCCCAGCTCCCAGCTGGGCTCCAGTGAGACTGCGGGAGCATGGGGTGTGACAGCGCAGGGCTGCAGAACCTGGGCTCTGCCCCCGCCTGGCTCAGCCCTGCACTGTCACACTCCCGTGCTCCTGGGGTCTCCACGGAGACTGGACAGGAGCCCTGTGGGCAGGGCGTGTGGCTAAGCAGGGGTCTGCTCTGGGGCCAGAGTCGGGATCTTGCGGCAGTGACAGCAAGGGGTGGGGCGGCGGCAGAGCCATGATCCACTGCCCACATGCCCCTGTGACGCATGTGGGTTCCATGGGCAGGGGTGTGCAGGCAGTGGATTATGGTTCTTCCTGGCCCCTGTCCCGCATTGTCACTGCCGCAAGATCCTGGCTGCAGATCATGTTCTCTCCCAGCCATGTGCCCCGCTTGTGCCTCTCTGGGCCCGTTTTCACAGGGTCCCCAGGAATGCAGGGCCTTGACAGTGTGGGGTCGGGCTGAGGCAGAGCTCCGGATCTGTGGCCCTGCAGCCCCGTGCTGTCACGCCCTTGCGCTCCTGGGGTCTCCATGGAGACTGGCCAGGAGCTGAGGTTGCTGGAAAATGGCATCCGGCCGTGGGTGGATGTGCCATTTTGCCTTCCCCAGATTAGACCCAGCCAGGCACAGCCTACTAAAAAGAATGAGCAGTTCCTGGCTCATTCTTCGTTAAGTCTGATCTTGCATGCAAAAGCTTGTCTAACTATCCCAAGTACACAGTTGGTCCAATAAAAAATATCACCTAAGGAAATCCTTGCCTCTTGCATAATTATGACTGTTAAGTGTCAGAGTTGGATTTAAGTGAGTTATCCTGGAGTAGAAATCAAAACTCGTGGAACAGGTGATATCTTTATTAGACCAACTAGATATTTGCAAACAAATTATTTTATAAGTATAAATTATTATATTTATTATAAAATAATTTGTTTGCAAATACCTAGTTGGTTTAACAAACAATATTGTCTCTTTCACAAGTTTTGATATCTTTTGCCTCTAAGCCAATACAGCTACAGCCTGGATGGATACCTTCTCCTAGAGTAAGCGTTTTTGACTGAGCTGTAGTTGTCAACTTTCCTGATAGTTTTATCAGCCTAAATCATGATGTACAACCTTTAGCTGCATGCTGAGCATGGGATGGGGACCCTTCTAGTTCATAATGGAAATGCTCTTGAGAAATAATGTCTCATAAAGTAAAATGTGTAGTGGTCCTATGTTGGGTTGTACTACGTGGAAATATTCATTGTATTGGTAAAAAAATTGCATGCAAAACAGACAGATAAGCCATGTCTTCTTTCTGCTTGGTCCTGGTTAAGTTTCATGTTTCCCTTTTATAAGATGCACATTGGAGCCTTTGGAGAGAGGGTAGCACTGATAATATAAATAGGAAAACTCCAAGAGGGCTTTGCAGTGCCATGTAATGTTACACTTTTGGGTGTGCAAATATGATTCACAAGATAAACCCAGAGATTTCAAAGTGTTAAAAAAACTCCTGACTTGTTGTGGACTTTCTGAGTCCTTTGTAACAGAAGAATTGTTCTTTTATTTTTATGTAGTGAAAAAAAAGAGCGAACATTTTCTGAGAGGTGCCTTGAATCTAAAAAAAAAGTTGAGAACCATTGATATAAGGTGTCAATGGAAGCTATAGACTTTGTATTATAAAAGGAATAAGGCTGCATGAAAAGGTGGTATATAGGGAATATATTGGTTATTTTAATTGTGATCTTCCTGACAGTGTAGTGACAAGGACTTGCTTGATGTTTTATTTAACTCAAAATACTTAATTTGATTTAAAGCAAGGTTGTCTTAACTCCTAAGTGGTTGGGGACCACCTACTGTATGGGCTTCCCTACTGCATGTGCTCCCATGTGCCCCCGCTCCCCAGATCTCAGAGCCTTGGGGTCCCAAGCCCCATGGGCTGTACTACCCTGCTCCCAGGGGTGGGGACAGTAGGCAAAAGTCAGAGGAGAATAGGAAGAGAACCTGGCTGCTGTAACAGCTGAAACAGTGCAGGGAGCAGCAGTTCTGTGAGAGCCCAGGGGCTGTAATTTAACCCATGAAGCCTGCCCATGGGCTGTGTTGGATAGCCCTTTCTTAAAGTAAACAGGAATTGCTAATGCTATACCTTGAGCTAGTTGTCAGCAGGATAATAGTTCATTTAAGAAAAAAATGGCATTGCATATCTTTCCTTTTGTAGGCCATGGATTCTGAATCAAAACACAGTTTCATAGGAAGTTTTCTTCAGCCTCCAGATAAGAGCAAGTATTCTACCTTTGCTCATAGAAAATCAAAGAAATTAACAACTGCTATGGGAGACATGCCTTCTGGTCCAGACAATCAAGGTAAATGGAGATGGCAGGGGGAACAACAATAACAGAAAATCTTGGTTTGAAATCTGTTAAGTAAGCTAAACAAGGTAAGTTTTCACAGGACAGCAGGACTTTTAAATGATCAGATAGACATTTGGATAAGATGGCTTTCAAAGAGAATATAGTTTCTCCTTCCATAGCTATGTCTGTATAATGAAAACTATTGAAAAATCAGGTCCTAGATATTAATTTTTTACCTTGAAAATTGTCAGGTGAGGAAAATGCTTTATAGTTGCAGAAACAATTTGTTTATTTTTTTCTATTAAATTTTTAACATTACCAAAAAAAAGACTACAATTACAACTTCATAATAAATTTGGTCACTAATGTTATCTGGTCCTAAAATTCTGCTTTTAAATTTCTGTAGCAAACTATCACTGGTAATGAGCAAACGTACTGGAAATTCTGGTTTGGCTCAATACTCTTTCAATACTGTCAGGTTGAAAAATGTCAGCCCTTGAAAGTCTAAAACGTTTAACTTTCCCTTGTGTCCTTAGTTTGTCCAAACAAACAACATTATATCACAACGTTTGAAACATAGGTATGTTGTAAGGGAGATTCATGAAAGAAACTATTTAACATTATACTGTTCTTGCCATAAGGAGGAAAATGCCATTATTTTAAGCACTAAAAGCACTTCTGTCAACTTTTTGAAAGCAGACATTACAGGGAGAGGGAGCAGAAATAGAGAATGTCTCTGTCAAATTTCTAGATAATGCAAACTGCTTTTCAGAAGTGAGAGAAAAATTAATTATCTGGTTTAGTTTTAGTTTTTCCTTCAGTACCTATGAAATGCATCCTTGATGTAAAGGAAATGTGCGCAGGTCCTGTTCAAAAACAGTGGAAAGACATAGTACTAATTAGGAGTCCACTGATAAAGCTTTCTTGGCCAATACAGATAGCCAATTATATTAACCAGCCATATCGGCCAATACCGATCTCATAACTTACTTATAGGAATGCAGCCAGGCACCATGGAAAACAGTGCCTTGCAAGTACGTTTGTGGAGGGGAAGAGGCGTGGGGGAGGGGAAGTGGTGGAAGTGGGTGCAGATCAAGGTCCCCACAGTGAGGGAAAGAGGGGGGCAGGGGCTGGTGATGGGGGCATTGCCCAGCCAGAGTGGTGGGTGGGACCCATGGCAGGGAGAGTGATGGAGCCGTAGGCGGCTTGTCCAGGGGATCAGCATCCCAGTGCTTAAAAATGGCAGAGCTGAGTGGGGTGAGGACAGATGCGGGCTGCTTGCTGTGGGCTCGGGGCTCTCTGCTTTGCTGCCTTTGCCCCAACTGGCCTTGTGTCCCCTGCCCACCTAGCAGCGGGAAGCGCAACATGCTGCCTTCACTGCTGCCAGGTGGGCAGGGAGGGCACAGCTGACATGCAGGAGAGTGGAGAGTTCCAAGCCCACAGTGGGTAGCCAGCATCTGCCCCACATACAAATCTTGGGGGTGGGGACAGAACACATGTCCCCCCTGCCTCCCTTGGGGGGGGTGCATGCAGTGGCAGGGAGTCGCCCCCCACCCTCGTTGTGCCCCCTGGACGAGCTGCCCATGCCTCTGAGCTGCTCCCTACCCTGGGTCTAATCACAGCCCTAGCTGGGCAGTGCCCTCAATCCCTGTACCACTCCTTCCCTCACCATGGGGGCCTTGATCTGCCCCACCCTCATGCCCACTTCCCGTCTACAAACTTACCTGTAAGGGTGCTGCTCTTCATGCTGCCTGGCTACATTCTTGGCCATGTCCAGAGGCCCTGGTCAGAAGGGATATTATATTTATTGGTGCCATTACCAGCTACACCAGCCAAAAAAAGTCAATTGCCAATAATTTACTTTAGTGTCAATCCAATATGGTACTGATATATTGGTGTACCTCTAGTACTAATACTGTTTTTACATAGTTTTTAAGATTATAACTTGTATATTTACAAAGAAATATTTAAGAAACAAATCAGAAGTTCTCAAAACGAATTAAGACTCTTACCAGAAATATATATTGTTATTTCATAATGCTAACTGTTGATGGGAAATCATTACAATTTTTATGGCTTAACACTGAACAAATAAAAGCTGTTGCTACACTGCATGTACAGACCCATTGTTAAAGCTTCATTTGTCATTATTGAATTGTTCAGTAGCTCTGATGGCAGCTCTGAAAACTCTTCAGGAAAAGATCCATCGTTTAGAGTTGGAGAGATCGCAGGCTGAAGAGAACCTGAGCAGTCTTTCTGTAGAGGCTGCTCAGTACAAAAAAGCCTTGCACCATGAATCCTGTGAGAAAGATATCACCCATCAGGAACTGATACAACAGAAAAAAGGTATTTTTTTTCCAGGAGTTGTGAAAGAACGACATGCATCTGTTATACTTCTGAACTGAGCAACCGAGCAAGTTTGTTTTGACCAGCTGCGATTTAATTCAGACTTTGGTTTCAGTAAAAAGTACCTTCCTTCCAAGTCATGATACCATGACAATTCAAGTCCTTATTTTGTTTTTGACAAGTTAATTTTTTATAATAGTAAAACAATATTTGGTTACTTGAAAACTTGGTGTCAAATAAGCAGACAATTCACATTGTATTAAAAAACAGAGAATGATGTGCTTGCGTGCATGTTGCATGCGCACATGTGCATATGAGAACATGGTTATTTCACTTCAAACTCAGAAGGTTTGGGCTCCAAAAATTCTTCATCAGCCTCTTTGCTGATCTTCTTTGAACTCTACCACTGAAATTCCTAAACTGGACCAAATGGTGTTATTTGCCACCACAAAGTGCTGCCTGTTTAGCACTCCAGTCTGGCAAAGAGTGCTGCTAGGAAAGGAGGGAAGGAGCTGGATTCCAGCTGGAGCTTTTTATACCAGCATAAATTCAATTAAGCCAGTAGCTAATTCCATATGTATGTAACAATGATTCTCAGCCGTGGCATTGTGGGGTGCCTTGAGAGCTTTTCAAGGGGGACCCTAGGTGCCATACAATCTTAATACTCTTAGGTGTGCAAACATGATTCACAAATTAACCCCAGACATTTCAGACAGGAATCCATAATGTTAAAACCAGTCTGATATTGTAGTCTTTCTGAGTTTTTTCAACAAACACTGCTGTATTATTTTTCTGTAGTCAAAAAAACAAGCAAAAACTAAGAGCGTTTTTTGAAGGGTGCCTTGAGTCTAAGAAGGTTGAGACCACCGATATATAATATAAAAATCACACTCCTGTGGGAGGCAGTTCAGGGCCTGAAATTGGAAACCCATCTTGAATCTTGTACATATACTGATGTTAAATATCTAAACTGCTTGGTTTGTGTAGCTCCCAAACTACTCTCCTGTGCCCCTTTTAAATTGTAAAGAAGTCAACATCTCTTAACACCACCAACTACTCTTCTCTGTCTTTGTGTCTTTTCATAGATGTAAGCATGCAGTTAAGCGCAGCCCAATCACGCTGTTCCCTACTGGAGAAACAGCTGGATTACATGAGAAAAATGGTTTTCAGTGCAGAGCAAGAAAAGAAAATGGTTTTACAGCAACAGGTGAAGCCGTTTAATGTAACATATGGAGCAATGTATTAGCACAATATTGTAGAAAGAGTAAGACTTTAAAACCTGTGCTTTCTATGTGCCACTTCTCCCTCCTTCCCCTGCTGTGTGAGTTGGTAGTGACTAAAAGTGATTACAGTGTGGGATGACTGATCTGTGAATTGCAAAAAATGGTCCACTAGCTTTGGTAAGGTTCCTAGTAAGTAGGCACATGCCATTGGGAAAAGGCAAGAATACTTTCATGGAGGCAGCTCTTGACAGATCAGATGTAAAGTGGCCAAGGACTGCAAGAGCAACATGGCGCAACTTGTTTTCCTAATTCTAAAAGTTTAGGTCTAGGAAAACTAGCAAATGCCTTCCCTTACTAATCCACATTTAGGCAAATACAGAGATACTGAATATTTGCTGCTGCAGGTAGTCTGGAGCCCTAGACCAGGACTAACTGGTGGCCTACATGCTGCATATGGCCTTCAAGGGGTTAATATGCAACCCGCCCCTCCCCAGGGCTCCTGCCCTAATGCTGCTTCCCTTGTTGTTCTGGCTGATGCTGCACCCAGGGTCTCAAAGCTCCCCATTCTTCTCTCAGCTTTCACTTCCTGCTCTGACTGCAGGGGGCAAGGCGGCCCAGTCCACAGCACCTGTGCATGCAGTTGAGGGCAGATGGAAGTGGGTGCTGTCTGCATATACAGTGCAGCAGGGTGGGGGGGGTACAGCCTGGGGGCCCCTGGCTTACACTAATGAAGCCCCTGGGGGTGTAGTCCTTGCTAGTGCGGCCCCCAGCCACTTAAAGGTTGGACAGCCCTGCCTTAGACAGTTATCTTCTAGGTTCATGCAGTAGAGCTGATAGATCTTATTGAAGCCCAACAGTAGCTCTGCTGTAGGTCTGTTGCTGCCTATATTCTGCACATTGGGTGGACAAAACTGGCTGCTTGAAACTGAAGTCAGCTTTGTCTTTACAATATTTCATGGCCTGGGATTTCATACTTGTAAGCTATTTAAACCAGTATACTGTAGTGCGTTATTTTTTTAGTGTCTGAAAATATTTCATTCGGATGCCAAATTTAACTTTGGCTTTCTTTTTCCAGACGCAGCTTCAAAAGGAGAAAAATCAGAATCAGATGGAGCTACATGCAAAACTTGAAAAGCTTGAAGTACTAGAAAAAGAGTGTTTCAAACTTACCACTACTCAGAAAACTGCAGAAGTAAGCAAGCCTGAGGTGACAGTCTGCAGTTACAGTTCACTTTGGAAAACTTTTTGCAAAGGTTACCAGTTGCACTAAGTTTCAGGGAGTATCTGTGATGCCTGTACTCCTTCAGTGGAGCTTTGATCACAACATTTGCTTTTCCTGGCTCTTCCTGTATTAGCCTTATTTCCTACAGGTCTTTCAGTTATGTCCTACAAAATTCTTTCAGTTTGGTTTGTTCACAATTTGAAATAGTTTACAGTTTAGTACATTTTAGTTGAACAGTCTTGTATCTTCATTTGAGGACAAGATCAAACAGTTGGAGGAAAAGCTTCGTGAAGAAGAGCATCAACGTAAGTTAATACAAGATAAGGCTGCTCAGGTAAGATAGCTGTTTTGACTTTTGTGGAAGAAGTCCATTGCCTTTATTCAAGGCATTTTTTTTCTTACTCATTTAGTTAGGAAGAATTATTTAGCATGAATTATACAAAATGACAAACTTTGGTTTGACCTAGTAAAAAAGGATTTACACAGTTTCTGTAGATGAGGATGTGCTTTGTGTCATGCACAAAGAATACAACTCATTCACCAAAAATGTCTGAGAGTCAGGAATGAAATTCCTGATAACTTGTAAGTACATCACGTAATTTTAACTCTAATTAATGAGCAGACAGATTTTAAGAAATATGGCATCCAAAATCAGGTGTCTTGGAGGGGGAAGTAGGAGTGTCTTGAGTTATCTTAATGGAATGAAAGTCCCTTCCAACTTCACATGTAGTTCATAGATATTGAAAACTTATACAGCAACTCCTTGCTTAACGTAGCTATGTTCTTGAAAAATGCGACTAAATGAAATGATGTTAAGTAAATCCAATTATATCACAGTAATTACTTACTAGCAGGTGGTGGCCAAACAATGTTATAGTTGAACATTGCACAACTTTAAACAAGTATGTTCTCTAATAGATAAGTGATGTAATAACAAGACAATGTTAACCAGGACAACATTAAGTGAGGAGTATCTGTACATTTGACTGCTTGAAGACTTCATAATCATGATTGTCACTATTAGTCAGTGACAGTTTCTTTAGCAGAATTTGAAAAAAAATTGTTTCCTATAGAGAACTGCATGAAGAATTTCTGTGCTGTGAGTGGGTGGGTGGAATAGATGGAATGCTCAGTTTTGTTCAGTTTTATTCAGTTTATTCAGTTTTGCATGGTGTGCCATTTACTCATCAGGAACAAATAAACAGCAGCCATTTTACAAGTTCATCTTTGTTATGCCCTCTCAGCCTCTCTCTCCGAGACTAATAAAAGGTAACAAACGTTTTGTAGAGGGTAATACTTTGTGGAATGCTCTGTAACAAGAGTACACGAGTTGAATAAGTACTGAAAGAACCTAAAAATAAGTGAAGCTGGCAGTTTTAGCATCTTTCACCACTGCTGTCACCTCCTGTAGCAGTTATGATGCAACTTCACTGACTTCCATCTGTCAGAAGACAGAATAAGTCCACAGATTGCAACCCATATGTCTTCCCACTAGAGCTTCACTGAATACCACAGTCCGAAAAATACACAAACTACTGTGTTTCTCTTAGAACAGATTTTACTGCCGCATGAGCAGAAAGCCCAGTAAGAATGTCTGATTGTCAGAAAATGATGAACTAATTACTGCTGGCAAGTGTCTGTATCATGACTTTGCCAGGTAGACTCATTGAGCTCAAGAAACTGCTTTTGTGAAGTAGGCTGAGCTGTCTGCTAATACTGGAATCCTCTTACTCTACTCCAGCTTTGTTAAGATATGGCTGTGGGATGGGAAACATCGTCCTTTATCTGTCACTTGTCATATGACCTCCTCAACCTTCTCTTTCTTCATGCTGACTGAAGCACCTGGCTGTAGTCGAGCATCTTATCATTTAGCCAGGTCTCATATATTCAAATATGAGGCCTTGTTCTTTCAAAGCTGAAATGGTAGCAGCTTTATCAGATGCTGGCTCTGTCTCTACAGTATTAATTGTAGAGCAGTATCTAGAGAAACCTTGTCTTGACCAATGAAAGTGATGCTAAATGTTGCACACATGGTCTAGGCTCTCCATTCTTCTGCTGTTCTGAGTCACAGAGATTGAAAGGGATTATAGTTCCACAAAGTCTCTTTTCCACTGCAAAATTGAACTATCTTAACAACCAAGTGGTGATAGTTGAAAGATGCACCGGCTGCAGCTAGATTTGGGAATGAGGACTTTTGAAACCATACTGGAAGACCGCTGCTCTATCACATCTCACTCTGTTGAACCCCCTGCAAGGGTTATGTCTGTAAGAAGCACAGTAATTCCCATAATTAATTCCTTGCCTCATGTGGATGAAGACCCAGTTAGACTGGGCTATTTTAACGTGTAACTTTTTCTTTTTCATTTTTTTTTAATTATAGCTTCAAACAGGACTTGAAATCAATAGAATTCTGATGTCTTCAGTTTCATCTCAAAATGAACCAAAAAGGGAAAATAGGAGAAAGAAAACAGTAAAGGTAATGTGACAGGGTGCTACTGGCACCTGGGGGTCTTGCTGGAGTAGACTTTGATCCGCATGATCTCACTGGAGAAGATGTGGAGGGAATTGTTCTATCCATTCTCTGCATTCTGTTGCTGACTTCTGAGATATAACCAGCTGCATAGCTTTCTTTATAGAGAACTAAGGTGTTTAAACTAAACCCAGGTACATAAGACATGGTATTGCCAGAGAAATTTACACACCTGGTCATTTGGGCTGGTAATAAAAGGAGGATGCTACCCACGTTGCTCCCTTGTGTACTCCTGGCTACAAAAACTGATATATACCTTAACCACATGAGCCCACATAGCTCCTGTGACTAATATGGACCTTTGACCTTGACTGACTGGTATTCAAAACAACTTGATCTAGAATTTTTTTCAAGACAAGGTAGCAAGTGTCTTATTGAAGTCCAGTAAAAATCACTCACTGCAGCTACCACTGCTGCAGCTCTGTTTAAAAAAAAAAAGAAATAGGAAAAAAATACTCTAATTCAGAATTAATACTGATTTACTTTAAACACAGTCTACTGGTGACTTGTCCAGTTACCAGTAATGTGAATCTGTTTGGGTAGCTTTTACTATTCCCTGTCTTAATATTGAGAATTTTTCCTCTACTAGAGAAAAGCAGAGAAAGATGTAATGCCTATTAAAGAGACAGATTGAAAACCTGTATTTCAGTGGCTATTCACATGCAAGTTTTGTATACAGTGCCTTGCTGCTGAAATGCAGTTTGGTCTTGTTCTCACTGGGAGGTAGAAACCTACTGATATTTTTATTTGTATTATGACAGCTCCCTAAATGGATTGCTCCATGTCTGAGGCTCTTTTGTGCTAGATACTGTGTAGTCACCAAAAAAAGTTGATCTGTGCTCCAAAATGCTTCCAGTCTTATTTGTTAGAGTAAATTTAAGATTGGTTTGGCTCAGTAAACTCTGTTTCTTCCCTGTTCCTGTCGCCTGTCTATTAGAAAAACCCTAGTCTCAAGAAAGTGACTCCACCACAATTTTATGTTAAGACTGGAATGCTGCCATTTGTGGCTGGGAAGGTGAGTCTGAGTGACTACATATTCTCACTAAAGAAATGTCATCTTCTTTAAAATGAACACTATTCTTTCATTGCATTCATTATAGCTGCTTACAAAAGCTTACTCTTCTTTCTTAAGTCTGCCAGCGCCAGCCATTCTGTTAGTGCAAATGTACAAAGCGTCTTGCATATGATGAAATATCGCAGTCCATGCATCTCATCACAGTATCCAAAACAGGCTGAATGCAGAGTTTCCAGAAGAGCTATTGCTTCCAAATCAGTGTCATCCTGTTCCACATCTTCTGTCACTGAAAATCTCTCTGACCTTTTGTTGGCAATACAGGATGAGCTGGGTCAAATGAACTTGTAAGTATGAACCTAAGAACTGTTTTCCAGAGGACAAAAGAAGTGTGGTACTGTGAGCACACATGACTTCCAGCTGCAGCCCTACGGGAGTTGCTGAGATGCTATACTAGATCTAGCTTTTGAGGGCATAAAAATACTTCTGGGTGGGGTTTGAAGTGTACCTGTCAAGTAAAGATTTGTTTCTTTGGGAAGGTTTTTGCTTTGGGTTCATGGGCAGAAGAAGTTTTGTTACCTTTTTTTAACCTAGTCCCTTCCAAGCAGCAGTTACAACTGCAGCAAACTTAAAATTCAGCCTGAAGGATCCCCTCTTCTTTAGCCCTGTGATGCATGATAGAAAAGCCTCTTAGTTGAGGACTATTTCCCCTGAAAAGTAGGGATGCTGTTCATTTTGCCTTTATTGGAAAGGTAAGGTATGTACTTCACAGTTAGTCCAAGTGATTGGTACCTGGTTCTGAGGGTGCAGGTCAGCCCCTGGACTGAGTAGAAGCATCACCCTGCAAAGTGCTGCTTGCATACTGTATTCTTATTGTTTCTGCACTTGCCTGTGTATCTGAAGGTATATCCCATGGGTCTCTGTGTTAAGACATTCTTCTATTCTTTCCCTGTTAATTGCAGCAAAAATTGCTGGTCTTTTAAAGGAGTTGTGGAAATGTATTGGGAAATGATCAGGTCTTGAATGATTTTGTGTTCTGACTGCTCTTGTATAAGCTAAAACACAGCCTGGGTTTTAACTAATGTCCCTAGATAGAAAAGCAAGCATGGATTCAAAGCACAAATAAGAATGTATTTGAGGGTTTTGTGTCCTGAGGGCCGAGGAGGTTGGCAACAATGTATAGAAATGTTGGTTAAAACTACATTGTAGATGCACCCACTTGGACTAACTAACCAGGAGCTGTGGTCTGGAATAGAAGCAGATTGTTAGGCCAAAAAAAGACTCCTTTACTAGTTTGAAACCCTTGATTTCTTGTCAAATCTGTGAAGTCCTTGATGCTTGAAGCCACCCACACATACTTAATAATTGAATTTTGAAATGCATATCTAGGTTCAGAAGACCTGGCTTATAAATAATATTGAAATTAGAATTGTGGGTCCTCCTTTTAAGGCAGCATTGGGTTAATCTAAACTGCTTACTGCTTCATAGCCATAAGTATGCAAAGAATTGTTTTTGTATTTGTGCTACTTGGATGAAAAACTACTTTATAGGAGCAACTGGGTTGGAGAAAACAATTGTTACCCATCTTCAATAGCGCTTGTAATGTGCTAAGCATTTTACATGCATAAAAGAAGTCATGGTCCAAGCCATAATGATGAATAATCAGAAAGCATGTTATTGTTTATAACTGGTGCACAGTTTTACTCTGTCTGTTAGGCAGCTAGCTCTAGCCCATTCTTTGTCTTGTTTGTAGAATGAAATAATTGGCACCTGTATTTTACCACACTGCTTTCCAGGAACAACAAGCCTTGGTGGTGCTGTTCCTGTTGAGTAAAAGCCTTAATTTGACTAATTTGTTGGGAAAAAACTGTGGCTTTCATTAGGGATCTTAAAATGAGGTTTTATGGATTAAATTAAACTCTGACACTCAGGTAATTTGGGTGGGTGTTGGGACCAGTGCTTTGGGTTTGTATTGACTGTTTATTTGAACAGGATTTTTAATTTTTTGCGTTCCAACTTACCATTGTATATGATGCTGCCATGCTCTCAAACAGTCATGGTTATTACTTGTTACTCTGGAGATGGCTTTCAATACATATGCAAAAAAAAGCACATTAATTGATTACAGACTTATGGAAAAATGGGACTTTTTATCACTGTAATAGTACTTGCCTGGGATGTTCAGACTACCTCTGTGTGAAGTAATCATGACTGATGCTTTCTCTCACAAAGAAACCTCTTAGAATTTAAACTCATTCAGTCGATTAAATGTGTAAAAGAAGAATGTCTCTTGCCTCTGTCTTCCTAAGTAGGGACCAGAACAGCAGCCTCCCTGCTGGGCCCCCCTCGGGCCCCGGGAGAGGCATGTCTGGGCCAGGGGTTAGTGAGG
>JAGPOW010003642.1:83950912-83972025 GCA_030014935.1 Caiman crocodilus
CCTTTTTATATTTCACCAACCAGTATTGTTTGTTCTGCTGTTTGTGTTTTACACTTTGGTTAACCCTGTCTTTTGTCAACTGGATGAATATGTCTATGATTGTAAGCGTCTAACCTTTGTTGAATCCTGCCCCCTCGGGGTGCTGTAGTGTCCCCTATACCCCCTGGTTTATACTGGTTATGTTCCCAGTATTGTTCTGTCATTAAAAGGCATATGGTTAAGTCCCCAGTGGTGGTCTTGCTCTGCTGTATAGGGGGAGGAGAGTCCCTACACCTCCCACAGCACTTGTGCACCTGCGTAGATCCCTTCACCTGGAGAGAGGGTACCTCTTGTATTATGGCCTGGATTACACTGGTAATGCTTGCTTCAGCAATGGCATTGTGCTGTTGTTAGTGCAGCGATCTTCCCATTTGATGGCATGACAAAGTAGGCTTTAGCCTATAAAAGTTTATGCCATTCTGAACAAGTCTGTGCCTTTCTGAACAAGTTTGTTTTTAAGCTCCTTATACAAGCTTTAGCTAAAGCTCCCCTGCCACCATTTTTCATCAGGGGCATGCTGATACATAAGATGCTGGAGTCTGCTGGAACACAGTAATTACAGCACGTCAGAGCAGCCACGCTGTTCATGTATAGGCACCCTATGAGCCACTGTCTGGTATTATTGCTCAATGTGTGGATTCCATCTGGGCATTTATAAAGATTGCAGCCTTTAAGTACTGTTCTGTACTTGAGTACAGAGGTACTGTTTGCTGGACACTGCATTTGTACAGGGGTCTGTCCAAGATATTCATCTTGCCAAGTGTTGTTTTGAAGCATCTGTATTGAGATCTTAGTCTGTTCAGTTTGACCCATACTTCTTTGTCAAGGTCGTGTCCAACAAGAAACTTGTTTGGTGTGAGTATAAAAAACTGTAGGAATAGGTCTGACCTTTCCCAGTGGTTGGCCCACTCTGCTGCTGCCCATAGGTTTGGTTTGGTATCCCCAGTCTCTTCCTGGAGCTTGTAGGCATCATGTATATTAAGTGGTTTACGACTTTTAAGCCTCTTAAGCTTCCATTTCGTTGGGTCTTCAGTTAACAGTTGATGGAGCCGGCGATTTTTTTTCATCATCTCTTGCCTCTATTGTCAGTAATGATGTTAGGGCCTGCCGTCTTATATCACTTGGTCCAATGCCTGAGAGTACAGGGAGTACGTGTGTGTGGGTGTCAGTTGTGCAGCCTGTTATGAGTCTCAGTGCACTAAGTACAGTGTCAAGCTTTTTAGTGAGACAACTTCTAGACCAGGAAACCTACTTGCTATTTGCAGGTTTAGCATTCGTGGTTTCAAATATTTGCAAATGCTGAACCTGCTTCTTAAATACACTCCTACCGCTGCAGAGCAGCCGGCAGCCACCAGCGTTCATGAATGCAGTGCCTTATTTGCAGATTTCGCCATTTGCGGGGGATACAAGAACGTATCCCCCACGAATGGTGAGGGCCACCTGTACAATATTCTGCTAGAGCATATACCATTTTGAGTGCAGTGGTTCTGAGCACTTTGAAGTTGGCATCCTATGTTATGCTGGTTAAACATCTTAAGGCAGCTACGCATGCAGAGACCTTACTGCTGACCTTCTGAACGTGATATTTATTGGTGAGGGAATGGTCTAATGTAGGGGTGGGCAATTATTTCAGCTGGAGGGATGCTTAATGAGTTTTTGGTGAGCAGTTGATGGCTGCAAGGATAGCCCTGCTGCTTGACAGGTGCCCTGCCCCCTGCTTGCCATCCTGGGCCTGGAAGTCCCACCCCCTAACCTCTAACTTTTGCCTCCTTTTGGGGTGGGGGTTTGCCATCTTGGAACTAGAAAACAAACAACAGATTTATATATTAAAAATCAAATATCCACAATAACATTTTAATTTTATTTTTAAAATATTTTTGTCCTGATGTGTGTGTTTGCATTGTGATTGCATAATACCTCAAAATTAAGTTTGACTTTTGTATATTGCAGATGTGTGGGGTTGTATGGGGGCATGGAGCTTGTGGGGGGGAGGGTGTATGTGGGGTGTGGAGGAGAATGTGGGGGTATGTGTGGATGTGGGTGGGTGGACATGGGGTATGGGCTGCCCAGTGGGGTAGTGGGGGCAGCACAGCATGGACTCTGTGGCTGCTGCAGGAAGCGCTGGGCAGCAAGAGGGAGAGAGGTCACTTTTCCTCTGCACCAAGCACACTTCTGCCCTGCCAGTGCTGTTCTTGCTGCAGCTGTTCAGAGTGAGCAGACAAGTCTGCAGCAGGTGCAGGGTGGGTCAGGGCTACGTGCAGGTCCCTGCCAGTACCAGGGGGCTGGGACTAGGGGTGGTAGCAGCCAGAGGGAGATGCTGCTGCCTGGGCTGTGGAGCTACCCGGGGGGTGGCAGAACATATCATGGCGGAATGGTGCCTGAGCCAGGTGAGACCAAGGGACCTGTCGCAGCCAGACAAAGCCCTTCTGTGGGACAGATCCAGCCTGTGGGCCATATTTTGCCAACCCCTGGTCTTATGTTACTCTTAGGTAAATTGGGGTATGCTCTTGGAGAAGAACATAGTTGCCTACTCTGATATTCAGCATGATCTTGGCTCAACAATTGTCCTGGTAGAAGAGTGTTGATACTGATCTATTGATGATCCACTTTAAGTGCCACTTGTGGAGATAGTGATGAGTTCCATGTCAGGACTCAGTATCTTTTCCAGTTCTGTCATATCAGTTCTTTGGGCTACCATAGCAACATTATCAGCACACATGTATCGCTTGGATGTTTTATGTAGGAAGTCTGAGGTACACACAGAAAAGTACTGGTGCTAGCACTGACCCTTGGGAACACCTCTACACATGTACAGAGGCAGATCCAATGCGCTGGAATTCCAGCATGTCCGAGCAGACTCAATTAATTGCAGCAATTACTGCGTTCTAGCAGCCTCCTGTGTCTCATGTATCAGCGTCCCCACACTTAAAATTAGCAACGGAGATACTGATACATGAGATGCAGCAGTGCTTTAGAGTGGCTTTTGGAGCTGCTCTAATTAAAGTACTGCCCCCCCGGCCACATGTAAAAGTGCCCTGGGAGAGTCCATTCTTCAGAGTTTATACTCTTTTTTTTTTTTTCTCCTTGCCTAGTAGCGTGAATGATCTGTTGGAGATTATATTCATGATGAAAGCGCATAGCTTGCAGTCAGGTATCATAGAGTGCAGTTTATATTTGAGGCTTTGGTGCCATAGGGCTCCTAGAGACATGCATGGAGCCTGCTCCAATGTGCTGGAAATCCAACATGTCAGAGCAGACTTAATCAAGTCTGCTGGAGCACAGAATTTGATGTACTCCAGTAGCCTTCTGCATCATGTTTATTGGTGTCCCTGAGTATCTCCATGCTGAAAAAATGGCAGTGGAATATTTTGAAATAAAATATGTTTGATAAGCTTTATTTCAAAGTGCCCCACAGCCATTTTTTCAGTGCAGGGATGCTGATATGTGATGCCTGGGTACTTTTAATTAGTCCAGCTCATTTATTAAACTGCCCAGTGCCTCATCCTGGAGCACATATAAAAATGTCCTATGCAGTATCAAGAGGTGGCTGTAAGGCCACACCATTTTCTGCCTCATTTCAAATCCATATTCTGTGTCAGATGTAAGTAACATAACTTGATCAATGGTACACTGATTTTTCCGAAAGCCAGCTTGTTCTTCTGGGAGCTGGGAATCAATGATGTTCTCTGTTCTATTCAGGGTTATGTGCTCCATGAGTTTGTATGTAATGCATAGTAGTGAGATCAGTCAATAGCTCTTTGGATCCTCTGGTGTTTTATTGGGTTTCAGGATAACAATGATGTTACCTTTTCTTCCCGTTTTTGGAAGTCTGTGACTTTCTTTTACACAAGAATTTCCAAAGTCATCTTTTCATTGTGGTTCTGAACTTGGTAACAGATTCTTGGAATATTTTATCTGGGCCAGCAGCCTTCCCAGTCTTTTGGACCCACCTACAAACTAAAAAAACACCGAGCAGCAAACAAACACATAATTCTTTCCAATGACTCATTCCTCTGTCACCAAGGACGAGTCTCACACACACTTCCCTGTTTTTAGCTCTGTTTGCTTTATATTTGTAGGGAGTCTAGCATAATGCGGGGTTGAGATGCAATCACAATAGGTAGAATTACTGATTTTTATTTGTTGTTACTCTATACTCCTGTTGAGCTAGGGAATTTTTTTTTAATATTTAATGCTCCGTAAAAAGCAGTTTGTGTGACTGAATTTTTTCCAAATAGTTTTGGTTGGAAAAAGTGGACAGAAAAAGTTTTTTAATAGTCAAAAAAAATTGTTTTGGCATTTTTTTAAATAAAACATTTGCATTTTTCATTTTGGAATGAAGTTTTGAGACCAACAATTGCTAAATTGAGTTAAAAAAAATAAAAAGAAAGGAGATTTAATTTCATGTCCAACCAAAATATTTTTGTTCAATCCAAATATTTTTTTGCTACAGGCAGTAAGACAAAAAACTAAATAAATTATTGGCATAGTTGTACTCCATAACAACCTTGTCTACTGAGGATAAAACGCTAACATTTTTGCTGATAACAATTATACACAAAATGGTAATTTTCACTTAAAAACTTACAGTACTGCTAGAGAGCTGAGTGAATCTTGAGGGGAAAGGGAGGGACATCCCAGCATGTACCTTTATTAGACAGTTACTTGGTAATTCACAAAAAAACAAACCTCCCATCAACCTGTGAAGATGACAATAATGTTTGTAAATGCCAAATTGAATAAGGATCCAAATCTAAGGATACAACAGAGTGTGGTTCCAGATTTTAGAACTGGAAATTAGGGTCTTGAACTACTTTACCAATTCTAGTGGACCTAATTTTCCCCTAAAACTCAGTAAAAGGCTTCGGAGACTGGTAAGTTTGTCCAAAAACACAGTTTCAAGGGGATGTAAACGATTTGCAAATCCTGATTTGTTTCTGGAATAGTTTCTTCTGGGGAAAAAAGGGGGAAACTTTTTGGACATGCCAAATATTTTGTTCTGGAAATGTTGAACCAAAACACATGTTTTCCATTTCAATACAGTGGGGCTTTATGTTTTTTGAAATGCAGCTAAATGAAAAAGAGTGGGGGTAAAGCCATCCTGGATTGAAAGTAAAGGATATTTTTGGTGCATGTTGTTTTGCTGGGGGGGCATAGAAGCTTCTATTTTGGTTTGACCTGAAGAAGTTATATATTTTTCCTTTTCAGTTCCTCACTTTGGTAATTGAAACAAAATGATCCATTATTTAGCCAGCTCTGCTTTCCTTACCTAACAGAAAATTCCCAGTGTTGATGATTAGGCCTTTCTTATAATTATCTCATTTATACAACACATATCACCCCATATCTTTGTGTGCATATGTACTGGTAGGTGAGGCCAGAGGCACAGAGAGCTCCTTTAATGCCTGGGTTTTGGGGTGGAGGGAAAAGGGATTATGTGCACAAGGAAGGGGACAAAGTTTTACCTGCCCTGGCTCTCTGCACTCATGCAGCAGCTGCTACAGCTATGGCTGCTGCTGTAGCAGCATGGCCTTTTGCTGCTGTCTCTGGGGGATGGGTTTGCTACACACCAGCTGCAGCAGCTTGGTGGTGCAGCCTTCCTGGGGGTTGCCCCTTGTACCCTATTCACTCCCTCTCCCTGCCCAGACAAGCTGCTGGGTACAAGGACTCTCTGAATGGAATGAGAGACACTATTCTGCTCTCCCCTCTGCTCCACAAATACAGTTTTGGGGAGGGCTGCTTCTACCTGGCTCCTACAACTGGTCAGTGCTGAGCTATTCCTGCTTCACTAAAGATTTGGGGTGGAATGGTGCCCCCTCTGTGTACTTGAGAGAGGAAATCTGTCTCAAGGCTTCTATTTTACTTTATTTTGCTTACAGACTTGGTGTCAAAATGTACAACAGTGATGGTGTTTACAAGATCTCTTCCACTGAGAGAGTCCAGCAGCTGGAAAAAGAATTGGCAGTCCAGTTGGCAGAGTTGAAGGGAGAAATAAAAGATAATGGAGTTCTGCAAGGGACATCAAATAGGGTGTACAGGTAAAGAGAATCTCTTGGTGAATGGGAAAGAGAGGGGAAATTATAACTACAAGGTATTTAATAAATCCCCCAGGAACCTGGGGTGCCTTGAGATCCTTTCAAGGGTGCCACACAATGTTAGCACTGTTAGGTGTGCAAGCATGATTCACAAGATAAACCCAGAGATTTCAAATAGGAATCCATAGAATTAAAAACATTCTGACCTGCCATGGGCTTTCTAAATTTTTTTTGCAACAGAAGAATTATTTTTCTATAGTCAAAAAATGAGTGAAATCTGAGGGGTGTCCTGAGTCTAAAAAGAATGAGAATTGCTGATATAGATAAAAGTCTGCTCCCTTCACTCTTTTCCCCACCTTGGTACAAATCATATGTACCTAGAGAGGTGCTTGACATAGAGCAGGGGCGGAAAATTATTTTGGCTGGAGGGTCCTGTCCCCGTTGCCATCTTGGGACTAGAAATCCCAACCCCAACCCCTGACCTTTGCCACCCTTTCCCCTTTCCCTGGAAGTACTCCTTTTGGGAAGGGGGTTTGTTATGTTGGAACCAAAAAACCCCCCAAATCATACAGTAAAAATCAAACATCCATAATAACATGTTTTAATTTTATTTTTTTAAAATATTTTTGTTTTGTGTTTGTGCGGTGTATATACAGGTGATTCAATAATAGCTCAAAATAAAGTCTTACTCTTGTGTATTACAGAGATGTGGAGGGGTGAGGAGTAGGTGTTTGTGGGGGTCTGTGTGGATATCTGCGTGTGGGGGTATGTGTGGATGTGAGTGAGTGGGTTTGTGGGGATGTGTGGGTTTGTATGTGGGGAGCTTGGGTGTGCAGAGGGGAAGGATGGCTAGGGTGTGTGTGTGGTGGGGTATGTGGGGTATGTGCATATAGCAGTGAGCAGGGCTCCCCCAGAGTCATGGGTGTGTGTCTGTGTGTGTGTGAGGGAGGGAAGGAGGGAGGGAGGTGTAGTCATGGGGTTTGTGGGGGAGGGTTTGTGGGTATGGTGGGGTGTGCATAGGAATCCCTCATGTGTGCTCTCCTGAGCTGGTCAGCACCCACCCCCACCCCTGACCTACAATGGTGTGGAGCCTATGCACCCTGCAGTGCCTCTCTGCTAGCAGTGTGCAGTCCCAGCACACCCCGTGGCTGCTCCACATGGCCTGACCATGGCATACCCTGTTGACCCCTGGGCATGCAGCAGGGCTGGGGCAGCTCCATGGCAGGACTGCCTTTCTAGGTTGCCTTCTGATTGCCTCTTCTGGTGGTCCCAGCCCTGTGGTAGTGGTGGGGATCCATGTGCACAGCCCTGACCTGGCATGCCATGCACCTGCTCTGGACTCACCTGCCTGGGCTGAGCAGCAGTACCAGCCAGGCAGAAACTTGCTCAGCATGGTGGGAAAGTGGCCCCTCCCACCTCGTTGCCACCGGGTAGTTCTCTCTGTGCTGCACTGGGCTGCTCTGCATCTGCTCTACGTTATCACTGCTGCCCTGCTGGGCAGCTCAGAGATGGCAGTGACAGAGCCCAGCAATGATGGAGCAAGGGAGTCCAGTGCAGCATGGGGTCCAGGTGGCTATAGTGAGACCTGTCCAGCGGCAGCAAGGGGCTGCTCTCACCCCATGCCGAGCAATAGTTTCTGCCTGGTGCCACTCCTACTGCTGGTGCTCAGCTCGGACGGGTGAGACTGGAGCAGGCACAAGGTATGCCAGGTTGGGGTTGTGCATGCAGGTCCTCACTGCTACTGCAGGGCTAGGTCCAGCGGTGGTAGATGGAAGGAGCCTCTGCTGCCTAGACAGGCAGTCCCACTGTGAAGCTACCCTGCCCCGCTAAATGCCCAGGGGCAGCAGGATGCGCCACAGCTGGGCGGTGCCTCAGCCAAGCAGAACTAAGGGACCTGCTGCAGGCTGGATCTGGCCCACAGGCTATATTTTTGCCTACTCTTGTCTTAGAGGCTTGGATGCACAGCTCAGAATCCGGTATCTTTATTCTTTATTTCTTGAGAAGCCTGTGTCTGCCACTGACTCATAGCAATAAAGCAAATTAATTAAAATGGTGGGTTTGTGTTTTTTTTAGAAAGTGCAATTTTATGTTTTAGATCCCAAACAAAATGTAATCTCCTCTGCAACCTTGATTATCCTTCCCTACACCTCTTGCAGTGAAAAGAAGTGCATTTTAATGCTGTTTCCCCTGCTTTCCTGTTTGCTATGATTCTGTTGCCCTTATTCAAGTGAGAGTTGGTCACTTGCTATTTTAAAATGCCCATTCCTTTTATGTAGTTGTATAATACATTTGGGTAACATATGGAAAAATGTTTTAATGCATAGACATTAACAAAAATAGACATCCACTATCAATTTCTGTCCCATTCCACATCAGTTCTCATTCTTCCTGTTGCCTCACCAGAGGCAAAGCGAGCTCCTTCAATAGCTTGGACAGAGTGTGGGGAGGGGACAGGGCAGAGCAGTCTTACCTGCTGTGGTGCCAGCTACCTGGGGGCCTACCAATATGGTTTCTCCTCTAAATCAGTACCTAGGACTGGTGCCCTGCTCATCGCTGTATATACTACTGTGCCTTGCTCATTTATTAGTATTAATTAAGATCAAGTCATGTCATCCAGGAGTCAGAACTTTTCTTTACTTTACTGGGACATTTAGGATGGTCTACATGACAGGTTGCAGTCTTTTGTAGAGATAATGAAGCTAACGTGGGTCCTGAGAGCAGTTTAGCTTCAGTGTTGTGCATGTTGGCACAGGCTGATTTGCTGAGTTATAAAGTTAAATACACCTGTGCTGAGCTCAACATTGTTCTGTCTAGACTGCTACCAGTATCTGAACTAGCCAGTGGTAAACTAGCTGTATCAGTGCAGTATTTCACTTGAGTTAAAATAGGCTGTGCTGTCCCTGTTCTGGTTCTGGAGCTTAAGTGGTTCAAGGACCCAAACTAGTCTTTCATCCTGGCAGTCATCATTTGGAGCTAGCATAGGTATTTGCTACCTTGTGCCATATAGACAAACTCTTTGTACTCAGTCAGGCGTATCTACAATGGAGGCATTCCCTTTATTATGTACATCTGTACATGTCATGTGTGTATAATATAAGCTCTTTTTTTCTGTGGACAGGTTATTGGAATTTCCAAATTACAAAGCATGTTTACTAAGGAATGCCATGACATGGCTAGTGATGATTTAGTCATCCAAAGCTTTGGAGGCAGAGATATAATAATTCTGAATACCAATATACTGTTAAGGATTTTGCTAGAGACTGTGGGAGCATTCAGCCCCCACATTCTGGGATATTGACAAATGTTATGTAGATACAGAATATTTTTTCAGCCCTAAAGGACTCTTGCCCTATGGATAGTATTTAACACCACTTTTTGCTACCTGGATTGTGTTGGGCCTCATAAATAGTGACAAACAACTACATTAACAGGCCCTGCTTTGTTTCCTGTTTGTTTTTCCATAACACTTTTGTGGATAATCTTTCTGCAGCTCTGTTCCAATTCCAAAGGATGCATCTTATTTCAGGAAAGAAAGAGAGATGATACTGAAGAAAAGTTTACAGGTAACTAAAGCATATGCTGGCATGACAAAGACCATTTAGCTATATTTCAAATACGTAGCAACTAAAAACTGATTTTGGATAAAGTAGATTTTTTTCATGAGCAAAGGGCTGTGATTCTTGTCTCCATTGTTAACAATTAAATGCTTAGAAAGCAGGAATAGTCCTAATATAGTGGCTTGCAACTTAGTAAAAGGATACTTTTTCCTCTGAAAAATATATTCTTGTAATATTAGTAATTTTGGACCCAGTTCTGCAGCATTTGGCATAAGACTATCCCTACTCAATTCAAAGGCTGCAGGACCAAGCTTATAACAAAGTTTTCTTTAACTGAAAATAAATTCATTTTGATATCCTAGGTTGTGGAGAGAAAGAAGCCTGCCACTAAGACCTTTCTGGGAAGGGCAGCTTTATCTTTTACAAAGCATGAATATTCCACAGGAGTGAGTCCTGTCCCTGTGCCTCTGGAACATCTGTATTTTCAGTTGGGGGCGCACAGCATCTATCCATCTGAGAGCTGGTTGCTGTTTTTTGCAGGTGGCCGAGGTGAAACCTCTTGTTGTTCAGGCTGATGTCATGCAGAGGGAGCTAGAGAGCTGTCTGAGGCGAGAGTACACAGAAGAAAACCTGCCTCTGCTGCTTCACCAGGTATTTTCACTGTTTGCTGCTCAAGGAGTGGCATAGTGTTTCACCACGCTTGTCCTATGGTGGCAGACACTGTCTTTCACTTAAAGGAAGGATTACACGAAACTACATCCATGAAAATGGTTTGCTGAAAGTGTTTCCTTAGAGAATGGTGAACCACTTGTGCTGTTCTGTTTGGTATATAAACAGGTGTCCAAGACATCTGGGACAGTCTGGAACAACTTCCACATGTTTTTTTTTTCTCTTTCTCTTTCAGTGGGGTTAAGAATAATGCTTACATTTTTAGTGCTAATGGGCTGCATTCTAGCATCTTCCCTGAAAAGAATAATATTTTACTTCTACAAGTAGCAGCCTTTTCTTCACTGCAATTATTTGAGAAGAAAATTGCTATTCTGTGGGGAGGAAGGGGTATTGGGGCAGAGCACAGGTCCCAGGTGACTGACCAGCTGCTCTCTTTTTCATATAGGACATGCTGGGAACATCTACATGAGATGTCTACTGTGGAGCTAACTAATTAGCTGTGCAGTAAATGTATGTCTACACATGTGCCCCTATTAGGCAGGCATAAATTAATTTACTGTGCAGCAGGACAGTACTTGTAAATACAACTAAATACAAGTACTATCCTGCCATAGAGTAAAAACCCTGCAGCAGAACATGTGTAGGTGCTGCTCCAGATGGCTGGGGCACAAGGGTGCTTCAGTTCAACGACTGCCTGCTGACTAGTCCCACACTGAAGCACCCTTGTGTCCCATCCAGCCCCTCTGCAGCACACTGAACTGGGTTGGAGCAGTCCTGACTGGTAGGCTGACCCTTGGGCCTCTGCCAGCTGGGGCTGCTCTGACCTGGCTTGTTGTGCTGTGCTCCTGGGTGCATGTGCAGACATGGTGCAATAAGCTCTAGGGTTTATTTAAGTATGCTAATGGCACATGTAGATGCGCCCTATTATTACTACTTTAGTTCCCCATAACCTGAAGCTGTTGCCATTTGCTTAAATGTAACATATTGGTTATTTTTGGTTTTATTAAAGTTTTTTACAGACAGAATTACCCACCTGGTCCAAAGCAAATATTTGCACTTGCTAAGGTGGCAGAGATTCTGTAAGCACAGCAGTGTTATTGAACGGCTCTATCCTCTCTATCAGGTATGAACCAAAAAAAAAGGAGCAAAGTACATACCATGATTGTGTGCCTCATTATGAAATATAAAGGTGTCTGTTGCATACTTTAGTGTCAAAGCCTAGGATCATTACCAGTAAAATAGACAGAAGTGTTGCTTATACTTCTGTAACATCTAAGGTGGCCTTGCAGTTTCCAGCAACAGAATTAAAATGCAAGGCTATCCCTGAAGAAATTTACAGTCAGATGATGGGAAGGAATTCTGAATATAAATGATCGGTGTGTAGTAGGTATGTGTCTTGTTAGTTACACGTCTGTTGCTTACGTTTAAAGGTAAGCACCAGGTGGGCAGTACTATGCTTATGCAGATCATTTCAAAGGAGGGTTAATACCACATTTTTTAATAAGTGGAATTGCCTAGGAGTTTGTCCCAGGTTTAATAGTGTTCAATATCTATATCGTGAACTGGCAAATGGGATTTGTGTCCACTTTGTAAATTTGTGCATGGTGATGAACTGGGTGAGGCAAAAAAACACCCCAGCATGGGAGAACAAGAACAGAGGAAACATTAGAAAGAACTTCTGCTTGATATTTGAACAACACTTTTTACAACAACTGCATTAGTTCTTTTTTTTGTCTCTCTCTCTCTCAATAGAAGCAAGTTGGTCACATTATGGAGGAGTACAATGATGCAGTTCAGAGGGCTGCAAGGCTATCTGTTGCCCGAGAAAACTTCCTGACAGGAAAGAAAAATCCTGTAAATGTGGTGACCCAGGAAGACCTAGTTATTTACACACAGTGGCTAGTGTGTCACCTACACTCACTCAAGGCCATTCACAGCTATCTTAGGGTAAGAAGACCAAGAGAAAAATGATTTGACTGAAGTGGAGGATGAGAGGGTATCTGAAAACTGAAAGCAGTTCTGTTTTGGGTGAGGGAAATCCTTGCAGGAACACTGCAGCCAGGGTAAAAATGTCAACAACAGAAATCGAAAACCAGGTAGGTTTTCTTTAAATCTACAAGAAATCCAAAGATGTGAAACACACTCCAGTGTCAAAATGCCCAATGACAGGCTGGTAAACCACACAACTCTGTTAGCAGAGTACATAGCTCTGTTGGCTTCCTGAGTTAAGTGTGGGGTAAGACATCCCTGAGTTTAAGATAGCTGTGATTAGCTACTTGGGATTGATAAAGTCTGGGGCAGTGGCTCTCAAGCATTTACGGCTGAAGACACCTCTCGTTAGAACCCAGGCACCCCTCAGAAAATACTAGCTCTTAGCTTTCACTTGTTTTTTGAATATGGAAAAATAATAGAACAATTGTTCTGTTGCAAAGAACTCAGAAATACCTTAATGGGGCAGAATGCTTTTGCAACTGCAGATTCCTATTTGAACTCTGAGTTTTCTTGTGAATAATTTATGAGCATGGGCAAATCTAGGATTTTGAAAACAGGGGTGCAGATGATATGGGGCATCATTACATATAACACAACACACATTTTTCTTCAGTTAAAAAGAAACTAGAAGTTTCACTAATAAGTAGCGGCATAGAGCTATATTATTCAATTTAAGATTGAAGCAAAAAAAATAATTTTACTGGAATGTATATTAATTTGCTATATCATATGTTATGTATAAAAACACAACCTAGGTAAAAATAATCCAAATATGTTGTTTCATTAGTCCTGGAGTCATTAGAGTTAAATGTACATCTCTTTTTCAGATTCATAAAACAAAATCAAGCCTTCTTGAGCATCTAGATAGTGCCTCCAATGCTTTATTGAAAGTGATTTCCACGCTTGCACTAATGTTCGCTTGAGTTAATATTTCCACACCTGAGTTAATGTCTTTAGCTGCTGAAGGAATCAAAATGGGGTACAAGTGCATCGCCCCTAGATCTGCCCCTGTTTGCATAGTGCTAACATTTGAAGCACCCTGCAGCACACTTCAAAGGATCTCATTGCAGCCCAGGTGCTGTAGCAGCCTGGTTAAGAATCACTGGTCTAGGACAGAGGTCCTCAACCATTTGCCCCACAGGCCAGTATTAGGCCCTGCGGTCTGGAACCATGGGCGACTGGTGCCACCTTAGTCAGGGGTGGCACATGCTCCCTCTCCCCAGCAGCCAGTCAGTGACTGGCCATGTTGGGACCACCCCCACCCATCTCACCAACCGGGGAGGGTCCCCCCATGGACAGCCAATCTAACTGACTTGGGGGGGTACCCCCATGGCTGATTGCACTGAGTGGAAAGCAACTGTGGCACTCTCACTCCCTGGCCAGTGCTCACGGGGACGGTGGGGGCACTGGAGCTCCCGCCTGCCCCCCTGCCCGTCACCTAAGTGAAGAGCGCGGCGTGTTAGGGGGTGCACGTGTACCCCCATGCACCCCTTATGCATCGCCACTGTTCAGAAGGTCACCTAGTCTAACCCTCTGCTCAAGGCAGGATCATCCCTGTCTAAGCTATCCCAGATAAATGCTTGTTGAGCCTGCACTTAAACACTTCCAGTGGCAGAGATACCATAGCCACATACACACTTTCTGATGCTGTAAAAAACCCTTAGCGGGAAAACAGAATCCACGTGTTCATGGGTGACTGGTATCACCTTAGTCAAGAGGGGCATGTGTCCTTCCAGTGACCAGTCAGCAACCGGGAGGGGACCACATTTCAAGAGCTAAGGGAGCCCCACAGGCCAGATGACACATCTCAGCAGGCTGGGTGTGACATTCAGGCCAGGGGCTGAGCATCTCTGGTCTAGGACATGAACAGAGCCATCTGGAAGGAAGAAGTTTGGATAGATGATTTTGGTTTATAGTTATATTTATTTGTCAGAAAAGTCAAACCTCCAGGGAAGGTGGAGTTTGGCTTTAGCATACTGCACAATCTGTCTGTAGACTAGATTAGAAGTAGCAACAGTTCAGAGGCCCATATTATCTAATGCTACCCCTGTAGTACGGCCAACTTATAATAAGCTCATATATGAGGGTTGACTAGAGAAAAATACAAATGCAAATCTGAGTAGTTGTTTACTGTACTTAGTGATTATACAATAAAGTCACTAAAAGCAGTTTTTAATTTTTTGTTGTTCATAATCTGAAAGCTAATCATGGTTAATATTTTTCCTCTTCTGTGCCTTTGTCTCCTTCCCACCCTCCCCTATTTGATCATAGATTCAATAGCTTTCATGCCCTTTCAGTGAATCAAAGTAATGATGCTTGCATTTATAACTTCAGGTTCTCCAGTATTTACCCATCTCTCACAGAATGGATGTAACTATTGAGAAACACCCTGATGTGGCCCAGGACAACCAGGATAAATTTGGAAGTGTTGCTGGGTCTGAATCTTTGTCTTCTGATGTTCGTTTCTTCCTGTGCCCCAGTTCATCATATACTGATGGTGAGAAATGGCCACTCTTCCCTTAAAACCTCAATAAAAGAGTGGTGCGCTTGAGGAAAGTGAAGAGATTTGTTAGCAGACTTAAAAGATTCAGAATTCATAGTTTAGTGCAGGCAGTTTCCTTAATATTCCACCCATCTATTTTTTAGTAAGGTTGCATAGAACTTGTATTGAATTGTCATTAAGGACATTTGTATACACCATGGGGTTTTACTTCAGTTTAATTCTCCCTAAATTGAAGCAGTGGGTTTTTAAAAACATTGCTTCAATTTAGGGCAACGTAAATCCATGTGGCATGTACACAAGTGTTGGGCCTGATCCTTACCTGCCTCTCCAGTGGCAGAGAGGGGAGGGTGAGCTGCTAGGGGGCCAAGCAGTCCTTGAGCTGGGGGGAGGAGGGGGCTGGTGCTTCCCTCCACAGCAGCAGTGGCACGCCCCAGGCAGCACTCGCCCACAGGCGCCCAGCCTGAGCAAGCAGGCAGGCAGGCTCCAGGGAGGAAAAAAAAAAAAGATCAGGTTAGCTGTTTGGTTTTTTTTTTCCTTCGGTGGAGCCTGGCTGCACAGGCTGCTGCTGGGCTGCCTGCATGGAGGCACAGCCCCTGAGCTGCACAGGGCCTGGTGCTTCGCTCTGCAGCTGTAGGGTAGCAAACTAAAACAGCATGGACATGTTTTATTTTGCTGCATCCCAAAGTCATTTAATGCACATTATGCCCCAACATATAAAAACAGCCACACCATTAAAGCACATTATGCTGCTGACATGTGTAAGCAGCTACACCATTAAAGCAGTACAAAAGGGCATTAAGCTGCTTTAAAGGCCAATTTTGTGCCATGTTCAAATGGCCTAAGAGTCCAATTAGAAAATACAGGTGGACTCTACTTGATCAAGAAACTGGGGAATTATTTTGATTATAGCAAGTGTTGAAATGTTTATCTTTCTGCCTTTCACTCAAATGCTGTCTAAAAATATGTATTGACTAATTAAGCAATCCACCTCTCCATAAAACACACAGGAAAGCTGCTTTGTGGTGTTTCCTTATTTCTTTTGTATTCTGGATACTGTGCTGTTATTCATATAATATCACAAATGTGTGTGGCACGTCACAGGCAAATAAAGAATCCCTGAACAAAATAGCTTCAATCCAGTGGTTCAGTGTCCCTTCGATGGCCTGGTCCTGAATTCAGGAGAGCACAGAACTGTGTCATCTGAGAAGATTGTTCCCATCTGTAGCTGGGAAGCAGACTAGTTAGTGTGAGTGAGAGAATCAGGGCTATGGCCTGCAACCTTGCCCCATCCCCCTCCCCCTGCCTCTGCACTCCATTGCTCCCTATTTTGAGAGTTTAGTACAATATGGAAGGGCATAATATGGCCTGCAGTAAAGATAATTTTGAATGATTCATTAAATGTGCACTGGTGAGGAGAACAGTAAGTAAAGAATAAATTGGTAGGTTCTAAAATGGAGAAGGGTATGAAACACAAAGTATGGTTGGGGGAGAGAGAGCCCAGCTTCATGAAACATTACTTTCTGTACATAGTTGCCTTTATCCTTAATGATGGTTGTGTATGTTCCCTAAAAGGGCTTAATAGAAAGGAGAAAAAGTTGGAGGATCCACCACTGCATGTATCATGTTCCTTTCAAGACATTGTAAGCTTCAGTTTTAAGGGACCCTAAAAGCTGTTGTAGTCTTTAGCACTGCTCTGTGAGAGGCATCACAGGTGCACTGCTGATTTTGGACGGTCATTAGCAATTGTCACTCTTCCTGCTACACTAGTAATACTGAGCCTGTACACACCATGAAGCTTAATCCTCACTAAATTAAATAGGTTTATAACATTTAAATTTGTTTTGTTTTGGAGCATTGCATCAGTGTTTGCATGCACTAGGTTTTTGAGTGAATTAAGTCTGGTCCCTGTACGGCACCGCAGGAGAGTGGGATGGTCCAGTGTATGCCTGCCCAGCTTGGGACGCCTGTCCCATGCTCTGCCATACTGCTGTGGAAGAGGGAGCTAGCAAATGGTATAAAAAAAAAAAAGAGTGAAAGCAATTCAAAAGCAAAAACAATTTGCAGCGGTGAACTATGAAAAAGTCACAGCACCATCTGGTGGACAAAGAGGCTCATTACATATCTTTGAGTGCCTTTGTGTTTGCACTCAATCACTCACTCATGGATGTGATGCTTTAATTCATGGCAAGCCAAATTAAACTACATCTGAGGTATTTTACTTTAATGTGTAGCATTAAAGTAAGCATTCGGAAGCATTTGGAAAACCCACTCATGCAAACAGTCATGCCGTTGCAGTGCAAGAAAACACAAAAAACGTGGTGTGTACAAATGCCCACTATGAACAGAACTATATTGAGACCTGCTACGTTTTTCCAGTCTGTTCCCCTTGGCTGCTGGTTTTCCAGGATAAAACTCCTATAAATTCTGTACCATTGTTGGTCTGTGAGACTGGAACAAGAGTGGTGCATCCAGCAGTATGACCTTATATGGACAAAGCCTCTTCTTTCAAGGAAGGGACAAAATAGAGCCCAAGACCTCACAGTAGAGAAAGGGTTGGCAGAGGGTCATCTGAGGATTCAAGGATATTTTTAGGCTTATTGCTGTGGTTGTCTTGGGAAACATCCCTCCCCACAAGGCCATTGCCTTATCTTGTATCATGTAGCTTGTTTTAAAGTGCATTTGGGTAATTCACTTTGCAAGAGAATTGGTAATAAGAAGCTACTCAAAAGCAGCTTAGCTCATTTTGATGTTTTGCTTCAGTAACTGGTTATCTAATGGCTTTTTCTGCAGTATTATATTAACATTGCAGGCTTCAGTCATATCCTGTCTAGATCTGAGCCACATAAATTAAACAACAAAATGATTAAACAAAACATTAAAAGCAAAGATGAAGTGAAGTGTAGAACGGGAACACAGATGGCCCATTATGGCCAAAACACTGATCTAATATATTAGATTATATATAGCTTCAGTAAATCCCCATGGTCTTGCTGAATTTCAGAAAATTGTAACATATCTATTAAAATGGTTTGACTGTGTTGTCAGTATAATGCCCAGGGGAGAGCAGCTTAATATTTATTTGGACTTTCAGAAATCTTTTGGGGGAGGCTGTTGCTTGTTCCCAAGAGGTCCTACTGCAACACAGTTCAAATTAGCATGCGGCAGCTATTCAGCGATTATGAAATTAATATAGCCTTTATTCATAACATCAGCTGGGTGATCAGATAGGTCAGCAGCAAAGATAGTGCAGAGTTAAACACAAATCCAAAGTGCCTTTCTGTTCTATTCTTCTTTATACATTAGAAATGCCTGTATCAGGCAGACATAATTGCACATTACTACTTAACTATCCTATATGTCTATTTTACCCAGTTTGGATTACATCATTCTACATACTTTCCTCATGATTTATCATGTTTGGTGCCATGCATTTTTACATTTTATGGATTAATGAATTTATTTAAGTACGGCATCCCCTACACATGTGTTGTTTTATGTTTGGCCATACCATCCTATGCATTTTTATCCACTGTTGCAGTTTGCACTGATTCCATCCATCTCAGGATGTACTTGAACAGATCCCAAGTGTCCTGATACACACTCTGTTGCCCTTCACAGAACTTACAGCTTCCAAGCTTTTAACTCCTCCTGGGTTGCCTTATGACCTACATTGCTAAAGAAGGGCAAAATCTTGTCAACCGTTAATAATTGGCTTAACATCAGAAAACAAATAGCAGGATTTAATGTTTGAATTTTTTTTTTAGCATAGAAGGTGGAAGCGTTACCTGAAGCTCCCATACTAAACACAGTTGTAAACACAGTTACTGAAAAGCTGAGAAGTGGGGTGGCAGAATTTGCAGACATTATTAGGTCGGTCAAGAATAGAACAATGTTTGAGCCATTGGCAAGTTTGATTCCAGATGCAGCTGGAAAAAAAGAACAGGATCAGGAGGAAAAAACACCCACACAAATATTTTAATATTTCCAAAAACTATTTCTAAAACTGCGTGTAGGTGTAGGTGGGTGCTGGAAGTGATTGCATCGGAACTGATTTGCTCATTCTTAATACAGAGGAAGAGGAGGAGCCCTATTTTCAGGAGCATGCTACTGAGAGAAAATTTACAGCAGTGCCATAATCATATTGGTTGCTATAGCAGTGATGAAACTAAAATAGTTAACATACCTCACTTGCTTGTAGGCTGTGAAGATTTTATGGAAGGACTGACTAACATGTGGGTGTTTTGTGAACCAGTAATGCTGTCATAGTTCAGGCACTTGGATGTGTTAGTTACCCTGTGCTTTCCGTTTTGGCAACTAAATGTTCCTCTAGTAATAACAGCAATAACACTATATAGTACTGGAGCAAGCTGCATTCAGAATAGCTATTAGTATTTTAACTTTTGGACATGGAGGAGGTTTTAATAAATATCCATTGTATAGTCTGTATCAGACTGAATTCTTTAAGACCTTTCAATATACATAATGAATGGGAGGATAAGAGTGCTGTCTGGATGCTAATAAAGACATTACTTTTCAGAAGTCACTTACAACTGTTGCAAACCTCAGTTAATTGAGTTCTGCTTTCTTGTAGGGCCACACAGAAGGGACACCGCATTCATGTTGCCTCGTCACTGCACAGGAACTGATGAGCTGAAACCTCAGCTCCAACTTCTCCTTTCTCACTTTGGTATCTGCTATGATACAGATAATCTCAAGAACTCAGCTGATGAGATGCAGCTTTTTTCCCTGGTACTAAGATCATTAAAAAAACCCCAAACCTCTGAGCAGGGTGGCAAGGTGGGGCTGGAGACTGAGGAGTGCAAAATAGCATTGTGTGCAGCAGGAAGTGACTACCTTGTCTTTAATAAGAAGTGCATCCAGATGGAGAGTAGTTAAAAGCTTGGATAACTTCTCTTATAGCATAGTACAGCAGTTACTGGAAACATGGACACATTGCTGTCTTTAACATGTATGGTAATTTTGATTAAGGTAAATCTGTAATCCATAAAAAATTACCATAATTACCAGGGCTTTATTTTATCTGATGACCCTCCTGACATTACACATGAGTTCATTTCTAAGACTTGTCTCACTTCATTTTAGCATGTCTTATGACCAAGGATCCTGGTTTTCTCTGATTAAAAAAAAAAAAAATCCCCAAATTTTGTATTTAAAAAAAGTAACCCAAAATCCACATTTTCCCCTGATTAAAATAAGACACCTCTCTCTCTCTCTCTCTCTCTCTCTCTCTCTCTCTCTCTCTCTCTCTCTCTCTCTCTATATATATATATATATATATATAAAAATAAAAATAAAGCCTCTGTCTGTCTGTAATGCTTTATTTGTGGTCTGATTGGCCAATGGAAACAGCCAATCAGAGTGCTCCAAGCATGGGGGAGCACCGCCATGATTCTGAAGCTGCTCCAAGGTACTGACAAAGGGTGGGGGAGCCGAGACCAGCCCTGTCCCCTGCAAAAGGCAGAAGAGCGGCAGCATGGGTTGTTAGATGGTGGCACTCCATCCCAGCACCCCTCGCCCCGCAACATTCTTGATGGGCAATTTGGCTAGAATATATATATATGTAGAGAGAGAGAGACAGAGAGATCTATCTATAGTGTATATATACAAATATATATATATCTGTGTGTGTATCTCTATATTAGTGGTGTTTCACTTTAATCACGGAAAAATATGGATTTTGGGTTACTGTTTTTAATCTGAAAATTGGGGATTTTTTTTTTTATCAGAGAAAACCAGGATCCCTGTTTATGACTGTGAAGGATTGCTAATGATGATGATGACAGTTACTGGTCACTACCACTGGGGGTCAGGCTTTTACATGCCATTAATTATCTTCCTAATTAATTGCTTTCCTATGCTTATCAGTAAAGATGAACAATATGGGGACAGTTTTCTCTTTTCTGCTATAAAAATATCACCATGTAACAGGTCCAGGATATAGTAGAGGTGTATAATAATTATGTACACATGTTCGTTTTCATTTAAAAATAAGCCCACCAGTTGTCCCATTTGTCTCATTGGGACTAATAACATACCTAGAGTTAAGTATATGAAGCAATATTTGCAAAGTTAGGCCATAGCATGGATTTCTTTGTACAATGTACCAATAATCTAGTTTTTCAAATTTGGAGGTTCTCAAAATAGCATCAAGCAGTTTCATCATCTCTGCTGTAAGAACATGAGAAGGAAGCTCATGAGTGGGTAAGCTCTTTGAAAAAATTATCCTGGCACACGTCCAGGAGGGCCCAGCGGGGGAATGCATGCTCAGGGGCAACCAACATGGGTTCATCAGTGGCA
>JAGPOW010003642.1:83972125-83984985 GCA_030014935.1 Caiman crocodilus
GATGAGCACCTTGCTGGGGTCATCTGACCCCGGTGCTCTTTCCTGCCAAGGCGGGGGGTCGGACTAGATGATCTGCCCAGGTCCCTTCCGACTCTAGCTCCTATGATACTATGAAGGAAGCATCGGGCTTTGTGATCCTCTATCTCTCATAGGCCTGGTTACATTGCAGTTATGTTGTTCTGGGATTATACTTGAGTATCTGCCCTGTCCTATATAGCCTGTCAGAATACATTCTCTATGTACCTTTCAGGTTGTCCGGAAATTTCGAAGCGTCTTTCACAAACAGCAGGTGATGAGAACATTTCCAGTTTATGATACTGGGAGGCCTGGATCAGAAAACTGGGGTACATTTGATCCTAGCATAGCTTTCAAAAAGCGAGCGAACTGGATTCCTTTTTTACGGGTAAATATAAGTGATTTGTTTTCTTTTTACACTCTGTTGGTAAGTGGCAGTAACTGCAGTTCAAAGTGTTAGAAGTTACTTTTCAGTCATTTACTTTTAAAATGCGTCTTTAATAAGCATACAATGATCCTTTCTGGAAAAATCAAATTATGTCTAACTACCACCATATACCTGAGGGCCACCTCTTAGGATCTATCACTTAGTTTTATTTTATTTTTTACTGCAAGGAAAGAGTGAATTTATTGGTCACATCTAGGAAATACATAGGCTTATTGTCTGTGTTACATGAAGTCATTTTAAATAGCTGTACAGAAGAGAAAACATGGTTTATGACAAAATGGATAAATGACATTGGATTAGAAATTAGTACTGAAGAATGGAGACCATGTGGAACAATGGTCCTCACATCTATCTGTACAATAATAAAAGAAAGTTACCTTATATTGGTGGTTTATTACTTCACTAGAAATGTATTTATGGTACGGGAACAGGCAAATGTTAGAGGGAATGTGGTTATTTGGGAGGATTTTACCATATGTGGTGGATGTGTCCCAGAATGAAATTGTTTTGCAAGAAGGTTGGAGACATGGTGAGGAAAATAACAAGATATCAACTATTAGGTAATCTTTTAGTGTTCCTATTAAATCTTCCTGAATGCTCTATGTCATATAAGAGGCATAAGAAATTGATCACACATCTTGTAATAACTGCAAGACATACAGCTGCAAAAACCTGGAAGAGAACTGTCCCCCACTCTCCTCTTAAAATCACTGGGTGTTTGTACATGCCACGGGAGTTTAGTTCTCCCTAATTCAGTTTAGTTCTCCCTAAATTAAAATCATGGGTTTTAAAAAATTCATCATTTCCACCATTTCTATTTAGGGAGAATTAAACCAGATTCAACTCCCATGGCACAACACAAGGATGGGGGCTAGATCCTTAGAGCTTACCTGTCTCTCCAGGGGCGGGGTGGAGGAAGGCAAGCTGCTGGCGATCTTAGCAGTCTGTGAGCAGCACAGAGGCCTTGTGCTTCCCTACAAAGCTGCGACAGGGCTGGTGCTTCCTTTTGTGGTGATACCTGCCCACTGGCACCCAGCCCAGGTTGTCTTGAGGGATGCCGCAGTCATGGAGGGAAGCATTGGGCCCCCACGCAGCTCGGGCAGGCAGCAGGCTCTGGGAGGCAGAGGCGGGGGGGGGGGGGGGATCAGGTTCCTTGCTGCTTTTTTTTGTTCTTCAGTTGAGCCTGCCTGCCTGGGCTACTGCTGGGTTGCACAGCCCCCAAGCTGCATGGGACCCAGTGCTTCCTTCCACAGCTGCAGTACCCCTGGGACTGCCCGGACCAGCTGCCAGCAGATAGTACTTTGCTAGGTAGCAAACTAAAACACCTCAGAGGTGTTTTATCTTGCTATGTTACAAAGCCATTTAAAGTGGAATACGCAAACAGAAGTGCCATTAAAGCAGAATACACCGCTGAGCGTGCAAACAGCAGTGCCATTAAAGGGATACAAAAGGGCATTTAAACCACTTTAAAGGCCAATTTTGAGGTGTGTACAAAGGCCCACTGACTGGTTTCACAAAGGCTGGGAATTATCAGGAATGGAAAAGTTGCCCCATCAAGTTGATGTTCTGCAATCCAGGAAGAGAAAAGATGATTACTTGCACATTTGTTAGAAATTTTTGGCATTTAAGGAAAAGAATCACCTCCTTCCTCCAAACCAGAGAAATTTAGAAACTTTTCTGAATATTGAAGGAAGTGCAAGCTCTATGAGCTCAGGGGTGTACTTGGTAGCCATGTTGGTCTGAGACAAAAAGACATACATTTAAGATGTATATTAAGCTCTATGAGCTAACATTTAAGAATAAATTTAAAAATTTAAAAGCAGAAATAAGCAGAATGTTGTGAGACTTGTATTATGAAGAGTTCTAGGGAAAAACAAGGAAGGGGCGACTCATCAGGTAGAGATGATGAATCAAAAGCTTAACATCGACAGAAATATAATTATAAAGGACCTATCAGAGACTGAAAGGAAGAGAGGAAAAGAACACAAGATACCTGTGGATATTGACTTGAGTTAAGGCAGCACTGATGATGCAAGATACATCTCTGTCTTTGTATATATTAGGAGATTGGATGGATCTTTATGTGTCAGATCTGTTATCTGATAAATGGCATTAATTAATAATTCAGAAAAGGCAAGGTTTTTGAGTAGATATGATGTTTTTAATTAGACTGAGTAGTTGGAAAAAAGATCTTAGCAAGCTTTGGGCTCAATTGCCTTTCTACAGGCATAAGAAGTCTCTGCTGATCTGAGACTCCAAAGAACGAGAGAGACTCTCTATGCCTGAAGAAGGATGATTGCACCTGAAAGCTTGTTAAGATCTTTTTTTTCAAACTACTCAGTTGGTCTAATAAAAGATATTACATCTACTCAAAGAACTTTGCCTGCCTATGTCATTAGACCAACACAGCTACAACCAAAAACCCAGCTAAATACAGAAAATGAATTCATTGCACATACCTTTGCTAACCGATGTCTTCTGTGTGAGCAACATTAAGTTATATAATAAATGTTACATTTGTTCTTCAGATCAAGCCAAAACAAGATCCCTGGCAGCAAAAGCTCTTGACAAAATTGAAACAGTGGAAAAAGGTGGATCTGCTGATGGATCTCCAGTCAAAGTTTTTAGAGGCAAGTGAACTGGAGACTCTAAATGTATTATATTTTGTTCATTCAGTGACCATATTAAGTAACATTGAAAAACCCAGAGAAAGACTGTTTTCTGCTTCAAGTAAGTTGTCTCAGCCTTATGTTCCAGACTATAAACTTCAGGCATGAGATACAGACGCTGAACCTCTAGTATTGAGATGATGCTGTTTTTTCCTTCTGTCTTCACTGACTAGTGGGAAAGTAGATAGGAAAGATTCAGAACACAGGAAATATGAATTTACAATTCCAACATATAGCTTAGGTAGATCCTAGTTATTTACGTTTTTGGACATGATTCTGAGCTGACTTACATCTGTTTTACACAGAAACAGAATCTGAATTGAGCTTATGAAGCTTAGAGGGAGAAGCGCATTAGAGTAGTGACCTGGAACATAGAGGACCCAGGTTCAGTTTACTACCTCACCAGAAATTTTCTGTGCGAGTCACTGAGCTTCCTTCTTCCCTTGTTCCCTTTCTGTAAAATGGGGACACCAGTGTTCCCTGCCTGTCAGTGTTATCATCTGCATTAAAGAGTGTCAAGTGCTCAGTTACTACAGCAGTGGGAATCATATCAAATCTGAAAAACTGATATAAAATTGCTGACATTTATGGATGTTTTTAGATGTGTTCTGGGAGTGGGGATGTGGGGTGCTTTAATTAGAGTGACTCCAAGAGCCATGCTAATTAAAACACTTGGAGTGTCTCGTGTATCAGTGTCCCTGCGTTTCAAAATGCTGGCAGGGTGCTTTAACTAAATCTCATTGAACAGGCTTTAGTTAAAGTACCCCTGCTGCCATTTTGAAGTGCAGGGATGCTGATACATGAGACACAGAGGCTGCTGGCAACACCCTAATTAGCATGCTCCAGGAGGCTTGATTAATTGAGTCTGCTCCAACTCCTTACACATCTACAGGCGCCCATCAGGCCAGATATAGCCTGAGAAATGGCATCTCATAGCATCTAGTGCTGAAGCTTTTAGCTTCATCCAAAAGCTAGAAAAGGAATACGTATCTGAAATCTTAATTTATATTGGGCATACAGAGAATTTTTAACTGGAAAGGACTGTAGAAGATACTGTTTCACAAAGTGAAACAAAGGAACAGGTGATTCTAAACCAGAAAAACAGGTAATGAAGTGGTCAATTAGGAGGGTCCACGGTCCCCAGACTGATGAGTTTTGAGTATCAGGGTTCATGTCTCTAACAGCAGTAAACATAATATGAAGCTACAGAAAAACAGGGGGGGAAATATATAAGCATATAAGTTTTATTTGTTAATAAACTTAAAACATTTCAAATTAAAAAAAAAGATAGGTATTTGCCATCTTTCCAGGAAGTAAGTATAAGAAAATAAGAGCACCAGGTGGCACTCATTGATAGCATTCAAATAAATAATACTGCACATGAAAAGAGACTGTGGCTATAGATCACCTGGTGAATTAATGAAAATTCTGTTTTTGAATGGTGCTTGACAGGGGAAAAGAGACCATTTGCATGCAGCCAGTTGAAGTAACAGTGTGCATTTAGAAAACAAAATGGGGGCACTATGCCTCTTTGATAAACATCCTAGAACTCATCTCTGCTCTTCATAAAAGGGTGGCTTTGCTTGTAGGCTTGCCTTGTGAATCTTACTTGTTTTTGATTTTGGATATGATTGAAATAAGGTATCCAGCATGGAGCAAGTGATGGAAGTTCTCCAGGAGCATGCAACATCAGTGCTAGAACCACATCCAGTGCCACTAAATTCTGTGACTTCGCGCAGCTCAGGGCAGAATAATTATGACCAAATCTGGAAGAGAATTTACAGCACCTCTGAACTCCATCAGGTATTTACAAGGGAAAGGGGCAGCTGAAAGTTTCATTGCTGTGACGACTGTGAATTATTAACATGTTTCACAAGTTTTCATGAGTTAGTGAAGAGCCTCCAAATGAGATTTATTTCTCTGTGGTCTGCCCCGAGGTGGGAAACGACTCCACACGCAATGCATTGCTGCAAGGAAAATGGACATTTTTTTGGCAGTTTGAAAAAGCTTTTTTGCTCTTGAAATTTGGGAGCTTGATGATTTTTTTTGGCAAGCTCATGACACGTTCAAAACATTGTGCTTTCTTTCATTTTTAAATGCCAGTATTTTATATCTTGCTGTTTTGAGAAATTCTAAATTCAGATTTAAATTACTGAACTAGATTAAAATGATCTGTTTAAAAGGATTAACAACACTCTTTTAACTGAGGGAGTTGCTTATGTCTCATCTTTTTGTGTGCCAGTTCTAATCTTTCTCCATGCTGTAGTTTATTAGCCTTCAATCATGTAAGAACCACTCCATGGTGCATGCCTGCACCTTGGAGGAGCCTTTCTACTAGGCAGCTGTCTGTCTTGTGAGACAATAAAATTACACGGAGTGAGACATCAGTTCATTGAACAAAATCTTCGCTTGAAAGCCAGAGGAAATGTACATGGGTTCAGAAGTCTGCCCAGACAGAACTGCAGGATTAACATCTCTGCTTGCACATGACCAACCTTTTGGCTACTGAAACTGAAGATGAGAGCAAAAAGCGTTTGTGGCTTATCTTAAAAGGGTGACCATGTTTAATCACATTCTGTTCAAACAATTGTCCAGCACGGCTTAAAAGTGACAGAGAACTTTGCCTGTGATAAAACTAACTTTCTATCACTGCTCTGAGTCCTGATGTTTTTTAACAGAGCCTTGGAAGGAGTTAAGGAGAGATGGATATTAATGAATTAGGCCTGACAGCTGCAAAGGGTGAGGCTGTGTGGTGATGCTGAAGGGTGCTTCATAACTAGCTGTGAAAAAAAGAAAGGTTATCCTATGTCTTGATAGGCCATTGTAACAGTGGGGACATTGTAACATTGTAACTTTGTAACCGGCCTTCTCAGGGCCGGTTTGCCTTTGACCTGCCTATCTGTTTCTGGGCCAATCACCCGCCTTCTCACCTGCCATGCCTTGTTGTTAATTAATTAACAATCTTAATTATGTGGAAGGCTGCCCATTTCTTGCCCCGATGCCATGGGGCACTATCTGTGGCTCTGTACCTGCCCTACACCACAGCCTATGCCTTGCAGATGGCATCCAGCTGTTACTCTCACTGGTGCCACACTGGGCCCCAGAATCCTTCTATCAGGACCCCTCCAAGATCCCTCCATTCAGGTGGCCTACCCCACCTTCATTCAGGTGAACTAGCTCCCAGAAACTATTTTCCCCTCTCAGGGGTGGTCCCCCCGGGACCTTTGGCCATATAGACCCTGGCCTGACCTCCAAGGCCAGTCAGAAACCCCAGGCCCTCTTAGCTCTAGGCGTCCCTCGTGGTGGGCCCCTGGGTACTCTCTCAATCAGGTCAGAGTCTCTAGCCCCACTCTATCTCTGGGGTCTGCCTTCTGGCTCTATTAGTGGGTGACCCACCCGGTGGTGGGGGCTAGGGGTTAAGGCGCCCTGACCCACCTTTCACTGGGATGGTAATTGGCCTGGCATTTCCTGGGGGCTCCCGCACCACTGAGCGCCCACCAGGCCACCCACTCCCAGCAGGGTGCAGTTTTAGGTCATGCCCAGGAGCCTCCTAGCCATCCTGTATAGCTCCTCCCTTACCACCAGGTGAAACCAATAGCCAGGCAATGTTGCTGCCTGCCTGCCAGCAGGGAACTAAACTGTTTATATAGGCAGCCAGGGATCTAAAATTGCTGCCACAATCAAGCACCTGCTGGCTGTTTGGCTCTGATCTTAAAGTGGCAGGCACCAACAGTGCTCTGCCACAGTCATCTTTATGTCTAGGGATCAGAGGGAAAAACTACATGGACCAGTGCCCCACTTTTTGGAAAGAAGTATAAACTAACTAACTTCCTTTCACTCTTACCTGAGAAGTTCAGAGTGAGAAATTGGGTCCCAATCAAGCTTTTCAAAATTTGTGGGAATTCATTCAACCTAGAGGAATCATTAAAGTCAGGCAGAAGATAGGGTAGATTTGCACTTTATAGACTAACTAAGCTGGAGAGACATAGCATAGCATTTCATTAGATACTGTGAAAGGACATGCACAGACCAGTGTATAAAATAAAGTGATCTGAGTACAAAAGATAGAAAAGGGGCTGTACAAAGAGAGACAAACAAGTAGTAAGCCCATAGGGACAAAGAAGTCATAAAAGGGGTCATCCAGGTAATGGAATAAGGATTCACAGTCCCAGTTTAGACCATATTTTAACATAGTCCAGTCAGTGGATGTTTTCTTGTCCTACACTTTTGTACTCAAGTAGCTTTTAAAGTTTTATTGTCTAAGAACAGCCTCTCTGAGGTCAGCGACAGAATATCCAGGGAGTTTAAAGTGTGCTGTTACAAGCAGGTGTATCTTTCTGGAACTGAGTCAGATCAATATTCATTTATTTTTACATGTAGGGATCACCCTTCTGTCCAATGTAGACAGAAGAGGGGCACTGTAAGCAGGTGGCATTTATAATATTAGTAGACTTGCAGGTGAATGAACCTCAGGTGCCATAATCTGGGTTGTTTGCTCCATTGATGATGTGTTCTGTATTGACGAGGGGGCACAGTTTGCATCTGGGTCCATTGCTAGCTTCAGTGCCTCAGTGAGAATATGAATAGGTGGTCTGTTGCTTGAGAGATGTCATTTGAGGCTGTAGGGCTGCCTGTAAACCAAGACAGGTTTGTCCGCCATGGCTACCTTAAAACTGTCATCCTTTTCTATTGTGGAGACAAGCCTGGAATCAAATACCCCCTGGTTCTTAGGTCAACACTAGGAGGGGTTGGAGGTCATTAACTATGTGTCCAAGGTTACAAGCTGAGGCTGTAAGTGACCACCAGAGGGTTTCTGTTGTCCTTGTCTTAGGGTTTGTATTGTAACAAGTTAGAGAGAGGTCTGTGTCAGGCTTTGTTGATTTCTGTGGCTATAATTTTGTGATTGTATTATAATTATAGAAATACTTGCTCCAGATCCTTGAAGAATACATATCAGTCAGAGATGGAGAAAGAAGGCTGGACTAGATGATAGAGTGCTGGACTTGGGACAGCTTGGGTCCATTTTCTCTTGAAGCCATGGATTTTTGGTGTGACCATGGACAGGTTCCTCAATTTACTTTGTGCCTTTGTTCTCTCATTGTAAAACTAAACTAATCCTTCAAGATATTATAATGGTTTTGTGAGGATTAAATCTAATGTCTGCGGGGCATTTAAATGTTGCGGCAATGAGAGAGATGGGATCACCCATATGCCTGATAAGAAGGACTATGTTTGTGATCCAGCATGGCAGTTGCAATGCTTTTATGATAAAATGCCTCTTTATATAATGCTGGCAAATAAGAAATGTATATATGTTTATAATGCTTTTTTGTGGGAATGGGGGAGAACAGGAACAAAATTTAGAGGATGATAGCCTGGCTGTGGGCAAGAGTGAGAAGAACATGGAATATGTCAGTCTCAGCAAGGATCCAGGATCTTCCAGGAAGAAGAAGAAAACAGGGTGAATCTTTCTTTTTCTTTACTTCTGTTCTTTAAAGGGAATACTCTTTAGAAATGTGACTGAGACCAGAAACACTAGTCCTGCCTTCTCTATTTTATTATACAGTACTGCAGGTTCCCATGGTAGTAAGTTCATTAGGTATCAGTTTACTTCTAGTCAACAGACATAAAAAGGCTGTTTACTTTGGACAGGTTTTAGAAATCTCTTTGAGGAACAATGATTTAATTACCTTTCTTCTGTCTGGAAAAAAGGTATAGTTACATAACGACTTTGCAACTGCTGGGATTAGAGGAGAGCACAGAGGCCAACAATAAGGATGTGGTCATGAGGAAAGGAGCGTACTTGTCTGTCCTTTACTTACGTCACCTGAGAATCAGAGAGCTAAAGGTAAAAATACAGATCCACATTGGTGTCATTTATTTTAGGTCAGAGGTAAGATCCAATCACATGTTTTATTTTTGCTTTATTTCAGAGGATCTGCTTGGGACTCCTGAACTATTTCAGATCTGTTGAGCGTACCTTAACCATTAGCACCTCTGGTCTCTTGGTTAATGCTGGTAACCCTGTCCCCAGTGCTGAAGATACCTGCTGGGTAAATGCTGTCAAAGGAGGCATTGGTATGTCTGGTGGTCTTGGCTCTCATCACTATGTCCATTATACTCCAGCTGATTTCAAGGTGAGGGCATGCATTCAGTATCTCAGCATTCAGTAAATGGAGGTACATAGTATCTTCGTTATCCCCCAATCTCTGCCTTTCCACAGCAAACCATGCTATGATAAATTGCTAAGTCATCCTGCAGGTTGTGTTTATTCTGCTCCTTGGATGCTTTTCCCTATCCATGTGCTTTCCACTTGCTTATCTCTTCCAGGACCGTTTCCAAGCCATTTACAGCAGCCACCTTCTGAACCTGAGCCACCAGATAACAGCATCTTTTCTTAGGGCCTTGTTATATGGTCATTTTAGGTGACTTCTGGAGCTCTTAACCCCTCGATTAGCTGCACATTAATACCTTTGTGTGGTTTAAAGCACTTGTTATTCAGATCAAAGTTACGCCACTTCAGGGCAGAATTATCTCTAATTTGCATAACCTTGCTCATTTCATCAAGGTGTTGCTACTCCTCACAGCTATTCTACCAAAGTTGAAGTCTTTCAGTATCCCAGGATGCTCCAGGGTTGTGGAGCTTACTCTGCCTACTCAACGCAGGAGTAGCAAGCTGGTCTGGGTGGCATAGAAAGCCACTGTGGTCACTGGGTTGCCAGGGAAGCTCCAGCCACCTTCTACCACCTCCAGATTGAAAGAGTTAGGGGACTCAAAGACAACACAAGGAACATTATGGATACATTACTGAATATCGCCTCTGCCTGGGCCCATGCACAGCTCCAAGTCTTATCCCTGCTCATCAGGTTTCTAGTGGCAAGTCACAGCTGTGCAGGCAAAGGACAGACAGATGGTTTTTCACCTTAAGGTGTGACTGCTCCACTAAACCAAGCAACACTAAGTCAATTAATATTTGTCCAGCTTACAGTGTGAGATATAACAAGGCCCTTATTTCTCTTCAAATGTGGAATCTCAAATTCAGCAAGAGTTCAAGCAACACAGTCTGTTACCACTGACAGTGTTGAGGTCTGTTATCTGACTAAAACTGGCAGCATTTAGCCAATGCTTTCTAATAGGATTCTCAGTGTTTTTTCTAGCTTTGAAGCACCTGAGATGCCAGCCATTAATACAATGATATTGTGATATATGAAAGGCTGTTGATGTCACTTCCGGAGATTTCTAAAATACATTTGTTTCATTTTTAGTTTTTGAATCATCCCTTGAAGTCTTTGTAGTTGGAATAACATGACCAAGATACTTACCTGTACAAAATGGAAAAGTAGTTCCAACAAATTTGCAAGCCTTTTCAAATTTTGGTAAACGAGTGTTTTTCCTCCTGCTGTAATGTACGAAATACATAACTAAAAATACTATTTAAAACCTGTTTGGGATGAGCTGTATCATTTGTTTATGGCTGTATTATTTACAATGTATTTTCCCAAATTCATCCTGAAAGAACCCTGATGCAGTATCATAGCATGCTACCTTGTGTTTCTCATATACACTGAGTAAATTGTATGTTCTTTATTTTTCTGAAATATTGACTGTTTTTTGCTGAAGAGACACCTTCTAAGATCACATAAATGGTGTGGCTTACATCAGGGTTTTCAGTAGAGTTGGATAAGAAACTTAAATTTTGACATTTTTCTCATCCCAAATTTGGATAAAGAGCCTTTAAATTTCTAAGAAAGAAAGAAGCCTGGAAAATGTTGGTTTGGATCAACCAGAATATTTTATTTTTATTATTTCAATTTTTTTTTCCTTTCAATAATTTGTATTTTTTAATGTTAATCAGTTCAGGCTTTTAAATATGCAATTCCTTTGAACCAAAACCCCAGACCTCAGCATTTTCTAACTGGGGGAAAAGATGGGACATTACACACCCAGGGGGACATTACACCCCAAGTGACCAGGGAGTGAGCCAACAGGGGCAGCAAATAGGGAAAGCAGTTTGCAAATGGTTCTCAGGTCAGTTTGCTACCCCTCCACTTTGAAGGGGAGCCTTCAAGCTTCGTGAGAGGAAGCAGGGAAAAAGCAACCTTTTGGGACCAAGGAGCAGCAAACAGACCAGCTTACAGGCAAGTTTGCTGGGGAAGGTTTATTTGGAAGAAGGGCAGCAAGAGAGAGGCAACAGATTAAGAGACCCAGAGAAATGGCTGGAGGACGTTGCAGTGCCAGAACCACTGCCTCTGCTTGTGCCTCTTGGGGCCACAGTGGTGGTGATCCAGCCGCATGGAGCCTGGCTGGCAGCTGGAGTGTGGCTCTGGCTGAACAGGATCCAGTTTCAGGCAGTGCATGCTGCAACCATGTGTGTTGCCTTGCTTTTTTTAAACTGTTTTTTTAAGATATTGGGATTTCCTAGCATCTAATTTTGGCTCCACACTGCAAATATGCAGCTTGGAGAACCTTTTCATGTGTGCCATGTGTGTTTTGTGGCACAAAAGCCTTTGAGGCATCCCAAAATTCATGTGTACGTTCATCTGGATGCAGCCTGTGTGGCACACTGAGTAAGAGGTGTCACTTTGGGTGGTTTGGTCAGCAGTGGACATTCTGCTGCTGTGAGATTTATTCTGCTCTGCCTCACTAGTTCTCCACTTATAGACTGTAGCTCCAGTATGGATGAGGCTTCACTAGGTGCAACTATCATGAGCGAGATTTTCCTAAGACTTTGGGTCAATGTTGAAACATTTCAAGGATGGCTTAAGGTAGTCCTTGAAATATTTCTTCTGGCCTCTGTGGGAGCACTTTCCCTTCTGTAGCTTACTGTAGAAGATCTTCTTTGGCAGTTGCTTATCTGATATCCTGGTGACATGGCCTGCCCATCTCATCTGTGATTTCATCAACAGAGTGTGGATGCTTGGAATGCCTGCCCATGTGTGAACTTCAGTGTCTTTGATCTTGTCTTGCCATGTTATCATCATCAGTTTCCTCAGACAGCCCATGTGAAAGTGGTTCAGCTTCATAGCGTGGCACTGGTACACCATTCAGGTTTCACATGCACAATGACTTTGTAGACCTTCAGTTTTGTTTGTTGACTGATGCCTTTGTACTCCCACACATTTGCACATAATCTGCTGGAGGCCACACTTGCTTTGGCAATTGTGGCATTGTTTTCATCATTGATGTGAACTGCGCATCACAGTGTACTGCTGAGATAGGTGAACTTCTCCACTGCCTGGAAGGTTTGGTCATTCACTGTGATGGTAGGCTCTACATAAGGCTTTCCTGGTGCAGGCTGGTGCATCACTTCTGTCTTCTTAGTGTTGACTGTGCACTCAAAGTTGTCACAAGCTGAAGAGAAATGGTTCGTATTCTGTTGCATTTCAGACTCATATCTGGCATTCAGGGAACAGTCATCAGCAAGCAGAAGGTCATGAACAGACACTTCCTGTAAATTCATCTTTGCCTGTAGTGTCCACAAATTGAAGAGCTTGCTATCAGTCCAGTATTTGATGTCAATTTCAGTGTCACAGTCATGAAAGGCATCTGTAAGAGTGGCAGAGAACATCATACAGAAGAGGGTTGGGGCCAACACACAGCCTTGCTTGACTCCACTGGTGACTGGGAATGGTTCATAGTTTCATAGTAACTAGGGTCAGAAGGGGCCTAGAGCAGGCCATCTAGTCTGACCCCCTGCCAATGGCAGGAAACAAGTGCTGGGGTCACAG
>JAGPOW010003642.1:83985085-84025934 GCA_030014935.1 Caiman crocodilus
CAATCAGGCGATGGTCGCTGTCACCCAGGGAGTCTCGTACCCTGAGCCGTGCAACCAGATCGTCCCCCGAAACCAGGACCAGATCCAGCAGCGCATCCCTCCTTGTGGGGCTATGCACTTCCTGGACCAAGTGGAGGTCCTGCAGCTCCGCCAGGAACCTCCGGGACCTCTCAGACTTGGCCGACTGCTCCTCCCAGCAAATGACTCACCATTTCAAATGACTTACCGTCATGCAGAATGCAAGCAAGCACGTCATCTTGGAATTGCTGAACCATTGTAATGAATTTCTCCTGGAGATCAAATTTTGCCATGATCTTTCAAAGCCTCCCTCCCCCCCACCCAATTGACTGTATCAAATGCTTTTGTCAGGTCAGTGAAGATCATGTATAAGTTGGAGATTTGTTCCTGGCATTTCTCCTGAAGTTGATGAGCTGCAAACACCATGTCTATGATCCCGTGTCTGTTCCTGAAGCCACACAGACTCTCAGGCAGGAGCCCTTGTTCAGTAGAAAATAGATGTATCTTTTTACTTCTGGGGTATAGTTCCTTGAGTCCACATTGACTGGAAGAGTTCAGTCAGTTTCAGAGCCACGTGCAAGCCTCCAGCCTTGTAGACCTCTGCTGGTATGGCATTGGCTCCAGGTGCTTTGCTATTTGACAGCAGGTTAATTGCTCTCACAATTCCAGTCAGCATTGGAGGATCAACAAGAGATATGTTAATGTTTACCTGGAGCAGTCAATCAGTCGTCTTCTCACTAATAGATGATTGTTGATTGAGGATGTTGTTGAAATGTTCTGCACATCTTTGCAGTATCTTTCCTTTGTCAATGGGCAGCATGGTGCCATCAGCACTCAGGATTGGAGATGTTCCTGACGATGACCATGGCTTGTAGAGCATTATAAAAGTTCTTCATATCCTTCCTGTCTGTGTAGGGCTGAATCTTATCTGCCTTGTTGCTTAGCTATGAATTTTGCATCTCTCTGAATTTGTGTTGGACATTTCTTCTTAGATGTTGAAGTGCTGTCTTCTAAACAGGCCGTATGGAGCTGATGTTTCTCGTTCAGTAGTCTCCCTATGTCAGTATTGTTTTCATCAAACCTATCTTGATGTTTACATGTGGTGGGACCAAGGGTATTGGATGCTGCCAAGTACACAGCATCTCCAAAGAATGCTCAATTTTTCTCAGTGTTAATGGAGTTCACATTGTTATTAGTTGGTTGCACAATACATCAACAAATGCCTTTTTCACATTCTCCTGTTTCAGTTTGAAGACATTGAGCTTTTGGGTGCTTTTCTGTCTTGTGGTCATATACTAGTATGTATCCAGATATTTAGCTTGGAGACTATGAGCCTGTGGTCAGTTCAGGATTCTGCACTTCTGATGGCCTTTGTCATTTTGACATCCTGTCTGTTTCTTTACTTGATGATGATGATCTCATCAATGAGAAGCCAGTGTTTGGAGCATGGGTGTATCCAAGATGCCTTGTTGCAGTTTGGCAGGCAAAAGACTGTGTTGGTGATGAGAAGGTTGTGTTTAGCACATTTCCTTAGTAGGAGGAGCTCATTACTGTTGCACTGCCCAAGGCCATTTTTTTTTTGATGATGCTTGGCCATGTCTGGTGATCAGAGTGTATTTGTTGTAGGAAAAGAAGATGTACACCACATGAAAATGAAGAACAGGCATTGTCTAAGAAAAAGGTAACAAGTAAATACAGCAGCAGCCATGTTCTTTTTAAAAAAGAGGAGTTTGCATTGCTATAGTTATATTAAGGACTAGATTATGCTTGGACATTTACCACTATCATTGTATGGGTCTAGTTATACTCCAGTTGATATATTGCTGTGGTTTTGTACTGGTATAAATCCTTATGTGGAGTTTTTTATTCCAAATTAAGGAATTTTTACATGGAATTCATACTGCTTTGACAGCCAGCACTACTCTAATTGTTTCCAATAGGAAGCGTGTGCCAGGAATACTATTGATCAATGCTGACTAGAGATACAGTGCCAAGGTAGATAATGTAGCCAGTTCTTTAAAGGTGAGGCTGATTTTAGAGAAATAAGACCCATAATTTAATGTCAAACTATTCCATTATTAGAATGTCCACAAATTAGAAATCAGTGTACTCCATATGCATCTCAGTCAATAGGTTCCTTCATAACTCAATCACAGATTGCTAAATCTTTGCCTGTCTGCAGCTTCTATCTAAATCACAGAAGCCATTACTCAACAAAGTAATGCTTGATTAAGAAAGATGGCAAGGAAACAATAAATGAGAAAATGTATATTTTTATTTTATTGTTCTTTAAACTTGTGGACCCCCTGCTTAAAGCTTGTTTCTTTTCCTAGATGTGTAAAGTGTCACAGGACTTGTGGTACAACAGTCAGTTTTATAATATCTCTTGGTATTTGCTATTGCACAGGTCCACAGTGCAAAGTTCATGGAGTTTTTGGAGGTGGAAAACCATGATGACTTTTACACTACAGAAGATGGATGCATTCACACACAGGACCAGAGAGGGGCTTACATCATATATGACTTAGCTTTAAAGGACCTGAAAGAGCTTGAAAACCAGCTGCTGCTTGTAGCAAGCCAGTACATTGAGAAAGAGAAAAGTAAGATGTTTGTAAACCCATAAGTGTGGTTAGCGTAAGTCCAGTTTGATTTCCTGTTTCCAAACTATGAGTTCTCGAAATGTGACTGTAGATGCTGTTTATACAGATCTCTCTTCTGGGTAACCATCTGGAGCCTTTCTTCTATCCATCTTGATACCAAAGCCATTGCTGTAGCATTTCAGCACTTATTGCTAGTGTTCCATCAACACAGTGTCTTTAAAAGTATATACCAGTAATCCATTAGAACAGGGGTATCAAATGCATCCCTCCTTGCAGGCTGGATTTGGACTGTGGGGCTCCTCATGGGTTAGTTGGATCCAGATATTGTGGTGGTGGCAGGGCATGTGGCAATGATGTAGGGGTTAATGCAGCCATTGCTTCCTCCCAGCTGCTGAAATGATTCCCCAACAGGACTTGGTAACCCTGATTTCAGTGGCATCTCTGCCTCTGTGTGTCCCACCCCTGAATTCTGAGCCCCTGTGGGTGCCCCATGGGCCAGATAACATGCCTTCTTAGGCATACATCTGACACTTCTGCATTAGATGGAGAGGGGATAGCTAATAACTAGGGACTTACTCAAATCACAATTTTGTGGAAATCAAAAAATCAGGTGATTTCCACAAAACTTGTGGGGAAAAAAAACTTACTAAAAATAAAATCCTTGTTCCCCAGTGGGAGCCAGCAGTCCTCCTGGCCATGCAGCCCACTGCAGGGGAAGAGGGGAGGGGGACAGCTGGCATGAAGGTGTGCAGGCAAGATGACTTCTGCTCCTGCCCCTTGCTGTTCACTGGCTGACAAGGCTTGCCCTCTACTCAGCAGCAAGGGGTGGGGCTGCATGACAGGCAGCCCTCGGCCAATCAGCAGGGAGGGTGGGGCCATATGATGGACAGCCTTCTCCACCAATTAGTGGTAGTGGGCAGGGCCACTGGGGACCCTGAGCAGATCAGAGGTGTGGGGTGAGGCCTGCCATGATAAGCCCATAAAAATGGTGGCAAACCCTGCAATCTGCCCACAAAATTGGCTGGCTACCTCTTCAAATTGGGTAGACCCCTACTAATAACGGGTGGAAAATAACTGCATTGGTCTGAGGGTGAAAATGTGCAACTTCTGGGAACTTATAGGGGAACAGGGGGTGAAGGTAACGGAGGAAGGTTCCTTCTAGCAAACCAGCTGAGCTACCTTACCAGCTACATTATGTGCACCTTGAGCCACTCAGAGCCTACTCTCAGAAACAAAACTTCAGACCACTTCATATATTTTCAGCATACAAAATGAAATTGGTACTGCATCTATTGCGACAAATAGTTTTGTGGGAGGAAGGGTTTGAAACAGAATAAAAACATTTCCCCTTCTAAGTAGTTTATTTTGTAACCGCCTTATTGCAAGGTAGCTTGAGGGCAGTCAGTGTAGTCTTACCCTCTGAAACTAGGGCTGATTTTTGGACTAATGATTAACTATTTCCAATCATTTTGCTTGACTCACCTTTTGTAGTCAAACTAACTTTAATCTTTAAACTTAATGGTGGTGCCATTTCCAAATGGAGAATAAGCAAAACTAATCAGGCAGACAATCTGAGGCTTACAGATATCTTTTGAATTTACCTTTGCATTTATTTGGATGTAAAAAATGTGGCCATGCAGCTGGAATCATTGCACCATGTCTTAAACTATGAATGAAACCCTCTAATAACAAGACAGTGCCTTGCTCCAGTACTATAAAGAGCTCTCTGCCCTGCCAGGAGCATTATAGGCTACACAGGCAGGTTTTCGTTAAACTCTGGGTTGAGGAAACAGAGAACTAAACATTTGATCTTCTTGCAGACTGACAGGGGTACTTTATTAGACATCTTTGGGTCCCTCTGTTCTTACTGCTTCCAGTATTCAGAGGCCTAGGAAATCCTCATTTTGACGTTGCACTCCTTACTATCATATTTGAATACACATTGATGGACCCATCCTCCACAAGTGCATCCAGTTCCCTGCTGAACCTGGTTAATTGTCAGACTCCACAACATATGGTGGCAATGAGTTCCACAAGCTGATCACACACTGTGTGAAAAAGAACTTCTTTTTGTTTGTTTAAGGGGATTTGGTAACAGTCATCAAATACTTTAAGGGTTATAAAGAGGAGGGTATAGACTGTTCTTTGGCTGCAGGGGACAGGGTAAGGAGCAACACAAACTGCAGCAGCAGAAATTTAGGTTGGATATTAGGAAGAACTTTATTGCTATGAGGATGGTTAATCATTGGGACAGGTTACTTAGGGCCTTTTTGCACATTACACTTAGGACACTTTAGCTGCACTTAAATCACAAACGTCTATGCATTCAAGCAGTAAACACATGCTAAGTACAATTATATCACAGCAAAGTCGGGCCTTTTTAGGAGAGGAGTATCTCCAGATCATATGAATATGTGTTTAGTTACCATCTGAATGCATCACAGAGATAATACTAGCACAGCTTGCTGGTTGATGGTCCTGACCCCAGCACTGCACCAGAGTCTTGAATGAGCTCCAGGGTGCCCCTGCCCATGTATCACCTATATGTTCAGAGTGGTATCCATTGCAATTCCAAGATCACTTTCCTGATTAGTATCAGAGAGTCCATTATCATGGAGGTACAACCCAAATTATCTTTTTCCCAAGTGCCTTAGCTAGTTACCAATCCATGAGTGGACTTTCTTTCTAATGACAGCCTCATTTAATTAAAAACCTTTAGTTCGGGATTTTATCAGAAGTTTTTTGAAAGTCCAAATACCTTCTATCATCCATGTGCTTGTAAAATCCTAAAAAAACCCTACTAGGCTGGCAAGGTGTGGCCTCCCTTCAGGAAAGACATGTTGATTCTTCCCCAGCAAGTCCTGTTTGTCTGACAAACCTCTTTTATACTGTGCTTTTACCAATTTGCTAGGAGTAGAAGTTAGCTTCGCTGCTCTGTAGTTCACTGGATCAAACACTGTAAAAGTGTTATGTTGGCTGCCCTTTAGTCCTCTGGCTTGGAGGCTGTTTTTAGTGATAAGCTACATACTAAAATCAGTTGATCTGCAATTTCAAGTTTGAGCTCCTTCAGGAGTCTTGGGTGAGTACCATCTGGTCCTGGTGATTTGTCACTGTTTAGTTTATCAATTTGCTCTATGATCCCATTTACTGACAATTCAGTTTGAATCAGTTCTACCTATTTGTACCCTAGAAAGAGTGGCTCCAGTATGGGAATCTTCTGAAGTCTTCCATGGTGAAGACTGATGCAAAGAATTCATTTAGCTCTTTTTGAGGTGGCCTTACTTTCCTTGAGTGCTCATTTACTCCATGATCATCCTGTGGCTCAGTTGACTCCCTGCCAAGCTTTCTGCTTCAAATGCATTTAATAATATTGGGTAAATCTGATATTTTTTATTAGACCAACTCAAATAGTTGGAAACATTCTTCTTAGCAAGCTTTTGGGTTTAAATGTCCTTCATCAGGCTGGAATGATCCAGGAAGATCTGGATCCACCAACTGCAGATAATGAAGCCTAATGAAGGTATTTAAGCCCAAAAGTTTGCTAAGAAGTTTTCCAACTGTTTGAATTGGTCTAATAAAAGGTATCAGGTTTACCCTAAGAAACTTGTCTGCCCATGTTCTTAGACCAACACAGCTACAACCTACACTCCTTTAATAATATCATGGTTTATGTCTCTAGCAAGTTGCTCCTTGAATTTTTTTTTGTTTTGGCTTGCCTTATTCTACTTTCACATTGAATTTGCCAGGATTTATGCTCATTTCTATTTCTTCCCATTCAGATGCAGCTTTCATTTCTTGAACAAGAGGTTATCTAGAGATTGTTTTATGTGGTCTTTGTAGAGATGTTGTAGGGAAAATAAAGAGAGTTTATAGAGAGGAAACCTGTGTAGAAATAACCTCTTGTATCATGAGAAACTGCTTTCTCTCTCTCTCTCTCTCTCCTTTAATAGAAGTCCTTAAAGCAAAGTTAATAGGCATCTAATATAGATGCTCTGTGGAAGAAAACTTACTGCACTGTTCTTCTTTTGTTCTTAGCCCATATAATGTGCAGTAGTCAGCCCAGTGACAGCAACCTTCTAGGCTGGGCTCATGCCTCTGTGGATCGATTTGCTGTGCTGCTTGACCTCTGGACTTGTGAGACCACTCTGTTAGAAAATAAATGCCAGGTACATTTTATTTTCTCTTGCGATGAGTGAACTCGGAAAGCTATTATTACAGCTCAGATAATGTCCTCTGCTTATTAAGTTTATTTTTTAGTACTCTTTCCAAATGGAAATGCACACCAATGACAACCTACTATTATTGGTGAAGTTGGAGAATATAGAAGAGATGGTATCTGTAACTGTTCCATGGATCTTTCCTGTTTTGCATCCCTTGGCCATTGCTAAATCTATCAGTGAACAAAATGCCATGGATTAGTGTGAATGCTGGTATCAAGTTCTTGGTGAATTTGCTGGCTGGATTGATTTAAACTGACCTCTTGCTTGCCATATACTCACAGGTCAGCATTAAAGTAGGTTTGCAAGTGTGCTGTTCACTAAAGCTGTTGGAAAAATGGAAAATAAAGTACCAAAACTTTTCAAGAAGGTGTAAGGCATCAAATGCAAGTGAATGCATGCAGAGTTCCTTACCCAAATGTTTATAATCTGGATGAAAAATTAGATCAGAGTTTAGAAGAAAGGAGAATGATGACATGACTATTTTATATATGTGGGGGTGGTGTGATAGTCTTGGGCTGTTAATGCCAGGAGCCCAGTGTCAGGGATTGTTAATGGTCACTTCAGGAGTAGAGCAGGATGGCCATTCAGCCCTTCTCACTTGTGAATTGGTCAGATGCATTTCATTTTTAGGCCCAGGACAACACCATTCTTTTTCTACAACAGCAATAGCAAAGAGGGAATTGTGGGAGATGTGTACCATTCAAGAAAGAGTTAGTTTCAGAGTTTTTCTATTTATTGCATATGGTTTTATACAACTATGGAAATATTCTTAAGCCATTTCTGACACTATGGTAGAGTGTGTGTGTGTATGTGTCCAGTTCTCTGCCTCAGTCACTCTCTCATTATCCTGACAGCTTTGCATTTCCACTGTAATGTAACTATATTATGCCTCCAGAACTGCCTCTGGTTTTGTTTTTAACTTAGGCAAAGAAAAATTCTATGCATGGGAACTTACTTTTTCTTCATGAAAAACTCTAGAGCAACAACACAATAACTTCCAAAAACGTGCTAGTCTTGATTGATATTCTACTTGAGGCAATCTCTAGCATGAGGATAAAAATAAATACCAATGTTTAGAGGTATGTTCTGGATAACACAAAATGGAAGTGGGTCTCCTTTATTTTGCCAATAGCCACCCAAAGCTTCCAACAGCAGCAAAAGTCCTTCTAAATGAGAAAACAATGGTGCCTTTTGTTTCAAAGCTGAGGCAGCTTAGCTACTGTAGAACTTGTTTATGGTTTATTGCTCAATATTTGCATTTGCAGCAACCAGAACCATTCAGGTCAGTTGCATCTGAGTCAGAGAAGTAATTGTTTTTGTCATAATTTCATCCCTTAGCTGTTCAAAATCTTCCCTTTTCTTCTAGCTCTCCATTCTTCACAAACTTGCTTGTTTTTTGAAACACATATGGCAATGTGGGTGCACCTCAGTTTCTGTATTTCTGCAAAATACCCCAGATTTAAATTCTGTCTTCCTGTATCTGGTTACTTTCTTTAGAAATAAAGGTGTCAGGAACTTGTATTTCCCCATCCCTTCCCCACACACAAATTGTATCTAAATAGAAAGTACTACCACTGTGTCATCAGAGTCTGTGCATGTTTGCACTTGGGTGCCGTATCTGGTCTGTACTTAGTATGCAGATGTGTTCTAGCGGTTATATCCTCATGTAAATGACAGGCAAGCTTTTCAACCTCCGGGAGGAGGGCAGGGGTACATGTGGGTGATTTGTTGAGTGTTTGCATGTTTTTTTTCATATTGGCTGATAGCATGATTCTTTAAAAACGTAAAATACAGGTGATAGCCATTGCCACAGGAATGTGTGGCGTCTGCAGGTGAGTTGGGTGCTTTTGGGCCAGTACGGCCATAGAGCTCTGTAGCAGAATAGTATTATTTTGGTCCTGCTGAGGAAGAAATACTGTAAATGAAGGTAATGTGAAAGGGAAATGGATGTTAATATAAAGAAGAATATTTTCATTTGTATGTCAGAGGATCCATTCCTGCTCTCCCTGAAGTGTATAAGGGGGGTAACCCTCCATGTTTTTAAACACAACCCAGACATTAACTCCCTGGGATGTGGAAGACGGGTTGTTTTGTTGTTTAAGTATTTCTTGTACCTTCCACTGAAGCATCTGGGACTGGCACTTGTCAAAGACCCACAGGTCTGATCTATTCTGGAAGCTCTTCTGTTGGTTTTAAATTCTCTCCATTAACAGCAAAGAATAAATGAAAAGAAAAACAAATTCTATCTGATGCTCACTTCTGAATATGCATTCAGCTTTTAGATGTTTATTTTGAAGCTTATCAACATGCTCTTGATGCAGAAGAAAGATTTGCTTTGGCACAAGCTATAACTGACATAATATATAAACGCCCACGGTTTGATCTCCGACTTGGCTATTTTGTCAGCACCTACAAAGATGAATGCATTTGCCTCAGGCTTCACCTGCAGCTGGTGAGGGATGTAGTCAACCAGCATGTAAGTAGGTAATATTTATAATGTATCCTTTGGGAGCACAGGAGCGTGGAACTGATGCTAGATTAGATAACTTCAGTTTACTAGAAACCCTCAGATATGCCTTATATAGGTTTGGGATATTTGTATTAGTTAGGCTGTCACTTAAGTTTGTCAGTATCAGGCTAACTTGGAAGGCTGGCTGGGGCTTCATAAATGTTAATGCCTTCAAGAGCAGAAAGCTGAGATTTTCTTTCAGTCACAAAGCAAATGGCAGGAAACTTGTAGGGCTTTATATAACATGTAAAATGTTAAATCTGTTTCAATTTGATACAATCCAGCACAATTGGAAATTCAGTACACTTGGAATCTGAATGAGTCAGTTCAACTGCATAACTGCCCAAAATGATGAGGAGCCATCAATTTCAAGATATCTAAAGTAGTTCTGAAATGACTGGATCCTAATTTCAGGGATGCAGTTGGAGGCTTTAGACATTCTCTGGGAAGTAAGGAAACAAACATTAATAAGGTGCAGAAAGCTGGATGCAATTGGTTGCTATGGTTAATGAGCATTGCGTACACTGAGTTTAGGTAAGGGCAGATTCCATTTAAGTTTATAAACTTTTTCTAGTCTCGGGGCTACTCACTTAAGTGGAGTATGTTATAACTCTGAAGAGCAGAAGGTCTGTCAGATTAAACCACAACCCTGAAAAGCTTAAACTCTGCCATCTGCTTTAAGGAGCTTTGCCATGCACTGCCTGTATGTCTTGGCACCAGTCACTTCCTTTCTCTCAGCTTCAGTTTCCTACTCTGCAGTTGAAAAGTTTGTTGGCTGTTTGTGGAGTGCTTTGTGGTTGCCACGTGGCTGAGCCTATTTTAAGGACATGGCACTGCTATTTCTAGCATTTTTAGGCACAATAAAAGAAAATACATCATCAACATCTTGCTCTAGTAGAACTAAATTAATAGAACAGTAGATTTAATGAAGAGTTGTGGAGTCTCCATCCCTGGAAGTTTTCAAGAGCAGGTTAAATGAACACTTGGCTGAGGTGATTTAGACAAGGGTGAATCCTGTCTTGATCAGGGGGCTGGATTAGATGACCTCATGAGGTGCTTTCCAGCCTTATTTTTCTATGATTCTATACAAGGTCTAATTTGGTCTTGGTACTTATGTATGTAAATAATCTAAACTGAATGCAGCTTGCGTTTAAAGTAAATAATATTTGCCTGCAAAGAATATTTTTTTCCTTAAGTTTCTTTAGCTCTGTTTTGAATTTGTCCTACTGTTGCTTATTGATGATTTTCAGATCAACTCCCAGCGGGAATATGTTTACAAAATTTGGCGAGAAGGTCAGAAAGGTGGCATCAGTGAATTTGGACTCCCCCCTAAGATAATTGCTAAGCAACTTATATCTCTCAACAGCCATTTGTGAGTAATTTTATAGGGTCAGTTGTCTTGAAATTAAATGTTCTGCTCTAGCATCTATATTTTTATTTATCAATAAAATCTCTCTGCATCCTCCGCTCTTCCCCACCTGAGAAGTCTGGCTTCCAAGTTGATGAATCCTAAATAATAGCTGCCTTAGGAAAGGTGTTATAACAAAAAATGGATTCTCAGGAAATATGCAGTTTAACACACCCTATGAGCTACAGGGGTGTGTGGTGGCAGCAGAGCAGTCAAAGTAGCTCTAGAAGCATGGGATCAAACCTTACTTCAGACTTTTCTGAAGGTCCATCCCTCCCCCACTAGTTGACCCAGCTGTAAATGGGTACCTAATCATTTAATCTGGGGAGCAAATGGTGGCTTAATGTGATAATGACCACATCATTTCCTTCTGTGTGGCTGGCTGTAGAAACTGGCATGCCTTAAGCTAGTGATTCTAAACCAGGATGCAAGAGCGCCCAGGGGTGCTGCCAGAGCCTGCAAAGTATAAAGAGATAAGCAGATAAACTAAGCATATAAGCCAGATTGTTGTCTCCCCCCCTGCTCTTCTCCCCCACTGCATAGCCCTTTTGTTAGAAGGTAAGCTCTGGAATATATAATTAATTTTTGAAATGGGGTGCCATTCAATTCATGAAAATTATGGAGGAGTGTCCTGAACCCAGTAATAGGTGTCTCATGTTCAAATAGTTCGAGAATCACTGTCTTAACCATGTGGTGGGCTGGTAGGTTCTGATAGAAATTTAACTCTGATTTACCAGAAATGTAACCAAGTAAGACAAGGTACTCCTGTTAGTGAATTTAGTTTGTTAATTTTACACCCTCTAGGAAAATTAATGTTTCCAGTTGTAAGGGCTATGTAATGCCTGTCTAATTTCAGGATCACTTTTTGCATTGATCTGTAGGTTTACTATTGTTCTGGCTGTACTATGGTATTTTTACAATCATTTGTCTCTAGTTTAAGCATGATGAGTGTGAACATTATATTAATCTCATTTTGAGCAGGCAGATGAACTGGGGCAGCTAACCCGTGAGAAGTTTTATTCTTTACTGTCTTTGCTAGATAAAAGTAGTAGTTACATTTCTATGTGTGGGGGCCGAGTATAGCGGTGGGGCTTTTAGTACTTCGACCGATGGAGTCGAATTAGGCATAGATGCATATTGGTTAACTTGAAATAACTTTACTTACAATACTGATGTACAAGGACTTGCATCGATGTACTCAGTGTAGGCACCTTCCGTAAAGTTGCAAACCGGGTATAATTCTATTCTGAGCATGTAGGGTATGGGGGTACGTCAGGACGATCGGTGACGGGGAGTCGTTGGTGGGTGATCAGGCCTCCAACTTTGCTCTGAGATGCACGCAGAACTCTCTTCCAAAGTACATGCGGAGGTCTCCAACCTGGGCGGAAACTGTCCTAGCTTTTATACGGCTAGTGAGCCAATTGCTAGTTGCCAGGTGGAAATAATTTACAACAAGCCAATAGGTAGCGTGCATGCAAACAATGCAGTTGCTAAGTTTGGCAGGGATTGATCACTGCACCAAAGTTTTCCTGCCGTACCAAGGGACTTTTTGTACTGAAGAACCCTATTGTGCCCAGGAAATTCTGCTGTGCCGAGGCACTTTTAATCACTGAGCACAGACACTATGTAATTAACCAGGGATCCTGGTTTTCCCTGATTAAAAAATCACAAATTCTGTGATAAAAAAATCATAAATTCTCTAATAAAATCCCCCAAATCTGTGATTTAAAATTAAAGTCCCCCCACAGCTACCTCTGCCTTTCTGATGCCCCTCACTCCCTACCCTCAGCCCCTTGGCCCTACTCATGCCTTTCACTCCTCTCCTCCACAGCCTTGCTGGTGTCCTTTGCCCCCCAACCCATTGTCCCTGTTCCCCAGGCCCCCTGCAGCTAGGGCTATGGACCTAGGTCCACAGCCTCCTGCCCCCGCTCTCCCCTGCTGCAGGCTCAGACCACTGCATGCACTCCTGGGGGGTAGGAGAAACCTGTACAGGTACTGTACTGTATACAGGTCTGTACACAAGGCAGGCGCAGGCTGTGGGCTTGGGCTTTCACCCTGCTTCCCTCCCCCGGGGCCTCTGCAGCCCAGTGGGCATGACCCGGCAAGGCAGGGAACAGGGGAACTGCACAGAGTAGCTGCTCACTGCTGCCAGCTCTGCACTGCCCTAGCAATGCACCTCTTGCACGCAGGGCTGCAGTGAGAGCAGCGGCACGGGGTTGCACCCCTCAAAGCAGCAGCACATTCAGGGGACGCATCACTAAAGCAGCGTGGACCTCGCAGTGGCAAGGAGATCCTTGCTCAGCTCCACTATTCCCTGTTGTGCTGGGTCATGCTTGCTGGGCTGTGGAGATCCCGCGGTCGGAAGCAGGGTGGGAGCTTGAGCATGCGGCCCATGTCCACTTCACACAGATCTGGTGGGCAAGGGCCCCCCTGCCCCTTGAGAGTGCATGAGGCAGCAGGGAGCCTGTTCTTCCCCTCCCCCAGATGAGCCACCTGCAGCCCCATCCTGCTGGGGCCCTGACGCCATGCACTGTGGCCCTGGGCCCCAAGTTTCATGCACCGCCCGGCTGGGCAGCATTCCCAGCTCCGCCCAGATCCTTCTCTCCCTCCCTACAGGGGCTTCAATTCCCCTCTCCCTCTCCTCCACCCACGTACCTGCAGGAGCTGCTCTCCGGGCTGCCACCTTGCCTGACTGTCCTCCTCTCACTCCCTCCCAGCTCTCTGCAGGTTGGAACTCTGCCAGCCTGCAGGGAGCTCATTGAAAAACAGCAAAATCCATGGGTTTCTCTGGCAAAACAAGAAATCTGTGTTTGCCTCTGGTAAATGGTAAAATCTGTGGTTTACTCTGTTTTTCCATGGGAAATGGGAAACCCAGATCCCTGGTAATAACTCTCTTATGGGCAGACGAGCTGCTTTGTTTTTGGTCATGGAACTGTGTGGCTGGTTAAAGTTGTTGTATTTATTCTTGCATATTGAACAACTGCAATGTTTCCTTACACATACCACTTTTATTCCAGACTTATTCCAGAACTATTATTGTGGGAGCGTTTTTTTGTTTGCTTTTGTTTTGGAAGTAGTATGGAAGGCAGGGCTGAGTGTTACTTGTTAAGATGATTTGTATACCAAATATATGTAAGAATATAAAAGTTTGTTGTGACAATGTATGAAAAATGGGAGGGTTTGGCATAATACGAGATAATATGCTCTCAGAAAAGCACCATTTTAATTTCCCTCTCCTTTTTTTTCAGCCCTGCTCTGAAAAACATTTATTTGCTGGAATTTCACCCTTCTCTTGGCCTGGTGTCTTTAATCCCTAAAGCTCTTGAACACCTCTCTCAGGAGTTCCACACCATCTGTAGACCACAAACAACAAGCGAGGCAACTAGTCTAGATAAAAAAGTACTCCAGCTGGCGCTGGATGAATGGCTGTCTTTGGAAAATCTGGAATTATTATACAGCCCACAAATTCAGAAAGATGTAGGTTCAGTTAGTGGTCCTTTGCAGGTTACAATGGTTACTTGAGGACCGAGATTTTATTGGCGCTGTTTTTGCGAGAATTGAAGGAGGGTACAGAGGTGCAATTAGTTTCTGCTCCACCCAAACTTTAAAACCAACTGCCTGGAGTAGAAAGCCTCATTTCTCTTCAGAGAATGCTGGGAGAGTCAATTGACTTCATGGCTTATTATCATCTCCCTTAATGCCTGTTAAGGTGTTAATGACACACACTCCTTTTTAATGGTCTTGATGTTCCACAGTTCAGATTATCCTTTGTTCTACAATTTTGCTGCCTGTTAGCCCTGCCTGGTAGGGCTTTGAGAAAACAGCAGCTTTCTTGTTGGAAATTTATGGCACATGCATGGGTAAAGTATAACTTTTCATGGAATATTCACAGAACTAGTGTTGAAATTGGCAAAGGGGTCCAGGTAGTTTGTGAATATTCTGTGAAAAATGATACTTTACCTGCGTACATGTGGTAGGCAGGAATACAGCCAGAGGCAGTGGAAGGCTAGGGCTAATGGGGCTTAGCCCCTTCAAATACAGGGCAGCACAGAGGGCTGCAGGGCATCTTGGGTGCAGGCTCTGGGTGGCTGCAGCAGTGTGGGAGGGAACGGTGAGGGCGGGAGCGGGCGCACACAGACAGACATGGAGCCTACAGGTGGCTGGGATTGTGTGGAGCATTGTCTCCCACAGCAGGTGAGTCAGAGAAGGGGAAGGAGAGGCCCCCACAGTGACAGAGGGAGTGGGGCAAACACAAGGGCAGGGGCTCGGGTGAATGGGGCCCCAAAGCAGGTCATGGGATGCTTGGAGCTCAGTCAGATTTGTGTATGGAGTATACATGATGCCATGTGCCTGCCACTGCCGGCGCCCAGAGCCAGCTCCTGAGCCATTGGCAGCGGGGTGCAGAGCCCAGGCCCCAACAGCAGCCCACTTCCACCCTGCACATAAATCTAGGGATCCTGTGCATCTGGCTCACTCCTTCCCTCATGCTGGGGGCCTCAATCTGCCTCTCCCATGCCCCTTTCCCTTCCCCCTCCTTGACTCACCTGCTGTGATGGGCACTGGCTGCAATCCCGGCTGCTTGCAGGCTCCATGTCTGTCTGGGTGTGCGCACTCCTCCCCCCGCCCCCAGCTGCAGCTGCCTGGAGCCCATGCCTGGACTGCCCTGTGGCCCTTTGTGCTGCCCCACGTCTCAGGGGGCTAAGCCCCATTAGCCCTGGCCTTCTGCCATCTATGCTCAATACCCTTAAAAATTGCGGTGTGGGGCGAATTCCACAGTTTCCAAGCAGTCCCTGAAATCATGACTTTCTCAGCACCCTACTTCTATTTTACAGCTATGCAGACTGTTTTTAACTCTAGCTAAAAATCTTAATTTAGATATGATAATCTTAACTCAGGTGTAGAAATGACTGACAGTGAAGTACTGGAGCACTGTCAAGATGCTCAAAAGTCTACATTTTGTTTTATGAATCTGAATAAGAGATTTACATTAACTATGACTACTACAGAACTAATGATACAATATCATTTGACATTTTTGCAAGTGTTGTGTTTTTAAGACTTTATACATATTCTAGCAAATATTTGTTTGGTTTGATCTTAAACTTAATATAGTGGTAGCTCTCTACCACATTAATAAAGCTAATAGTTTTGCTTTAACTTGAAAATAGTATGTAAAGTGTTATATGATGTCTGGCACACCAACTGCACCCCACTTTTCAAAATCCTAGATCCTCCCATGCCCAAAAACTATCAAAATAAGATAGAAAATGATGACAAGCTTGAGCTGTAAGAAAACAGCTCTGCACTCTGGGCAGCAGTAACTCCTGGCTGCAGAAGTGGTTGTTATTTTTATGCTCCACCTCCAAGTCAGTACTTGGGGCTACTGCCCTTGTTTATTGTACTGGGACAAGACACATCTGTTCCAAGGGCCAGGTTTTCTTAAAACCATGAAGCAAAGCCATATTTGGGGTTTAAGGTTTTCTATCCTCTGTCAATGGCCTGGTCCTGCTACCTTTGAAGTAAATGGCAAAACCCCAACTGATTTCAGTGGGAACAAGATTGTTTCCAGGGGAGACTGACTCCAGTCTCATACCAGCGGTGTCACTGTAGTTACTCAAGAAAAAATGAAAGAGGATTATATATATTTTTATCATGTTTATATAAAAGGTGTACCTATCTCTGTTCCTTTCTTTCCCTTGCAGTTATTTTCAGATGTATTGGTGGACGACCCTGTCCTTGTGAGAGAAATTGCTATGTCTGTAGTTGAGTCAGGAGCAGATGAAGAGAAGAAACAAGGCCAAGGAAAACAAACCTTTATTCTGGATTCCTTCTCCAGGCTCCTGGAGCTAGTCACCCTCCGCCATCGGTTAATAGAAAGTACAATGGAGAGTGCACGATTAGCTAGGTTAGTGCTGAGCACACACAATATGGAAGGCCATTGTCGTCTTGATGCATAGGATTGTTGCATGAGGTTTAAAACCATTTGTTTCAAAATTTGAGATATGATTAAAGGTAAATAAAGAAAACAGGAAATATTTGCAGTTGGATCCAGCTGCTAGTGAAATCAGCAGCCAAACTCCCTCTTAAAAAATACCAAGACTAGGCCCTTAATCTGTTAAAAATATGAGTCTTCTATTCTACTGTATTTCAGTCAAAGGGCATGGTAGGGGAGAATATATTAATTATTAACCAAGTGAAGATAGTTATTCCCCTTTGCAAAAAGATTTGTATAGCTACCCGACTGTGAACAGCGCTTTAATGGTAATAAAATTATAACATGACCAAGAGCTCCTCAAGAAACACAGTAGCTTAGTTTATTCACTTGTTTCAACAAGCAGCCAAGTATAATTGCATTCTAACTGGACTTATTTTTTTCTGAGAAAAATTTCTCATTGAAAATACCAGCTGGACTTCAGTAAATCCATCTGCTATAGTGCTGTTTGGGGTATTGTTGTTAAACTATAGAAGAGGGAATTAAAACAAGAACTGTAAAGTGGGCAACAAATGACTGAAAGGGGGAGGCCACAATGTATAGTGTTGATAAGGGAGATGTCAGGCTGGAGGGAGCTTATTAATGGAGTTTCTGAAAAGATCAGTCATGGCACTAATCTTATTAAATATTTTTATTGATCACTTTAGCATAAAAATATGAGTCATCTAATAAAATTTGCAGACAACACAAAATTGGGAGGCATCACCAATAAAGTGGAGGACTGGAATATCACACAGGAAGAACCAGATGACTTTGAGGACTGGAGTAATAGAAATCAGAAGAAACATAACAGTGCAGAGTGCAAGATCATAAACTTACTGGCTACTAACAATAATTTCTTCCATAAGATGGGGGCTCATCAACTGAAAATGGCAGAGAAGAGAAAGATCTAGGCAAGTTGGTCAGACACAGACTGAGATTTATAAATTGACCTGGGCAAAGTGTCCAGTAGAGAGAGAACATTGTATAAGTCAATGAGACTTCAACTGGAATATTGTGCAAAGCTCTGGTCACATCTGTTCAAGAAAGGTGAAATCAACTGGATGAGGTGTACAGAAGAGCTACTGGGATGACTGTGTAAACAGTCATAGGACAAGTATTGGGTTATTGAATCTAGTCCCCATCTTTACAAGTAATCATATACTTGAAGAGTCTTAAAAACAATCTACTCTAACTCCTAACAACCACAAAGTGCATTACAAACAAAATCCACCTTACAGTGTGCCACAGATAAAAGCTGGGAAGAAAAGAGCACAAAATCCTTTAGCTTTGTGTCTGAGAGTTTTCAAAGTGATGGCAGGAGCACCCATAGACAGAGTCAAAACTCTCTCTTTCCAATGCTTTACAGCAGGGATAGGCAATTATTTTGGCTGGAGGGCTGCTTAACAGGTTTTGGTGAGCTGTTGAGGGCCATAAGAGTAGTCCTGCCCCTTGACTAGTGCCCCACCACCTGGTTGCCATCTTGGGACCGGAAGTATGATCCCTAACCCCTGACCTTTGCCACTGGAAGTCTTTCCCCTTGTCCTGGAAGTGCTTCTTTTGGGAGGGGGATTACCATTTTGAAACTGGAAAAAACCCCCGAATCATATACTAAAAAAATCAAACATCTACTTTAACTTATTTTAATGTAATTAAAAATATATTTTTGTCCTGATTTATGTGTTTGCATAGTGTATCTAGAGATGATTGCATAATAGCTCAAAATACATTCTTACCCTTGTATATTGTGTAGGGGGATAAGGAGGTGTATGCGGGGGTTGTGTGTTGGGGAGTGGATGTGAGGGTATGGGTATGCTAGGTGGGGTGTGTGGGGGGGAAGTGGGGTGGGTATGGAGACGTGTGGGGTATGTGGTTGGGGTGGGGGGCTGTGGAAGGGTGTGGGTATGTTTGGAGGTATGGTGGGGGTGAGGTGTGTAGGAGGGTGTTAGTGTGTGTTTGAATATGGTAGAGGGTATGGAAGTGTGTGTGTGTGTGTGTGTGTGTGTGTGTATGTGCGTGCATGGTGTTATGGTTGGGGGGTTGAAACATGTGTGGGAGCTCTGAGAGGGTGTGTGCTGGAGGTATGGGGGGAGGTTGGGAGCCAGCTTCTTCTGTCACGTCCTGGCTGCAGTGCACAGTTCCCAGCTGCAAGTCCAGGAGCCATATACCGGCAGCATAGGGCCTGCCTGGCCCATCCTGGCACAGAGCAGTTCTAGCTGCAAGGCCAGGAGCAGCACAGAGCTTCACAAAGCCAGCCTAGCTTGGCCCATTGCAGCTATAGCATGCGGTTCCCAGCTGCAAGGTCAGGACCTGCATGGCATGGCACAGAGCCAGCCCAGCCTGACTGCAGCATGCACTTTCTGAATGCAAGGTCGAGACCTGCACAGCACAGCATGGAGCCAGCTTAGCCAGGCCCATCCTATGCTGTCCCAGCAGCATGCAGTTCTTGGCTGCATGTTTGGGACCCATGTGGCACGGCAGTGAGCTGGCTTGGCCCAGCCTGTCCCCTTCTGGCATCATGTAATTCCTGGCTCTATGGTCAGGATCCACACAGCGCAGCATGGAGTTGGCCTGGGCATGCCTGGTGGCACACTGGAGTGCCAGAGCCATGGGAAGTCCTGCACCATCAGGTTGGGTCAGCTCTGTGACTCCATGTGGTGCTCCTGGCACTCTAGCCAGAAGTGGCACATGGAGGCACAGAGCCAGAGTCCTGCACGCCCCATGGAGTGAGGTGATTGCCGGTGGTTCCCCCCTCTCTCTTCCCCCAGCCCGTTCTTACCTGAATTTCAACTCTTAGATGAACCACAGAGGAACAGCCACAGGGTTGTTATGACAGAAGTCTCCATTAGTCAGAAGCTTCCAATCTCCAGAAGCTTTTGTGGGGTGTAAGCAGAGTGGGGCAGGGCAGGGCAGGGCAGGCTGGAGTTGAGTTGGTTGCATTGCAACCAGAGCCCAAGCTGATTGCTGCTGCAACTGGTGGCTTGTGCTGCTGGCTCCTTGTCAGCTTGCAGACAGGCATCCACCAGCAGGTAATAGTCTAAATTTTAGAGGGGCCCTGTGGGATAGACAGAATGGCTTGGTGTGCCGAAGCCAGCCCGGGGGCCATATTTTGCCCACCCCTGCTTTAGAGGATAGGGAGGAAGGGTAGGGGGAAGAACCCACAGAAAATTATGAAGTATTCAGTTTTACTATGGATGCTTAGCTGATATCTTAAAGCATATTACTACTTCTGTTATCTACACAGACACAAGGTGCTGACAAGTGACATTTGTTGTGATTGGTCCCTTGAAAGCATTGTACTACCATGCCTTGACAGAAGTGCACAGCTGTAGAGCACTTTAAAAGTGCCCGCTTGTGCAACAAATTAATCCATATGTAATGAGGGTTCAGATGAAGGTGCTCCAAAGCGAAGTGCCTTTATTAACTTCTGTCCATCTCTGTGCTGATCAGGCCTGGGCTGATGCAGCCCATCCGCACCCTGGTTCTATCTGCAGGAAAGGAGAGGAAGAAAGGAAGGGGAAGGAGCTGCAGGCTGGGATTTGTCCAGCCTGAGCTGGAGTAGAGGGGCACATGGATTGAAGTCCCCTGCCTTGGGTGGGGCTCCAATCTATGTGCCCCCCCCCAGTCTAGCTCAGGCTGGGGAGGTCCCTCCCCCTTCCCTTCTCCCCACTCCCATCCTGCAGGCAGCATGGGAGCTGGGGGAGAGGGCAGGCTAGGGGTGAGAGGCTGCAGACAGGCAGCTCCTCCTGGATCAGCTCCAAAATGGAGCTTGATCTCCCACCCTCCTGACCCAACAATAAATGTTTGTTGGCTCAGGCGAACACTGTGAAGCATTATGAGTTAGAATGTGGAGCTGCACATCAGCACCTGGAGTTACCTCTTCACCCCAACATGGGGACTGCATACAGATGAAAGAACACATGGCATGTACCAACCACTGGTCCAGGAATTCCCTACCCCATCACACTATGTGGGGGGTGAAGAGCTCACTGACCAAGTGTGCAGATGACACCAGGTTATGGGGAAGCGTGGTCACAGTTGAATTGAAGATAGGCTATAGTTACAGGCAGACCTAGACAGGCTAGCAAGTTAGATGGATTGGAACCTGATGAAGTCGATGTTGAGAAATGTAAAGTGCTTCACCTCGGACAAGCAACCCCCAACACACCTACAGGCTGGGCAGCACCAAACTGACTAGCACCACGAATGAAAGGGACTTGGGGGTAGTAATAGACCACAGTATGAATATGAGCCGGTACTGCGATGCTATAGCCAGTTGGGCAAATAATACTTTGCCATGCATCAATCAATGCATTTCCAGCAAAGCCAAGGAGGTGTTTCTTCTGCTCTACTCAGCAGTGGTGAGACCACAGCTGGAGTACTGTGTCCAGTTCTGGGCACCACACTTTAACAAGGATGTGGACAAGCTTGAGAGAGTCCAAAGAAGAGTCACCCATATGATTAGTCTTAAAAGGCAAGCCATATGAGGAAAGGCTGAGGGATCTGGGACTCTTCAGCTTGAGGAAAAGAAGTCTGAGGGGGGCCTGGTAGTAGCTTACCACTACACTAAGGGAGAACATCAAGGGCTCAGCAAACAACTGTTCACCAGGACACCCAAGGGGAAAACCAGAAGTAATGGCCACAAACTCATGGAAGACTGATTCATGCTCAACATTGGGAAAAATTTCTTCACAGTCAGGGTGTCCAGACTATGGAATAAACTCCTTCCAGAGATGGTATACTCACCTACCCTGGAAATCTTCAAGAGGAAACTAGACAGTCACCTTGCTGGGGTCACCTGACTCCTAGTTATCTTTCCTGCTTGGTGCAGGGGGATGGACCTGATGATCTTCCGAGGTCCGTTCTGGCCTTACAATCTATGAATTTATAAATCTCGGAGCCCTTGACAATAATCGTCATGAAGTCATGGGAGATGAGCCAGGTACCAGAGGACTGGAAAAGGGCCAGTGCAGTGCCGCTCTTCAAAAAAGGCAAGAAGGAGGACCCAAGGAACTACAGAGCAGTTAGCTTCACCTCAATACCTGGGAAGTAACTGGAGCATATCCTAATGAAGGCCATTTGGAAGTGTCTGGAGGAGGAAGGGCTCATCGCAACAGCCAGAATGAATTTATGAAAAGCAAATCATGCCAAACAAACTTGATCTCCTTCTTTGACAAAGTAACTACTTGAGTGGATGAAGGGAATGCTGTATATATAGTGTATCTGGACTTCAACAAGGCTTTGACAAGATCCTGCATGAACTTCTCATAAACAAATTGGAGAAATGTTGGCTAGATAAAACTACTACAAGGTGGATAGATAACTGGCTCAATAGTTGCAAGCAAAGGGTAATAATTAGTGGGTATGACAGGAGATTTCAAGTGGAATTCCAGGGGGGGGCTGGACCCAATGATCTTCCAAGGTCCCTTCTGGCCTTACGATCTATGAACCTATGAATTCCCTCCACAGATTTCCCAAGTCTCCACTGCTTTGCTTGGAAGCCCATTCCAAACTGTACTCATATAATAGTTTGAAAATTAGAAAAAATATAGCTGTCTAAGCATGCTCTTAACCAGTTTGTAGTTATTTAGTTTTGAAAGGTAAATACCTCCTCCCCTTTCCTGATATCCACCTCATGACTGTATTTGTAAATAGTATTATAATTCCTTTCATCCTTCATTTTGGTAAACTAAATCAAGTTTCTTTAATGCCTTCTTGTAAGGACTACAAGGGCACTTTTACACATTCTCTGGGAGTGGAGAAGCGGTGCTTTAATTAGAGCAGCTCCTAGAGCTTCTCTGATTAAAGTGCCGCTGCATCTCATGTAGCAGCATCCCTGCACTTAAATGTCAGTGAAGACGCTTGAACTAAAGTTCGTTCAATGAGCTTTAGTTCAAGTGTCCCGACACCATTTTTAAGCGTGGGGTTGCTGATACATGAGACACAGCAGGCTGCTGGAGCATGGTAATGAATTACCATGCTCCTATGTGCTATAATTACAGTGTGTTGGAGCAGCTTCTACACTCATATACATGCACCCCAAGGTTCTTGGTTTCTTTAACCTTCTTAGTGGCTCTTCTTTGTATTTATTCCAGTTCAAATTCATCATTTTGATCACTCTTTAAATCTGCATACAGCAGTCTAAATGAGGTCTTGCAGTGCTTTGTTCTGTGGTATCGGCACTTCCTTGTCTCTACTGAATATACCCTGCCTAGTACACTTTAGAATTGTATTGGTTGCTTTACGGTGGTTTCTTGTGGACTAGTTATCCCACAGTCAGCCAGCACACCCAGGTCCCCTTCTTCTGTTGTATCCAGTCTACAACACCTATCTTGTAACTAAAATTCTTGCTATTAGTCCCTAAGGGTCTGATTGCTATGTGGACTGGATTTAGTGTGTGGGCTGTATGTTAGATAGATCAGGTCCACTGCAATGTTCTTGTTTTAGAAGGTCAATTTTCTTGTCATATATGGATATTAGACTCACTGCTTTGAACCTTCCTTAGATAAAACCACGTTAGGTTTTATCCTGTTCTTTTTTTTACTTCCTGATTGTTCTTTCCTTCAATATCTATTTTAAGTTCTTAAACAGTAGAGTCATTCCCTCCCATATTTTCTAAAGAAAATAGGAGTTTTTTGCCACTTTTCAGTAATAAGGTACCATCTTGATCTGACTGATTTATTCACGATCTGTGATAAAGGAGCATCTCGTGTGCCAGTTATTTCAATATTCTGGGATGAGGATTATCCAGGAAAATGGAGCATCTCTTTTTTTTATAAGACAAGCCAAAAGATCTTAACTTGTTTTACCTAGAAAAAAGGAAAGTTTAAAGGGAATAGTACTACCCTTTAAAATGCATGATGGGAAGGAGAAGAACTATTTAGGCTAAAAGATACTGTTGGTAAAAGTGTAACTGGGGAATGAGAAGGAGGCTTCTAACCAGCAGAGAAGTGAAAGTATGAAGTAGCATCTCTGTATATGTGGAAGCAAAATACTGATGATGGAGCTTGATCAGTTTAAGAATGGGATCATGGTATGAGGTTGCCTGTAATAGCAGAGATTAGACTTGATGGCCCAGGGGGGGGTCCTTTCCATTCCAATTTTCTATGTTCTTATGACAGAGTTAAAAAATGTTGGGTTTCTTTCCTTCCCCCAGTAGAAAATATAGACTTTGTTGTCAAAAAGCCACGAACACTTGGTTTTCAGCAGCTGAAAAACAAAATACTTTTTCAGTTAATCGGCACCATCACTAAAGAAAAGAAAAGAGCAAAGACAAGTTTCCATTGAGGCTTGTTTTAATGGAAATTGTTTGAACAACCCTAACCTGAAACTTCCCCAGTTTACTAAAATCAAACCCTAAATATCTATGAGATGGGAAATGTTGAAATCCCTAAAATACCAGCAGTGAATTGGTATTATTGTGCAACTGAAGGAGCTCTTATAAAAAGCTTTGAAGGAAAATGAGGAGTTAGGTTGTATGTATAGGCCCATTAAATAGAACATCTTCTTCAGGTAAGTGATGTTGTTTGAGTAAATTGAAAACAACTGTAAGTGGATATAGTTTATTGAACATGACTTTTTAAGCGGCTAATTTAGAATTTTCTTTTGATGTAGCAAAGCTCACAGCTCATTAAGATATATCTGCTGTGCAAGGCTGGGGTTTGGATTGAAACTTCAAAAGGATGAACAATTCATCTTGCTTTGCAGTGTAAAATGGACTGATTGCAACTAGATTTTGTGGTTCTTTTACTGTGCACTGGTGCTTTACTCAGACTTTTGGGGGACCTCCCATGTTTACCACCCCTTGATCATTTGCTTCTCGGTCCCCTAGTGATGACTTGTCAGTCATTAACCTGTAAAAATACATATGCTATATATGCTGTTCCACATAGCTCATTGTCTTGTGGTGCTTGTTCTTTAGTAACCTGTAGTGCATGTGTTGAGACAATCCAGTTACAAGCATATCATTTTAGAAGATAATGCAGGAAGAGCAGATAGAGTCTGAATTTGCTTCTCTTCTATGTGGTTTTTTCCTCCCTTACATATTACTCTTTCTGAAATTCCTTTTTATCTACCTTTTCTTTCTCCTGGTGCATTCTTTCTCCTTCCTGTGTTTCCCTTTGTAGCACACTCCCACACAGGTCAATATATATCACTGTCCTTGACTGCACTAGCACATCAGTACACTCTTCAAGATTGGCTTGTGTAAGAAACCTCCTTTGTCTTTTGTTTTTGGTGCTGAAAGTTCTCTTTGCCTCTTCTTTGTAGACAGTGGTTGTCAATGTGCAGAATATGTGTATGTATATGCATGTGTATATGTATAATGACAGTGGAAGGTGCTAAGGAATGTTATATTTTAATGGAAGTATCTTACTAATATTGTACCTACTAGGTGTACATTCCTAGGTGTGTGCTGCTTGGAACGTTAGACAACATTTTAAAATGCATGCCACTCTATCAGTCTTCTGTGATCTGTTTTAGGTTGTACAAGGTGTTTACAAAGGAAATGGGGTTTGACGAGTTCCATTTGCACTTGAGGCCAGTGCATTTTGAATTTGCTTCTCACAAGGAGAAAGCAGACCAGCCCCCACCAGTGTTCATTACAGCTCTCCTGGAAGATGACAGTACTGTGGACAGGTAAACCACAACATTTCAGGGGTCAAAGTGTTTCTAGGTAGATCGTGACCCAGCGTACCTCTCAGCCTGCTAAGGTCCAAATGCAGGACTTCACAGACTCTATCTGACAGACAGATGCAAATCATTCATGTAGAAACTTAAGAAATCAAATTGTACAGTGTTTGGGCTTTAAGTAACCTTTTAAAATACAACTTTGGTTTCATAAGTAAATCCTAATGTGAAGATGTTTAAGAATAAAAGTGGAAAAATACCAAATCTCTGTGCAACAAGCATGACATCAGAACTAAACTGAGGGGTCTCTCAAATCCAGGGAAACTGGGGCGAAAAGGGACAGACAAGCAGAGAACTGGGACCTTGAAAAACAGTTACTCCTTGATCCAGAATTTGCATACGCAGGCCTATACATGGCAGAAAACTCAACTTCTTGCTATACATTGAGTAACAGCTTCACTTCCCAGCTTCAGTCAAACCTAGCTGCTGCACGGGAAGATGCTGCCTGTGCACTGCCTTTCTTTCCCTTTGACAAGTGGGCAGGTACCAGGAACAGTCTGGCCATGAAAACCTTTACAAAGTTGGTAAATAAAATATTTTAAAAAACAGATTGGGAGTGGTGGGGAAGGGGACCATGGAGGGAGATAGAAATAATATAGGAAAGTCCAATTTTCTTAATAGAGTCTGCGAGGGTGCTTTCTATCCCTGCTTCCCAATCATTGGTATATAGGTACAAATTTAAGAGTCCTCTTCTTTTCTGAACAATAAGCCACTATTCACATCCCCTTCCAAGCCATGTGGAAGACTGATCAGCCCCAAACAAATCTTACAAAAGCAAACAGCTGAATCTTCATTTCAGGTTAATTGAATTTTGTGGATAGTGCCAGGCACTGTCTGGGATGGCTGATGTCACAGTCTGGTAGACAGCCCATGTTCCCCAAAAGGTCAGGAACCAATATTTTAAATGAAACTTGATCAAATTGGACAAGTAGATTTTTTTACCTCTTGTTTATCCATCTCTTTGCTTGCCTATGAAGAACTATTGATTCTCCACAAATTCAGCTGCAAATGTTACAGAATATTTTATTTCTTTCTTGAATATTTCTTAAATTTTTAGTATCTTAAAAACTCCTGATTCAAGAGGAAAGGTTAATTCATTCCTGTGCAAAATCCAAATATAACGGGGAAAAGAGACAGAAAACACAGCAATTCAGGTTTTGTCTTCTTATCCTTCAGTCTGACTTCTTTGATGTGTTCTCTGCTCTCATGGATGATTTTTGCTTTTCTTTCAGATATATTCCATCTAGTTTAATGTTAAGTATCCAGGAGATTGACAATCAAATTGGAAAGTTTAGCTTTCAAACAAGAGATAGTGTTATTCAGGTGAGCAGATTTTTTTAAATTCCAAGCAGAAAAAAAATGTAGAGCATGTTGCTGTTTAACATTTATATTACAGTAGCACATAAAGGCCTTATCTAGCCTGGGTTTCATTGTACTAGGCGCTTTATGTTCCTCTTATAAAATTGGTCTTTTTGTCCATGTTTCTATGTGTGACAGCAAGCTTTTATTTATTTGTCAAAACTAACCAGATAAATTTCAGTCAATCTGCATGAAATTGTGGGCCAAATCTCTAAAATCTTTTTGGGAGAAAATTATTAATGGAGTTTTTCCTGAAAAGGGCAAATTAGTGAGCAATAAGTGAGGATTTGGCTTTTTATTTTTTTTCTGGAGCACAAAGCAAGGTTTTTCTTAGTGAAAGAAAATAAATCTCTTTCCTTTATGTGCTCCATTGTAACCTTTAATTTGGTTGTGTTATGCCCAGAAACCTCCTAGCCTTCAAAACTCTCCTCAGAGCCTCATTGGCACAACCCATGCTCAGCAGCAAGCTGGCAAACTATTAAGCCATTTCAAAAACAAAAGAGAAATTAAGCAACCTCCTAGCTGTTGCTTGATAGTATCCCTTGGGTCATACCATGTTCTTCAAAACCTAGATTTGTAGATTCCTGGAAGAGCATAAATCTGCAAATGCAGCTGGGAAACGTGACATCAACATTTAATCCTGTTTAGATTAATATCTAATTAATATTAGCACTGTGCAGCCCTAAAGAACAAGTAATGTCACTTTTGAGATTTAGTTAAGATGAGGAAAACATTGGAGTGATCTTTCTCGGTAAAGTAACCTGCCTGTATGCTATGAATACTTTCATTTGTTTACCCTCTTTTAGCTTTTATCCCCATCTGGAGTGGAAAACATGCAGATCATCCTTGCTTGTCAAGTAATTCAAAAAAATGCTCTGATAGTTGCTGTTCAGCAAGCCTCATTTTGTCATGTAGCCCAACCTACATATACCCCGGATCTGAAGGTCAGCAGCATTTATTTCCCCTAATCTTCTAGGCCATGTTTGTGGCAACTAATGTCATTTTACTGTATCTGATAATGCTGTTGGTGGTCATTTGGTTATTAGTTTTGTTTTACTTTATCATAAAATATAACTACAGTAGTTCTTTACTAATATGAAGGAAAAGTTGATTTTATTTCAGTGATTTATTTAATGCAGATGTTATTGAGTTAGACCATGAACAGATAAAAATGCAATAGAAAATGCTATAGATAGAGGGGTGTAGAAGTGAAGATATGCAAGAATGACTGGATAAAATCTACTGTTAGCGCTGTTAGATGAGAAAACATACTTCAGAAAATAAAACCAGGGATTTCAAAGAAGAATCTGTAATGTTAAGGCTATTCTGACCTGTTGTAGTATTTCTGAGTTCTTTGCAACAGAAGAATGGTTTTATTGCTTTTCTGTACTTAAGAAAAACAAGTGAAAACTAAGAGCTGGCATTTTCTGAGGGGTGCCTCAAGTCCAGAATGGTTGAGAGGATCATAATTTGGCTTTGCAACCCATTAACTTCTGGCATGGTGATAGTTTATCTTGCACCAGCACCTCCTGTCCCTTCTCTGTTGTCTTGTTTTCTGGAAACAGCAGCACAGATGCTGCTGAGAAAGTAACTGTCCCTAATGTTACACTGGGATAAAGTCAAATGCTACCTCATGGAGATATACAGTCATCATTTTTCCTTGGTAGACAGTGTTTTCATTCTGTAGTTAAAGAATTGAGTTTGATAGGTCTTTCTCATAGGACTCATCAATACAAGATGTTCACTGCACAGTTGTTACTGTACAGTCATTTAGTACTTGCATAACCAAGCACTAAATGACTGCACAGTAACTGGTGTTATTGAGCAGTAGTGTCCTGGCATGGCTGCCTGGTTACAACCTCATTACTACTGTGCAGGAAATCATTACTACTGTGCAGCAGGGCAGTTCGAAGCTTTGGTTGCTGATTCAATTTGGAGGAGATTCGGCCCGATTCAGCGGCCGAACCTTTGAATCTGAATTGATTTGGGAAACCAGTTAAAAGGTTTGAATCGATTGGAAGCTTCTGAATCAATTCAAAGATTCAGAGATTTGGGCAGTCCCCACTTGCTAGTGCAGGAAGCTGGACTTGGGCTCAGTGCTGGTAAGTTGTGGGGTGATGGGGGGGCTTGAGGAGGGGGAAGGGGACCATGAGGGGACTTCTGCCAGGCCGCAACCCCCACCCACTCTCCCAGCCCGGTCAATGGCTACCCAGCCTGGCCCCAGTGTCCTGTCACTTAAAAAAAAAAAAGAAAGAAAGCCCTGCACTCACCTGTTGTTGAAGCAGGCATCGGGGCCTCTGGGGGCTTGTGGTAGAGCCCCCCCCACTCACTGGGGGGCAGCGGGGATTTTCCCCCTGCCTGGCAGGAGCTGGTGACTTGGGACAATGATTCAAATCACTGAGTTGAATCACTGTCCCCCGAATCAGCCGAATCTGAAGCAAATACTAGCTGCTTTGCACAGGCCTACTGTACAGTAGCATCACATGATAGCTAATGCCTAGCCATGCTACTACACACTAATAATGAGCTACTGTGCAGTAGTAACCAGCTACTGCACAGTAAGCATCTCATCTAGACATATCCGTTGTGCCTCAACTTGTTGCAGAGTATTTGAGGGGAAAAAGGGGGAAAGGAGCCAAGAGGCTTCCTTGGCTGACCAGAGAAATCCAGAGCAGTCTATGGGCTAAAAGGAGGGCATATAAAAAGTGGAAACGGGGAGAGATTACTAAAGAGGAGTATACCTCCTCTGCTCGCGCTTGTAGGGAGGTAGTTAGACAGGCCAAAGCTACCATGGAGCTGAGGATGGCACCCCAAGTTAAGGATAATAAAAATATGTTCTTTAGATATATAGGGAGTAAAAGGAAGGCCCAGGGTGGAATAGGACCTCTACTAAATGGGCATAAGCAATTGGTGACAGACAGGGGGGACAGGGCTGAACTTCTTAATGAGTTCTCTGTCTCAGTGTTCCTAAGCGAGGGGAAAGACAAGTCTTTCCCTGGGATTGTAGAGAGGCAGCAGCAAGGCGCCAGACTACCAAGCGTATACCCTGAGATGGTACAGAGGCACTTGGAGGAACTGGATGTGTTTAAGTTGGCAGGCCCAGATGAGCTCCATCCGAGGGTATTGAAGGCATTGGCTGACGTAATTGGGCAGCCACTGGTGGGAATATTTGAACACTTGTGGTGCATGGGCCAGGTCCTGGAGGACTGGAAAAGGGCCAATGTGGTTCCCATTTTTGAGAAGGGGAGGAAGGAGGACCCAGGCAACTAAAGGCCAGTCAGCCTCACCTCCATCCTAGGCAAAGTCTTTGAAAAAATTATCAAGGCTCACATTTGCAAGAGCCTGGCAGGAGCCCACACCCTTCCAGGTCGATACTGACCCATCCACTACAACTCTCTGGGTGTGACCCTCTAGCCATTTCACCACCCTCCGGACCGCGTAGTCATCCAAGTCACAGCCTCTTAACTTGTCCACCAGTATGATGTGGGATACCGTATTGAAGGCCTTCAAGAGGAGGTTAGATAGGCATCTAGCTGGAGTGGTCTAAACCCAGCACTCTTTCCAGCCTATGCAGGGGGTCGGACTCGATGATCTATCGACTCTTCCGACCCTAACATTTATGCACCTTTGAATTTCTGCCTGCTGTTGCACAGCTATGGAGCTTCACAGAGGTGTAACTACATGGCCAGGCACCCAAGGATGGCTGCCACACATGAGGGTAGTGGTGATTTTCAACTGCTGCTGCTGCCGCCACTGGCAAAACCATGAACCTGTGATGCCAACAATTTTGTTTGTACCCTAGCCTGGGGTCAGTGCCCAGGGCAGCTTTCCTGGTTTTCTTACCATACTTGTGCCCCCAGTGTTTCAGCCAGAGCTGGCTACATGTCAGTTATGGATTAGATTATTGGTGTCATGTTTTGTTATATGGGATCCTGATATATGAACTTGTGAAGTACATGAAGGTTGTTCAAGAGGAGAGAGACTAGATGAGCATGAGGAGGGCTTCAAACTAGGTTCAGTAGGGGTTGGAGACCAAAGCCCTGAGATAAGTGGGTGACCTGGAAGAAGAGCAAGCAAGAGGGGGCAGCAGAGGTGTTATTCTTATTCTTCCTGAGAAATCGGGGCAATTGACTAGTTACCGTAAGTGCCTTTACATGAATTCATGGAGTCTGGGAAACAAGCAGGAAGAATTGGAAGTCCTCACACAGTAACAGAATTATGAAGTGATTGGACTAACAGAGACTTGGTGGGATAGGTTGCATGACTGGAGCACTGTCATGAATGAATACAAACTATTCAGGAATGACAGGCAGGGGAGAAGAAGAAGAGGAGTTGCGTCTTATGTAAAAGAGCCATATGAATGCTCAAAGCTCCAGTATGAAAATGGAGATAGACTTGTTGAAAGTCTCTGGGTTAGGGTCAGAGAGCAACAAGGGTGATGTCATGGTGGAGGTCTGCCATGGGCGACTGGTGCCTCCTGATCCTGGAGGGGCATCTGCAGCCGATTGCCAACTGGGGGGATGTCCCTCAGCTGTTGATTGACAACCAGGGGGTCCAGCGGCAAACTGGATGTGCTGCCAGTATTTCTCTCAGTGCCCCCACATTCTTGGGGGGAGCACCAGCTATCGCCCCCCACCCCCCCCAGCTGGCAAGGGCCAATCTCAAAGGGGGCATGTGCCTCACTCCGTGTCTCCCCTATGTGTCTCCTATGAAGTCTACTATAGATCATCTGACAAGGTGGATGTTGTGAATGAGGCTTTCTTCAAACAGCTAGTTGCAGGTTCCTGATCACAGGCCTTGGTTCCCATGGGGGACCTCAATCACCCTGACGTCTGCTGGGAGGGCAGCAGTGTGCAAGCCATCCAGGAAGGTTTTGGAGAGTGTTGGGGAGAACTTCCTGGTGCAAGCGCTGGAGCAGCCAACTAGGGGCCACACTCTTCTTGACCTGCTTCTCACAAACAGGGAAGAACTGGTGGGGTTCTCATGGGCAGGATCCCCTGGAAAGTCAGATTGAAGGGGGAGGAGTATAGGAGAGCTAGCTGTACTTTAAAGGAGTCTTACTGAGAGTACAGGAACAAACCATCCTGATGCGCAGGAAGACTAGCGAGTACAGCAGAAGACCAGCCTGGCTTGACAGGGACTCTTCAGTAAACTAAATCCCAAAAAGGAAACTTATAAGGAATGGAAGCTTGGACAGACAACTAGGGAAGATTATAAGAGAACTAGCGAATTGTCCATCAAGAATGATGGGGGAATGAGGGCCAGCAGGGATGGAGCCACACCTCCAGCCCCACGCCCTCCCCCCACACCGCTTTGGGTCCAACCCCATTCCCTCACCCCTCCCCCATTCAGGTCTGACCCTGGTACAACAGGGGGGCTCCCACTTTTCTTCAGTTGGTCCTGCCACTTTTAAAGTGCTCTACCCAATTTTTAATTTTTTTTTGGTCATGTGTGGAGGTGGGGAGGAGGGAGCCACAACACGGAAGGCTGCAGGAGGAGGCAACATGGCAGAGGGCTCCTGTTTTAGCTCAGCTGGCCCCACCCCTGGCCCACGCAGCCAATCTGCATGTGTGCAGTTGGGCAAAAACATCACGAACAGACAGACACACAGACTACGCCTTTTATTATGTTAGAATTGCTTGGATGTGCAGGGATGAAGTCAGGAAGGCCAAAGCGCAATTGGAATTGCAGCTAGCAAGGGATGGGAAGGGTAAAAAGAAGGGTTTCTACAAGTATATCAGTAACAAAAGGAAGATCAGGGAAAGTGTGGGTCCCATACTGAATGGGGGAGGCAACCTAATGACAAAGGATGCAGCAAAATCTGAAGTGCTCAATGCCTTTTTCACCTGAATTTTCACAGGCAAGGTCAGGTCCCAGACTACTACACCTGGCAGCACAGTCTGGGGAGGAGGTGAGCAGCCAACAGCGGCAAAAGAACAGGTTAGGGACTACTTATTCTGCATTCAAGTGAGGAGAATGTGCATTCCCATGAGCAATATATCCACATTTTAGCCCGTGAGATTCATATAATGCTGATTCCTGCACAGGTTCTTTTTTCAGCTTAAAAAATTTAAAAAAAAACCAACTTTATCTCAGATTCACCACCTGGCATTTGGGTTGCTTAAGAGATGCAGTGGACTGGGGAGGGGGCATCCTGTGCTACTGCACTTTGCCTGTCTCAAGGCAGGTACCATCTGCTCCTGAATATCAGCCAGACAATCAGAGGTGTAACAATGCAGTCAGGCACATGGGGCAGCTGTGATACAGGGGGGCCAATGGTGACTTTGGGCTGCTGTTATGCTGTTAGTGCAGTTGTGCAACTGAGGTAACAGTGAGGGATTTTTTCTGCTTCCTCCATCCTCCATAACAGCACCTGGGTCAGCTGCCATGGTTGTCCTACCTTAGTTATGCTACTGACATTAACTTACCATCCTGGCCCCTAGTGAGTTAAGTTACATCACAGCAGGCTTGCATACCAATGTGATCTTGCAGTCCCACAAGCAGATCTAGGATTTTGAAAATGAGGGTGCAGATGGTGTGGCAGATCATCATGCATAGCACAACACATAATATTCTCCAGTTAAGGCAAAATTGGAAGGTTTACTAATATGATAGAGAGAGAATACGATAAGTTACTAAGTTTAAGATCAAAGCAAAAACAAATACCCTACTGAAATGTGCACTAATTTGCTAGAATGTATATAATAAAAAAAACACAACACATTAGGTAAAAGTAGTCAAAAATAGCCAAAAAATAGGATATTGTATCATTAGTCTTGTAGTCATAGTTAAATTTTCATTTTTTTTAAACTCATAAAACAAAATCTAATCTTCTTGAGCATCTTGACAGTGCGTCAAATACTTCAGTGTCAGTTATTTCTACACCTGAGTTAAGATTAACATACCTGAGTTAAGGTTTTTAGCTAGAGTTAAAAACAGTCTGCAAGGCTGTAAAATAGAAGAGAAACCTTACCAGGCAGGACTAACAGACAGCAAAATTGTAGAACAAAGGATAGTTTAAATAGTGAAACATCAAAACCATTAAAAAGGAGAGAGGGTCATCTGTGGAGTGGAGAGAGATTAACAGGCATTAGGGAGACAATAATGAGCTATGAAGTCAATTGACTGTATCACCATTCTCGGAAGAGAGATGAGGCTTCCCCTCCCAGGCAGCTGATTTTAAAGTTTGGGTGGAGTAGGAATCAAAATGGGGTACAATTATACCACTTCACCCTCCCTGGATCTGCCCTGTGCACTCCTTCATACACTTGCCCTGAGCCTGTTATTCTCCACAATAGCCTGAGGAAATCTATTCTGGATAGGACTGATCAGATAACTTCTGATAAAACTTTGTTTTGCCAGAATGTGCTGATCCTGCAAAATGGAGCCTTTCATGGACACAGTCTGATCTCACTGAGCTTCTGGTGAAGCTGAGGCAGCCTTCCCACAGAATCAGCAATAGCCCCATAGTCTGTGACTTTGAGCAGCCATCTGTAAGGTCTATGGCTCCAGGGTAGCGTATTGAATAGACTGCCCCAAAAGCTGGGCTCCATTTCCTTTCCCAGAGAACTTTGAAAACTGGCTCCTTTGTTCCTAACCAGAACAAATCCAAATTCTTCAATATCACAGTCCCTAGTGAATTTGAATTTCTTTTCTTCGTGCACTTCCAATCCTGAAGTCTCTCTAAACTCTTTCCTTGCACTGCTTTACAAATGGTTGCTGCCATGGCTCTCAGCCAACTACAATGAATATTCCTAACTTTGGAAATAGCTTTTTATGCCCTAACGAATAAAGATTGATTTTTCCAAACGCTTAGACATATTTTACTGTCTAAAATATTATTATTTTTTAGCATGGCAATGACAATATGTGAGTTTTCAGATGGCTTCTTTTGGCACTAAATCATTCAATTAGTGCCACATACATTTCTGGACTAGACTTTTCTGAGTTACAATCAGTAAATATTAGCTTATCTAATCAAACTAACAGAAAGCCAGAACAATTAATAGAACCAACAGACCAATAGCCAGAGCAGAGAATTTGGGAAGTCATGCATCAATTATTCAAGACTAAGGAAGAAGAAAAAAGATGCTTGTATTGCAAATGTAAATGCAAAAGAAAAGAAGTTTTGCTGGAAAACAAAATATGCTGGGAAGGGAAGCAACCAGGCAGTGTTCTTGGCTAAAAAAGATTCCTCAGATTTCCAATTGCTGGAATTTTTGTGAACAGTTTAATTCTCCAGGAGATCTACCACCTCTTTAACTTATGAGCAAGGCAGTCTTTCATAGATCCAGGATGATCCTTGCACCTATTCTCCATTTTTGTGTTGGTCATGGATCTTGCCCTGAAAACTACATTGTTTCCATGAGGATTCCTAGATTCCAGAGATCTGTTTACTAGCATATTGATATGTACCATACTAATTCGGCAATATGATTGTCATAGAATCATAGAAAATTAGGGTTGGAAGGGACCTCAGGAGGTCATCTCATTCAACTGCCTCCTCAAAGCAGGGCCAGCCCTAATTAAATCATCCCAGTCTAAGCTTTGTCCACCTGGGTTTTGAAAACCTCCATTCCTCAGATTCACATATGACCATATTTACTACAGATACAAGAACTTCTGTGTCCAGTTATCTTTTTCCAAGGTCACAGTATGTCCCCTAGGGTCACATACATAGTATGTAAGTAGGGTTACATCTTCTTTTAGGGTCTAGCCCATGTATCCAGAGCACACATTTATCTTCTCATGTCACATGTTGACCCTGGCTTTGTCATTTAAGGAAGTGTGCTTAATAGACTACTCTTTGCAGAGTGAATCTGAAGAGAAACCACTGCTTTTGCCAATTCTATTAATCTTTCACTTTTCAGTCAGAGATGCAAGAAATGCAAGCTTTGGTGCCAGAGGAAGGTGTGCCAACATTTTTTCTTCTATGGACAATGTACAAAGAGACACATAAAATAATTTTTCAGGCCCTGCTGTAGTTGTTGGACTCTTTTGCTGGCTTATCTCCATAGGCTCATTTATCCACTCATGAGGGAAATTAAGATTTACTGCTTAAAGCAGGATCAGCTCATCTCTTCCACTCAATGATAGTGATTCAAGATGCCCAGACTGATGGATGTGTGTCTTTGGTTTGTTTCAAGGCTGGAGGTTGTCAGAAGTGCAAGTCTATTAGCTTTCAAGTAGTTAAAAATACTTGTTATAAAAAATGTAAGCTGAGGACCTGTGACAATACAGAGCTTGCAGCTAGGGAGAATTGTGTGACTTTAGGCATGCTTTGTATGCTCCCCTTCCTGACTGCTCTATGGTTGGGGAAGTTCCCAGTGTTATGGCAGCCTCTCCAGACCATCCCAAAGCTAAATGTCCACAGTGACTTCTATGGGTCTTACCAGTTGATCCATGGCAGGCAGCCCTAATAGCCAGCTTCTGTACCATCATAGAGAAGTAGGGCTGGAAGGGCCCTGCAGAGGTCATCTAGTCCAACCCCCCACCTGAGGCAGGATCATATCTATCCAAATCATCCCATTCAACCATAATTTAAACTCTACATAAGAATGCTATCAACCCTGGCACAACACAGACCTAATATCCTAACCTGCTACAGGTAATACAAGGGAACCATGGCAGCCAATGTCCTGTTACTATAAAATGTTGTCACTATATGCTCAAGAGGTTCCAGGTCCCACACCCCTACTACAGAGGAAGGCAAAAACCCTCACAGTCTATGCCAGTCTGGCCATGGGGTAAAATTCCTTCTTGATCCCAAATATGATGATCAGTCTGACCCTGAGTGGAGGGCCAAGGTCTTCTAGTCAGAAATTTCTGACTTTAATCCCAGCAGGAGCATTGGTACACCCCAGTCAAAGTCCCCAGTCAGCACCCAATGCCTCTGAGAAGGCTTAAACACACCCTGACACATCATATAACAGAAAAGTGTGGGAAGGGACAAGCAGCAAATCTCAAAAGCATGGGAAATACCCATGGTAGAACACAGAGACATAGCTGTGCCTAGATCATGCCTCATCAAATGCTGTCCAACCTCTTCTTGAACACCTCCAGTAATAGGGGGTCCACAACTTCCTAGGCAATCTATTCCACTGCTTCACTATTCTTACAGTGAATAAGTTTTTTTTGGATATGTGATCTAAACTTACAGCCTTTGGTCTGCATCCTCCTCCCTTCGGCAAGAGAGAAAAGGTTCTTTCCCTGTTCTTTATGGCAGCCTTTCAAGTCCATGTATTTGAAGACTGCTATCATGTCCCCTCTTAAGTGCCTTTTCCACAAGCTGAACATGCCTAGCTCCTTCCGACTTTCCTTGTATAGCTTGCTTTCCAAGCCCGAGATCATTTTTGTTGCCCACCTCTGGACCCTCCACATCTTCTCCACATCCTTTTAAAAATGTGGAGCCCAGAACTGCACACAGTACTCAGGATGAGGCCTAACCAGTGCCAAATAGAGAGGCACTATCACATCCTATGTCTTGCACCTAATGTTTCTATTGATGCAGCCCAAAATCACATTCGCACTTTGAACAGCTGCATTATACTGCAGACTCATATTGAACCTGTGGTCTATCATGACTGCCAAGTCCTTTTCTACAGAGCTGCCATCTAGCCAGGTGTCACCCATTTTATATTTCTCTTTTTGATTATTCCTTCTGAGGTTTAGCACTTTACATTTGTCCTCGTTGAACTTCATCCTGTTAGCTGTAGTCTAGCTTTCCAATCTGACAAGATCTTACTCAGTTGTATTCACATCTTTCAGTGTGTTCACAATCCTTCCAAGTTTCATGCTGTCTACAAACTTTCCCAAGAAGATTTCTGTGCCAGCATCCAAACTGTTAATGAACACACTGAGCAGCACCAGGTCCAGGACATACTCCTGTGGGATTTCACTTGAAACCTCCTGTCATTCTTACATGGACCCACTAATAATTACACTTTGCTTGGAGCTATCAAGTCAGTTATCAATCCACCTTGCAGTAGTTTTATTTAGCCAATATTTCTCCATTTTGTTTATGAGAAGTTCATGCAGGATCTTGTCAAAAGCCTTGTTGAAGTCCAGATACAGTACATCTACAGCATTCCCTTAATCCACCTAAGTAGTTACTTTGTCAAAGAAGGAGATCAAGTTTGTTTGGCATAATTTGCTTTTCATAAATCCATGCTGGCTGCTGTGATGAGCCCTTCCTCCTCCAGATGCTTGCAAATGGCTTTTGTTAGGATATGCTCCAGTTACTTCCCAGGTATTGAGGTAAGGCTAACTGATCTGTAGTTCCTTGGGTCCTCCTTCTTTTCTTGCCTTTTTCAAAAAGTGGTGCTATACTGGCCCTTTTCCAGTCCTCTGGTACCTGGCCCATCTCCCATGACTTCATGAAGATTATTGCCAAATGCTCTGGGATTATAATTTCATAGATTGTAAGGCCGGAAAAGACCTTGGAAGATCATCGGGTCCAGCCCCCTGCACGAAGCAGGAAAGATAATTGGGGGTCAGATGACCCCAACAAGATGATTGTCTAGTCTCCTCTTGAAGATTTCCAGGGTCAGTGATTGCACTACCTCTGGAGGTAGCTTATTCCACAGTCTGGACACCCTGACTGTGAAGAAATTTTTCCCAATGTTGAGCTTGAATCTATCTTCCAGGAGTTTGTGGCCGTTACTCCTGATTTTCCCCTTGGGTGGCCTGGTGAACAGTTGTTCGCTGAGTCCTTGATGTACTCCCCTAGTGTAGCAGTAAACTGCTGCCAGGCCCCCTCTCAGCCCTCTTTTCCTCAGGCTGAAGAGTCCCAGATCCCTCAGCCTTTTCTTGTATGGCTTGCCTTTTAAAACTGATCATACGGGTGACTCTTCTTTGGACTCTCTCAAGCTTGTCCACATCCTTGTTAAAGTGTGGTGCCCAGAACTGGACACAGTACTCCAGCTGTGGTCTCACAAGTGCTGAGTCGAGCAGAAGAATCACCTCTTTGGCTTTGCTGGAGATGCATTGATTGAGATCTTCTCTCCCAGTTCCTTTAGGACCCTGGGATGGAGCTCATCCAGCCTGGCTGACTTGGATTCATTCAGACCCAACAAAGCTCTCTGACCAACTCTTTTGTTATCTTTTCCCTCACCTTGCCCCCTTCTTTACTTAGATAATCCTTATTAGGTGTCAGGCTGCAGCTTAATTTTTTTCTGAAGACTAAAGCAAAAGGAGCTGTTGAGTAGTTCTGCTTTCTTCCTATCTTCAGTTAGGAGTTCCCCCTGACTTGTTAGCAGAGGGACCCACAGCTTACTTGGTCCTTCTTTACTAGCCAACATACTTACAGAATCGCTTCTTGTTGTCCTTAACCTCCTTTGCCAGGTGCAGCTTGTTCTTTATCTTTGCCTTCCTGACTTTTATCTCTGTGAGTTCTTGCTATTTCCTGGTGCGGTTCCTTGGTGACTTGCCCATTCTTCCATTGCCGCTATGCTTTCCTTTTGCACTTGAGGCATTTTAGAAGCTCCCTGTGCAGCCATATTTGTTTCTTGCCATTCTTCTTGTGCTTCCATCATGTCAGAACAGCTTCTTGTTGGGCTTCCAGTACTGTGCCCCTTAGAAGCTCCCAGCCCTTCTGGGTGACTTTATCCTTCAGTCTATCCTTTCTTGACACCATGCCTATTAGCTCCTTGAGTTAGGTGAAATCCCCCTTTTTGAAGTCTAGCATCCTAATTTTGCTGACCTCATGTTTTCCTTTTCTCAGGATCTGGAATTCTAATGTATCATGATCATTTCTTCCCAAGTTGCCCATCAGCATCTGTAATGAAGGAAACTTTATCTAGCTGCATATGAATCATTTGGGTATCACACTGACCCTTTTATGCAGTATAAAGAGACAGAACAGGACACAGAATGAAGATAAGGGTCTCACTTCTCATTTTTTAAGTGTTTGAAACAAGTAGAAATTACCATATTTACCATAATTACTCTGGACATCCTCATCCTGATATGCTGAATCTGCCTGGCAAGTGTTCCCTATGTAACTTATTACAGAAGAACCAGAATCTCTGATCCATCTTGTTCCACGCAGAATATCACCTTGTCCCCATTTCAGCCTCTCACATCAAAGGCTCAAGCAATGTCAAATCAGGTTGGCTCAGCAAATAGTCAGTAAAGCAGGTAGAACCAGCTCTCTATGCATCAAGTCTTTCTGGTAATAGCAACAAAGCTAGTTTGTTCTTGGGTTATGGTATTTGCTGACCACATCTTTTAGTCAGAGGAGGGGTTCCACCTAACAGGGCCTTGTCACTGGATTTATGTTGCAATGTTTTGGAAACAATGCAACTGTGGAATGATTGTTTTGGTGAAGTCAGCAAGTCCAGCCTTCTCCCCAGAGTACTTGAGCTTCCCTTGGACTACAGAGGGGAGACTGCAACTTACCAAAGTCAGGCTTAGTGGAGGAATTTTCCAGATGAAAGCTGGAAACCTTCCAGTTTTATACATGAGAGTATCCCTGAAACAAGTAGCGTTATTTGGACCAATTTCCTTTTAGTTTGACTGAATACATGTTAGAGTGAACAATTATTTTTAATTCAAATCAAAACACAGATTGACCACTAACGGAGATTTGGAATCAGTTAATTTCAACTATTATCTATTTGCCTTGCACATAATGGACTGCTGTGTATCTAAGATACATTTTTCAAAAATGCCCAGATTACATAGGAGCCTGAATTCCATTTTCAAAAGCATCAGTAGCACTTAGGCAGACAAGGTTCGTTGGGTGAATCTGATATCTTTTATTAGACCAACCCAAATGGTTGGAGAATAGTTATTAAGCAAGCTTCTGGGTTCAAAAACCCTTTGTCAGGCTAAGGAAGTTTCTGCAGTTGGTGTGTGCTCTTCCTGGATGGAATGAAAAGTAAAGAAGCCAGGGGCTGGGCTGGGGAGTCAGTTGCCAGGCAGATTATAACGTATTAAAAATACAATGTCTATGTTTAGTCCATGATCTTTAGTATGCAGCAGGTTGATGAAATGGAGCTCATAGGCTTGTCTCTGGGAAGTGTTGTGTAAGTTTCCCTTGAGGATCAGGACTGAGAGATTGGAGAGAGAGTGGCC